>JAPXFY010000031.1:43972584-44077584 GCA_030674185.1 Monoplex corrugatus
GACTTCAACGCCAGAGTGGGTGCAGACAATGACTCATGGCCCTTCTGCCTCGGTTCCTTTGGAGTGGGGAAAATGAATGAGAATGGACAGCAACTGCTTGAGTTTTGCACCTGCCATGAACTGTGCATCGCCAACTCCTTCTTCAAGACGAACCTCAGCACAAAGTCTCCTGGAGGCATCCCCGCTCAAAACATTGGCACTAACTGGATTTGATCCTAGTAAGACGTGCCACTATCAAAAACGTTCTCCACACTCGCTCTTATCACAGCGCAGACTGCGACACAGACCACTCTCTGGTATGTTGCAAGATCAGGCTACAACCAAAGAAGTTCCACTGCTCAAAGAAACAAGGGAACCCTCGCATTGACGTCAGCAAGATATCTCAGCCAGATCTTGTAGAACAGTTCGCAGAGGCCTTTCAGAGAGAATACGATGCATTGCAGCCCAGAGACTCTGCCACAGAGAGATGGGAAACGCTACGAGACACCATGCACCACATTGCTATGGCCACCTTTGGGAAGAAAACTGTGAAGTCCCACGACTGGTTTGAGGCCAAATCATCAGAGATGACTCCCACTGTTGAGGCCAAGCGTGCCGCACTCACCAAGTATAAGCGGTCACCCAGTGAGAAGAACCTGCAAATCCTCAGGGCTGCCAGGAGTAAGGTTCAGCTTAACGCCAGGCGCTGCGCAAACGAGTACTGGACAGAGCTCAGCGAAGAGATACAGAGTGCTGCTGAAAGAGTCAACATCCGAGGAATGTATGATGGCATCAAGAAGGCACTGGGACCAACACAGAGCAAGATCGCCCCCCTCAAATCCTCCACTGGGGAAGTAATCAGCAATCCTAGCCAACAGATGGAAAGATGGGCGGAACACTACTCCGACCTCTATTCCACACAGAACATGGTGTCCCCCTCAGCCCTCGATGCCATCAAGTGCATGCCGGTAATGGAAGAACTTGACGCAGAGCCAACTGCGGACGAACTCAGCAAGGCCATTGATAGCCTGGCATCAGGGAAGGCACCTGGCAACGACGGAATTCCCCCAGACCTCATCGAGCACTGCAAGACTTCTCTTCTGCACCCTTTGCACGCAGTCCTCTGTCAGTGTTGGAATGAGGGAGCTGTACCACAGGACATGAGGGACGTCAAGATCGTCACCCTGTACAAAAACAAGGGCGAAAGGAGCGACTGCAACAACTACAGAGGTATCTCGCTCCTCAGCATTGTTGGCAAAGTCTACACTCGGGTCCTCCTAATCCGCCTGCAGAAACTGGCTGAACGCGTCTACCCGGTTTTCGAGCAGAGAGATCCATGGTAGACATGGTCTTCTCCCTTCGCCAAATCCAGGAGAAGTGCAGAGAGCAGCGGATGTCCCTGTATGTGGCATTCATTGACCTCACCAAGGCCTTTGACCTAGTCAGCAGAGATGGCCTTTTCAGGGCTCTCTGAAAAATCGGCTGCCCCCCCAAACTGCACAGCTTAATTGAGTCCTTCCACTCAAACATGAAAGGGACAGTGCAGTTCAACGGAAACCTCTCCAAGCCCTTCGACGTACGCAGCGGTGTGAAACAAGGCTGCGTCCTGGCCCCAACCCTCTTTGGAATCTTCTTTGCTCTCCTCCTGAGGCATGCATTCAGCACAGCGCAAGAAGGGATCCACCTGCGGACCAGATCAGACGGCAGGCTCTTCAACCTCGCCCGCCTCAGAGCAAGGACAAAGGTCCGTGAAGCCCTCATCAGAGACATGTTATTTGCTGACAATGCCGCAGTTGTGACCCACACTCAGCGGGACTTGCAGTCACTAATGGACCGCTTCTCCTAGGCCTGCAAAGATTTTGGTCTGACCATCAGTCTTAAGAAGACAAACGTCCTGGGCCAAGACACGCCATCTCCACCAGCCATCACCATTGATGAATACGAGCTTGAAGCCATCCATCAATTCACATATCTTGGGTCCACCATCACCGATAACCTCTCCCTTGACACAGAGATCGACAAGAGGATCGGGAAGGCAGCCACAACACTAGCCCGCCTCACACAAAGGGTGTGGACAAATCCCAAGCTGACCACAAAGACAAAGATGGCTGTATACAACGCCTGTGTCCTCAGCACCTTGCTGTATGGCAGCGAGGCGTGGACCACGCATGCTCATCAGGAGAAAAGGCTCAATACCTTCCACCTGAGAAGCCTACGGCGCATACTTGGCATTTCCTGGCAAGACAAGGTGACCAACACCGAAGTCCTAACCTGCGCTGGTCTCCCAACCATGCTGAGACAGCGTCGGCTGTGCTGGTTGGGCCACGTTCGCCGCATGGAAGATGGTCGCATCCCAAAAAACATCCTTTATGGTAAGCTTGCCACAGGGCAGAGAAACATTGGCCGTCCACAGCTGAGATACAAAGACGTTTGCAAGCGTGACATGAAGGCGCTTGAGATCAACACTGAGTCCTGGGAGGACCTCGCAGACGACCGCAACAGCTGGAGAACTACTCTCAAGAAACAGCTGCGGATTGGTGAGGACAAACTGTCAGCTGCTGCAGCAGAAAAGCGAGTTCGCAGAAAAGGGATGACAGCCAACAGACCAGCATCAGCATACACATGCGACCGCTGCGACAGAGACTGCCTCTCTCGCATTGGTCTGTACAGTCACAGGCGATGCTGCTTGGACCAAGCAGACAGCCCATCTAGACATTAGAACGGATGTATTTTGTCCATGGTCAGTCATGACCGAGGGAGGCCTACTGCTGCTACTACATTCGTACGTACGTATATATGTATGTGTGTGTGTATGTATGTATGTTTGTATGTATGTATATGTGTATGTATGTGTGTGTGTGTATGTATGTATGTATGTATGTATGTGTGTGTGTGTATGTATGATGCATGTAAGTATGCATGTATGTGTGTATGTATGTTGTGTATGTGTATGTATGTATGAATGTAAGAATGTATGTATGTACGAATGTATGCATGTATGTATGAATGTATGTATGTATGTATGTATGTATGTATGTATGTATGTATGTATGTATGTATGTATGTATGTATGTATGTATGTATGTATGTATATATGTATACCAATCTGGCGATTCTGGACTAACAGTAAACCCAGAAAAATCTGTGATAATGGAATTGGAAAGAATGGGTCATGTTTTAGTTAAAATTATTCAAATTGTTGATTGTTGCAAATGTTATCGACAGACCATGTTATGTCCTCAAAGCTCAATAAATGTACACCTGTGAAAAAACACTAATATTACACTGTGTTAAAAATGTCTGTGGCAGAATGGAAGATGGAGGGTAGAAGGATATCATCACTGATGGTTGATGACCAGTGAATGGTGAACTGTGTGGAAGAGAGAGAGAGAGAGAGAGAGAGAGAGAGACAGAGAGAGAGAGAGAGAGAGAGAGAGAGAGAGAGTGAGAGAAAGCGAGAGTAAGAAAGAGAAACAGAGAGAGAGAGAGAAACATAGAGAAACAGAGAGAGAGAGAGAGAAACAGAGAAAGAAAGAGAGAAACAGAGAAAGAGAAACAGAGAGAGAGAGAGACAGAGAGAGAAACCGAGAGAGAGAAACAGATGGACACACACACACACAGATAGAAAGAGAGAGAGAGAGAGAGAGAGAGAGAGAGAGAAACAGAGAGAGAGAGACAGACAGAGAGAGAGACAGAGAAAGAGAGAAACACACAGATAGAAATAGAGAGAGAGAGAAACAGAGAGTGGAGAGAGAGAAACAGAGAGAAAAACACAAAGAAAGAGAAACACAGAGAGACAGAGAAAGAGAAAGAGGAACAGATGGACAGAGAGAGAGAGAGAGAAACAGAGAGAGAGAGAGAGAGAGGGGAGAGAGAGAGAGAGAGAGAGAGAGAGAGAGAGAGAGACATGTCAGATTACTTGAGACGGTTTCTAATCTCAAGTAATTGTTGTCCCACACTAAACATGGTGTATGTTCTGGGTAAAAACCAGAAGGTACACTGCTGCCCCTGAACTTCTTCGTCAACACAAATCCTTTTCAACCTCTTGGGTGAATTAATAATAATAGTAATAACAATAATAATGACAGTATTCATACAGCACCAAATCTTGACAGTTCAAATCAAAGCGCAATCACGCACCAGGCATACAATCGACAAATACCACCTTACAATATTTAATACACAGATTGAGAGAAAGGAGTAGTTGTAGAATTCATTGTTGGGAAAAGAGATGGGTTTATAATTTGGATTTAAAAGCAGAAAGGGCATGTGCCAAGTGTAACACTTGCCATGAAACACAAACTCTGCCTGTGTCTGTGTCACAACAAATGATAAAACTTACCGTTCAAAATGTATGTAAAAAATTACAGTATTCTTCCATGTATTATTTGAAATTGATTGTTGCTGTTCGTTTTCGTATTCAGCTAAACGCGTTGAAAACAAAATATTGTAAAAATGTCAAGAGCATTTGTGGCGAACAGTTCACACTGTTTCACTGCCTATTCTACTGCAAAATGTTACGTTCCTTTTTACCAAAAACGTTTACTCAAGAAAAGTATTCTGAAACTCATTTCCAAAAAGTTACATCAGATCAATCTTTATTAGTTAAAATTTCAGAATCATTAGTTCACAGTCCTGTTAATGCATTACTTTTACTTTATGCAATTTGTGTATTAGTGTTACAATTTCCCTTCATATTGTTGAAGTTAATTGTTCGAGTTAAGTTTTCGTTCCATTTTCCTGTTCTCCCACCTATTTATGTCTTTTTACTCTATCTCCCCTCTGCCCCAATCCAACCCGCCCAACTATCGTTCTACATTTTATTTTATTTATTCATTTTTTATTCCCTGTCCCCCCTCCCCCATCTAATATCACTTATAGTGAAAAGATGTTAAATCAAAGAACGAACGAACGAACAAACTTTGCTATCGATTTGCTGCCTTTAGTGAAATTTTCTGCTACTGTCTGTTCTTTTCCATCCAAAAACTTTTCATTTGACACAAAAGAACACCATGACCTATCTGTAACAGTCACATATCATCATCATTGAACTCTCAAAACACATGGCAACAGTATGATGCTTTTATTCTGCCAACTCGAGAAGACGACTACAACAAAATGTGGTTGGTTAAATTTCACCACAGACAACAACTGTCAATTAAAAAAACAAGTAATTAATTGTCTTGTTGTCTCCCTTGATTTGATTGAAAAACTTGCTAACTTTTCAAAATCTTTCAACTCCATGACATCCAATTAGGTTCAAAATTTACCAAAATGAGTTCAGTTTTTCATTTTCTATTTAAAACATTAAAAAAAAAATAACCTGTAGGTCACCAAAGAGGTTGTACCTCATTGTAATGTAGTTTTCAAGCAACCATCATTGAGTTGGAATGAATTTTTAAGCGTAAGCTGTGTCATACGCAACTTTATTGTGGAGATGTTGACAAAATCTCTGTTGCTGATACAACATAATCCTTTACCACTTTCATCATTTAAACACACCCATACCAATTTTAAGCACTCACTGACATGCATGTGCATAAGCAAGACATACTTACAAAATAATAATAATAATCACTTCTATAAAACAAAAATGTCCTTATCAAAAGCAGGTTTGTTGCATTTTACAGGAGTAGAACAAACAACACACACACACACACACATGCAGGATGGTGAGCTAGGGTACACTCACCTTTGATCCATGGTGTCATCCTGTACCTCTCAACCCCCCCCCCCCCCCCCCCCACACACACACACACGCAAGATGCTGAGCTAGGAGAGTACAGTCAGCCTGTTAGGATGTGGGACCCTTAATCAAAGTTGTCATCCTCTCTGTCAAACACACACACACCTGCAGATAAACAAAAATAAAATCAAGGCTGAAGTATTCCCAATCCCATTTATTTCCATTTTGTCCAATATTTTGCCCCTAATGGGGGCTTTGTCAGAGACAGGTTTCATTTAACTGTCTTTACAGAAGTTTCTACCTTGGCAGACCATTTATATATGATACATACACAAGTATGTACACACACAGTACATTATCAAAGGATAAATCTCAAATACATCTCACATCAAGATTGTCCATAACTTTTATTTACATGTGCCAGTGACGCATGATCCCATGCTAAATGAATGTGCGCACGCTCAAGCACTCGTACACATTCATGCGCACACACGGAGCAAGACAAGACATCAAACAATTCACAGTCAGACTGACCGTTTTGTGTTGTACTGACACAAAACATGAATCACCACTACCACTTAAAACCTATAAGCATGCTTTTTCTTCATGAAACATTTTTCTTCATGAAACACAACCCAAGCATTGTTATTGCTGATGAAATTAAAACTGCTGGATGAGATGAATTTATAGTTAAATCACAAAAACAATTAACATTCTGTTGCAACCACTCTATAATTGTGTGCATTCTTGTAATAGGACAAAGAATTGTAATAAAACTCCCAGCCCTGCAGAAAAAAAAACACAAAACCAAATGTCTTCAATTAATAGCAGTAGCAAATTATTGTCGCAAAAACTACAGTAACACATTTAAAACCACCTGAAAGAGGGGTGTTTGAAGTTTACAGTGATCATTAGGGATTCATCGCACATGGACAATTCCATATGTGCTCCATACAAATCTGCCAGCAAGTATTTGGCAGACTTCCTGAGCCTGCACAAAACCCTACAACTGGCAGGCTCTTAAAATGGGAGTGGGGGAAGGGTGGGAAACATGAAATGCTAAGCTGAAATTACCAGAATGTTAAAACAAAAAAAAATACTTATGAAATGCTAAGCTGAAATCACCAGAATGACGAAACATTAGGATGTTTATGAAAGGCTAAGCTGAAATCACCAGAATGACGAAACATTAAAATGTTTATGAAAGGCTAAGCTGAAATCACCACAATGTTGAAACATTAAGACGCTTATGAAAGGCTAAGCTGAAACCACCACAATGTTGAAACATTAAAATGCTTATGAAACACTAAGCTGAAACCACCACAATGTTGAAACATTAAGACACTTATGAAACGCTAAGCTGAAACCACCACAATGTTGAAACATTAAGACGCTTATGAAAGGCTAAGCTGAAACCACCACAATGTTGAAACATTAAGACGCTTATGAAAGGCTAAGCTGAAATCACCACAATGTTGAAACATTAAGACGCTTATGAAAGGCTAAGCTGAAATCACCACAATGTTGAAACATTAAGACGCTTATGAAAGGCTAAGCTGAAACCACCACAATGTTGAAACATTAAAATGCTTATGAAACACTAAGCTGAAACCACCACAATGTTGAAACATTAAAATGCTTATGAAACGCTAAGCTGAAACCACCACAATGTTGAAACATTAAGATGTACAGCAAACAGGCCAAGTTACAGGCTGGGAGAGAACTCAAGATATCAACCCATATACAGACACACGTTCTCTCAAGACTAGACTTAAATAGTGCATCATTCTTGGGGAGGGCTAACATAAGCCATTGCCTGATGCTCTGCCCATGCTTTGCTGTATTTATGACTCTTCTTTTCTTGAATAAAATTCTGTTTAAACCAAATAGTGCATCACAGTGTTAATTTCCAAGATTCTGACCACAGACTGTTAATTTCCAATATCTAATTTCCAATATTTTGACCCTAGCCATCCTCAGCTTATAACAACAATCATGTGGCATAACCACTTTTATGTTGTAGAACATATCTGTCTCCCTAATTTCTTAGTTACATGTATACACACATTTGCAATATTCCCCTGCTGAACGCCACATTTGAAAAGTTGTCTACCTTTTTTTTTCTTGCTAAGTGTTGTGCATTTACTCTTTGTCAAAGACAACAAAGGCCAGTTGGCTGAAAACCAGCACTGTCTTGTTTTGTTATATTAAGTACATAATGCAATTCTATTTTTGTGTTTTCTGGTTTGTTCTTGCTTGAATGCTGGCAATCACTCACAATTCAAAATCCTTTTTGTCTTTCTCCCTTTTTCTTCATAGTCTTATTGAAGTTCACACAATCATGCACAGTACAGTAAGTCTCTTTACTTGGCTCAAACCTGGAAGTAGGACGACCATCCCCGAACTTGTCAGCTGCAGATGACCTTCACCTGTGGAGGTCAACAGTGAAAGAAGCTGAGCTTGCTGGACAAATCAACAGTCCTTGACTGATGACAATGGTTTCTATTCTATTATCAAGAAGGGGCACAATGTTTTCTATCATCAAGAAGGGACACAATGTTTACTATCATCAAGAAGGGACACAATGTTTTCTATCATAAAGAAGGGGCACAATATTTTCTATCATGACAGGGCACGATATTTTCTATCAAGACAGAGCACAATGTTTTCTATCTATCAAGAGGGTGAAGGGTGGCATTTGGCAAGGCCATAACTACAAAACAGCCGTATGACAGGGCCATCAACAGGATAAAACCCTTCATTCTCTGCACTCACAGGATTGGCCTTTTGGTCATGAAGCTAATGGTGAGTGAGGTAACCCCTATGGCCGCAATGTCTCCTGTTGTCAACTGCAGCACCTGTGACCACCATCTGCATGGCAGTTGGCAGGAGCTAGGGGAAGGGGTGGACACTCTCATTGCCACATGTGGCTTGACCATGTACACCGTTGTTGTTGTTGTTGGTTAAAGCCCAGCCAACTGCGCACAGCCATATCAGGGCTATAACCATCCTGAAAATTACACCATACTTCACAGAAAATATTTTTTAAAAAAAGGAAAAGACAATTACATAATATTTTTATACTAATGCATTCGTGCACATAATCTAAGGAATGCCCCTGGCTTTGACCACTCCATTTTATCACCTCAGGGTTTAAAAAAACAGACCTGAAAACAAATTGAAACATAACTAAGGACACTAACATATAAAAACGGGGCCTAAATAACCTAAAATTGCTTTTACACATCACATTCCTTTAGAGATAAAAATGCAGCCAATACATGTACCCAATTATTAATCCTAAAAGAAAGTACATAATGCTTTACAGAACACATACATGCAAATGGACCAGCAGGGCTGAAAATGATAGGAAGAAATGACAGAAAGCAAAGGAACAAGACAGAAACAAAGAGTGACAGAAAAGAGGAAATTTCTGGCAGAGAATTTCCAGAAGATGGGGATACTATTTATACTGAAAGAGCCCCCGGCAACCCAACAGGGAGGAGTCTTCAGGCCTGGTTAACACTAGGATACACTATGACAAGCAACAGAGACTACAACCCTGTCATGCTATGTCGATTTGTCATGGAGCTCTATAGCATCATCACCACCATCCCATGCTATCACCATGACACTATTCATAATACCTACAGACCACAACAACCACATCAGTGCAAACACCATGTCAGAAACACAGCACTGGGGAAAACTGTCCCTAATCATAGATTCATACAGCCCTTCATAACCTGCTCTGACAGTAACTTCAGTTTGGGTGGGTCTGGAGGTGTATTGGAGGACCCAAATCAGCAACATGGGCAGGAAAAAAACAAAACCATTCAGTTGCAGTCTGAAGTCACTGGTGAGGACTCGTAGGTGCTGTCAATATCATGCTCCAGTGAGGCCACTTACCAGAGGAGACTGCATTACAGTAAGGTCACTTCACTGGAGTTGCTTTTGTGCCTGCTCTGGTAAGTGACAGACACCGCCTACTAGGCCCTTACTAATAACTGATCCATTGCAAAACTAGGCTTCTTCATGTAACATCCTATTTCAGTGAAACACACAAACCACGTAACAGAAACATCAATAAGCCACAAGCTATACAGGACGTGATAGAACCAAGACCTCACTGCATCACATTTTCTGTACACACTTTTGCCCCAAAGATTTCCTTTTGATTTGGACTTATCTTCTGCTTCTCACTCTCCGGTCAGAAGAAGAAAATGACCTATGTACCTGCAATATGAGAAATGCAGATTGGGTTATGCATAGGACAATAATGGAAACATCAAATGTTCAGCCTCCAATCTAATTAACCCCTTCACTCCCGCAGTCTGTCCATAAGCTACAAAAACTTAACCTTCTCCCTCACCCTATCCACTGACTTCCTGCAGAAAGCTGGTGGATAGGGTGAAGAAGTGAAAGGGTTAAGTTTTTGTTTTGCTGTCATGGCTGACAATGCATGATGCTGGCTGATAGGGTGAGGGAGTCAAAGGGTTAAGTAGTCAATCCCTTATACTGGCAGGTCATTATGATTCAATCAATACAAACACTGTACGTGTCCATGGTGATTATTTTCTATATAATTATTTCAGCACTGGCATAATGACATAAGGAAAGCAATCACAACATTAACCTTATGCGGAAAACTTCAGGGTTGGAAGGTCAACACATACAATCATTTACCAATCCACAGCCTTCTGCTGGTTCACACAGTTTGTGCGCGCGCACACACACACACACACACACACACACACACACACACACACACACACACACACACACACACACTCACACACAAACTCACTCACTCTGCCTCTGAACTACATACATAACCATCAGTCGTCTTATTTTTCTCGACACAAGCAGTAATCAATCGATTCCCACACACAGACATTCTCTCACATGTAATTTCAGACAGGCGTTAAGTTCTGAGGAAGAAAAATATATATAGATGTATGTATCGCCTGGACACAGGTTACATAAAGCACCATTTTATATGCATTACGTTCACATCCACATTTTAAAATGACAAGGCAACCATAACGAGACACTTCCCCTCTGACGTGATGAACCCCTATGACACTTGTGAACGTACGTACAACTGTCCAAGACATTATACATATCCTACAGCATGGGCCCTGTACCATAATGCATAATGAACACGAATCATCACAGCAGCCACCATCAGCTCTACGTGTTTGGTGTGAAGAACGCAATATGAAACTGATAATGATCACCATGCACACAACACACTCTCGCTTGCTTGTCAGTTGCTCACATGCACACCATGCCTTTATATTCAATCAGACTTCAAAGTTACATGTCTTCATATTCAATCAGACATCAAAGTTACACACTGTCATATTCAATCAGACATTAAAGTTACACACTATCATATTCAATCAGACATCAAAGTTACATGCTGTCATATTCAATCAGACTACAGAGTTACACACTGTCATATTCAATCAGACATCAAAGTTACACACTGTCATATTCAATCAGACATCAAAGTTACACACTGTCATATTCAATCAGACTACAAAGTTACACACTGTCATAGTCAATCAGACTACAGAGTTACACACTGTCATATTCAATCAGACTACAGAGTTACACACTGTCATATTCAATCAGACTACAAAGTTACACACTGTCATATTCAATCAGACTACAAAGTTACACACTGTCATATTCAATCAGACTACAAAGTTACACACTGTCATATTCAATCAGACTACAAAGTTATACACTTGTCATATTCAATCAGACATCAAAGTTACATGCTGTCATATTCAATCAGACATCAAAGTTACACACTGTCATATTCAATCAGACATCAAAGTTACACACTGTCATATTCAATCAGACATCAAAGTTACACACTGTCATATTCAATCAGACTACAAAGTTATACACTTGTCATATTCAATCAGACATCAAAGTTACATGCTGTCATATTCAATCAGACATCAAAGTTACACACTGTCATATTCAATCAGACATCAAAGTTACACACTGTCATATTCAATCAGACATCAAAGTTACACACTGTCATATTCAATCAGACATCAAAGTTACATGCTATCATATTCAATCAGACATCAAAGTTACACAGTCATATTCAATCAGACTTCAGAGTTACACACTGTCATATTCAGACATCAAAGTTACATGTTGTCATATCAATCAGACTACAAAGTTACACACTGTCATATTCAATCAGACATCAAAGTTACACACTGTCATATTCAATCAGACTACAAAGTTACACACTGTCATATTCAATCAGACTACAAAGTTACACACTGTCATATTCAATCAGACTACAAAGTTACACACTGTCATATTCAATCAGACTACAAAGTTACACACTGTCATATTCAATCAGACATCAAAGTTACACACTGTCATATTCAATCAGACTACAAAATTACACACTGTCATATTCAATCAGACATCAAAGTTACATGTTGTCATATTCAATCAGACTACAAAGTTACACACTGTCATATTCAATCAGACATCAAAGTTACACACTGTCATATTCAATCAGACATCAAAGTTACACACTGTCATATTCAATCAGACTACAAAGTTACACACTGTCATATTCAATCAGACTACAAAGTTACACACTGTCATATTCAATCAGACATCAAAGTTACACACTGTCATATTCAATCAGATATCAAAGTTACACACTGTCATATTCAATCAGACATCAAAGTTACACACTGTCATATTCAATCAGACTACAAAGTTACACACTGTCATATTCAATCAGACTACAAAGTTACACACTGTCATATTCAATCAGACATCAAAGTTACACACTGTCATATTCAATCAGACATCAAAGTTACACACTGTCATATTCAATCAGACTACAAAATTACACACTGTCATATTCAATCAGACTACAAAATTACACACTGTCATATTCAATCAGACATCAAAGTTACATGTTGTCATATTCAATCAGACTACAAAGTTACACACTGTCATATTCAATCAGACATCAAAGTTACACATTGTCATATTCAATCAGACTACAAAGTTACACACTGTCATATTCAATCAGACATCAAAGTTACACACTGTCATATTCAATCAGACATCAAAGTTACACACTTCATATTCAATCAGACATCAAAGTTACACACTGTCATATTCAATCAGACTACAAGTTACACACTGTCATATTCAATCAGACATCAAAAGTTACACACTGTCATATTCAATCAGACATCAAAGTTACACACTGTCATATTCAATCAGACATCAAAGTTACACACTGTCATATTCAATCAGACTACAAAATTACACACTGTCATATTCAATCAGACATCAAAGTTACACTGTTCATATTCAATCAGACTATCAAAGTTACACACTGTCATATTCAATCAGACTCAAAGTTACACACTGTCATATTCAATCAGACTACAAAGTTACACACTGTCATATTCAATCAGACTACAAAGTTACATGTTGTGATATTCAATCAGACTATCAAAGTTACACACTGTCATATTCAATCAGACTACAAAGTTACACACTGTCATATTCAATCAGACATCAAAGTTACACACTGTCATATTCAATCAGACTACAAAGTTACATGTTGTGATATTCAATCAGACTACAAAGTTACACACTGTCATATTCAATCAGACTACAGAGTTACACACTGTCATATTCAATCAGACTACAAAGTTACAGCACCCTGTTGCGCCCACATTTTTTCCTTTAAACCCACAACCACCACCATACACTGACAGTAAATTTTGACACCAATGAGGAAAAGACAAGGACTGGATATATCATGGGATGTTATCCAACTGTCACCCACTACTGCTGCCTTTACAACAGCATGCCAGTACTGCAATCAGAAATGTCTTCAGAGTGTATGTCTGTTAGTATTGCCAAACAAAATGATGAATACCAAAGAGGTAAAATGGAACAATGCTACATATGAACACACAGACATCCAACAGCCCACAAAGTCAAGACCAGCCTGAACCTGGGGACACCTCATCTGTCTGATTCATCTCTCTCTCTCTCACAAGCTACACAAAAAAGAAAAAACAAAGAACGGTTCAGGAAAAAGAAAGAAAGTTAAGTAATAGGTACTGCAAAGCTAAAACTTGACAACTCATCAAAGCACACAATAATTACCATAACAAAATGTGACACAATATGGGAAAATGGCGAAAACTGCAGCCAGCTAGTCACAGACATGGCTACAAATCGCCAGATACAAAAGTATGTGACAGCTGAGATTTTTCCAAATTTCGAATCTTTAAGTCTAATCTTCAATTTCATCAAAGTTTTAATTGCCAAATGCATCCTGAAAAACAATTTAAAAAATTTCTACTTAATATTCAAAATTGTACAAGCTTATTATTTCCCATGTCAAAAATGCACAAAATTTAAACAAGTCTACAATGAAAACTGTAAAGATAAATTACTTCTGTTCTCTACCAACAAAAACTAAAATCTCGGACATTCAATGTTCGCATTTCAGCCTGGTTTTCCTATGTAGTGTCACAAAAATCCACACAACCCTTATCCGACAAACAAGATGCATCAGAACAGCTAAAGCCACCAGCAGCTTCCATATGAATATTAAGTAAACATTACATAAAATGTACATAAAAAATCCAACACTGTGGATCCGATAATTTTGCACAGTATGGTGGTATGCTAAAAAAACAAAAAACATAAACAAAAAAAACCCAAACCAAAACAACAGCAACAATAAAAAAAAAAATGGTGGCAATTAGCCAGAAAGCGAGATTGAAGAAAATATGTTCATCATTTGAAACAACACTTCAACAAAACATGTTCATCCCTTTAAACAACTGTTCAGCAGACCGCATATAATGTTGTGATTCTCATGACTGTACAGAATCTGTCACCAGTGTGGAAAGTCAGATTTCAGCTTTTTTTTCTACCAGCCACAGCCTTCTTCATACACACTGTGTGTGTTGATCACTCACAGACTAGGGAGGGTAGACACCAGCTTGTGTTTGATATTACAACATTAAATTGCCAGTGTTCACTTGTAGGCAACAATGCAGACACCCAACATTTCTCCGGTTTTCTTTGAGTTTGTTCAGGACTGTGAAGACGATTCTTGTACTTCTACTACACAAAGTTAGGTCTCGGGTCTCCTCAGTGTTCCTCTGTTTATAGTTAAGGAGGTCTTTCCTTTCTTATATTAAGTTATAACCACATGTTCAAATGTTCCTCACTTGTGCAAATGATCTGGCAAACAACTGCACCATTTTTGTTTGTTTGATGTTGTTTCCTCTCTCCAGTGTTTGAAATGAAATCTTAACATGCTAAATGAACAGAGTACGACCTCCTGTGTCTGAGACACCAGTGTCCAACAGATATATTCACTGCATTTTCAGCTATACACTGAACCAATTATTAACCCTTCGACTCCAATATCTTATCCACCAACTGCAAAAACTCAGCCTTCGCCTCCATCACCTTATCCAACAGCTTCCTGCAGGAAGCATGTGGATAGAATGAGGGAGTCAAAAGGTTAAGGTTTTGCACTGCTAGCATGGTTGACAATGCAGGATGCCGGTGGATAGGGTGAGGGAGTCAAAGGGTTAATACTGTAACCTAATTAAAAGAAAAGGAAACCACAACCCTGTAAACATGTTTTTGAAAGACTGGCCAGGGGCCTTCAGTAAACCTGGTGTGATAATGTGACATAAGTACAATAAAAACCGCTAACGGCTTGGACTTTTCAGTACATGTGAAAATGTATATTCATAAACCATTAAACAAAATAAGATTTTAACCGATTCATCTCCAAGGGGAAAAAACACCAAATCATGCACCATTGTCACTTCTTGAACTAAAAATGAACTGTCCGCAGTCCATCAATGAGCACTTACAGTGACTTCACATGAACGCTTCTTGCTGTCTGGTATTTATTATGAGTGAACAGCGAATGGGAAACCTAAGAAGACACCCAAACAGCCAAGTGCCAGCCATTCCATACACTACAGAATCTGCAAGACAACAGGTTTTTCCTCTGTTCAACAAGCGCAAGTGAATGTACAACCTGTGCCCAAATTTCCAAGAACTCGTTCCGGTAATGATCATGACAGGCATGGGGTTAATATCTGATCCAGTCATGCCATCATTATTTTGGTCTCAGCACCGTTCAAGGAGAAAAAATTTGGTCACCGTTTCCTTCATGTTTCTTCCCTTCGTACATGTGAACGGAACATTTAGATTGTAGCTAGAAGACATTTACCTTTCCAACTACTATACTTCAGCTCTGTCAGGTCTGGCAGCTATCTGGTGGGTCCCAAATTTCCTGAAAACCACAAAACTGTGGCATACCTTTCTGCACCATTCTACCCCATGTAACACACTCAGTGCACAAGCCTTTCTCATGAACCTCTTGTCATGTCTCACATTTCATCCAGTTCACTCCAGTTAGTGAATAGTAGTAGTGTCCCTGTGTTGGCAGCACAGGGCAAACACTGCATCTCCTACTCCAACCACTATGGAAGAGCACTTGGATATTACAAACATATACATCTCACAGCCACCACAAAAAGTGTTAGTCACTGAATCCCGAAGGCCGACCTGGAGAACTCATCACTGTCCATCACAGGTCACCAAAACCATCCAACAAGAAAGCAAAGCAACAGCACAGTGAAAGACAGCAACAGTTGGAAAAATTTTCCTCATCTTTCAACACAGAAAGAACATTTTTATATGAATAGCCAGTCAGTCTGTCTCAGTTCCCCGTCGAAGAAGATCTGTTTGTGTCATGTTTGAGGAAGGTACAAGTCTATATGTTATGTCAGGGAAGGCATGTGTGTGTACTGTACAGGTACAGGAGTGTGTTGATGGGCTGATGGTACAAGCGACTTTTTATGAGTAGACTTCCAATTCTAAAAATGAATGAGTTTGCTAGGCTGAAAGTTTTAACTGTGAACAGTGTCATGCTTAATTATAACAGATATGTCTTGGTTTTAAGTACCTGAGAAGAGTGGTATATATGTGGCACAAGCGTAGCGGATGCATGCTTTAATGTCATAAGTGGATTTATATTTTTTGTTTGCTGAGTGTGCATACAGCGAGGATGAGGACAATGAGGACTCACCAATATATGTAATGACCTGCTGAATGACATGACGAAGGCCACCACCACAATCAACGCAACAAGGGCCATTAAGATAACCGACACTCACCGCTAACTCTACTCTGTTCGCTCCATCTTCCTCATCATGCTTCACTTTCTCCACTAGTTGCCCATTCCTCAAAGAATTTCATAAAAATCAATACACTATGCTACAAGTATATCAATGGTGCTGCATCTATTCATCTTTGTGTCATCTCCAAATGTACTCCCCTGCCCGACTTCTCCATTCTGTTACAAATTCCTCGATACAGATGTACAAAAGCATGTCCACTCAACAATCACATAATCTCCATTCTTTCAACTTGAAGGTATACCTTTCTGTCCAGCGGTGATTTCCTCCTCTACATGCCCATTCTTTTGCCTCACTCCCTTCATGTCCTCTCCCTACTGATCTGCATGTTTTGTGCCCTGGAGTTTTGGTCATTGTTGGATGATTACTTTAGTGAACGATGAGCGTGTGGGCTTTGGTTTGATTCTTGTACCAAGATTTGGCGCCTTATAAACGTCATTATTGCTGTTAAGGGATATGTTGACAGGAGGTAGTATCTCTGTAATACGCATGTGTCTGTGAATCTATTGTGCTCTGTGGTGTGTGTGAGTTGTGTGTGTGTGGGGTGTGATGTGTGTGTGTGGTGTGGTGTGTGTGTAGTGTGTGGTGTGTGTGTGTGTGTGTGTGTGTGTGTGTGTACATGTACATCAGTAATTATGTTGTGCTGTGTGTGTGTCTGTCAGCCAGTCTGTTGTGCTGTGTATGTGGTGTGTGTCTGTCAGCCAGTCTGTTGTACTGTGTGTGTGTGTGTTGTCTGTCTGCCAGTCTGTTGTGCTGTGTGTATGTTGTGTGTGTCTGTCAGCCAGTCTGTTGTACTGTGTTTGTGTGTGTGTCTGTCAGCCAGTCTGTTGTGTGTGTGTGTGTGTGTGTTGTCAGCCAGTCTGTATTAGTGTGTGTGTGCTGTGTGTGTGTGGTCTGTCAGCCATTTTGTCTGTGTGTGTGTGTTGTCAGCCATCGTGTGCTTGTGTGTGTCTGTCAGCCAGTCTGTTGTGCTGTGTATGTGTGTGTGTCTGTCAGCCAGTCTGTTGTGCTGTGTATGTGTGTGTGTGTCTGTCAGCCAGTCTGTTGTGCTGTGTGTGTGTGTGTGTGTCTGTCAGCCAGTCTGTTGTGCTGTGTATGTGTGTGTGTGTCTGTCAGCCAGTCTGTTGTGCTGTGTGATGTGTGTGTGTCTGTCAGCCAGTCTGTTGTGCTGTGTATGTGTGTGTGTGTCTGTCAGCCAGTCTGTTGTGCTGTGTATGTGTGTGTGTGTCTGTCAGCCAGTCTGTTGTGCTGTGTGTGTGTGTGTGTCTGTCAGCCAGTCTGTTGTGCTGTGTGTATGTGTGTGTGTCTGTCAGCCAGTCTGTTGTGCTGTGTGATGTGTGTGTGTCTGTCAGCCAGTCTGTTGTACTGTGTGTGTGTGTGTGTGTGTCTGTCAGCCAGTCTGTTGTGCTGTGTGTATGTGTGTGTGTCTGTCTGCCAGTCTGTTGTACTGTGTGTGTGTGTGTGTGTGTGTGTTGTGTGTGTGTGTGTGTGTGTGTGTGTGTGTGTGTGTGTGTGTCAGTATGCCAGTACATTGTACCGTGTGTGTGTGTGTCTGTCAGTGACTCTGTTGCGCTGTAGACGAGTGGTCCGGATGAGCAGAGACAGGGGGTGGCGCAGAGGAATCACCGACATAAGCGATGACCTGCTGAGTGACAATGGCCACTACCACAGCCAACACGACAAAGGCTATCAAGATGACCGCCGCCCACTGCTGGTCACTCCACTCTGTTCGCTCCACCTTTCGCACGGACCGGTCAGCATCTCCCTTCCCTTCAACAGGTCCGCTGGTGGTGGTGGAGTTGGGAGTGGTGGTGGTGAATGGAGTGGTGGGGGAGAAGGGGCCGGGCAGGTCAGGGGAGGAACCATCATCAATCTCCCGGATGGCGTACACCCGTATTTGGTACTGGGTGCCTTGCTCCAAACCCTGCAGCTTGTGGTGCCTGTCTGAGCCCTTGTACACCTGATCAACAGTCAACACGGCTGTCAGCATATGCACACTTTCACAGTCACTGAACAACCAGAAAAAGTCATGATACACTGTCTGTATTTTGTATGCAATATCAAAGTGCTGTTGTTGGCCAAATGTCACCAAATCTAACCATCCAGATAGTGACCCCCAGAGTTATCTGTCTGACTGTGTTCCTACTACAACACAAGATAAATGCTGTCCCATGATCTTGCAGTTGTAGGGCGTAAGGTGGCAGGAGACCAGTTTTTCTATAGGGTCAGTCTATCTCTTCTCCCTCAATGCTTTTCCTTTTCCAACCACGAGCACAGTCAGATATCGTACAATCTGCACTATGAGCCGCAACTGTTTCCCTCAACTCTGATCCCCAAGGCTTATTAACCCTTTTATGTTAACACAGGGAGCAACCGGGATTCCGGAACCCGCCTCTAGATTTCCCTCAGTGAGTAGCTGGGAGCACGTGCACAGTACTTTTCCGTCACGCCGTGACCTTGAACACGTGGTCACTCAGAAAATCTGTTAGGGGAAAGCTCTGGCATGAACACATTGCTATAAACTATATTTAGGCCATAGTTGCATGCTCATTCACAAAATGCATGAGAAAACTGAGCGAGTTGAGAGTGAAACTGACCGCATACCGCCACAGCGAGTGCCAGTGCCGAGTTCGACAAAATGGTTGATTATTCTGAAGAGGAGTTAGGAGATATTTTAGCAGAATTAGAAAAAATATGAAAAAGAAGTGTTAGAGGAGTCAGATATTGAATTAAATGAAGAATTGGGGGATGACAACGCGCAGAACGACCCAGAAGATGATGTGCCACTTGCTGAGCTGTAGACGACATGACGACCGGCGACACATGCACAGCCACTGCACAAGTTCTCTGAGCCCACAGGACCAAGCCACTTATGACCTTGTGACACTCGCCTGTGATTCTGCAGGAGTAGACACTGCGATGAATGTTTGTAAATAGACTGTGGAGTAAAACATATAGTTCTAGTGTTGTAACTAATTGTTTGGAAGCCAGGAATGCATAGTAGTAGTTAGCAGTAGTAGTAGCAATAGTGAGAGAGCTGACAATTATAGTGTGACACTTGTGACTTGCCCAGAGAGACCTTTTCCCTCAGGATGGACTAGGATCACATCAGGTAGGCTCTCTTTCATTTCACACGAGCATGTAGCATGGGCATGCCAAACTTACATGATTGCGAGGGTTTAATACAAATGTCACCATAAATTATTACAAAACTGGTGACAACGACACGACAGTTTAGGGAGAGACATACAACTCGGGTACCATATGATAGTACATGGTATTGTGATCACACTTGCTGATTTTCATATTTCCCTTTCACTTCGTATGCGCATGGTAGACAGTTAAATCAACCAACCCATTTTGGGTTTATGATGACCCAAAGAATCCAAAGTCTAGGGGATAGATAAGTATCAAAGAATGCAAATACAGAAGGGTTAAACAACAACACTCAACAGCCTTTTGTTTGTGGATTTTCTCTGATTCTGTCTTTAGCAGCATTCTCAAATCTATTTGCTGCAGCGCTCTCCAGTCTATACTTAGCTTCACTTTAGTTCTCCTGTGCAATATCTGCAGCTTATAAATCACTGAGGCTTGTGTGTGAATAAATGTCTAATTTTTGAAAACTTTATGGGGTGTGGCTAATATACCGATGTACTCAATGGCCGAATACAATGATACTTATTCAAAGCAAGACGGACAGAGGCTGTATACACCATGAGCCATGTTATTTGCATGGTCATGCATAGACAACAAAACATTAATTTTCATCACTCCACTCACCATTACAATCACTGTAAAACTCTCTTATCTTAAGCAATTTCATAAATATTTCACGCAAAGTTCACCCCTTCTTGTTGAATCAGTGAATGCTTGCTTTCTTTCATTTCCTCACCCTATCCACCAGTTTCTTGCAGGACTTTCAATACATTTGCAGGAAACAATGGATAAGTGAGAGTACTGGTGTTGTGTGGCCTCCAGACTGTTAGTGGTAGTCTGGGTGCTAAACTTTCAGAAGACAAGATAAACCGAATCTTGTGTGTAACATGCACACCACCACATGTTACAAACCCTACGACAACTGGCAGATTTACCCATTGTGCAATGCAGTCAACATTATGTCATTGTAACAAACCCTACGACAACTGGCAGATTTACCCACTGTGCAATGCAGTCAACATTATGTCATTGTAACAAACCCTACGACAACTGGCAGATTTACCCACTGTGCAATGCAGTCAACATTATGTCATTGTAACAAACCCTATGACAACTGGCAGATTTACCCATTGTGCAATGCAGTCAACATTATGTCATTGTAACAAACCCTATGACAACTGGCAGATTTACCCATTGTGCAATGCAGTCAACATTATGTCATTGTAACAAACCCTAGGACAACTGGCAGATTTACCCATTGTGCAATGCAGTCAACATTATGTCATTGTAACAAACCCTACGATAACTGGCAGATTTACCCACTGTGCAATGCAGTCAACATTATGTCATTGTAACAAACCCTATGACAACTGGCAGATTTACCCACTGTGCAATGCAGTCAACATTATGTCATTGTAACAAACCCTACAACAACTGGCAGATTTACCCACTGTGCAATGCAGTCAACATTATGTCATTGTAACAAACCCTACGACAACTGGCAGATTTACCCACTGTGCAATGCAGTCAACATTATGTCATTGTAACAAACCCTACGACAACTGGCAGATTTACCCACTGTGCAATGCAGTCAACATTATGTCATTGTAACAAACCCTACGACAACTGGCAGATTTACCCACTGTGCAATGCAGTCAACATTATGTCATTGTAACAAACTCTATGACAACTGGCAGATTTACCCACTGTGCAATGCAGTCAACATTATGTCATTGTAACAAACCCTGTGACAACTGGCAGATTTACCCACTGTGCAATGCAGTCAACATTATGTCATTGTAACAAACCCTGTGACAACTGGCAGATTTACCCACTGTGCAATGCAGTCAACATTATGTCATTGTAACAAACCCTATGACAACTGGCAGATTTACCCACTGTGCAATGCAGTCAACATTATGTCATTGTAACAAACCCTATGACAACTGGCAGATTTACCCACTGTGCAATGCAGTCAACATTATGTCATTGTAACAAACCCTACGACAACTGGCAGATTTACCCATTGTGCAATGCAGTCAACATTATGTCATTGTAACAAACTCTATGACAACTGGCAGATTTACCCACTGTGCAATGCAGTCAACATTATGTCATTGTAGCAAACCCTATGACAACTGGCAGATTTACCCATTGTGCAATGCAGTCAACATTATGTCATTGTAACAAACCCTATGACAACTGGCAGATTTACCCATTGTGCAATGCAGTCAACGTTATGTCATTGTAACAAACTCTATAACTGGCAGATTTACCCACTGTGCAATGCAGTCAACGTTATGCCATTGTAACAAACCCTACGACAACTGGCAGATTTACCCACTGTGCAATGCAGTCAACATTATGTCATTGTAACAAACCCTATGACAACTGGCAGATTTACCCACTGTGCAATGCAGTCAACATTATGTCATTGTAACAAACCCTACGACAACTGGCAGATTTACCCACTGTGCAATGCAGTCAACGTTATGTCCCTGTAACAAACCCTTTGACAACTGGGAGATTTACCCATTGTGCAATCAACATGTCATTGTAACAAACTCTATGACAACTGGCAGATTTACCCACTGTGCAATGCAGTCAACATTATGTCATTGTAACAAACTCTATGACAACTGGGAGATTTATCCATTGTGCAATGCAGTCAACATTATGTCATTGTAACAAACCCTACAACAACTGGCAGATTTACCCATTGTGCAATGCAGTCAACATTATGTCATTGTAACAAACTCTATGACAACTGGGAGATTTACCCATTGTGCAATGCAGTCAACATTATGTCATTGTAACAAACCCTACAACAACTGGCAGATTTACCCATTGTGCAATGCAGTCAACATTATGTCATTGTAACAAACCCTACGACAACTGGCAGATTTACCCATTGCGCAATGCAGTCAACATTATGTCATTGTAACAAACCCTACGACAACTGGCAGATTTACCCACTGTGCAATGCAGTCAACGTTATGTCATTGTAACAAACCCTGTGACAACTGGCAGATTTACCCATTGTGCAATGCAGTCAACGTTATGTCACTGTAACAAACCCTGTGACAACTGGCAGATTTACCCATTGTGCAATCAACATTACATCACTGGAGTAGACAGCACACAAATTTGATCTCAATGCCCAGCACAAGAGTGAATATAAGTGTCAGGTGTGTGTGTACCTGTTTAAAGTGAACAGTGTGTCAGGTGTGCATGTACCTGTTTAAAGTGGACAGTGTGTCAGGTGTGCGTGTACCTGTTTAAAGTGGACAGTGTGTCAGGTGTGCGTGTACCTGTTTAAAGTGGACAGTGTGTCAGGTGTGTGTGTACCTGTTTAAAGTGAACAGTGTGTCAGGTGTGTGTGTACCTGTTTAAAGTGGACAGTGTGTCAGGTGTGCATGTACCTGTTTAAAGTGGACAGTGTCAGGTGTGCGTGTACCTGTTTAAAGTGGACAGTGTGTCAGGTGTGCTATACCTGTTTAAAGTGGACAGTGTGTCAGGTGTGTGTGTACCTGTTTAAAGTGGACAGTGTGTCAGGTGTGTGTGTACCTGTTTAAAGTGGACAGTGTGTCAGGTGTGCGTGTACCTGTTTAAAGTGGACAGTGTGTCAAGTGTGCGTGTACCTGTTTAAAGTGGACAGTATGTCAGGTGTGTGTGTACCTGTTTAAAGTGGACAGTGTGTCAGGTGTGTGTGTACCTGTTTAAAGTGGACAGTGTGTCAGGTGTGCGTGTACCTGTTTAAAGTGGACAGTGTGTCAGGTGTGTGTGTACCTGTTTAAAGTGGACAGTGTGTCAGGTGTGTGTGTACCTGTTTAAAGTGGACAGTGTGTCAGGTGTGTGTGTACCTGTTTAAAGTGGACAGTGTGTCAGGTGTGTGTGTACCTGTGTAAAGTGGACAGTGAGTCAGGTGTGTGTGTACCTGTTTAAAGTGGACAGTGTGTCAGGTGTGTGTGTACCTGTTTAACTCTGACTCCCTCACCCTATTCGCCAGCATCCTGCATTCTGGCCAAGACAGCAAGGCAAACACTTAACCCTTTCACTCCCTCAGTCTACCTACCAGCTTACTGCAGGAAGCAGGTGGGCAGGGTGATGGAGTGAAAGGATCAAGTTTTTGCAGCCGACGAATAGGGTGCAGGAGAGAGAAAAAGGTTAAAATGGACAGTACAAGCGTCAGGTGTGCATGTGCGTACCTGTTTAAAGTGGTGGTCTGCGGCGGAGTGAGGTTGCTGCAGCTGAAGGACGTAGGTGAGGGAGTCAGAACCTTGACTGACGCACCCTGTCCACTCCACTTCACACTCACTCTCTCCTACTTCCACAACACGTGGTGCTGAAAGTCACAACATCATTGGAAATGTTTGAAAAGTTTCAAAAAATGAGATAGAACACAGAGAAATATATTGTATTTATATGTGTACCATTATTCTGTTAATTCTGACTGGAACTCGCAGTTTCATAAAACTGCTGATGAAAGAAGAAAACTGAAAAAAGCATGTGTGTGCGAGTGTGTGTGTATTCCATAGTCTGCTTCATCTGTGAAATTTGTTCTTTTAATACTATTTGGTAGGGATAGAAGTGTTTGTCTCTGTTTCAAACTATACTTCATGTTTTCTTCACAAACATTATCGTCATCAATTACCATCAGAAATTCTCTCACAAATCGACCTCATTTTCCTTTGTTGACAGTTCCATGTGAAAGTTTCAATTCCAATGTTTAAACCTTTCACTCCCTCACCCAGTCCACCAGCGGCGAAAACTTACTACTCTATCCATCAGCTGGACAGGGTGAGAGAATGAAAGTGTTAAGATTTTGCTTTGCCATCATAACTGATACTGCCTGCAGGTGATCATGGGGCAATTCTGTATGCATTACATCACATATGTCTGGAATCCCAAATAATCTGAACACTCATTTCATTCAAATACGGTCCAAGCAGTAACACTGTCAGATAAAACTGTAGAACCGGCAGGTTATGCTTAATGTTTATTGCTACATAAGTTATAAGTATACTGGTTTTACAAGTGTCACGTGGATTGAAGGGTGACATTCCTAGGAAAAGTCAGTTGGTTGGTTACCTTTGAGGGCAGGTGGTGGTGCCTTGGTAGTGGTGAAGGTGAAGGTGTCAGAGTATGGCCCTTGTCCAGCGTCGTTGCTGGCAAAGATTCTGAACTGGTAGCTGGTGCTCTCTGACAAACGGTTCACCTTGTGGCTGTGGGCTGGGCCTGTGTACACCGCCTGGTAACTGGAAACATCACAATACACTGTCATCTTCTGATTCCATCTTCCTGACTACAGTGTCACATCAACCTGTTTATACCACACTGTTAAACCATCTTTACCTGCACAATCTTGCATGGTTCAGGTGGAAAGCTATCAACTGATAAGTATACTGTGGACATGGTTCAGGTGGACAGCTATCAACAGATAACTATACTGTGGACATGGTTCAGGTGGACAGCTATCAACAGATAACTATACTGTGGACATGGTTCAGGTGGAAAGCTATCAACAGATAACTATACTGTGGGCATGGTTCAGGTGGACAGCTATCAACAGATAACTATACTGTGGACATGGTTAAGGTGGAAAGCTATCAACTGATAACTATACTGTGGACATGGTTCAGGTGGAAAGCTATCAACAGATAACTATACTGTGGACATGGTTCAGGTGGAAAGCTATCAACTGATAACTATACTGTGGACATGGTTCAGGTGGACAGCTATCAACAGATAACTATACTGTGGACATGGTTCAGGTGGAAAGCTATCAACAGATAACTATACTGTGGACATGGTTCAGGTGGAAAGATAGCAACTGATAACTATACTGTGGACATGGTTCAGGTGGACAACTATCAACAGATAACTATACTGTGGACATGGTTCAGGTGGACAACTATCAACAGATAACTATACTGTGGACATAGTTCAGGTGGACAGCTATCAACAGATAACTATACTGTGGACATGGTTCAGGTGGACAACTATCAACAGATAACTATACTGTGGACATGGTTCAGGTGGACAACTATCAACAGATAACTATACTGTGGACATAGTTCAGGTGGACAACTATCAACAGATAACTATACTGTGGACATGGTTCAGGTGGACAACTATCAACAGATAACTATACTGTGGACACGGTTCAGGTGGACAACTATCAACAGATAACTATACTGTGGACATAGTTCAGGTGGACAGCTATCAACAGATAACTATACTGTGGACATGGTTCAGGTGGACAACTATCAACAGATAACTATACTGTGGACACAGTTCATGTGGAAAGCTAGCAACTGATAACAACACTGTGGACACGGTTCAGGTGGACAGCTATCAACAGATAACTATACTGTGGACATGGTTCAGGTGGACAACTATCAACAGATAACTATACTGTGGACACGGTTCATGTGGAAAGCTATCAACTGATAACAACACTGTGGACATGGTTCAGGTGGACAGCTATCAACAGATAACTATACTGTGGACATGGTTCAGGTGGAAAGCTATCAACTGATAACTATACTGTGGACATGGTTCAGGTGGACAGCTATCAACAGATAACTATACTGTGGACATGGTTCAGGTGGAAAGCTATCAACAGATAACTATACTGTGGACATGGTTCAGGTGGAAAGCTATCAACAGATAACTATACTGTGGACATGGTTCAGGTGGAAAGATAGCAACTGATAACTATACTGTGGACATGGTTCAGGTGGACAACTATCAACAGATAACTATACTGTGGACATGGTTCAGGTGGACAACTATCAACAGATAACTATACTGTGGACATAGTTCAGGTGGACAGCTATCAACAGATAACTATACTGTGGACATGGTTCAGGTGGACAACTATCAACAGATAACTATACTGTGGACATGGTTCAGGTGGACAACTATCAACAGATAACTATACTGTGGACATAGTTCAGGTGGACAACTATCAACAGATAACTATACTGTGGACATGGTTCAGGTGGACAACTATCAACAGATAACTATACTGTGGACACGGTTCAGGTGGACAACTATCAACAGATAACTATACTGTGGACATAGTTCAGGTGGACAGCTATCAACAGATAACTATACTGTGGACATGGTTCAGGTGGACAACTATCAACAGATAACTATACTGTGGACACAGTTCATGTGGAAAGCTAGCAACTGATAACAACACTGTGGACATGGTTCAGGTGGACAGCTATCAACAGATAACTATACTGTGGACATGGTTCAGGTGGACAACTATCAACAGATAACTATACTGTGGACATGGTTCATGTGGAAAGCTATCAACTGATAACACTGTGGACATGGTTCAGGTGGACAGCTATCAACAGATAACTATACTGTGGACATGGTTCAGGTGGACAACTATCAACAGATAACTATACTGTGGACACGGTTCATGTGGAAAGCTAGCAACTGATAACAACACTGTGGACATGGTTCAGGTGGACAGCTATCAACTGATAACAACACTGTGGACATGGTTCAGGTGGACAGCTATCAACAGATAACTATACTGTGGACATGGTTCAGGTGGACAACTATCAACAGATAACCATACTGTGGACACGGTTCATGTGGAAAGCTAGCAACTGATAACAACTCTTTTTTTCTAGGATTATCATACTCAGCAAGATTTCCTTCATGCTTACCATTTTTTTTTTGGTGGTGGTGGGGGGGGGGGGGGTGTCCCATTTTCTATGCTACTTCAACGGTCACAGAAGCTGGTACAGTCTTTTTTTTTTTTTTTACAAAGTAATGATGATGAAAATCATGATGCTATGCAGTTCCATCTAGGATAGAGACTGTGTGACAGGGCTATGTTCTATGCTTAGTATCATAATATATCCTGATGTCAACCAGGCCCAAGAGATGCAGACACCTGTGGTGTTGGTCAGAAAATTAGAGAAACACCCACAATGAAGTATCCATGAAGTGGATGAGACTCAACTGTGTTGTCCCAGTCATCCCAATGAGCCCATATTAAGCTTAACTCTGGGTAGGAGCCAGTTGGAGCCAAAACACCCCACAAAGATTTTTAAAGGGACTGATGTGTATTTGAACCCATAACCTTCCAGTTGGTAATTCATTGCACTAACCACTACACCATGGTGACTGGTGACAACAACAAGACTTTGTAGATGAGGTTGGAGTGAAAAGCTAGTACAACAAGATTGCCAGTAAGAACGATTCAACACTGTACATGACCAAGTCAGGAAACAAATCTACATAAATAACAATAATAATAATGCTGATAATAAGAATAGTAACAATAATAATAATATTTTGACTAATAATATAGTGTAAATGATCCATGTCAAAGGCAAGCTTGTTGTACTTCATTGAAACAGAACATTACCAAGCTTTCACACAAGTAAAACAGACACTGATGACACATAAAATGAAAATCACTATTAGAAAGCATAGCAACATCAGTATAGGAACCATAGTACAAAGAAAAACCAAATACTATAAATGAGTACAAGTGTTCACAGACACACAAATACATGAAAACACACACTTCAAGCTGTGCAATCATACTGGTTTGATATGAGCCAACAGGCAATAACCTTTCCACAATCACAAATCAATAACAAGACATGTAAGTAGTTAAGTCAGACTCACAATAGGGGGACAATAACCCATCATATAATTATCTACAAACAATACTATTGACAACTGCCTATCAACTGACATCAGGAAGAGAGGTTTTCAGTGTTATATAGAACCAATACTGTTATACAGATGTGAACACTGGACAATCAACAAGCAGTAGATAAACCAGTACTGCTTAGACAATCAACAAGCATTAGATAAACCAGTACTGCTTAGACAATCAACAAGCAGTAGATAAACCAGTACTGCTTAGACAATCAACAAGCAGTAGATAAACCAGTACTGCTTAGACAATCAACAAGCAGTAGATAAACCAGTACTGCTTAGACAATCAACAAGCAGTAGATAAACCAATACTGCTTAGACAATCAACAAGCATTAGATAAACCAGTACTGCTTAGACAATCAACAAGCAGTAGATAAACCAATACTGCTTAGACAATCAACAAGCAGTAGATAAACCAGTACTGCTTAGACAATCAACAAGCAGTAGATAAACCAGTACTGCTTAGACAATCAACAAGCAGTAGATAAACCAGTACTGCTTAGACAATCAACAAGCAGTAGATAAACCAGTACTGCTTAGACAATCAACAAGCAGTAGATAAACCAGTACTGCTTGGACAATCAACAAGCGAAGTCATAACAAGACTGAGGTAGCTGAAATGTGGTTTCCCTGCAGAATGTTAACAGCAAAGAAGAAAAAAACAGTGATGAAAGAAGCAAACATAAAAATGTTAAAAGAGTTCCGTGGACAGCAAAGAAGAAAAAAAACAGTCATGAAAGAAGCAAACATAAAAAAGAACATTAATGAAGAAGATCAGGAAAAGACAATCAACATTTATAGGACATTTTATGAGACAAGAGAAATTTCAGCACCTCGTCACAACAGGAGGGAAACAGAGTACCAGACAGACCCAGGGAAAAGATATTCGTTTTGCAGAGTGGGTGGAGACAAAAAGGGTAGGAGATGTACCAGCAGTGACAAAAGATAGATTTGTATGAAGCGCCACAATCGCCAATGCTATGCGGAAAGGCACATGATGATGACCCAAGGCACTCATTTTTTAACTGAACTGATCAGAAATATTTTCTCCCCAGCTCACCTTCCATCCTCTTTCTCCATTTCCAGCGTGTAGCGCAGCACGTCAGGGTTACGGCCATCCCCCCACTTCAACTTGAGACTGTTGGCTGCCCCTGACACACACTCCAGGTGGGGAGGACTGGGTGGCAATGGTCGTGTTGTCACTTTAGCAGTGGTACTGTATGGGCCCACACCAATACCGTTCACTGCCTGCACTCGAATCCTGTGAATTGTCAAAGCCAGGAATGACTGTTATTGTTACAGTTGCTTAAAACCCAGCCGACTGCACAGAACCACATCAGGGCTTTAACCATGTGAAAAATACACTTCATTGAAAAGTAAACAACAACAACAACAACAAAACCAGGAAAATAAAATCAAGTGCACATATCAATGCCTTAGTGCACGTAATCTAAAGATATGCCCCTGGCATTGACTGCTCCATCTAATTTATCACGGGGGGGTTTAAAGAACGAACCTGGATTAAATTTAAACATAAATAAAGACACTAAAACATGTATTAAAACAGGCCTTAATTACCTACATCATCTACAATCAGACAAAGCAAACGAAACTTAACCCTTTCACTCCCTCACTCTATCCACCAGCTTCCTGCAGGAATAAATTCCACATGCACCAACACCCGATGCCATGTAATGGAGAAGATCCTACATGATCATGGCATAAGTCTGCCTATAAACTCTACAATATGGCAAGATCTTGAGGTCCTACCTGATCTATCCTTGTATCAATATGTCATTTGAAACAACCTGAGCTACGTTCTAGTGAAACGCTGCTCTCCATCAGCTATGCTTCAGGACTCTCTACAAATACCGAAACTACTCCTTGAATTCTATCAGTCCTGCAAGGCTTACAGTTTGAACAGCTTTCCTGGTCTCACCTGTTTATGATCATACCGTCTGTGATGGAGGGATGCTTCACCATACTATATAGTTGGGAGACAGGACATAAGATTCCACACAAGATATTAAACTGACACCATGAACAAATAGATTCCACACAAGATATTAAACTGACACCATGAACGAATAAATTCTACACAAGACATTAAACTGACACCATGAACGAATAGATTCCACACAAGACATAAAGCTGACACCATGAACGAATAAATTCTACACAAGGCATAAAGCTGACACCATGAGACAATAAATTCTACACAAGACATAAAGCTGACACCATGAGACAATAAATTCTACACAAGACATAAAGCTGACAACATGAACGAATAAATTCTACACAAGGCATAAAGCTGACACCATGAGAGAGTAGATTCTACACAAGACGTAAAGCTGACACCATGAGACAATAAATTCTACACAAGACATAAAGCTGACACCATGAGACAATAAATTCTACACAAGGCATAAAGCTGACACCATGAGACAATAAATTCTACACAAGATATAAAGCTGACAACATGAGACAATAAATTCTACACAAGACATAAAGCTGACACCATGAGACAATAAATTCTACACAAGGCATAAAGCTGACACCATGAGACAATAAATTCTACACAAGACATAAAGCTGACAACATGAGACAATAAATTCTACACAAGACATAAAGCTGACACCATGAGACAATAAATTCTACACAAGACATAAAGCTGACACCATGAGACAATAAATTCTACACAAGATATAAAGCTGACACCATGAGACAATAAATTCTACACAAGACGTAAAGCTGACACCATGAGACAATAAATTCTACACAAGACATAAAGCTGACACCATGAGACAATAAATTCTACACAAGACATAAAGCTGACACCATGAGACAATAAATTCTACACAAGACGTAAAGCTGACACCATGAGACAATAAATTCTACACAAGACATAAAGCTGACACCATGAGAGAGTAGATTCTACACAAGACATAAAGCTGACACCAGGAGAGAGTAGATTCTACACAAGACATAAAGCTGACACCACGAGAGAGTAGATTCTACACAAGACATAAAGCTGACACCATGAGAGAGTAGATTCTACACAAGACATAAAGCTGACACCATGAGAGAGTAGATTCTACACAAGACATAAAGCTGACACCATGAGTAGTTTCTACACAAGACGTAAAGCTGACACCACGAGTAGATTCTACACAAGACGTAAAGCTGACAACATGAGTAGATTCTACACAAGACATAAAGCTGCAAACAAGAAACAGTAGATTCTACACAAGACATAAAGCTGACACCATGAGAGAGTAGATTCTACACAAGAATAAAGCTGACACCATGAGTAGATTCTACACAAGACGTAAAGCTGACACCATGAGACAATAAATTCTACACAAGACATAAAGCTGACACCATGAGAGAGTAGATTCTACACAAGACATAAAGCTGACACCATGAGTAGATTCTACACAAGACGTAAAGCTGACACCATGAGACAATAAATTCTACACAAGACATAAAGCTGATACCATGAGACAATAAATTCTACACAAGACATAAAGCTGACACCACGAGAGAGTAGATTCTACACAAGACATAAAGCTGACACCATGAGAGAGTAGATTCTACACAAGACATAAAGCTGACACCATGAGAGAGTAGATTCTACACAAGACATAAAGCTGACACCATGAGAGTAGGTATTCCAAAGTGATTTTCAAATTTGAACTTATCTGTATAAAAATCAGCTGGGAAAATAGAGATTTTCATTCTGAACACATACATACTTTATTTTTTAATGTGGGATAAAAAATAAATTTTTTATGATTTTTTCCTTTCTTTTTGGACTTAGAAAAATTTTGCACATTTTTTTAGGCCACATTCAGACATGCCTTGAACACACATATAAAATCACACAAGTCCAGAAAATCATTTCTGAGGAGGTTTTTACTTGTTAAGTTGATGTGCAAAAAACATATGGACAGAAATGCATATCAATAAAAATACAGACCTATGAAAATGACAAAAAATAGCAAAATTGGACGCCGCCGTTCCAAACAGCTGGGCAAGGGACCCATTTTCATTAATTTCAAACTCCATTATCTTTAAGAAATACAATACAGTGACACTGAAATGAATCATATATGATAAACATATTAAGGAATTTAACCCTAATTTTTTCCAGCTTCATCTGAAAGCTGGTTGAAAAGATATCAGATGTCAAAAATGCGAAATATGCCGATTTGTCACAGTGAAAAAAATGGCGAATTTTACACATATTTGGTGCACCATAACTTTTTTCACTTTAAAGTTACAAAAATGGTTTTGATATCAAATTGCTCAGCATGACAAACTCTTTCAATGTAAAACAACCCCAGACATCTGTATGTTTAAACAAACCATATTTGGGTAAGGATAAAATACTTATTTTGAAAAAAAATGTGTATTTTAGCTTTTTGCAAGACTCCGTAACTTCTGTCACATTCATCCTATTGCAAAGTACCATATACCAAAATGATCAGTTTTTTATGATCTGTCAGTATAACAAACAAGACATTAGGTTTCAATCTTTCTGTAAACAAAAATCAGATGACAAAATTATAACAAATGTCAGCTGATAATAGTAACAAATAATGCGTTTTGTTTACATATCGAATCAAACAAGACATGTACATCAACAACATTCATTCAAAGAAGTCATCTTCATAGTTTTTACATGCCAATTTGTTGTTTTTTTTATCTTCATAGTTTTTACATGCCAATTTGTTTTTGTTTTTTTTATCATTAAACAACAATTAAAACATGTCTTGACCTTTAACTGTTCCTTAACTGTGTGTAGAACATTATCAAAAGCTTCCACATCATTGTCTTGACCTTTCACTGTTGCTTAATTACAGTAGATAACTGTCCTGACCTTCAACTTAAACTGGAAGCACAAAAGATAGAAATCATCTCTTTTTACAAAAAACATGTAATGAAATGTAAAAAAATACTTGTCAGTGTCTATGATCAGTGATTCCCCTTCACAAGTGACAGGAAATTAAAACATGTTAAGATGCAGTTCATCATCATTGCTGTCAAAGTTGTCCAAAAGACTAGGTCTCCGCCCTCTGCCAGTCTTAAGAAATCGCTCCTTCATCCTCATGAAGAGATCATCTGTGAGAAAAATAGTGTAGAGGGAAAGTATTAGTACATCTATCTGTTCTATCCTGTAGCGTAATGTGAAAATCCCATTTGTAGGGACAAACAGGCCTATACATACAGAGCAAGAGGCAAATACTGACCAAAACAAAAACAAATCCAAAAAACAAGAACATAAAACATGCAGGAACACAAGGACTTTTGTACCCCTGCTCAATTAACTTCCCTGCCTGTCAAAGAGAGAAAGGATCAAGAGAGAGAGAGATTGGTGTGGAGCTGTAAGAAGCCTACCAGTATTATTGTCAGCTTTGAAAATAAAATTATAATACCTTACCCTAACTCACAAAGCAGTGGGCAAAGTAAAATGTTCCATACATTTAGGCCTACTCAAATCAGCACAACAAAATTTATCTCATAAACACTATAGGCCTAGTTAGGAAGGTTCATAGTGTCCAACCCATTAACCTGGTAGGCCTACTTTATTTTGTTTAAATATTATTTTTGATGACAATAATAGTAATGATAATAAATAGTAATGAATGATAGTAAACTAATAATGAAATAATGATAATAATAATAATAATGATAAATAATAATGAATAATGATAGTAAAATAATAACAACAAAAATATAACAATATTAATAATAATAAACTTTTAAAGCTGTTGAACTAGATCTAGGTGATAATAATATTGGGCCTAAAAATAATAGGATTGATAAACATGCAAATTTGATTCAATGGTACCATTCAGGAAGTTTACACAAAGGCAGAAAAGAAAAAGGTGTAACATTGTGAAATTATTGAACGACACTGAACCAGATCGAGTGAAGTCAAGGGAGGTCACTCGGCCGATTCGACTATCGATCGATCAAAGCGTTGGTCACGTGACCACAATAAATCGCTAATCTCTCATTAACATCATTATAAATAAATATAATAAAGGCATGGATTATTAAAAAAATCTTTTGTAAACATTTTCCTTTAATCATATGCCTGATCTCACTCTCTGTAAAATTAACGCACCCCAAACCGTCACCTACCCCTACCTTCTAACATATTCATGATACTGTGGGTGCTGCAGCTGTGCGCTTTCCAAACAATTATATTCTAAAATCAGGAAAGAAAATGTCGAAAAGTAATAGTAAACAAACTGCAAGATATTTCACTTACCCTCTAGATAAGTTGGATCGCTTGATTCGTCGTGGCTGGAGCGGTCGACGTAAACTTCGACGTCCATGTGCTCGCCCGAACGATCTTCGCGCGTGTCCGCCATTGCGCGTCAGACGCTAAGGGAAAGCGAAAATATGTTGCTTTTTCTCAGTCCTCGCGGAAGACAGCCAGTGGTTGAATCCATATGCAACTAGCAGAAGTTGAAAGTTGAAACCTTGACCTTTTGCACAGTGGAAAATATGGAGAGATTGGTTTTGAGTAAGGTTGCGAAATCATCGACGGAAGTTTTTAACGCACGAAACGACCGACTAAATGGAAACCTATCAGTTCACTTTTTACATCGGATGAAAGCAAGTTTAGTTGTCTTTTTGACTGTGTAAATGGTTTGTTGATATCTGACCCAGCTGATCTCCGCGAGGCGAGTTTTCAAGGTAGGTGTCAAAACCGCGTTCCGATTTCGTCGTTCCAGTTGCAGCAAAATCGCAATTTAGTACCCATCATCAAAAGCATATTTCAAACGGTAAATGTTACACTTATTGATTTATTTTGACTTTAAACAAAGCTTAAAGGATCACAGATCAACATGATCTATGTTTTTTATTTCTGACACTGCATTTTGTTGAGAACGAGCAAGTTGAAAACCAGTGAAAAATCGCACTTTGCCGTACTTTTCGCCGCCCGCGAAGAGCACTTTGGAATACCTAATGAGAGAGTAGATTCTACACAAGACATAAAGCTGCAAACAAGAAACAGTAGATTCTACACAAGATTAAACTGACACCATGAGAGAGTAGAATCTACACTTAACATATAGCTAACACCATGAGGGCACATTCTGCACAAGACAAAAAGCTGACACAATGAAGCAATAGATTCTAAACAGGACATTAAAGTGGACACCACGAGACAACAGATTCTAAACAGATCATTATCTGACACCAAAAGAGTGTAGACTGTTATTTGGGTATTGCTGCTTATAAAAACCCAGCCGACTGTGCAGAGCCATATCAGGGCTATAACCATCTCAAAGAGTACACTATACCTCACTGGACAAAAACCCACCTGGAAAAGGAAATTAATTACACATATCAATGCATTTGTGCACATACTCTAAGGATATGCCCTGGCGTTGACCACTCCGTCCCATTTATCATCAGGGGATTAAAAAAAAAAATCCTAAATGCAAATTTAAACTACAGACACTAAAACAAAAAACAGTACCTAAATTTGCTTCTGCTCATCACATTTCCTTAAAGCCAAAAATGCACACAATACATGTACCCACTTTTATCAATCCTAAGAGAAAGTATGTAAGACTTTATCGAACACATACAGGTGAATGGACTAGCAAGGCAGAAAGCAAAGGAGCAAGTGAGAAATAAAAGAATAACAGAAAAGAAGAAATGCCTTGCACACATTTCCAGAAGGTGGGGATATTATTCACACTGAAAGAGCTGACACCACAACAGAATAAATTCTACATCAGATATTCAACTGACAACACAAGAGAGTTGGAACATTTAAAAACAAGCAGCAAAGAGAGGCTGACATCTTTACTTTCTGAATTGGATTGACACTGAAATCACCCATCTGCAATCTTTGGCTCCACCAACAGCGATCACTGGCTGTCACCAACAATCTGTATCACCACCAACAGCAATCACTGGCTGTCACCAACAATCTGTATCACCACCAACAGCAATCAATCACTGTCACCAACAATCTGTATCACCACCAACAGCAATCACTGGCTGTCACCAACAATCTGTATCACCACCAACAGCAATCACTGGCTGTCACCAACAATCTGTATCACCACCAACAGCAATCACTGGCTGTCACCAACAATCTGTATCACCACCAACAGCAATCAATCACTGTCACCAACAATCTGTATCACCACCAACAGCAATCACTGGCTGTCACCAACAATCTGTATCTCCACCAACAGCGATCACTGGCTGTCACCAACAATCTGTATCACCACCAACAGCGATCACTGGCTGTCACCAACAATCTGTATCACCACCAACAGCATCATGGCTGTCACCAACAATCTGTATCACCACCAACAGCGATCACTGGCTGTCACCAACAATCTGTATCCCACCAACAGCAATCATGGCTGTCACCAACAATCTGTATCACCACCAACAGCATCACTGGCTGTCACCAACAATCTGTATCACCACCAACAGCGATCACTGGCTGTCACCAACAATCTGTATCTCCACCAACAGCGATCACTGGCTGTCACCAACAATCTGTATCACCACCAACAGCGATCACTGGCTGTCACCAACAATCTGTATCACCACCAACAGCGATCACTGGCTGTCACCAACAATCTGTATCACCACCAACAGCAGATCACTGGCTGTCACCAACATCTGTATCACCACCAACAGCAATCACTGGCTGTCACCAAAATCTGTATCACCACCAACAGCAATCACTGGCTGTCACCAACAATCTGTATCACCACCAACAGCATCACTGGCTGTCACCAACAATCTGTATCACCACCAACAGCGATCACTGGCTGTCACCAACAATCTGTATCACCACCAACAGCAATCATGCTGTCACCAACAATCTGTATCACCACCAACAGCGAATCAACTGGCTGCACCAACAATCTGTATCACCACCAACAGCGATCATGGCTGTCACCAACAATCTGTATCACCACCAACAGCAATCACTGGCTGTCACCAACAATCTGTATCACCACCAACAGCAATCACTGGCTGTCACCAACAATCTGTATCCCACCAACAGCATCATGGCATGTCACCAACAATCTGTATCACCACCAACAGCGATCACTGGCTGTCACCAACAATCTGTATCACCACCAACAGCAATCATGGCTGTCACCAACAATCTGTATCACCACCAACAGCGTAATCACTGGCTCACTCAACATCTGTATCACCACACAGCATCACCTGTCACCAACAATCTGTATCCCACCAACAGCATCACGCTGTCACCAACAATCTGTATCACCAACAATCAGCTATCACAATCTTATCACCAACACTGATCACTCGTCACCAACAATCTGTTCACCAAAGCAATCACTGCATCACACAACATACTGCTTCACCAACAATCTGTATCCACCTAACAGCGATCACCAATCATCTGTCACCAACAATCTGTATCACCTACCAACAGCATCACTGGCTAGTCACCAACAATCTGTATCACCACCAACTAGCATCATGCCTGCACCAACAATCTGTTCACCACCATGACACAACATGGCTGCACCAACAATCTGTATCACCACCAACACCACTCACTGGCTGTCACCAACAATCTGTATCACCACCAACAGCAATCATCGCTGTCACCAACAATCTGTATCATCCACCACTACAGCAATCTACTGGTGTCACCAACAATCTGTATCACCGACACCAACAGCGATCATGCATGTCACCAACATCTGTATCACACCAACCAGCATCAATGGCTGTCACCAACAATCTGTATCACCACCAACAGCAATCACTGGCTGTCACCAACAATCTGTATCACCACCAACAGCGATCACTGGCTGTCACCAACAATCTGTATCTCCACCAACCTCACGCATCACTGCTGTCGCACCAACAATCTGTATCACCACCAACAGCGATCACTGGCTGTCACCAACAATCTGTATCCCACCAACAGCGATCACTGGCTGTCCACAACAATCTGTATCACCACCAACAGCGATCACTGGCTGTCACCAACAATCTGTATCACCACCAACAGCGATCACTGGCTGTCACCAACAATCTGTATCTCCACCAATCAGCGTCACTGGATCCTTGTCACCAACAATCTGTATCACCACCAACAGCGATCATCGGTACGTCACCAACAATCTGTATCACCACCAACAGCGATCACTGGCTGTCACCAACAATCTGTATCACCACCAACAGCGATCACTGGCTGTCACCAACAATCTGTATCACACCAACAGCGATCACTGGCTGTCACCAACAAATCTGTATCACCACCAACAGCGATCACTGGCTGTCACCAACAATCTGTATCACCACCAACAGCGATCACTGGCTGTCACCAACAATCTGTATCACCACCAACAGCATCACTGGCTGTCACCAACAATCTGTATCACCACCAACAGCAATCAATGCTGTCACCAACAATCTGTATCACCACCAACAGCGATCACTGGCTGTCACCAACAATCTGTATCACTCACCAACAGCAATCACTGGCTGTCACCAACAATCTGTATCACCACCAACAGCGATCACTGGCTGTCACCAACAATCTGTATCACCACCAACAGCGATCACGGGCTGTCACCAACAATCTGTATCACCACCAACATGCGATCTCACCACTGTTCACCAACAATCTGTATCCCACCAACAGCAATCACTGGCTGTCACCAACAATCTGTATCACCACCAACAGCGATCACTGGCTGTCACCAACAATCTGTATCACCACCAACAGCGTCACTGGCTGTCACCAACAATCTGTATCACCACCAACAGCAATCAATCACTGTCACCAACAATCTGTATCACCACCAACAGCAATCACTGGCTGTCACCAACAATCTGTATCACCACCAACAGCGATCACTGGCTGTCACCAACAATCTGTATCACCACCAACAGCAATCAATCACTGTCACCAACAATCTGTATCACCACCAACAGCAATCAATCACTGTCACCAACAATCTGTATCACCACCAACAGCAATCACTGGCTGTCACCAACAATCTGTATCACCACCAACAGCAATCACTCGCTGTCACCAACAATCTGTATCACCACCAACAGCAATCACTCGCTGTCACCAACAATCTGTATCACCACCAACAGCAATCACTGGCTGTCACCAACAATCTGTATCACCACCAACTGGCTGTCACCAACAGACATGAAATGAAGGAGTTCACACTGACCTGTAGGTTGTCTCAGGCTGAAGGTTCTCCAGCGTGTACTCTGACACAGGCTCCACAGACAACACCTGTTTGTCTGACAAGGTGATGTTATAGGATACAAGGTCACTGCCGTTGCAGGGAGGCTGGCGCCAGGACAGGTGGATGGAGGTAGGTCCAGGCTGCCAGCGCACGGACATGACAGGGCCAGGGCTGGAGGGTGGGGTGTGACACTGGGCTGTTGGGGAATAGGGTCCTGCTCCTGCTGTGTTCAGGGCCTGTTGGGGCATCACCACTGTCTCTATTAGTGCATTCAAAACCAGCAAAGGATCATCTCCAACTTAACAACACAACAATTTTCTTATTGTTTAAACCAAAAAGAAAATTTTGCACATGCACACACATTTCGATGCTGCTGAAGTTGAAAAATAACAGCGAACAGAACTGAGCATTTGACAATAACAAGATTGACAGGTTAGGGTGATGAATTTCTGCACAGAGAGTTAAAGATCAAGAGCAATGACAATGTTCTTGACTGAATCAGAAAGTACAATAGTGTTATCAACTAGCTGGACAGAACAAACTTTTATGTGGAAAGTTTGTTGTGCTTTGTGCCAATTAGCATCACTTCAGTCTTATCTCCATTCAACTGTAGTTTATTCTGTATCATCAAATTCTGGATCTTAACCCTCTTGTACGAGGGTTGTTCAATTTAAGATGTCACCACCCCCTTAAAAAACGTACCTCTCATCTCAGCAACTTGAAACTTTTACATCCCCTCGAAGTATTCTCCGTTGGCTAGGATGCAAAGTTCAAGCCTCCTACGCCAATTCTCAAGCGCCCTCTGATAGTCGGTTTTAGGCAGACCAGACAACTCTGATCTTACGGCTTTGGCGAGGTCTTGTACCCGGTCAAACTTACGCCCAGCGAGCTTTTCCTTCAGAACAGGGAACAGCCAGAAGTCGCATGGGGCCAAGTCGGGGCTGTAGGGTGGGTGGTCCAAAACTTGGATCCCTTGCTCGCTCAGGAAGGTTGTGGTGACCTTCGCCTTATGGGCACTGGCATTGTCATGCAGAAGAAGGGTCCTCTGGGTGCCGACGGTTGGGCGCTGCTCATGGATTTTTCCTACAACTTTGGGGAGCACAACTTGGGTATAGTAGGAGGCAGTGATTGTTGATTTCTCAGGCAAAATGTCAATTGCCACAAGGCCTTGCGTGTTGAAAAAAATAGAAAACAGTCGCTTGCGACTCTGGAATCCTGGGCGAAGAACAACTGGTCGGTCTCCGTCAGGGCCAACCCACATGCGGTTGCAGCGTTTGTTGGGGATGCCGTAGAATGTGAGCCAACTCTCATCTCCCGTCACTAAGTCACACAGTCGTTTTGGCCCGTTGGGCTCAAACTCATCGAGCAGTTTGCGTGAACATGCCACCCGCTGCTGCTTCTGATCATCACTTAAGAGATGTGGCACCCATCTTGCAGCCAGTTTTCTCATGTGAAGGTCTTTGTGCAGAATGTTGTTAATGGTGCCAATTGAAAGCTCACATGCCTCGCTTAATTCCCGCACAGTCGAATGTGGATCCTCCTCTATCGGTCTTTTCACATATGCAATGTTTGTTCGTTCCGAGCTGGTAAAGCTCGCTCTGCACGATTACCCCAATCAGATGGCACTCTACCTGCTCCTAATTGTTTGACCCACCTGCAAACTGTGCGGTAAGACACACAATCCGTTCCGTAAACAGCTTGCAAATCTGCGTGTATCTTCCTACAATCGTCACCAAGTTGTAGCCTTGTGAAAGTGTAGAAACGAAATTGCTCATTGGTGACGTCCATTTTTTTCAGGCTCAGCTATTTGAAACACATTTGTAATTACGTCATACTCCGAGTTGCGTCATGATGTCAACTTTATTTTCTGCATGCTAATCAGGTAAACTTTAAAGTTGTGTTTGGTATAAACATTTTTCTGTGCGTTGCTTCGTTTTCAAACGGCAAGCCTAGTGTCATCTTAAATTGAACAACCCTCGTATTTGCATTCTAGAGAGCTGAACTGCCCCTAGATTTCGAATTTTCTCAAGCTTTTTCCCCCAAAATAGGGTTACTCTGTTCATGAGTACACTATGAGCATGTCTGATCAGATATAAAGCTAGAAAATTGTCAGGTGTCGGTAAACATGCTTTACTTCCATATCCAAGTATGTCTTTCTAACCACTGTTTGTCGTGTCATTGTCATCAAAGATGTCACCAAACATGAATAAATAAGTGACATATGTATGAAAACAAGAGAAGCACACCTGTATGTGACCACAACACATACAGATGAGTAATGATTTAGAGTATGCTTTAGCTAAAGTGTCTAACAGCATTTCCATGTGATAGTACTCACAATGGTCACCAAATGTCATCAAGTACTCCTCATGTATTTACACAGTTTGTTCAGGTAGTTTTTGTCACTATTTTTCTTTTCACTACAAAACTATATTCAATGTTCATAATACAGTTTACTAATTGTCTGTACAAAAATAAAAATAAATAATCTAAAGGTTTGGCATCAGCTGGCAGTATACAAGTTGGTCCGACCCAGAGATCAAATTTCTTTACTGTCAGCAGAACCAGTGATGGGTGCCACGTTCACTGAAATGCGGCCAGCGGCGCGTTATCTTCTGTGTCGGTTTGCTCTCCTAAATCACAGTTTTCATCATCTTCCCCCTCACAAACCTCAATATCTGACTCAGCTACATCTTCTTCGTGTTTTCCTAATTTACGAACAGTAGTATTTAATTCCTCCTCTGAATAATCTGGAGAATCATCTGTATCCTGAAAACCGTCTGCTACAAAGGGCATCGCCATTTTTTCACACGCTACGAGGCATGAATGAAAATGCCCCAACCACATTTCGCACCCAAGCATAAGTGAATGGATGTGTTGTAGTGCTAATTTTCCCAAGATCATCTCATTGGATGATACCAAGAATGTCTGACCAATTGTCAGTCTCCCAGGGCCAGAAACATGTGATCAGTGCGTGATCAAAAAAGCCCATGCTCGTGGCCGACTTTTACGGTCGGGTACAGCCGTAACGAAGCGCTAGGTAGTGCGGGCGGAACTGTCGGCTGCGGTCGTAATGAAGCTAAGAGGGTTAATGTAACAATCAGAGGCCTCAGAAAGAAGAGTTGAAAGATTTTCAGGAGATGGACTGTTGCAGAGCTAGAAATGAGTTCTCCATGCGGACAAACTGACATAAAAAGTGAACAAGGATAATGTGCTTGACAGCCTGCTTGTACTGATAAGAAAAAAAAAAAACATGACCAAACTGCTATTACAGACATGAATGCAATCATCAAACAGAAACCAACCTGAACTCTGAAACTGTAGGACGTGGCAGGTGTCAATCCTTTGGCTTCATAACTCACGCTGGGCCCCACATACAACTGCAACAAATACGTACAGACTTTGTACAACTTTTCAGTTTACACACACTATGGTAATCCTCTGGCCTGAAAATCACATATCCAAAACAAATGGGGAATTTGAAATGATAGTCATTTAACAAGATGGGCCTGTCTGTGATATCCAAAACAAATGGGGAATTTGAAATGATAGTCATTTAACAAGATGGGCCTGTCTGTGATATCCAAAACAAATGGGGAATTTGAAATGATAGTCATTTAACAAGATGGGCCTGTCTATAATATCCAAAACAAATGGGGAATCTGAAATGATATGGTCATTTAACAAGATGGGCCTGTCTATAATATCCAAAACAAATGGGGAATTTGAAATGATATGGTCATTTAACAAGATGGGCCTGTCTATAATATCCAAAACAAATGGGGAATTTGAAATGATATGGTCATTTAACAAGATGGGCCTGTCTATAATATCCAAAACAAATGGGGAATTTGAAATAATATGATCATTAAATAACATGGGCCTGTCTATAATATCCAAAACAAATGGGGAATTTGAAATAATATGATCATTAAATAACATGGGCCTGTCTATAATATCCAAAACAAATGGGGAATCTGAAATAATATGATCATTAAATAACATGGGCCTGTCTATAATATCCAAAACAAATGGGGAATTTGAAATAATATGATCATTAAATAACATGGGCCTGTCTATAATATCCAAAACAAATGGGGAATCTGAAATAATATGATCATTAAATAACATGGGCCTGTCTATAATATCCAAAACAAATGGGGAATCTGAAATAATATGATCATTAAATAACATGGGCCTGTCTATAATATCCAAAACAAATGGGGAATCTGAAATAATATGGTCATTTAACATGATGGGCCTGTCTGTACTATCCAAAACAAATGGGGAATTTGAATGATATGGTCATTTAACAAGATGGGCCTACTATAATATCCAAACAAAAGGAGAATTTCAAATGACACAGTCATTTAACAAGATGGGCCTACTATAATATCCAAAACAAATGGGGAATTTGAAATATATGTGGTCATTTAACAAGACGGGCCTGTCTGTAATTTCAGCCTGTTCAAGCAGGCACACAAGATTGATTGATACTACAGATATGTATGTGCTACCCCATGTATGTCATGTAATGGGCATTAGAGAAAATACCGCAAATGGTGTTGTCTGCATAGAACCATCCTCTGGTGGACAATGAGAAGACCTGAAAAAAGCAGAATCCTTTTGAAAGGAAAACAGAATGAAAATAAATAAATAAATAGAATACACTGGATTGGCCTTCCATGAAACGAAGTATAATCTGAATGGTAGTAAATGAGAAATTGTCACAATCACATGGACTGACAAAACAAAATGAACTGGGTGGTCAAGCAAACTAGTACAGAACAGCTAAACAGTAGAAAAGAATTATCTGAGTTGATGTGTGGTCATTCACAGAAATGGCAAAGTAAACCAAAGGAGTTCAAGTGGGGAATTTGTCTGGTGGGAAGAAGTAGGCCTACATCAGTTTGTCTTTAGGGAGATTTTCTTTGTGCTCATCTTTTTATTCTTTTATGCCACCTTAATGGCCACATAAACTGGCACAATTTTCATAACGCAGCGATGATGATGACGATAAGCATGACAATCATGATGCTATCAAGTTCCATCTTAGGACTGAAACTACATAACAGGCCTGTATTCTACGGTTTCTTTCACAATATATCCTGGCATCAAACAAACCCAAGAGATGCAGACACCTGTGGTGTTCTTCAGATGATTTGAACAACACCCACAATGATGCATCCTTGAATGGATGAGACTCGACTGTGTGGTCCCAGTCTTCCCAACAATCCCATGACATGCTTCACTCTGGGTAGGAGCTGGTTGGTGCTGAAAAATCTCTCAATGGTTTTTGAAGAGACTGATGGGGTTTAGAACCCACAACCTTCCAATCGGTAGCCCTTTGAACTAACCACTACACCACAGTGACTGTCTCTTTACAGCAGCGTTCCTTTTCCATCTATGAATGTGACCACAGTCACTTCATCCTGCCTGACCACACCTCACCAAAAAACAAGCGGTATCAATACAACACACTGTCAAGTGTCTGGAGCCACATCAGCTACAAGCAGCCTACCATCACTCCCCACCCCCAACACCCATCACAAAGACGTGTGTTACCTGTGAAAAGTCCTGAGCATCAGGAGTCTGTGTCCACTCCAGGCGGTACTCGCTGACAGCGGCCCCGTTGTTGGCCGGTTCTTCCCAGGTGACCAGGGCGCTGTGTGGGGAGCGACAGGTCAGCTGGGGACTCCTGGGAGCATCTGGTGCTCCTGCTCCACTTATCACTTCCAGCATTTCTGACCACGGCCCCGCCTGCCCACACATTCTGCAATAAGCCTGACTCAGCTTGTGATTTCACACGTTTGGTCAAACACACTGCAATAAGCCTGACTCAGCTTGTGATTTCACACGCTTGGTCACACACATTCTGCAATAAGCCTGACTCAGCTTGTGATTTCACACGTTTGATCACACACATTCTGCAATAAGCCTGACTCAGCTTGTGATTTCACACGTTTGGTCACACACACTCTGCAATAAGCCTGACTCAGCTTGTGATTTCACACGTTTGATCACACACACTCTGCAATAAGCCTGACTCAGCTTGTGATTTCACACGTTTGGTCACACACATTCTGCAATAAGCCTGACTCAGCTTGTGATTTCACATGTTTGGTCACACACATTCTGCAATAAGCCTGACTCAGCTTGTGATTTCACACAATTCATTTCACACACTCTGCAATAAGCCTGACTCAGCTTGTGATTTCACACAATTCATTACACACACACTCTGCAATAAGCCTGACTCAGCTTGTGATTTCACACAATTCATTTCACACACTCTGCAATAAGCCTGACTCAGCTTGTGATTTCACACAATTCATTTCACACACTCTGCAATAAGCCTGACTCAGCTTGTGATTTCACACAATTCATTAACACACACACTGCAATAAGCCTGACTCAGCTTGTGACTTCACACATTTCATTTCACACACACTCTGCAATGAGCCTGACTCAGCTTGTAACTTCACACGTTTCATTACATACATTCAGCAATAAGCCTGACTCAGCTTGTGACTTCACACAATTCATTACACACATTCAGCAATAAGCCTGACTCAGCTTGTGACTTCACACAATTCATTTCACACATTCCGCAATAAGCCTGACTCAGCTTGTGACTTCACACAATTCATTTCACACACTCAGCAATAAGCCTGACTCAGCTTGTGATTTCACACAATTCATTACACACAACACTGCAATAAGCCTGACTCAGCTTGTGATTTCAACTTTCATACACAATACACTGCAATAAACACACTCAGCTGAATACACATTGCTTGTACACCACTCACAGACAGCCTGACATTAAACAAATCCACTCAGCTTAAATACACTATGCTATGTATGTGCTAACCCTACAGATCTGCTGATTAAACACAAATCCACTCAGCTAAAATAACACTTGCTAGTTGTAATGTGCTTTACCTATACAGACTGCCTGCATTAAAACAAATCCACTCAGCTAAATAACATGTGCTTGTTGATGTGCTTTACCTAACAGATCGCCTCATTAAAACAAATCCACTCAGCTAAAATAACATTGTGCTTGTGATGTGCTACCTATACAGATCTCCTCATTAAAACAAATCCACTCAGCTAAAATAACACTTGCTGATAGTGATGTGCTTTACCTATACAGATCTCCTACATTAAAACAAATCCACTCAGCTAAAATAACATTGTGCTATGTGATGTGCTAACCTAACAGATCGCCTCATTAAAACAAATCCACTCAGCTAAAATAACATTGTGCTATAGTGATGTGCTTACCCTATACAGATCTGCCTACATTAAAACAAATCCACTCAGCTAAAATAACATGTGCTATAGTGATGTGCTACCCCTACACAGATCTGCCTACATTAAAACAAACCACTCAGCTAAAATAACATTGTGCTATGTGATGTGCTTACCCTATACAGATCTGCCTACATTAAAACAAACCACTCAGCTAAAATAACATTGTGCTATAGTGATGTGCTAACCCTAACAGATCTGCCTACATTAAAACAAACCCACTCAGCTAAAATAACATTGTGCTATAGTGATGTGCTAACCCTATACAGATCTGCCTACATTAAAACAATCCACTCAGCTAAAATAACATTGTGCTATAGTGATGTGCTAACCCTATACAGATCTGCCTACATTAAAACAAACCACTCAGCTAAAATAACATTGTGCTATAGTGATGTGCTAACCCTATACAGATCTGCCTACATTAAAACAAACCACTCAGCTAAAATAACATTGTGCTATAGTGATGTGCTAACCCTATACAGATCTGCCTACATTAAAACAAACCCACTCAGCTAAAATAACATTGTGCTATAGTGATGTGCTTAACCCTAACAGATCTCCACTTAAACAAACCTACTAAAACATTGTGCTTGTGGCTACAGATCGCTACATTAAAACAAACCCATCGCTAATATGCTATGTGATGTGCTACACGATTGCCTACATAAAACAACCTCAGCTAAATAACATTGCTATAGTGATGTGCTAACCTATACAGATCTGCCTACATTAAAACAAACCCACTCAGCTAAAATAACATTGTGCTATAGTGATGTGCTAACCTACACAGATCTTCCTACATTAAAACAAACCCACTCAGCTAAAATAACATTGTGCTATAGTGATGTGCTAACCTATACAGATCTGCCTACATTAAAACAAACCCACTCAGCTAAAATAACATTGTGCTATAGTGATGTGCTTACCTACACAGATCTGCCTACATTAAAACAAACCCACTCAGCTAAAAAACATTGTGCTATAGTGATGTGCTAACCCTAACAGATCTGCCTACATTAAAACAAACCCACTCAGCTAAAATAACATTGTGCTATAGTGATGTGCTTACCCTACAGATCTGCCTACATTAAAACAAACCCACTCAGCTAAAATAACATTGTGCTATAGTGATGTGCTAACCCTAACAGATCTGCCTACATTAAAACAAACCCACTCAGCTAAAATAACATTGTGCTATAGTGATGTGCTTACCCTACACAGATCTGCCTACATTAACCCTACACAGACATTATGCCCTGAGCATTGTGTAATTGTGCCACCACTGCCTAGGCCCCTGAGCAGTCTCACAAATTTTGAAAAAAATGTATATACGTTAGAAAACTGTTCATATCATGCACACCAATGGTTAGAATTATATGAAACGTGGAGAGATTGTAGAAAATAGGCCTATCTTTCATCTAACGCCAGTCCAACCCTCAATCACACAAGCATCTCCCCTATCACTTGGTTGAGGGGTACGGGCACGCCCCTTCTTCCAACACTCTGTCTCAACCTACTTCTTTCATTGCCAGAATCATCACTTTCACTCAATGCTTCATCAACGTAATCATCGTCACTTGAATCGGAAACGTATTCCTGATCAAATTCTCCAATCTGCAAAATGTCCACCACTTGTTGAACTGTGAAGCGAGTTAGCCTCGCCGTTTACCTGTTGAAGTGCTTGGTTCATCACTAGCTCGCTTCATGGTCAATTTTGCACCCAAATCACCTCAAAATACCATCAACACAAGGCAGACAGTTGCAATAGGCTGAACACACGCTCACGCGACGCTTAGCAACGGTCCGGTAGCTATTTTTAGCTTTTGATAAAGTGACGATCGTGTGAGTGTGCTATTCCCGCTATAGCGGGAACTCGGTATATAGTCATTTTCAATAGCGGGAACTCGGTCTGGTAGGGTTAAAACAAACCCACTCAGCTAAAATAACATTGTGCTATAGTAATGTGCTTACCCTACACAGATCTTCCTGCACTAAAAACAAAACCCATTACACTAAAATAACTTTGAGATATAGTGATGGCTTACCCCACATACATCAGCCTGCATTAAAAACAAACCCACTCAGCCAACATAACAGAGGTAAACAAAACACACAACACAACACAACACAACACAACACAACACAACACAACACACACACACAACACTGTTTCATCAAAAACAACAAGGAAAGAGCTACAAACCCCAGCTCTGTTGAAGGAGTGGACCTGAAAGAGGTAAGTTTTGCCAGGCATCAGACTGGCCACAATACAGTCCAGGTCAGGACCCCTGTACACTTCACGGGCACTCCTGTCAGGAGACATCATCTGCACTGCAAACTGAGTCACTGGGGAACCTCCGTCATAGTCCGGGTAACCTATACACAAACACATATATATATAAAAGTTAACCTCTGAAAAAGTCTTGGTATCCAACAGAAATAGGAATGTACAAATCCATTACATAATCAAACAGAGGAATGAATAAATCCACAACATAATCAAACACAGCAATGAATAAAACAATGATATAACCAAACATACAGAGTTAAAAAAATTACACATTCCTCCAACTTTAAAACAAGTTTTAAAACAAATGGAGGGTCACTATTTGAGCTGTTCTGACAACCTATATGACTTCTTCAGTCAAAACAAATTCATAACCAAAATGATTGTTTTTCAATTCTAAAATAACTGAAATCAAATTAGTTTCTCTTTTTACCCCTGGGACAGTTCCAAACAGAATTCCCACCCCCACCCCCACCCAGCGTGTCCCTCCCTTTACTCCTAAGTAACTTTCACAATAATAACAATAATGATGACAATTCTATTCATGCTCTCTAAACTTTAAGCACTCTCTTACATTAATAAATGTGCAGTAAGTGCAAATGATTTTGGAAAATAGGTTTATGCAAGAATATTTTTATTGTGATTTATCACCATTATCATTATTATTATCATTGTTATTATTATTATCATCATTATTATTATTGTTGTTTACTGTTGTTATTATTTACATACCATCATTATCATTATTATTGTTTTTAAAAAAAATATTATTGTTGTTATTCATTGTTGTTATTACCATTATCATAATTATTATGACCATTATTATTATCATCACCATTATCATCATCATCAATCTTATTAATATTAATGTCCATCCTTGACACAGTATAAATGCACAATGCATAAAAACTCTCAGGGGAGAGAACTTTTATCTTTTTAACCTGAAGACTGTGTATGGAGGCTGCTTAAGTAGCCAGTGTAAGCTTTCAATGCTTCAGTCTCAGTAACTATTGTAATATACACACTGACCACTGACACAAAGGTTTTTAAATCTACTGAAGCCCAGTGAAAAGAGGGTAGGCCCTACCTTGCTGATTTTAAACTTCTGTTTGTGTGTCCTAATGATGTGCCTGTCATGTCTGCTTGTGTGTCCTAATGATGTGCCTGTCACTTCTGCTTGTGTGTCCTAATGATGTGCCTGTCACTTCTGCTTGTGTGTCCTAATGATGTGCCTGTTACGTCTGCTTGTGTGTCCTAATGATGTGCCTGTCACTTCTGCTTGTGTGTCCTAATGATGTGTCTGTCACTTCTGCTTGTGTGTCCTAATGATGTGCCTGTTACGTCTGCTTGTGTGTCCTAATGATGTGCCTGTCACTTCTGCTTGTGTGTCCTAATGATGTGTCTGTCACTTCTGCTTGTGTGTCCTAATGATGTGCCTGTCACTTCTGCTTGTGTGTCCTAATGATGTGTCTGTCACTTCTGCTTGTGTGTCATAATAATGTGTCTGTCACTTCTGCTTGTGTGTCCTAATGATGTGTCTGTCACTTCTGCTTGTGTGTCCTAATGATGTGTCTGTCACTTCTGCTTGTGTGTCCTAATGATGTGCCTGTCACTTCTGCTTGTGTGTCCTAATGATGTGTCTGTCACTTCTGCTTGTGTGTCCTAATGATGTGCCTGTCACTTCTGCTTGTGTGTTCTAATGATGTGTCTGTTACTTCTGCTTGTGTGTCCTAATGATGTGTCTGTCACTTCTGCTTGTGTGTCCTAATGATGTGCCTGTCACTTCTGCTTGTGTTTCCTAATGATGTGTCTGTCACTTCTGCTTGTGTGTCCTAATGATGTGCCTGTTACGTCTGCTTGTGTGTCCTAATGATGTGCCTGTCATTTCTGCTTGTGTGTCCTAATGATGTGCCTGTTACTTCTGCTTGTGTGTCCTAATGATGTGCCTGTCACTTCTGCTTGTGTGTCCTAATGATGTGCCTGTCACTTCTGCTTGTGTGTCCTAATGATGTGTCTGTCACTTCTGCTTGTGTGTCCTAATGATGTGTCTGTCACTTCTGCTTGTGTGTCCTAATGATGTGCCTGTCACTTCTGCTTGTGTGTCCTAATGATGTGCCTGTCACTTCTGCTTGTGTGTCCTAATGATGTGCCTGTCACTTCTGCTTGTGTGTCCTAATGATGTGCCTGTCACTTCTGCTTGTGTGTCCTAATGATGTGTCTGTCACTTCTGCTTGTGTGTCATAATAATGTGCCTGTTACGTCTGCTTGTGTGTTCTAATGATGTGCCTGTCACTTCTGCTTGTGTGTCCTAATGATGTGTCTGTCACTTCTGCTTGTGTGTCATAATGATGTGCCTGTCACTTCTGCTTGTGTGTTCTAATGATGTGCCTGTCACTTCTGCTTGTGTGTCCTAATGATGTGTCTGTCACTTCTGCTTGTGTGTTCTAATGATGTGCCTGTCACTTCTGCTTGTGTGTTCTAATGATGTGCCTGTCACTTCTGCTTGTGTCCTAATGATGTGTCTGTCACTTCTGCTTGTGTGTTCTAATGATGTGCCTGTCACTTCTGCTTGTGTGTTCTAATGATGTGCCTGTTACGTCTGCTTGTGTGTTCTAATGATGTGCCTGTTACTTCTGCTTGTGTCTTAATGATGTGCCTGTCACTTCTGCTTGTGTCCTAATGATGTGCCTGTCACTTCTGCTTGTGTCCTAATGATGTGCCTGTTACGTCTGCTTGTGTGTTCTAATGATGTGCCTGACACTTCTGCTTGTGTGTCCTAATGATGTGCCTGTCACTTCTGCTTGTGTGTCATAATAATGTGCCTGTTACTTCTGCTTGTGTGTTCTAATGATGTGTCTGTCACTTCTGCTTGTGTGTCATAATAATGTGCCTGTTACTTCTGCTTGTGTGTCCTAATGATGTGCCTGTCATTTCTGCTTGTGTGTCCTAATGATGTGCCTGTCATTTCTGCTTGTGTGTCCTAATGATGTGCCTGTCACTTCTGCTTGTGTGTCCTAATGATGTGCCTGTCACTTCTGCTTGTGTGTCCTAATGATGTGCCTGTCACTTCTGCTTGTGTGTCCTAATGATGTGCCTGTCACTTCTGCTTGTGTGTCCTAATGATGTGCCTGTCACTTCTGCTTGTGTGTCCTAATGATGTGCCTGTCACTTCTGCTTGTGTGTCCTAATGATGTGCCTGTCACTTCTGCTTGTGTGTCCTAATGATGTGCCTGTCACTTCTGCTTGTGTGTCCTAATGATGTGCCTGTCATTTCTGCTTGTGTGTCCTAATGATGTGCCTGTCACTTCTGCTTGTGTGTCCTAATGATGTGCCTGTCACTTCTGCTTGTGTGTCCTAATGATGTGCCTGTCATTTCTGCTTGTGTGTCCTAATGATGTGCCTGTTACTTCTGCTTGTGTGTCCTAATGATGTGCCTGTCACTTCTGCTTGTGTGTCCTAATGATGTGCCTGTCACTTCTGCTTGTGTGTCCTAATGATGTGTCTGTCACTTCTGCTTGTGTGTCCTAATGATGTGTCTGTCACTTCTGCTTGTGTGTCCTAATGATGTGCCTGTCACTTCTGCTTGTGTGTCCTAATGATGTGCCTGTCACTTCTGCTTGTGTGTCCTAATGATGTGCCTGTCACTTCTGCTTGTGTGTCCTAATGATGTGCCTGTCACTTCTGCTTGTGTGTCCTAATGATGTGTCTGTCACTTCTGCTTGTGTGTCATAATAATGTGCCTGTTACGTCTGCTTGTGTGTTCTAATGATGTGCCTGTCACTTCTGCTTGTGTGTCCTAATGATGTGTCTGTCACTTCTGCTTGTGTGTCATAATGATGTGCCTGTCACTTCTGCTTGTGTGTTCTAATGATGTGCCTGTCACTTCTGCTTGTGTGTCCTAATGATGTGTCTGTCACTTCTGCTTGTGTGTTCTAATGATGTGCCTGTCACTTCTGCTTGTGTGTTCTAATGATGTGCCTGTCACTTCTGCTTGTGTCCTAATGATGTGTCTGTCACTTCTGCTTGTGTGTTCTAATGATGTGCCTGTCACTTCTGCTTGTGTGTTCTAATGATGTGCCTGTTACGTCTGCTTGTGTGTTCTAATGATGTGCCTGTTACTTCTGCTTGTGTCTTAATGATGTGCCTGTCACTTCTGCTTGTGTCCTAATGATGTGCCTGTCACTTCTGCTTGTGTCCTAATGATGTGCCTGTTACGTCTGCTTGTGTGTTCTAATGATGTGCCTGACACTTCTGCTTGTGTGTCCTAATGATGTGCCTGTCACTTCTGCTTGTGTGTCATAATAATGTGCCTGTTACTTCTGCTTGTGTGTTCTAATGATGTGTCTGTCACTTCTGCTTGTGTGTCATAATAATGTGCCTGTTACTTCTGCTTGTGTGTCCTAATGATGTGCCTGTCATTTCTGCTTGTGTGTCCTAATGATGTGCCTGTCATTTCTGCTTGTGTGTCCTAATGATGTGCCTGTCACTTCTGCTTGTGTGTCCTAATGATGTGCCTGTCACTTCTGCTTGTGTGTCCTAATGATGTGCCTGTCACTTCTGCTTGTGTGTCCTAATGATGTGCCTGTCACTTCTGCTTGTGTGTCCTAATGATGTGCCTGTCACTTCTGCTTGTGTGTCCTAATGATGTGCCTGTCACTTCTGCTTGTGTGTCCTAATGATGTGCCTGTCACTTCTGCTTGTGTGTCCTAATGATGTGCCTGTCACTTCTGCTTGTGTGTCCTAATGATGTGCCTGTCATTTCTGCTTGTGTGTCCTAATGATGTGCCTGTCACTTCTGCTTGTGTGTCCTAATGATGTGCCTGTCACTTCTGCTTGTGTGTCCTAATGATGTGCCTGTCACTTTTGCTTGTGTGTCCTAATGATGTGCCTGTCACTTTTGCTTGTGTGTCCTAATGATGTGCCTGTCATTTTTGCTAAAACATCCTTATGATGTGCCTGTCACTTCTGCCTAAGTTCCAAAAGATGTGCACTAACATGATCCTGCTTTGCACTTACTCCATCGGAGATGCAGAGAGGTGGCTTTTGGCTTGCCCTGAAGTTTTGGGGGCTGACACGGACCAGGAGCAACAGGTTGTGTGGTGGCCATACAGCAGTCTGAAAACTGACACGCCAACACACACAAATATGTCACATATGTTGCCTCATAGCAAACATCAACATGTCACATATCAAACACCAACACACACAAACATGTCACATATGTTGCCACATATCAAACATCAACATGTCACATATCAAACACCAACACACACAAACATGTCACATATGTTGCCACACAGAAACATCAACATGTCATATCAAACACCAACACACACAAACATGTCACATATGTTGCCACACAGAAACATCAACATGTCACATATCAAACACCAACACACACAAACATGTCACATATGTTGCCAAATATCAAACATCAACATGTCATATCAAACACCAACACACACAAACATGTCACATATGTTGCCACATATCAAACATCAACATGTCACATATCAAACACCAACACACACAAACATGTCACATATGTTGCCACATATCAAACATCAACATGTCACATATCAAACACCAACACACACAAACATGTCACATATGTTGCCACACAGAAACATCAACATGTCATATCAAACACCAACACACACAAACATGTCACATATGTTGCCACACAGAAACATCAACATGTCATATCAAACACCAACACACACAAACATGTCACATATGTTGCCACACAGAAACATCAACATGTCATATCAAACACCAACACACACAAACATGTCACATATGTTGCCACACAGAAACATCAACATGTCATATCAAACACCAACACACACAAACATATCACATATGTTGCCACACAGAAACATCAACATGTCATATCAAACACCAACACACACAAACATATCACATATGTTGCCACACAGAAACATCAACATGTCATATCAAACACCAACACACACAAACATATCACATGTTGCCACACAGAAACATCAACATGTCATATCAAACACCAACACACACAAACATGTCACATATGTTGCCACACAGAAACATCAACATGTCATATCAAACACCAACACACACAAACATGTCACATATGTTGCCACACAGAAACATCAACATGTCATATCAAACACCAACACACACAAACATATCACATGTTGCCACACAGAAACATCAACATGTCATATCAAACACCAACACACACAAACATGTCACATATGTTGCCACACAGAAACATCAACATGTCATATCAAACACCAACACACACAAACATATCACATGTTGCCACACAGAAACATCAACATGTCATATCAAACACCAACACACACAAACATGTCACATATGTTGCCACACAGAAACATCAACATGTCATATCAAACACCAACACACACAAACATGTCACATATGTTGCCACACAGAAACATCAACATGTCATATCAAACACCAACACACACAAACATATCACATATGTTGCCACACAGAAACATCAACATGTCATATCAAACACCAACACACACAAACATATCACATGTTGCCTCATAGCAAACATCAACACACATAACACATGAGTTATCAATTTCTCAAGATGACATCTCTGTACTCAGAATGAATTCCATATGCATGGATACCACACTGGTGCCATGTGTTGGAGAAGATCCAAAATGTTTATGGCACAAGCCTTAAGCCTGCACATAAGCCCATGAACTGGCCAGGGCTATAGGTCCTACTTAGCCTAGGGGTCATGTATCAGTCTGTCATTGGAACAATCCTGGCTACAATGTAATGGTATGTGTATCTCATCTTGCAAAGAACAAAAACAAACAAACACACAAAAATAAAACACAACAACCAGCCATTAAGTGTACACTTTACATACAACAGTATCCATTACCCTTTCACTCCCACAGCCTGTCCATAAACTGCAAATCCTTGACCCTTTTACTGCCTCACCCTATCCAACAGCTTTCTGCAGAAAGCTGGTGGATAGGATGAGGGAATGAAAGGGTTAAGTTTTTGCTTTGCTTTCATGGCTGACAATGCTGGATGCTGGCAAATAGGGTGAGGGAGTCAAAGGGTTAAACAAGGGTGGATCAATTCATAACACTGTGGGGATGGGAAGGAGATCTGGGAATCTCCACATCAATTACACAGTCTAAATTTTCCCCATGGAGTTATAACAGCAACACCTGCTTTAGGGTTCAGAGGAATTAAGTTGTCAACCCACTGCCTACGGCATCAACCAAGATTGACCACGAAATTTGCGTTGTCTGAATACCAGATTGACCACGATCGACCACTGAATACCATGTCAACATGTTCTCCTTTCACTTTCACATATCCCAGGATGCACTTGCGACAGTATTGTTTTCCAGTACTTCCATTTCTGCTTGTTATTTTCCGGTTTGTTGCAAGGCAAACGGCAGAATAGTTTTGCTGCTGTGAATTTTCAAAGTTTGGGGGATTTTTTGACAAAAATCTTGTTCAAAATGGCGGATGATGAAACTTTGCAGCTTCTGGAATCCATTTTCGGATACAATAGTGATGAAGAAAGTGAATTTGAGGGGTTTTCTTTGGAAGAAATCCATAAGAGAGAGGGGTCGCATATTGATCTAGCCGATTTTGAAACCGAAAATGAAAGTGACTTGGGTGATGGTGACAGTGATGTAGAGTTGCCGCTTGCTCTTGGGCCCCCCCCCCCCCAAAAAAAAAAAAAAAATTACAAAATCAAAGCCTGCTAGAGATGCAGTGACTGTTCACTGGACTGATATGGGCGATGTCTTTGGAATTTTTTCATAATTTTTCCGCACATGATGAGTGCAATAGTAATTTTTTTTATGGATGTTTCTTTGAGGTGAGTGTGTGCATGTTGCGGAGTTGCTTCCCTTGCCATGGTATTTTCAGTCTTGCCGTACAGAGTTGTGTGGTAAGCAGAGGGTTAAATAGAAAAATGCCAGTGCTTGGCTGACACTGAAACAGACTGCAATTTACGTAAAACATAAGTAACGTATATGTAAATCGTTATCAACCCTGGAAACAAGAAAGCCAATCAAAACAGTAAGAAGGCAAAGGAAATGAATCATGTACTTACTGACCCGCAACAAAAATGAGAAGCAAACGTTATATTTACATTTTTATCTTTGTGTTGTGTCATGTCGTGTCGTGTTGTGTCGTGTTGTGTATGTGCACGCTCGTGTACATGTGTTCATGTTTTCAGAGTGTAGGATAGCCAAAGGTTTCAGACACCCCACCTGTATATTTGCACATGTCACACATCACTATGCAATGCACATCAAAGAAAAAAAAAGTTGAAACATGAAACAAGTTTTCGCTTCATAAATCTTAAGCAGTCACCTCACTCTTCCCCCCTGCACTGCAACAGGCCACACGCACACGGTACTGGTGTCCCGGTGTTAATTGCTCAAACTGGTGTTCTGTCTCCTTTCCCTCATATACCACCTCAAAGCCTGAAATGTCACACACACACATACGCACACACACACACACACACACACGCGCGCGCGCATACACACACACAAGGTTACCATAAACACACACAAAGTTACCATAAAAATACACTTTGTCAAAACACACACACATACACAACATACATACACATACAAGGTTACCATAACACACAACAAGGTTACCATAAACACACACAAGGTTACCAATAAACATACACATCAAGGTTACCATAAAAACACAACACATAACATAAATACACTATACAAGGTTATCATAAACACACACACACACAATACATACACATAAAGGTTACCATACACACACACACACAAGGTTAACTAAAAATACACTTTGTCAACACACAACACACACACACACACACACAACACCACAGGTTATTGTAAAAATGTACTCTTGACACACACTCACATGCCACACACACACACACCAACACACAAAGGTTATCGTAAAGCATGCTCTCTGTGACATGCACACGACTATAACTAACTCTAATATCCTCGAGTGTTTGATTTTCAACTAGGCATTAAAGTTTGTTCAAGACGGATTAATCACACTCAGACAATTCCATATGTGCTCCGCCCAATCTTCCAACAATTACCTAGCAGATGACTTTAACATGTACAAAACCCTGAATGCTGGCAAGGTTTGACATTAAGGAGGGGAGTGGGGGTGAACAGAACCTGTGACAGACTAAGCTGACATGACTACAATGACTGTGGCACTAAGACAAGACAGCAGACAGGCCACACTTTATGCTGCAGTCTGGGACCAAGCACGTAAGGTCAGATCTAGAGCCCACAGCTCTGTCAACACAGCTAATCAGCCTGCAAAACTCAACTATGTACATACTGTTAAATTGAAAGAGCATTGCTTATAGCCCACACGACCATTCAGGCCATATCAGGGCTAACATCAAATTAAAAACAAGTCCAAGTCTAATTAAAAAACCAAAAGTTAAAAACCAGGCACATGATTCAGCATTTCAAATTTGAAAAGAATTTCAAAATCTTTACTGTATACATGATCAAAAATAAGATGAAATCTACTGATCTCTTATAAACACTTGAAAATGACGTCTGGAGGAACAGCTCTGAGGAGATGCTATAAGGAGTCTGCAGTATAATGTTTATGTCTCACATCGTGCAAGTCCCAGTGACATGTCTGATGCTGCGTGGCTCATCACACAGCATGCACCATGGTGCTTCTTCATTTTTTAAAGGTATGAGTGAGTAAAGAAAAAGTGACTCATGAGTAACGCACTAACAGGGGGACAGAACAGGAGGATATGAAAGGGAGTGAAGAGAAGGGAAGGTGGGAGACTAGGGATGGGGAAGGGGAAAGGAAGGAGGAAGGAAGGGAAGGCAGAAATAGAAAGAACATAAAGGAAAGCAAGGGAAGAAGAATTGGGGGGGAATAAAATGAAAGAAAAAAGAAGAATTTAGAAAAAGGAATAAAAAAAGAGGGGAAAGACATAAAAAGAAAGAAAAGGAAGAAGAAAAAAGGACAAGTAACCAAAAACACTGAAAAGACATAGAAGGCAAGAAAAAAGAAGACCAAACAGACAGAGGGAAACATGAAAGAAATTTTTTTTTTTTTAACAATAATTACAACACTAGCAATACAATGAAGTAGCAATGCCGCGCGAACCAAAACGCGACGTCAAATTTGTGGTACAAAAAACTGGGGCCGGCCGCAAAATTGGGGGGGTCTTCAGTTCAATCAAGTATTACTGCCTCTTTAATCGGTGTTTCATTCTTATTTTTTGTCTTATGTGAATTAGAAATGAATAAAGATTTGAATGATTGCCTTTTTATATACTTAGAGCGAAAATAGAATTAGTTATTTGATGAGAAAGTCGAAAATCCGCGTTTCGAGCGCTCTCGCGGCGACGGTATGCGTTCAGAATCGAAGTTTGTTTGGGGTGCTTCACTATTTCGGTCGGTACGGCTATATTTGTGAACCAATCACATTGTAATTTTGCAGCCAATGAGAATTAATGTAACAGAATGATATACCTGACGAGAGCTATGTGTGCTAGTTTCGAACCGAGATCGACGCTTCCAAAGTTTTGCTTTTTTTCATCGGAAAAGTTTGCAAGTAAGTCGCCATTTTTGGAAGTTCTCGTCGGCGGGATTCGATTTCACATGCTTTTTTCTATATGCAGGTGTAATATGAAATCAGTTTGAAGTAAAATACGGCCGTACGGCAACTTTTTACACGAGGATCTATACCAGATCAGTAGCAAAACAACGTCGCAATGTGCCGACGCCATAGGCCTACTGCGCGGAACAGAACAGTTGCAAGTTTCAGCTCAGCAAGTTTCGCGTTGTCAGACAAAGACTAGCAACCAACAGATCAAGTTCTGTTTTATCTGTAACATTGTATTTTTCAAGAAAAGGACAACTGCGTTTGAACTCGATTCGGAGTTGTCAGCCGAAGCTAGGTTCGTCAACCATTTCCTCCCCGAGGTCATGCTAATTTACATGTCGCGGTGTAGATCTGCTCACCCCACGACGGGCGAGCTTACTACTAAAAATACTATGTGCTCGACGTGCTTCGCCGAGCCGTGGAAAATGGGTTTGCCCAAACAGAGGGGTGCGCATATCTGCCTCCCCAACTCTCTCTCTCTCTCTCTCTAATAAATAAATGAATGAATAAATAGGTCTAAATAATTTTTTTTTCAAATCAACAAAAAATTCTGTGCAAGTCATTGTACTCTCTCTCAGAGATCAAGAAATGAATAAATAAATAAATAGGCCCCAATACATTTATATCCAAGTCATTGTTAACAGGCATGATCCTCTCTCTCTCTCTCTCTGAGACAACACACACACACACTAACACACACAGAGATTTAGAATGTCACAAAACAAAATCTTCTGTCATTGTTATAATATTCTTTATTTAGGTTTTGCAGCTGAATAGAAGGCTACGAGTTGTATTATTTGTAAAGTAGGCCATCCATTAGCTTACATAGTTGTTTCAGTTTGTTGTCAGTATCTGAAAAGGATAGGCCTATTGTCATCAGTTTGTTTTAAAGGAAAGATTGCATCTTATTTAGTAGTAGCCTACTGTTATTGATTTGTATTAAAGGGCAAGATTACACTGGAAATACTTAGCAGGATTGCTCAGCTTTGGTAGATTTTTACAAGTAATATGCTAAAAATTAAAGTCGCAAGTTTGGGCTTAATGTTAAAGTAATATTGATGTTTAGACTATGCATCATGGTTTCCTTTCCTTTCCAGTCTCTCAATGAATAGTATATATTATGCAGAGATTTATATATTTCTCTACTGCAGGAGTATATTTCTCTACTGCAGGAGTTAAGTGACCTGTTCCTGAATGGCGAGTGGTCCCATATCCTTCCTGAAGTTTTCTTTGGACTCAGGCTGTGCTAAATGTTCAGGGACTTGACTCATCCACAGTCTACTGAATTTTTTTTCTCTAAACACTGATGTATAAAATAAAAATCAAATGTAATGTACAAAAATCTTGTCTGTAATGTTTTCCTTTGTGTGTATGTATGTGTATGTGTGTTATGTGTGTGTTATGTGTGTTTAGTTTTTAGAAGAATTTTGATCGGATGATATTTTTGGATAGACTGCAGCATAAAAGCATGCAGTAATTTTTAATATTTCAATTATTGAAGTGATTCCAGAAGTCATTGATTCTCAGATTTCCTTTTATATGTACAGAAACTGATGAAATATTACAAATTATTCATAAGATACTGAAGTTGCGAGTCATGACTTTTTTGGTTTGATTTGCAGTAATAAGACACTTGAACGATGAGCAAAATGATTTTATATCTATCTCATGAAATGATTATATATCCTTGTTTTGTTTCTAGCTTCATTTTTGTCTGTTATAAATACAATATGGGCAATTATTAATGAAAAACTGATAAAACATGCCAAATATCACATGTTTCCTGTAATAAGACAAAAATGGCTCGTCGCAGAGTTACGATAATGGTTTCATTCAATTCGGCATACAAAAATACATCAATGATCAAAATTTCATGACATTTGATCCTGTCTGTCTCTCACAATTACAAAATGAATGTCATTTCCAGCAAAATCAGCATACCATGCCATTTGATGGGTTTGTTCTGACAGCTGTCCCACACATCTCTTCTTTGTCCCACTAAAACGTGGTACCAAAATTTAAGAAATTTTTGACGCTTCAAATTGGAATATCTCGTGAACTATTGGTCCGATTTGAAAAATTTAAACTGCTTTTTACTCAGAACAACAATATCTTCAAAACCATATACATCTTTTAACTCAAAACCCAATTTCAATTTTTCATGCGGCATTGCTAAATGAAGATTCACATAGCACAACATCTCAGGAAGCAAGCTCCTAAGTATTTCACACCTGACAGAACTTATAATGGAATAAAACATAATTAGGCAATACACAGATTAATCATATAAGCATGACATGACAAGAAAATGAAGAAAGACAATCACAATACAACAGCAGCTGAAAAAATATATACACTTTCATAAAAGAACAAGCTACCATACTGTGCGCACACACACACACACACACACACACACACACACACACACACACACACACACACACACACACCACACACACACACACACACACACACACACACACACTAAAAAGAAAGATATGAAAACAGAATAGAGAGAGAAAGGAAAGGCAGAAAAGCCAAACATTAACTCTAACCTTGCCCATCGTCCAGCTCAACAATAAACTTGGTGATGTCACATCCACCATCATCAGTGGGAGGCTCTGAAATATTACACACAAATCACAACAAATTTTAAGTCACATCCACCATTATCAGTGGGAGGCTCTGAAATATTACACACAAATCACAACAAATTTTAAATCACATCCACCATCATCAGTGGGAGGCTCTGAAATATTACACACAAATCACAACAAATTTTAAGTCACATCCACCATCATCAGTGGGAGGCTCTGAAATATTACACACAAATCACAACAAATTTTAAGTCACATCCACCATCATCAGTGGGAGGCTCTGAAATATTACACACAAATCACAACAAATTTTAAGTCACATCCACCATCATCAGTGGGAGGCTCTGAAATATTACACACAAGTCACAACAAATTTTAAGTCACATCCACCATCATCAGTGGGAGGCTCTGAAATATTACACACAAATCACAACAAATTTTAAGTCACATCCACCATCATCAGTGGGAGGCTCTGAAATATTACACACAAATCACAACAAATTTTAAGTCACATCCACCATCATCAGTGGGAGGCTCTGAAATATTACACACAAATCACAACAAATTTTAAATCACATCCACCACCATCATCAGTGGGAGGCTCTGAAATATTACACACAAATCACAACAAATTTTAAATCACATCCACCATCATCAGTGGGAGGCTCTGAAATATTACACACAAATCACAACAAATTTTAAGTCACATCCACCATCATCAGTGGGAGGCTCTGAAATATTACACACAAATCACAACAAATTTTAAGTCACATCCACCATCATCAGTGGGAGGCTCTGAAATATTACACACAAATCACAACAAATTTTAAGTCACATCCACCATCATCAGTGGGAGGCTCTGAAATATTACACACAAGTCACAACAAATTTTAAGTCACATCCACCATCATCAGTGGGAGGCTCTGAAATATTACACACAAATCACAACAAATTTTAAGTCACATCCACCATCATCAGTGGGAGGCTCTGAAATATTACACACAAATCACAACAAATTTTAAATCACATCCACCATCATCAGTGGGAGTCTGATATTATTCATATTCATTTCTTTTGTCAGAGTGGATTTACCATGTGTGACTCGGGCTGCTCTCCCCTTTGACAGTGTGTTGCCGCAGTGCAGCGTGACCCTTTTCTTTTTCAACCAGGACTTCAGAAAGACAGGAAGTCTTTCAACTTCAAGGGGAGGAACCTGGGAAATCAACCTCTCTCTCCAATGTTTTCTATCAGGGCAGCTGGACAAAAGCCGTGCTCTTCACAACTTTCAACTGCTGTGGGATCTTTAGCATGTGCAGGCCAAAAGGTACATGGATACAACTCATTTTTGGGCTTCAACTTCAAGGAGAGGAACCTGGCAAATCAACCTCTCCTCCAATGTTTTCTATCAGGGCAGCTGGATGAAAGCCCTGCTCCTCACAATTTTCAACTGCTGTGGGATCTTTAGCATGTGCAGGCCAGACGATACTTGGGTACGACTCATTTTTCGTCCCCTTTCAAAGGACTAGACATTCAGTTTGATTTTCCAGTCAAATTGAGCAGAAAAGTCAAGGCCGGTCAAATTGAGCAGAAAAGTCAAGGCTTCAACGTGAAATGAATCCTGGAACTTTGAGTTTAGTTACAGACAGGCAAACATCTGAACCATTCTGCCACTCTTCAATCACATAAATCAGATTTATCATGGTCAGTGGGAGATTGAAATATGTACATATAAGTCAGAATAAATTCTATACCAGACCCACCAGAATATACTCATCACAAATTGGGATTAACAGTAATAACATACATCTCATTACTACCAACTAGTAGAACTACTGTGCTGTAAAAGTATGTATGTCTGATTTTTTTTTTTTTTAAAAGTCCATTTAATTCTGCCATTAACTGTTAACTGTTGTACCCTAATTGCCCACATTTTCTATGTGAACAACAAAAGTGTTTATGAGTTTAACTGAACTCAGCTGACACATTTTCCAAAAACCAACAGCCAATGAATCAAATGAAATGAAACAAACAAAATACAAAGTGTAGATGGTGGAAACAGAGAGAGAGACACACACACAACACATACATACACTGAGAGAAAGAAAGAGAGAGAGAGAGAGAGAGAGGACAGACAGAGACAAAAAGAGAAAGAGAGAGAATGAGAAAGAGAGAGAGAGAGACAGACAGACAGACAGAGACAGAGAGAGAGAGAGCTTGAGAGACAGACAGTGAGCTTGAGAAAGAGACAGAAAGTGAGAGAGCTTGAGAGAGAGAGAGAGAGAAAAAGAAAAGAGAGAGAGACAGACAGACAGACAGACAGAAAAAGAGAGACAGAGACAGAGAAACATGCAGACTTGCCCTCCCCCACAGTGATGTCACCTGTAGCAAGCAGAGCAACAGGAGAGGTGGTCAACCACAACTCCACTGACTACCAAGCTCCAGGAAAGTCTGCAGGAATTGGAACATACGGCCATATTCATCGCCAGATGTGGCCCAATCAAGTAGACAGTGAATGGAAGAAGAACAATACTCACGAGAGACAGAGACAGAGAAACATGCAGACTTGCCCTCCACCACTCGGGCAAAAAATGAGTGCTACTGATGACATGTGTAAGTAGCAGAGTGTACATGTACATCTAGATAAAGGAACTCACACAAATAGACAATCTCAAATATAAAGCTGTTCTATTTCAACGTTTTTTTTAATTGATAAGCTGTACTCGGCAATACCACCAGCTTTGTTTACAACCGGGATTCTGACTGGCTCATGCTGGGTTAGCCAAATCCATGGCCAAAAGGGCACAACATATGACTAATTTTCATTGGCATGCAGAAGTTGCCCAGTTCAGATTTCGAAAATGATGTTACAAATATTTTATGCCTATGTGGTAGGACGTTCCACACAAGTATGTGTTACACACACACACACACACACACACACACACACACACACACACACACACACACACACACACACTCTCTCTCTTGATTTTTTTTCTCAAAGTATGATCATTTGAACATGAGCATAATAGCATGCAGTTAGATGCAGCATGCTACATCAAAAGTGTGGCAATGGCAAGTCTGCAGAGAGAAGAGAAAGAAGAGAAGAGAAGAGAAGAGAAGAGAGAAGAGAAGAGAGAAGAGAGAGAGGGAAGAGAAGAGAAGAGAAGAGAAGAGAAGAGAAGAGAAGAGAAGAAGAGGGAAGGGAAGGGAAGGGAAGGGAAGGGGAAGGGAAGGGAAGGGAAGAGAAGAGAAGAGAAGAGAAGAGAAGAGAAGAGAAGAGAAGAGAAGAGAAGAGAAGAGAAGAGAAGAGAACCACATGAAACACAGGAACTGTACTGAATACAAATGAATGTAATGCTACACAAACATACCCCATGTAATTCTGAAGGTTCGTGAGCAGACTCTGCCTTTCATTTGTGGTTTACAGGGGGCGGCAGGTTTGTCAGGCAGTGTTTTAAACATCACAGCGTCACTCCATTTGCTGAGGCCTTCATCATTCTTAGTTGCCAGCTAAAACATACAACACACATACGTTCACAGGCGTACACATATTCACACACATACATATACACAATTAACTTACATTCATTATTCAAAGACACACTGGTTATTGATATTGTTATTTTTGTTCAAAGCCCAGGCGACTGTCAGAACACTATCAAAGCTATACCATCTCAAAACATGCAAAATATCTCATGGGAGGTGGGGGAGTGGGGGGTGGGCATGGAGACTGGAAAAGAAAATGAAGCTCACTTATCTATGCATTTGCACGCACGATCTAAGGGTATGCCCATGGCATTGACCACTCCGTCCAATTTACCACCGAGAAAGTTAGAAAAAAACAACCCTGAATACAAATTTAAACATATCTAAGACACTAAAACATACAACAAAACAGGGCTCAATTACCTAAAATTGCTTCAACACATCACATTGTCTTAGAACCAAAAATGCACTTAATATATGTATCCAATTACCAAACCTAAGAGAAAGTATGTAAGGCTTTATAGAACATAGCAAGTGAACAGACCAGCAAGGAAAATGATCAGAAAATGATCAGAATAAATGACAGAAAGCAAAGGAACAAGGCAGAAACAGAGCAAGTGACAGAAAAGAGGAAATTAAATTTCTAGCGCAGAATTTTCAGAAGGTGGGGATACTATTGATACTGATAGAGCCCTCACCATCCCAAAGGAGCAGACATGTGGTATACATACATTAAAACTGTAGCATAAATACACACTTCCTAGTTACACCCTATTTCTGTCCCATCAACAGTATTAATAATATTGATGACATTTATACGACAGCAGATCTTGATATACAAATCAAATCAAAGCAGTAATTTCATCATTCACCACAGCATTCACTCACAATAACCAAAACTCAAGGGTACAAAACACACACAGACTTGGTGGTGGGGATGGGGGAGGACAAGAGGGGAGTAGGATGAAAGGGTGGGCACGCAGAGGGGGAAATCATTGCTTGACAAAAAGGATGTCTTTAGGTTACACTTGAAGGAAGACTTAAGTACGTGACTGTTGAAGATAGGGGAAGCTCCTTTCAGACGCATGGACCAGATACAGAAAAAACCCAGCGACTGACCATGGAACTTCTGTATCGAGGAATCTGTAAACAAATAGTATCAGAAGCAGAATGGAGAAGTCGGGCAGAGGTGTACATTTGGAGTGGTCACAAAGATAAATAGGTGCAGTATCACTGATACACTTGTAGCATTGTGAATTGATTTTTAAAATAATTCCATTTCCATATGCCACACAGCTTTAGCAACAATGATTACACTCTTACCCTGAACTTGTATTGCGTATTACGGCGTAGCTGTTTGAGGGTGTGAGACAGACTGGGTCCATTGTACACAGGAATAAACCCATGACCCTGTAACATATGACCAACCAACATTTCCAGTTAGTAAATAAATCAACACAGTGAAATCTGAAAAAGTAGACAATGAACACAGACCCATCAGAACACAGACCCAATTGCTTGTAACAAAATAATGAAAAATAACACAATGCTGCACAGTACATGAAAAATCGTGCCTAATTCCTCTATCAACTTTGCCTACAGTCAAATTTATCTATGCAATTTACAGTGTCATAATGCCCTTTATGCTTTGGAGAGAGAAACCAAAAAAACACTGAACACAAAAAAGGACGTGTATTTAGTACAACAAAACAAGTGCAAATGTTTGGTCAACTGCCCTTTGTAAAGCATATACATAAGAAAAAAAAGAATAAATGTACAACACTTAACACAAAAAAACAGAGACAACTGCCCAAACATAGCATCCTGGCAGGAGATAATGGCAGACGTGACAAAAGGCCAGTAGTCCAAAACACACTCCTGTCTTGTTGTTGTATTAAATATGCCGTATGTTCTAGTTTTGTGTTTTGTTGTATTAAATATGCCGTATGTTTCTAGTTTTGTGTTTTGTTGTATTAAATATGCTGTATGTTTCTAGTTTTGTGTTGTGTTGTATTAAATATGTATGTTTCTAGTTTTGTGTTTGTTGTATTAAATATGCTGTATGTTTCTAGTTTTGTGTTGTGTTGTATTAAATATGCTGTATGTTTCTAGTTTTGTGTTTGTTGTATTAAATATGCCGTATGTTTCTAGTTTTGTGTTTTGTTGTATTAAATATGCGTATGTTTCTAGTTTTGTGTTTTGTTGTATTAAATATGCTGTATGTTTCTAGTTTTGTGTTTTGTTGTATTAAATATGCTGTATGTTTCTAGTTTTGTGTTTTGTTGTATTAAATATGCTGTATGTTTCTAGTTTTGTGTTTTGTTGTATTAAATATGCCGTATGTTTCTAGTTTTGTGTTTGTTGTATTAAATATGCTGTATGTTTCTAGTTTTGTGTTGTGTTGTATTAAATATGCGTATGTTTCTAGTTTTGTGTTTTGTTGTATTAAATATGCCGTATGTTTCTAGTTTTGTGTTTTGTTGTATTAAATATGCGTATGTTTCTAGTTTTGTGTTGTGTTGTATTAAATATGCCCGTATGTTTCTAGTTTTGTGTTGTGTTGTATTAAATATGCGTATGTTTCTAGTTTTGTGTTTTGTTGTATTAAATATGCCGTATGTTTCTAGTTTTGTGTTTTGTTGTATTAAATATGCCGTATGTTTCTAGTTTTGTGTTTTGTTGTATTAAATATGCTGTATGTTTCTAGTTTTGTGTTTTGTTGTATTAAATATGCCGTATGTTTCTAGTTTTGTGTTGTGTTGTATTAAATATGCCGTATGTTTCTAGTTTTGTGTTTTGTTGTATTAAATATGCCGTATGTTTCTAGTTTTGTGTTGTGTTGTATTAAATATGCCGTATGTTTCTAGTTTTGTGTTTTGTTGTATTAAATATGCCGTATGTTTCTAGTTTTGTGTTTTGTTGTATTAAATATGCGTTATGTTTCTAGTTTTGTGTTGTGTTGTATTAAATATGCCGTATGTTTCTAGTTTTGTGTTTTGTTGTATTAATATGCCGTATGTTTCTAGTTTTGTGTTTTGTTGTATTAAATATGCCGTATGTTTCTAGTTTTGTGTTGTGTTGTATTAAATATCGTTGTTGTAGTTTTGTGTTTGTTGTATTAAATATGCCGTATGTTTCTAGTTTTGTGTTTGTTGTATTAAATATGCTGTATGTTTCTAGTTTTGTGTTTTGTTGTATTAAATATGCCGTATGTTTCTAGTTTTGTGTTTTGTTGTATTAAATATGCTGTATGTTTCTAGTTTTGTGTTTTGTTGTATTAAATATGGTATGTTTCTAGTTTTGTGTTTTGTTGTATTAAATATGCTGTATGTTTCTAGTTTTGTGTTTTGTTGTATTAAATATGCTGTATGTTTCTAGTTTTGTGTTGTGTTGTATTAAATATGCTTGTTTCTAGTTTTGTGTTTTGTTGTATTAAATATGCTGTATGTTTCTAGTTTTGTGTTTTAATGCTGGTTCATGTCTACTTGAATGCTGGTAAGTCACTTTGATTCACCTTTTGGATTTAGAGTCATTTCAAGATGACAACAAATGCTGTGGGCCAATGTGATACGGAGACAACAAAGTGACACAGCACACCAGGCTCTGACACTGGCCATGACAGGAGAGAACATTACTCGCATGAGGCACACAGACTTGTATACCCACTCCCATACTGGCCACAGCAATGGTGGCTGACACAGCCAACAACGCTGTGACCAATGGATAAGCCGGTATCCTCATCAACATCCCAGAGGCTCAAACCACAACTGGCAATATCACAACATGCAAACATTACACCGAAACCACCATGCTGACCTCCTCCATGGTTCAGGCAACAAATGACACACTATCCAGGCAACAAATGACACACTATCCAGGCAACAAATGACACAATGGCTACCTGGCTGAACCTGTCTCTCAGTGAAAAAAGCTACTTACTGTGTAGCTTTCATCAGCGTTCCGGCCGACTTCTTCAGCGCAACAAATGACACCTACTATTGAAGAGTCTTCTTTCCAGATGCCGTAACTGTTCTCCAGGCCCTGGGGAATGACAAGCTTCCCCACTTAATCAAAGCTTTCCAGCAAGTCAGACGAGTGGTCATCCAGTGTACTATGAGATACCAGGATGTCAGAGGGCAGATGAGCTTACAAAAAGAGGGGCCCATGAAGACTGACCAGATGACTTGACATCAACTACAGTGAAAACAGCATCATCAGATTACTGTTATGAAGCCACAGACAGAAACTGATGACTATCAATTTGTGTCCAGACAGCAGCAAGTGGTCCTGATGATGCTCTACAACAACACAACCAGCTCAACGACTAGTTGACCCCACAGTCAAGAAAATAGTGATGTCACCTGTAGCAAGCAGAGCAACAGGAGAGGAGGCTAACCACAACTCCACTGACCACCAAGCTCCAGCAAAGTCTGCAGGAATTGGAACATAAGGCCATATTCATCGCCAGATGTGGCCCAATCATGTAGACAGTGAATGGAAGAAGAACAAGACTCAAGATATGAAACAGCTACAAAAACAGAAGAAATCTGCTTACTTTCATATATATATATATATATTGTTTATTGCCAAACGAGCAACAATCCAGTTTTCTACAAACACATGATATTCCACAAACATCTCTATGGTGCAGATCAAGAGATCTGAACTGTGTCTGCCTCATAATCAAATTTATCTCTGCATTTTACAGCATCATAATGCCCTTCATGCTCTGGAGATATAGAATCTAAATGTCCAGGGAACTTAAATGGAAAAGCTGGCAACACAAATCAAAGTTCTCTTTATCTTTTTAAGTGCTACTTGTTATTCAAGTTTTGTCCACTGTTTGAACAGTTTCGTCATCAATTCACGTACATGCCATTCTCTTTAAAGCCTGCTGATACTGACAGTTAACAACAACTATGGAATAAAGACTTGTTAGCTAACAAATGATCAAATTAAAAAAAAGTGTACAGAAAACACCACCCCCAATACATAATCAATGCACCCAATACATAATCAATGCACCCAATACATAATCAATGCACCCAATACATAATGCTGCACTTTAGTCAGAAAACACCACACCCAATACATAATCAATGCACCCAATACATAATCAATGCACCCAATACATAATGCTGCACTTTAGTCAGAAAACGCCACACCCAATACATAATCAATGCACCCAATACATAATGCTGAACTTTAACCAGAACACATGACACCCAATACATACACAATGCACCCAATACATGACACTGAACTTTAGCCAGAAAACATGACACCCAATACATAACGCTGAACTTTAACCAGAAAGCATGACACCCAATACATACCCAATACATCCAATACATAACGCTGAACTTTAACCAGAAAGCATGACACCCAATACATACCCAATACACCCAATACATAACGCTGAACTTTAACCAGAAAGCATGACACCCAATACATACCCAATACACCCAATACATAACGCTGAACTTTAACCAGAAAGCATGACACCCAATACATACCCAATACACCCAAAACATAACGCTGAACTTTAACCAGAAAGCATGACACCCAATACATACCCAATACACCTAATACATAACGCTGAACTTTAACCAGAAAGCATGACACCCAATACATACCCAATACACCCAATACATAACGCTGAACTTTAACCAGAAAGCATGACACTCAATACATACCCAATGCACCCAATATATAACGCTGAACTTTAACCAGAAAACATGACACCCAATACACCCAATACATAACGCTGAACTTTAGCCAGAAAACATGACACACAATACATACCCAATGCACCCAATATATAACGCTGAACTTTAGCCAGAAAACACCACACCCAATACATACCCAATACATAACGCTGAACTTTAGCCAGAAAACATGACACACAATACATACCCAATGCACCCAATATATAACGCTGAACTTTAGCCAGAAAACACCACACCCAATACATACCCAATACATAACGCTGAACTTTAGCCAGAAAACACCACACCCAATACATACCCAATACATAACGCTGCACTTTAACCAGAAAACATGACACACAATACATACCCAATACATAACGCTGCACTTTAGCCAGAAAACACCACACCCCAATACATACCCAATGCACCCAATACATAATGCTGAACTCTGTTCAACCACTAACCGTTGCTTCATCCTCCATCTGCAGGCGGAACTCATCTTCGTTGGGCCGTTTGATCCAGGACACAGTCAGGCTGTGCACAAACTGTTCACACAACATGGGTGGGTCTGGTTGGGGTGGCACACTGCCACTGGTGAAGAAGGTGGCTGTTTCACTCCAACCACTGCAAACACAAAGAAATAGAGTTAACAATAACAACAACAACAACAACAACAACAACAAGAAGGATGTTCCATCACATGGACAGCCAGAAGAAGAAAGCTACCGTTTCATCTGCTCCTGTCTAAATGTAAAGGGTGAAGATTTTTCAGATATCCTAAGTCAACATCTGTGCAGATTATTTAATGCCTCAACCCCCCTTCGTGTGGGTATGTAGGCAGAATATGTAAATGGTAAACACTGTTCAGACTTGTGAACCTGAAGTTGGCCTTGAGAGTAGCATTTTCGTTATCTCAGCATAGCAGAATGGCACTTGGGAGCAGCAACACCAACGTCCACAGTGAGGTATGCTACATCATCAACTTGACACACCAGATCTAGAGAAGACATGGTTAACTGTCAGTCTCTTCATATACAGATATTCAGTTATGTATGTCTCACTGTGCTGCTGGCCTTTTCTTCATGTTTACTTTATGGGCATCACTGGCTTCTTGTTTGTACAACATGGTTTCTTTCTTTTTTTACCAGTTGAACTGATGGAACTGAATCAACAGCAATGATGACAAAGATTCCCCATGAATGAAAATGAGTCATATAAAATACACAATGACTGGCTCCACCTGATACTCATGTTCGTTTTCTCCGATTAAAAATGAAAAATGTGCCTTTTGTAATTCTGCAGCTGAAGAGTGCCTGCAGCAGACGTGAGATCTGCAAAGACACAATGCTATTTCCAATTTTCACTGTTGGGTTTTTCATTTTCATTATTACAAATCTCTCTCCCCCCACCCCCTCTTTTTAAAAAAATCATAGAAAAAAAGGACTGCCAGTCTCATGTCTGAAAACCATAAACTATCCTAACAAAATTTTGTTTAGCCATAAAAATAAAAAAGAACGGACATAATGTAAGCCGGAATTCCAGATTAGGCCGGAAAACCCGCAACCCTTGGAACGCTAAAAAGAAAACCAAAAATGTCACATGTGCTGAACAATGAAAGTACATCATTCCCACAGCAAGTCAAAGAACGATATTATTTCATGTCCCACGTTCCAAGTTTGGAATTTGTTCAAAAGGGATTCATTGCACTCAGACAATTCCATATGTGCTCCACCCAAAAATTTCAGGCCACAAAAACATGATAATGAACACTGACTGTCTACATTTTGCATGTAAATCTATAGTAAAGAAAGATGTCATTTCGCTCCAAATGCAGCAAGCACAAGTCAAAGACATACATGGAAGAAAAATGGATGAACCAAGACATGGAGAGTGAACGTGAAGAAGTCTGCTATGGTAAACCGCATAAAATCTATTTTCAACATGTTTACTGTTTCATGTGTTACCTATATCACAACTTTTTTATTTTATCAACTCAGAAAATTATTTTGTGGCTAAAAAAAAAAGAAAAGAAAAAGAAAAGAGAGAGAGAAAATTTTTTTTAAAAACATGACATGAAAATCTATACTGATTTTGTTTTTATTTGTTATATGTATAAGCACCTCCCAAAATACTTTTATTCACTGTGGCTGTTATGTTTTATGTCTATGTTGTTTGCTTTCTGCTGTTGTCCTATTTTAAAAATATACCATGCTGATTATGTCAGAGACTAGGTAGGACCTCAGGACTCAGGACCTGGCAATCCCATGGCTTTATGTGTAGGCTTAAGGCTTGTGCCATGATCATTTTGGATCTAGAAATCATTGCGAATGCGGAGACGTCATCTAGAGAAACTTAAACTAAAATACACTTATGTATTTATCTTCAAGATTTCATGAAGCAACTCTGAACGAATTACCTTTTTCCCACAGCGTTGATGGCAGCCAGACGGAAGAGGTAACGGGTGGAGGCAGTCAACTGATTGACTCGATACTGTCGGTTCAAGCCGTTGTACACTTCCACAAATGAGTCGTCTCCCTGCCCCTGTAGCACAGTCTTTACTTTACATGTCATCATTTGACTCAGCTTGTCTGCCTGTTCTCACCCACAGGATTTACTCAGTTTAACTCAATATCTGCTGACAACAGGATTTACTCAATTTAACTCAATATCTACTGATTCTTTCATTGAAGAAGCAAATTACCACAAATAAGCAACAAACAATCGTGCAACCATGGGGGACAGCCCAATCTTGCTGGAGCAGAGGGACTCAAAACTTTGAAATGCTGGCTGGCAATTAAACTCCAACCCCAAAATAATTATTCAGAGGCAGTCTGTCAGTTTACATGTCTATTTAATTAGAAATATGCCTATCAACCAGTCGCTGTGGTCTAGTGTTTAGTGCAACAGACAACTGAATTGAAGGTCGTGGGTCTGAATCCCCATCAGTCTTTCAAAATCATTGTGGGATTTTTTAGCTTCAACCGGCTCCCACCCAGAGCTGAGTGTGCTACAGGCTCACTGGGAAGACTGGGACCATGTCCATAGAGTCAAGTCTCATCCACTTCATGGATGTGTCATCAAGGGTGTTGCTCACATCTTCTGACCAACACCACAGGTGGTTGTATCTCTCAGGCCTGGTTATAGTCAGGATATATTATGGCAGTAAGCGTTGAGTACAGCCCTGTCAATCAGTCTAAATCCTAGATGGAACTACATAGCATCATGTTTATCATCCTCATAATCAACATCATCACTGCATTCTAAAAACTGTCTTAGCTTCTGTGGCCATTAAGGTGATGTAGAAAATGGGACCCAAAAAATAAAATGCCTGTTTCTTTACCACAGAGACCACTGTCACTAAAACAGAAATCAATGAGCTGAAATGATCAAAAGCTGAACTCTTTGATTTCTGAAATGAACATAATCAAAACTTACTGAAACTGTTTCAAATCTATAGCAGAAAAGGCTCAACCATCCAGGTTACCCTTGTCTGGATACAGTTACCACAGATATCCTTTTTCTTTTAAATCAAACAGCAAGCTTGGTCAATACTATTATCTAAATCCACTCCAATGAATGACACAGAGTACACTGAATCTACTCCAATGAATGACACAGAGTACACTGAATCTACTCCAATGAATGACACAGAATACACTGTCACTGGACAGTCATTTTTCTTTTGTCCATGTACATGATCACTTGTTCTTATCTTTCCCTTTACTGTAAGACCGACGATCAATGCCGATATCCTCACCTGGTCCCATTCCAGTGAATATGTAGAAATCTTGGAGCCATTTTCACAGGCTGCCTGCACAAAAAAACATAAACCATTTACATGTTTACTCTGAGTAAATGCAGGGATGTACTTTTAACCCAGGAGAGGGGAAGCAGGGTTGTTCTCCTTGCAATGGTAAGCACAAACAAAATGAAAAGACAGCGACAAGCAAACAAAAAAGATCTTTCATTCGTGAGAATTCACAGTCCGGTCTCAAACAACACAAATGGCACAGACACCTTCATGTGAGACAATATCCTTTTTTTAAAAACAAAACAAACAAACAAAAAACCCACAAGTTAGGGGCTGGGGATCAGGAAAGGTCCTACCAGACTAGTGCTCTGTCAGTATGTTGGTCCTTCCTAGAGAAGGTCCATACTCTCCCAAAGCAGCTGACTGTCTTTCGATTCTGTGTAGAATTTGTCAGAATACCTGCCTGGTATATCAAATGGAGCAGGGTGAGGGGAGGGAAACATCTACACGTATGTAGAGTGAGCCACCCAAACATAAAGCAGCCAAACCTTACAAAGTATAGACACCTTAACCCTTTGACTCCTGCATCCTATCCACCAACTGCAAAAACTTGACCCTCTGACTTCTTCACACTATCCACCAGCTTCCTGCAGGCAGCTGGTGGATAGGGTGAGGAAATTAAAGGTCACAGTTTATGCTTTGTTAGCATAGTTGACAATACAGACTGTGGGTGTCAAAGGGTTAACGACAAGATAAGGAAAAGTCACAACACTTCATAGAATGATGTTACGCCAAATCCTTGTTTACAATGTGTAATAGCTAAAAACCACATGATACACACTCACGTTTTATGCAATATATCAATTTGCAGTGACGGAGAAACACAAAGAATTGTCAAGACATAGTTCTATCATCAAATTACAATAAACTGTCACTCAGAAAAGCAAATAAGTTAAAATCGTGATTAAAAAGAAAAGCACAGAAAGGGATAAGGGGGGGGGGGGGGGGGGGGGAGGCAAGCAAGAAAGAGTGAGGCACAGACAGACAGACAGACAGACATAGAGGCAGACCACAAAAACCAATCCACAAAAAAATGCACATACCTATAAACACAGTGAAACACAAACTTAACAAAAGCTCTTTTTTCTTTCACACAACACAAACTAAGATGCCATTTCAGCATTATGCCTTGGTCTTGTTCAACATTTTGAGAGACTGAGGGCATTCTGGTCCCTCACACACACACACACACACACGAAGGAATGCACGCACACATATTCATACACAAACACACAGAAGCACACACACACACACATACACGCTTACATTCCTTTTCAGAATGAGATCTTGGTTGTTTTCATCACTCTGAAAGGCTGAGGGTATTCAGGTTCTCTCTCACACACACACACACACGAACACGCACACACGCACACTTACATTCCTTTTCAGCATGAGATCTTGGCTGTCTTCATCACTCTGAAAGGCTGAGGGCATTTGGGTTCTCTCACACACACACACACACACACACACACACACACACACACACACACACACACACACACACACACACACACACACACATAAATGTGCAAAAACTTGCAAAACTAACATTCCATTTCAGCGAAAGTGAGGTCTTGGTCTTGTTCATCAGTTTGGGAGGCGGAGGGCATTCAGGTTCACACGGCAAGGTGCGGAAATTGGCCGCATCTGTCAGCGATCCCTTTAAAGCTTCACTCAGTGAGGCAGACACCCTGAACATAAATACATAAACAATAGTAATGAGTATATTCATAAACAGCCCTGACACAACTAAGGACATACTTCACATTCACAGTAAGACTGCAGCAGAACAAACTATTTGTGTAAATGTAAAAGAATTAATCTTGAGTTTCAATTTCCATTTCTCAAGATTACGACTCTGCACTTGGAACAAATTTCATACACAACAATGCTGCAGATGGCATGTGATGGATAAGATCCAAACTGATCTTGGCCTATGTCCTGAGTGATGTATCTGCACATAGACATAAACACTACATGTTGGTAAAGTCTTGGGGGAAACCTGTGACCCACTGGATGGTTGAACCCACTACACCCACTCTAAATACTAAGCAAAAGGGCCTAAAAACCCATAGCCTGTTTGAGGAATGAAGCCACAAGCCCTGCATGGCACTCTAAATACTAAGCAAAAGGGCCTGAAAACCCATAGCCTGTTTGAGGAATGAAGCCACAAGTCCTGCATGACACTCTAAATCTAAGCAAAAGGGCCTGAAAACCCATAGCCTGTTTGAGGAATGAAGCCACAAGCCCTGCATGGCACTCTAAATACTACGCAAAAGGGCCTAAAAACCCATAGCCTGTTTGAGGAATGAAGCCACAAGCCCTGCATGGCACTCTAAATACTAAGCGAAAGGGCCTGAAAACCCATAGTCTGTTTGAGGAATGAAGCCACAAGCCCTGCATGGCACTCTAAATACTAAGCAAAAGGGCCTAAAAACCCATAGCCTGTTTGAGGAATGAAGCCACAAGCCCTGCATGGCGCTCTAAATACCAAGCAAAAGGGCCTAAAAACCCATAGCCTGTTTGAGGAATGAAGCCACAAGCCCTGCATGGCACTCTAAATACTAAGCAAAAGGCCTAAAAACCCATAGCCTGTTTGAGGAATGAAGCCACAAGCCCTGCATGGCACTCTAAATACTAAGCAAAAGGCCTAAAAACCCATAGCCTGTTTGAGGAATGAAGCCACAAGCCCCTGCATGGCACTCTAAATACTAAGCAAAAGGCCTAAAAACCCATAGCCTGTTTGAGGAATGAAGCCACAAGCCCTGCATGGACAGCATGGCACTCTAAATACTACGCAAAAGGGCCTGAAAACTATTGCCTGCCTGAGGAATGAAATCACAACCCCTACACTATAAGTATGGCATTCTAATTACTAAGTAAAACGACCTAAAAACTGTGATCTGCCTGAGAACTGAAGCCACAATCCCTGCATGGAGATCATGGCACCACAACTTAATCCAGAACTTAGCTCAATAACACATTCATGCAAGACTGGCGTCCTATGATAGCCTCTCAACTGATTTATATTATAATTACAGTTCTGTCAAATTCACACCTTTATATGTTGAAATAAGGTTGAGGCAGGGTTACTTTTGTTTTCTTTTTTTTTTTTATAGCATTCTGATTTTCTTGGATGCATGTATGACATTGTTGTGCCCACACTGTGCAGGTTGGCGTTTTTCTGTAGTGTCTGCACTGAGGCAAGTTAATAATGTTACTTGCTGACTAATTAAAAGCGACTGTTACTTGCTAAATACATCACATTCATGTGATAATAAATGCCAGGTGTTACTTGGTCAATAACATCACATTCATGTGGTAATGGTTTGCTTCTATTTGAAAGTCACTGACAAAATTGTGAAGATTCCCCCCCCCCCCCAAGTCTTATGTTTTCTGCTTTTTATCTGGGCATTGTTGATCATAAACTTCTCCATCTCGGGCAGGCCACCTAATACACATTTCATTACAATGTAGCCTTGACAGTTCTATTGACAGACATACATTTAGTGCTCCATTCATTCAGCTGTCAGAGTACTATGCTCACATCTTAGGGCTTGTGGTTCAACCCTCAGGCGAACCACTTCTCCCCCTCCCCCCCACCATACACATTTCATTACAGTGTAGCCTATATATTGTTCCAATGACAGACTAATAGATATATACAGTATAAAACCTGCACACTAGATAGGACCTGAAAACCTTGCCAACACATGGGCTTATGTAGGGGCTTATGCCATGATCATTTTGGATCTTCTCCCATCTCATGGCATCAGTGGTTTCTGCGCATATGGAATTTATTCCGAGCAAAGAGACCTTATCTTGAGAAACTCAAACTGAAGTCCATTCAAATCACTTGCAAGCTGATTCCTTATCATCATCTGTTTCTCTGATTCCAACAATGGAAAAGTTTCCTCAAAATTGAACTGGAGCTAGTTATGGCACAGCAGTGTTAAACTGTATCGTAATGTAAGCTTCCACGCCCAGTGACATGGTGCAATACTCATATCACAGAATGTAACAGACATTCCTATCTACTTATACAATGGTGCTACAGTAACTATATTGTAAGCTTCCACGCCCAGTGACATGGTGCAATACTCATATCACAGAATGTAACAGACATTCCTATCTACTTATACAATGGTGCTAGAGTAACTGTATTGTAAGCTTCCACGCCCAGTGACATGGTGCAATACTCATATCACAGAATGTAACAGACATTCCTATCTACTTATACAATGGTGCTACAGTAACTGTATTGTAAGCTTCCACGCCCAGTGACATGGTGTAATACTCATATCACAGAATGTAACAGACATTCCTATCTACTTATACAATGGTGCTACAGTAACTGTATTGTAAGCTTCCACGCCCAGTGACATGGTGCAACGCTCATATCACAGAATGTAACAGACATTCCTATCTACTTATACAATGGTGCTACAATAAGACATGCAATCTAATTCTCAGTAACATTTTTCTGCTGAACATTCTGAGCTTCTCAACTGTGATGGGCAAAGAAATACCTGGGGAATGGAATGAAGACCGAAATGGACAGTACTTTGCATCACCACAACTAAAACTGGCATGACAAGCTAGCTGCCAGAATAAAACTCTGGTGCCAAACGTGAAAACTGCTAAAGGCACTGTCCTTTTAAGTTTACAGAATTAGCATTTTGCAACACATCATGCAAAGACTAACTGTCTGAACATTATCTACAGCATCCACTCTCACCAAGACAGAAGACTTCACACAGAGCACCTACCTCAAGTGATACTCTATGCCTGGTTTGAGATCATTCAGCGTGATTTCTGTAGCATCCCCACTGAAACAAACACTTTTATAAATAACTAGTCAAACAAACAATGAAAAACTTTAGTGTGCATTCATACTTCAACCATAAAACAACAACAACTACAACAAAACACATCCTGCATCTATACTGGAAGAGTGAGACAGACAGATACTAAAGACACACAGAAATGGAATGTTCAAGTTCGTAAACAATCTAAACAGCTGAGAAAGACTTTCCATTCTCAATCTTATCAGTCAAGCAGCAAAGTTTATCCTACCAGCTGATGGTTCAAAATATGTTCAGACCTGCACACATGGAGACAAAAACTCAGAACTTTTTTGTGTTACTATTGTTCAAAGCCCAGCCGACTGCGTATAGCCATATCAGGGCTATAACCATTTCAAAACATGCAAAACTTCAACAGGAAAGAAAAAAAAGAAAAGAAAATTAAGTATGCGTATCAATGCATTCGAGCACATAATCTAAGGACATGCCCCTGGCGTTGACCACTCTGTCCAACTTATTGCACAAAAAACACACCTGAATACAAATTCAAGCATACCTAAGGACACCAAAACAAATATAAAACCGGCATATGTAACCAAAAATTGCTTCTGCATATCTCACTTCCCCCAAGCCAAAAATGCATTTAATACATGTACCCAATAATCAACCCTAAGAAAAATACATAAAACTTTATATCATACACATACAGGTGAATGGACCAGCAAGGCAGAAAACAATAGGAAGAAATGACAGAAAGCAAAGAAACAAGCAGAGACAAAGAGAGTGCCAGAAAAGAGGAAATTTCTTGCACAGAATTTCCAGAAGGTGGGGGTATTATTTGTACTGAAAGAGCCCCCGGCATCCCCATGGGGGAACTCAGAACTTGCCAGTCATGAACTACACACTGCTGAACAAATGACACAAACCTCTGATGAATACCACTTGAAGGAAAAAAAATCTCTACCAGTGTCACAAACTACACATTTTAACATACATGTCAATCCAGTTCTTTGAAAGCACAGTCCCTCACCAGAAGACACGCTTGTATTTGGCATCCCTGCCTTTGTCGGACAGAAGTAGTTCGTACTGGCACTCCCGTGGATCCACCTCCACCTCAAAAGACTCCCAGTCGGGTGGACTCAGCTCAATCAGGGCACACTTGGATTCTATGTCCGTCACCTGACAGCACAGCATACATATGTACATTTTCCGACAGCGGAATGAGAGGAATCAAAACAATCAACATTTTACAAAAATTCTCTGAATGCTCTACTTTCCTCCTTCTGTACATTCGTTTGGAGTTTGTTCAAGAGGGGTTCATCACACTCAGACAATTCCATATGCGCTCCACCAAAATCTGCCTGCAATTATCTGGCAGACTCACAGAGCCTGAGCAAATCCCTATGCACTGGCAAGGTCTTGAATTAGGGAGGAGGGAAGACAGACCTATGGAACACTAAGCTGACGTCACCAGAATGATGGAAACATTAAGATGGGCAGCAAACAGACCAGTTTTTAATGTTGCAAGCTGGGGTTGAACTCAAGATACCAGGGCTCTGTCAACAGAACCAACCAGCACACTTACATGTAACAAAAATAAACAAAAATAAACAACAATTCACATGGATTCCATATTCAGTAAAACAGTAGAGCTGAAGAGCTGTTCCTTCCAAACAAAGTCGTGTTGTGTGTTCTCATGTCATGTACGAGTTACAAACTTACAGATATGCATGTTCAAATGTTCCATGGAACAACACCTTTGGGCCTTATCTAAAATTGTGTTTGTGTTTTCATGTTAGGTAAATTTATATGCATGTTCAAAATTTCAAGGAACCCCTCAGGGCCTTAATTTAACCAACACCTGTTAACAATCAGTCAGAAGTACTAGTGGTACTAGTGGCAGCACACCAGAAGTAGCTGCAGCGATAACAGTTGCAGAATTTATTCTGATATTATTATCATTATCATCATCATCATCATCATCAATAGACTAGAAAACTGCTACTGCTAGACAGACAAGCAATGATAAAGTACCTTGGGTGGAGGAATGCTGGAGAGACACTGAGCAATAAGATTGTGACTGTCATCTTCCTGGGGCTGTGCTGGTTCACTGCCCATCAGGGTGTGACCATTACCATGGTTACCATTGGCAGGGTGGATGTCACCATTCACTGCAACATCATCCCATAACAGCACATAAGCCATTTTCCTATGATTACCACACACATGTTCAATAGATTTTTTTTTTATACAAATATCACGCAAAACTTTTGTGGATACATCCTCGTTCCAAGTGAAACAAAACGCAATACACACACACACCTACACATACATGTACATACATACATACATATATATATGTATAATATATACACATATATATACACACATACACACATATAATATATATATATATATATATATTTGTGTGTGTGTGTGTGTGTGTGTGTGTGTGTGTGTGTGTGTGTGTGTGTGTGTGTGTGTGTGTGTGTGTGTGTGTGGTGTGTGTATACATATGTATGTATGTATGTGTGTATTGCGTTTTTTATACACACACACACACACACACACATATATATATATATATATTAATATATATATATATATATATAATCTCAAATAACACTTTCACAAAAGAAAAAGACACACAGCAACTGCTTATACTAGTTATAGTCTTGATTTTGAATACTTTAACCCCTAGACCTTCATCATGATAAAACACAACAATATGGCACGACCACTTTTTACATCTATTACAAAACTCATCTAACTTTCCACATTGCATTTATTTTATCCCCAGCTTCCCAGTTACCACAATTCACATATATCTTTATGATTTTACACTAGAGTTCACATTAATCGTTACCTCCTGCTGGATGAAACACCAGTTGTTTCCCCCCTATTTTGTGTATTTAATGTTTGTTGTACTTTCTGCATGCTTGACAAAGGCTAGTTGTTCGATAATATATTATAAAATGAAAAAACAAAACAAAAAGTAACCTGATTCACATACTAAAACATGACATTTCCTGCTGACATCTCTCGGTTACATTACATGGATCAGAATCAAACAGAGACACTAGGACCTATACTGGTGGTCAAGATCTCATTTGATTAATGTGAACTGTCAGTCTGCACATGTACAATAATATACGGACTATAAAAATCTGTGACTTGTACTGTTCCAAGCCCTCCGCAGTTTTGTACGCAACAGGTTGTCACAGAGAGACAGACACAACCACTACTACAAAGTAACTAGAATGCTCTATCAAACCATGAAATCTTGCTCACTGGTTCAAACTCTATTTTTGATTTAAATAAAACACAAGAGGCAGATTATAATATTGCCAGTCGATGTAGATTATAATACTGCCAGCGGCCAATACTAGAAATCTCATAACTTACTGCATAAAATTTACTCTTGCAATTACAAGATTGCTATCAGCTGCTCAGGATTACATACATTTCTCCTTTTCCTGCCCCTGTTTTTCTTTCTTTTTTCATCACCCTCCTGTGGCTCGCTCTCCCCTTCCATTCTCATTAATTCTATCCCTCTCTACCACTTTTTTTTTCTTTTCTCCTCTCTCAAAATTAGCAAAATATTTGTGATTAGCACTCTCTCCCCCATTTCATTTTCACTTGTCCTATCCCTCTCTAGCATTTTTTCTCTCCGCCTGTCTAAAAACTAGCAAACTATTTGTGATTAGCTTGAAGCAGTCAGTATTCTGTTTCAATTCAAAGCCCCGTTTCCTCCCTCTGTCAAGTCCCTCTGCCTCATCTGCTCTCCCTCCCCAACCTCTTCCTCTCCCATCCTGCAAGATTTTCCCTAGCACCCATTTTTGTTCTTCATCTGAACTGGAATAACATGCCAAGTGCCTCAGTATTTTGTCTCAATTCAAATTTCTCTTCCGGTAGAACATTCCTCCACCTTCTTCCATCTTTGTCCCCCACCCCACCCCCCTCCTCTCTCTCTCATTTCTGCCCTGAAAATAAATGTATGCATCTGTAATGACAGGCTTTGGTTCAAATAAAAGTTTTGTTTCTTGTTCACATCCCTCTTTCATTTCCTTCTCCTTGTTCTCCCCCCCCCCCCCCTCTCCATATGCCCTCTCTTCCCTTACCTTACCCACCCCCTCGTGGCCCCAGGCCCCATTGGCAAACCATTTTTTAATTCCAACCCATGTTCCTATTCCAAATACTACACGTACACCCACCCCCCTCATTGCCTCACCATCCCCTAAACAATTCCAAACAAACTTAACAGACTGGGAAGGGGGGGAGGGGGGCGACAGACAGGGGAAAGAGGATTGTGGGCTGGGGGAAAGAGTTTTTGAGGCAGGCAAGATGACATGTCTACATGGATGGTTTCCAAGGAAACTAATTTATGGGATAAATGCAATGGGGGGAACCCCCTCCCCCTGAAAGATGCCAGCTTGCCTGCCAAGACCCTGCAGCAACACTAATTAAACTTGCAGGGATAATCAGCTGTATTTGTCTCTTTAGTCTCCAGTAACATAACAGTAGTCTCTGGAGTATAGTCTATAGTATAAGCTGTGTATGCATGTGTGACTGTTTCTATCACATGCAGAACAAGATGTTTACAGCATAGTGAGGATGGAATGGTAATACAATAAATATTTTGTGATAGTTTAAAGCAATCAATATATATAATTTAAAAAAGTGATACCATCCTACCAATAATAATTAACCAATTATTATTAATTACCAGAAAGGGAGAGGTTTCAAGTATTGGTCTGTGGTCACTTACAGTTTTCACCTTTCACCCTTCTCCAAAGAAGAATACTCATGAACTGACCAAAACAAAAACAAACAAACAAACAAACAAAAAAAACCTAGCAGAGAAACCTAGATGAACGGGATATGGAATGAGGATTAAGGGGAACAGAAGTGGGGTGTTTGTGAAGGAGAAGTCTGAAAACCTGGCAGTGAAACCTGTACAGTTTTAAAATTGTTTCCTTTCATGTACTTGCACGACCCCCTGGCTTTCATTTTGTTTTCAAAATACTTGAAGCTCCAACATGCTTGCATTTTAGATTATCACACATTTTCCAAGGAATGTCCTGTGTACCTAAATGACCCAAAATGCAGACAGTCACCATGACATAAGAATTCCACTTCATCCATGTGATTTCTGAAGATAACCTAGTTCACAAAAACCTAAGAAGGAATAGAAGCAGTCTCAACTGGCAAGTCTAAACCAAGACTCTATACAAATACTAGTTCTAGTTATCTACATTCCTCTACAGAATGCACTCCATGGTGTATAGAAGTGAACATGAAAGACACAACTTGTTGAACAGATCCATCCATAAAGTTTAAGAATATATTAATAAATTATAACTATGATTCACCTTGCACAGATCATGATTCATATATCACAAAAGAACCTTACGAAGATTCTGATCCAAATTTATAGTCTGCTCAACTTTGATTATATTCTAAGGCAAAAATCACAGAATCGCAGTAACATTTTCACATAATTTTCAGGCTCCTCTATTTTTTTCCCTTTGCTGTACTAATTAACTGACCAGCACTTAAATATCCATGAGGCACTTAAATATCCATGAGGTTTCACAGTGTCTGCTCTCTTCATACTAACCATTATTCAAGTAACTGAATGTAGCGATTAGTTCATACCTCTTCCTCCACCACGTCTCCTCCCTGTATTGTGATGACCTGATTGGGAGTAGTAACCTTCAGATGGTGGCAATCGCTGCTGTATTTTCTTGCGTACTCGGTTTCTCTGTCGCATTGTGCGGTCATCTGAAGAATTCAAAGGTGGACTGGCGCCTTCAAAAGACATGGTAAGTACAGATGAATGCAGAGTTTTCTATTATACAGAAATGTTCGCTTGAGATAGCACTGACGTATGGTGATGTTTTAAATGCTCTGCTCTTTCATCTAGTTTAATATTTGGGTCAGCCTGCTTGATCAGTTTATTTTCACATAACATAACGATCACTATTCTGTGTGTTGCTTGTTCTGCTCAGTTATGACACACTTCTGGTTGTGTGCAATGTCAATGAGAAAGTTGCCCAATAAATCAGTAGTTTATGCAACACCCAATCTATGTTGTGGTACTGCATCAAAGTCAATGTTCATCATGGAATGCAGTCATTGTGCCAAATGCACTTTACATTTATAAGACTGCATTCAAACTGAATCAGATACTGTCGCAGCTGTGTGTCCAAAATGTGTGGGTGCTGATGTAAACAAAATGTTTAACTTGTCTGTTGTTCTTTATTCTGTCAATGCTCTTCTGTTACCACTTTGTATACATGTACATAGGCCTATATGTTTCTGGGCTGTTTCTATCCTGTCATAGACAGCTGATTCTGATAAACCGGAATCTTCCAGGGAAGATGCGTCACATAAGACAACTCACAGGCTGGGCCTAATAATTATAGTAAATCTAACATTCCTGCAGAAATTGACTGTATATTGATGTTCACAGTCGGAGAGTAGGTATCAAATTTTGTGCATTTTTATCCAAACTGCTGCTTCGATAACTCAACACCCAGTGATTTCGATTCAACAACATGTCAACAGTAAAGAAAAAAAGATCTATCATGACATGGCTGTCATCTACTCATAACTGTGATCTAGATGAGTAGATCTACTACGACACGCGAACGGCAGTCGCAATAATTCCAGTGTTTATGGCGTATGCCGTATGGTAGGCGTACGGCTGCGGTTTCAGATCAACTCCAAATCCCGTTGTCAACTTCATTTCTAATCAAGGGACTTGCACAAAGTCGAAGAAAATTTTCAAGTTCCAACGATACATGGTTTGTTGTCTCCAACACAGAATGCATACGAAACATAACAACTGGAACGTTTATCAAAATCGAAAGTCACAACACCAAACAGATCGTCTGTGTACGACGGACACGTCACAGCTGTGATCGAAAACGAGGCCACAAACGTACACCTGGCTTTTGACCTCCAGCGGTCAAGGTCAGAAAAAAAAAAGAAAAATGGCCTACTTCATTCAGTGTCTCGACTATCGCTACCGGATGTTTACGTTCTGCGGCATGAAACACACACACACACACACACACAGAGGCTGCAGAGCTACTACGGTATAAACAAACAAGGCGTTGAAGACCTTGCCAGCGCATAGGGTTTTGCGCAGGCATCGAAGTCTGTCAGATAATCGCTGGCAGACTTGGGTGGAGCGCATATGGAGTTTTCCGAATGCAGTGAATCCCTCTTGAACAAACTAGAAACTACAGACAAGACTTGTGTGACGCTCGGATATAAACTTTTGGGTACAAGTTTATGTTTTATTACTGTCACAAGAAATGGTCCATGATTAGTGAACAATGCATTATTCTCTTTAAGTACACACCTGGGCACAGCTTTTACCCCAGCATGAGCACTGCTCGATCTATAATTACTGAGGTTACTGGACGTGTTTTACCTGCACTGAATGAGTAATCATACGACCAGAGCAGGCTATACTGTGTACTTTAGAACATCGATATATTATAATGTGTGTGTTTGGGTGACTGTGTGGATCATGTGTCCATGTGTGCGTAACATGCATGCACTTGTAAACAGACTGACAACTACTTTGCACACACATACATACTCACACACAACACACACACACAGCACACACACACACACACAACACACACACACACAGAGATCACTTAAAGGAGTGTGTGCGTATGTGTATGTGTGTGTGTGTGTCAGAGACAGAGACAGAGAGAACAAGCAAGAATAAAGTTTATTTACAAGGGTATGAAATAAGCAATGTACCCTACCTGCTTTTTTTTTAAAATTTTTTTACATCCAGGCCTTGTTCAAAGTGGGTCCACAACACAAATTGTAAATCAATATGAATATCAGTTCGACAATGGAAACATTAAATATCAGGCAAAGACATACACCTGAAGTTTCCAGGGAGGGGGAGGGAGAGAGAGAGAGCGAGAGAGAGACAGACAACACACACACACACACACACACAGAGACAGAGACAGACAGACAGACAGACAGACAGACAGAGAGACAGAGGAACAAACAGGTTTAAAGACAGAGGTAAACAGAAATGGCTAAAACAGCACAGATACAAAGACAACATATTGACAGACAAGGAGGAAAAAACAAACAACCCCCCTCTACCCCTGGACTCTGATAACTATTCCAAACATCTTCAATTGTACTTGGGGAAAAGATGCAGGATTGGGCTGTTATAAAAAAAATTCAAATAAATCACATAAAACAACAACAAAACCTAAAACAAAACCAACATAACGGAAATCATCACAATTTAAACACCAAACCGAGCAAGACAGAAAGACTGCAAAATGATGCCAAAAACACACTTAATGACAACAGCATTTAGCACAAGATTATGGAGAAAAACGAGGAAGAGGAGATGGAGGAAGAAGGATTAAGAAAGGAGGAAGAAGAAAGATGAGGTGGAGGTGGGGAAGGAGGAATGGGAAAAGACCTAAAATCGAGAAAGCAGAAGAAGAAAACTACAGACTGAAGTGGGAAAAAGATGAGGGCGAAAGAAAGGAAGAAGAAAATGCAAGAAATGAAGAAAAGAAACCAAACGTGAAAAGGCCGCCCAACTAATGAAGCTCTTGTGAACACAACCCAACAGCAAAACAGCCTGTTTAAAGCACACACAAAATCTCTCAACAACGCCTCTACTCTAACACCCACCCCCACCCCCCACCAACACTTCCCTCCTTACCATCATACAGAGCTGATGCCATATTAAATTCCTGGCAGCTAAAAATGCCAGTTGTGAATACGGTCGACACATAACATACAAACAAATAAACTTGCTGACAGAGAAACAACAAACACACACAAATAAAAACAAGCCCACAAAAATACAAAGATACACAAACATAGAAATAAACAAGGATGAAAATAAACAAAGCAAATGAAACGAATTTGTGGGCAAATAACAAACAAGAAAACAAACATTCACATTCCTTCATTCAGATTCTTTTTGTGTTTTGTTTGTTTGTTTTTGGCGGTTTTTTGTTTTGTTTTGTTTGTTTTTTGTCACAATGGATTTCTGAATGTTACCATGTGAAACTTGGGATGCTCTCCCCACTGAGAGTGTGTTGCCGCAATGCAGCGCCACCACCCCCACCCACCCCTTTTTTTTTGGTGTGCTTTTGTTTTTTGACCAAGATTTCAGAAAAGCAAGAAGATTAACTGGCCTTCAAGGACAGGGACCTGGGAAATGAACCTATTTCCCCAATATTTTACACAAGGGCAGCCGGGCGAATGCTCTGCTCTTTGTGATTTTAAACTGCTGTGGGATCTTTTAGCATGCGCTGGCCAGAAAGCACACAGGTCCGACCTATTTTTCATCCTCCTTCTGAAGGACTAGATGTTCAGTTCGATTTTCTGGTCACACTGAGAAGAAAAGTCTAGACATCAGTGGGAAATGAACCCAGGAACCTCAAGTTTAGTTACTGGCAGGTGAATGTCTGAAACATCCTGCCACCTTTCTCCCTATGGGGAATTAACAAACACAAACAAACAAGGAAGTAAACAAACATAGATATAAACAAAGGAAAAAATGGAGATAAACAAACAAGGAAACAAAAAACATGGAAATAAACAAGGAAACAGACAAGGAGATAAACAAACAAGGAAACAAAAATGGAGATAATCAAAGAAGGAAACAAAAAAAGAATGGAGATAAACAAAGAAGGAAACAAAAAACATTGAAATAAACAAACAAGGAAACCAAAAAACATGGAGATAAAACAATCAAGGAAACAAAAAACATGGAGATAAACAAACAAGGAAACAAAAAACATGGAGATAAACAAACAAGGAAACAAAAAACATGGAGATAAACAAGGAAACCAAAAAACATGGAGATAAACAAATGAGGAAACAAAAATACAGAGATAAACAAATGAGGAAACAAAAAACATGGAGATAAACAAACAAGGAAACAAAAAACATGGAGATAAACAAATGAGGAAACAAAAAACATGGAGATAACACAAAACAAAGGGCAAGAACAAAAAGCATGGAGATAAACAAACAAGGAAACAAAAAGCATGAGATAAACAAGAAGGAAACAAAAACATGGAGATAAACAAAAGGAAACAAAAAACATGGAGATAAACAAACAAGGAAACAAAAAACATGGAAAACAAACAAGGAAACAAAAAACATGGAGATAAACAAACAGGAAACAAAAAACATGGAGATAAACAAACAAGGAAACAAAAACATGGAGATAAACAAACAAGGAAACAAAAACATGGAGATAAGCAAAGGAAACAAAAAACATGGAGATAAACAAACAAGGAAACAAAAAAACATGGAGATAAACAAACAAGGAAACAAAAACATGGAGATAAACAAACAAGGAAACAAAAAACATGGAGATAAACAAAAAGGAAACAAAAAACATGGAGATAAACAACAAGGAAACAAAAAACATGGAGATAAACAAACAAGGAAACAAAAAAGAGACAAAAAACATGGAGATAAAAAACAAGGAAACAAAAAACATGGAGATAAACAAACAAGGAAACAAAAAACATGGAGATAAAGCAAAAATGGAAACAAAAAACATGGAGATAAACAAATGAGGAAACAAAAAACATGGAGATAAACAAACAAGGAAACAAAAAACATGGAGATAAACAAGAAAAAATGGGATAACAAAAGAACAACATGGAGATAAACAAACAAGGAAACAAAAAACATGGAGATAAACAAATGAGGAAACAAAAATCATGGAGATAAACAAATGAGGAAACAAAAAACATGGAGATAAACAAATGAGGAAACAAAAAACATGGAGATAAACAAAGGAAACAAAAAACATGGAGATAAACAAACAAGGAAACAAAAAACATGGAGATAAACAAATGAGAAACAAAAAACATGGAGATAAACAAACAAAAAAAGGAGAAAAACAAAAAAAAAACATGGAGATAAACAAACAAGGAAACAAAAAACATGGAGATAAACAAATGAGGAAACAAAAAACATGGAGATAAACAAAAGGAAACAAAAAACATGGAGATAAACAAAAAGGAAACAAAAACATAAACAATGAGATAAAACAAATCAGGGGAAACAAACAAAACATGGAGATAAACAAACAAGGAAACAAAAAACATGGAGATAAACAAACAAGGAAACAAAAAACATGGAGATAGAACAAATCAAGGAAAACAAAAAACATGGAGATAAACAAAAAGGAAACAAAAAACATGGAGATAAACAAATGAGGAAACAAAAAACATGGAGATAAACAAACAAGGAAACAAAAAACATGGAGATAATAAACAAAAACAAAAGGAAACAAAAAACATGGAGATAAACAAAGAGGAAACAAAAAACATGGAGATAAACAAATGAGAAACAAAAAACATGGAGATAACAAACAAAAGGAAACAAAAAACAGAGATAAACAAACAAGGAAACAAAAAACATGGAGATAATCAAACAAGGAAACAAAAAACATGGAGATAAACAAGGAAACAAAAAAATGGAGATGAACAAACGAGGAAACAAAAAACATGGAGATAAACAAACAAGGAAACAAAAAACATGGAGATAAACAAGGAAACAAAAAACATGGAGATGAACAAACGAGGAAACAAAAAAACATGGAGATAATCAAACAAGGAAACAAAAAACATGGAGATAAACAAGGAAACAAAAAACATGGAGATAAACAAACAAGGAAACAAAAAACATGGAGATAAACAAACAAGGAAATCTTAAAAAATGGCAATTAACAAGGTAACAAACATGGGGATAAAGAAACAATGAAAGAAACAAACCTGGCAATTAACAAACCAGAAAACAAACATGGCCATAAACAAACAATGAAACAAAAAACAAACAAAACAAAAAATTAATTACACTATTTACATGGCACTAAATCTTGACAATTAAATCAAAGCGCACACATGCACCAGACATATACATACAATCAACAAAGACTACTTTACAAAAAAATATGATAAACAAACAAGGAAACAAACAAACATGGAGAAGAATAAAAGAGGAAACAAACATGCGAACACACAAACAAGAAAACAAACACACAAACAAACAAACAAACATGCATGATGATAAGCAAACAAGGAAACACACATGCATGATGATAAACAAACAAGGAAACACACAAAGAAATAAACGTTGGACTAAACAAGTGAGGAAACAACGAAACAAAGGTTGTAATAAACAAAACAAACAAACAAACAAGCATGGAGCTAAACAAACAAGAAAAGAGACAGTCATCTGGATTAACCCAACAAGTAAACAACCAAATGTGGAGATAAACGAAGAAAGAAACAAACAAACAAATACGTGAAAATGAACCAATCAACCAGGCTGGGAATAAACACAGAAATGAAACAAACAAGCAAATTCCACAGAGTACGCAATATCCATAAAACACACACACACACACACACACACACAACACACACACACACACACACACACACCACACACACACACACACAACACAGAGTGAAAATGAACGAGAGAGAGAGAGTGAGAGAGGACAGACAGACAGAGACAGACAGACAGAGACAGAGTGAGAGAGATCGAGTGAGTGAGAGAGAAGAGACAAACAGAGAGGGGGAGAGAGAGAGAAGGAAGAGATAGGCAGACAGAGAGAGAGAGGGAAAGGGAGAGAGAGAGAGAGGGGAGACAGACAGACAGACAGACAGACAGAACGAGAGACAGAGAGACAGAGAGACAAGAGAGCTAACTGGCTGATCTATTCACTTCTTAACCAATAATACGCGTCTCATAACCCTGTTAAAATGTTAAGGGACTCTTATGATCAATCAGCGAGTCTCAGTCCGAGAGGAAAATCTTACATACGTACACACACACACACACTCAGCCACACACACACACACACACACACACACACACACACACACACACACACACACACACACACACACACACACTCAGACACTCAGACAGACAGACAGACACACACACACACACACACACACACACACACACACACCCCGACCACCCCCATACTCCAACATCATCCTCTCCCCCCACCCGCCCTCCAAAACATCCATAGCACACGCACCCCCACCCCACCCCCGCCCCAATCCACACCGACAGCCCAAACCCACCTGAAGAACGTCCACCGTGATGATGTGAGCCATGATGCTGATGATGGTTGTGGTTGCCGGAGCAGCCGTGGCCGGAATGGTGAGCAGGTGGTGGTGGGGGAGACTGCACGCTGTGGGAGGAAGGCGGCTGAGGAGGGGGAGGAGGGCCATGCTCGAACGCACGTGTGAGGGCGTGTGGTGAGCGCCGGGCTGGTGGTGATGGTGATGGTGGTGGGGCCCGTGACCCGCGGCCGGGTGCGGATGGGGGTGGGGTTGCTGGTGTGAGGGTGAGGATGCGGGTGATGGGAGGGGTACTGGGGGCCGGGGGAGCCCGGGTAGTGAGGAGCCGGGTACGGGCCTGGGGGGTAGTACTGCGGGTGGTGATGGTGGTGGTGGTGGTGGTAGCCGTTGCTCATATCGCCCTGCACACAGCACGAACAGATATACACAATACACAAGCAAGCGAGCACACACACACACACACACACACACACACACACACACACACACACCCACACGAGACAGACGTATGTACACAGATATACAAGCACGTAAACACACACGCACGACGCGCGCGCGCGCACACACACACGCATACACACACACACACACGCAGACAGACAAGTATGTACACAGATATACAAGCACGTAAACACACACGCACGCGCCACACACGAACACATTAGCGCTTACACACACACACACACACACACACACACACCCTCCACTCCCACCTCTCTCTCTCTCTCTCTCTCTCTCTCTCAAAGGAAAGGAAAGGAAGAGATGGAGGAAAGAAAAGGCCAAATTATTATTGTGCATTGTCTGCTCTTTGTTGCTGTTGCACGTTGTTGTTGTTGTTACTGTTGTTGTTGTTTGTTGGAAATCTGTGAAAACGTAACAAAGAGGGCATTTGCATTATGACAGCCATTGCTGAGTAACAAAGGGTAAATGAGAGACTACAAGTTTTCAAAATTTTCAACACATTTTCATATGTACTCACAAACCCATCAACACACACACACACACACACACACACACACACACACACACACACACACACACACACACACACACACACACACTGTACACACATACACACACACCACACACACACAAATACATACACTGTACACTCAACAAAGTATACACACACGCACACACACACTGTGCACACACATACATACACACTGTACACACATGCACACGAACACACACACACACACCAAAACAACAACAAAACACATACACAAATATTTCATAAATCGACTCCATTTTCCCTAACATGCGGAATTTTCTAGCACAAGTGCCATTTCCCCAAATGTTTTGACATTTTCTTTTTGTGAGTCTGAATAGGAATATCACATATATCTACATGCATATCCTGCATATTTCTGTGCGGGTTCTGCAGAACTTTACCCAGCAAGTTCTTTGCTGGAAGTTAAAATCTAATACGTCTAGTTACATTATCTCTTACTATAAATGCGGGTCTGACTGATTGTTGTCAAGGAGGGGGTAATCTGTATCCAATTTTGCGTGAATTAGTCCTGCGCTATTACCACAAAGTCAAAAGAAGAACACTTTACATATTCCTCTGATAATCGTAATTCATCTCTTTCAACATCACTGAGTCAAAAGTGGCTTGCTCATGAAAAACGAGTCAAGTTAAAAATAAAAATATATATATATATATAAAAAAAAAATGGGAGGGATGGAGATAAGAAAAAAGATAAAAGGTTGTTCCACAAATTTGAAGTCGTAGAAGAGTAACGGGGCAGAGACCTCTTCGAGAAGGTGGGGGGGTGTAGAAGGGGAGCACTCTAAAGCCGACGCCCAGGCTCCCCCCCCCTCCCCACAGTCTAACCCCGAAGAATACAAAACAGTAGTAAAGGAAGGTGGGAGAACAGCCCACAGGAAGGGGCTATAGGGCAAGGAGATAAATGGAGAAGACAGCAACACTGAAGATGAACGCTTATTTTCTTGTGGTGACAAGAAGGCACATAATTATATCAGTGTTCGGCACACGTGTCTGTACAGACACATATCTGGATCAATACACACAACAATGAACAATGGCATGATCACACACACACACACACACACATGCGCGTGCACACACACACTCACTGACACACTCACAATCACACACACACACACACACACACACACACACACACACACACACACACACACACACACACACACACACACACTCACACTCACACACACACACAAGACAGGCGCAAATTTTCGGCCAACTGGCCTTTGTCAAGCGTAAGATTACAAACAAACAAACACCAGATACAAAAATTATGAGAAAAAGACTGAAACTTCCCTGCTGCTGTGTCCGATGTGACAAAGGCCAGTTGGCCGAAAATTTGCACCTGTCTTGTCTTGTATTAAATACGCGTTCGTATTCTTCTTTCGTATTTCTTCTGGTTCCTGTTTGCTTGAACGCGGGCAGTCACACTTGTTTTGGATAAACTATACTGGTTGACATGAACATATAAGCTAGGATAGTATACACATACTTCATATAAACTAACATATAAGCTCGGATAGCATACACATAATTCATATAATCTAAGTATACACATTTTTTCTCAAATCACTTCAGGTGAAAGGAAATAGAAACAAAGACACCTGTCTCAATTAATTTCAAATGTGTAATAATCTGCCCTTTGATTTGAAAAATTTACCTTTTTTCTTTTAAGACCCAACTTACAGCCAGTCTTTTCCGCAAATCTTTTTGTTTAAATTAGCGATGTTGACACAGACTCTATCCCCATGCTGGTTTAATGCATTTTTATACTTTGTTGTTTTGGCATGTTATAGACAGCTTGTGCCTGATGTTAATGGGTAAAAACAGTGAATATGTGTTATATGTATATTGCATTATTTTTATTCTTGTATTGTAGGATTATAAGCACTATCGACGTGCTAGAAATGTGCATTATTGTCAGTATCGTTAACAGGCCACTGTCTGGAAATGCAAACATATTTTCCTGCATCACCTGTAAATATAAACCATAAAGATGCTGTCTAGTCTGTGCTGTCTGGCAGAGTATTTCAATGATCACCTGCCAGAACAGGGAATCACAAAAGAAACAAACAAAGCACATACACCGTTCTGGCAGGGAACTGTTAATGTGCAAAGCATCCATCTACATCATAGCACTGTGGTCTTCTTCTTTGTTTAAACCCTTTGACTCTCGCACCCTATCCACCAAATGCAAAATACTTAACTCTCTGACTCCCTAACCCTATCCAACAGCTTCTTGCAGGAAGCTGGTGGATAGGGTGAGGGAGTCAAAGGGTTAAGTTTTTGCTTTGTTAGCATGGTTGACAATGCGGGAGGCTGGTGGACAGGGTGAGGGAGTCAAAAGGTTTAGCCTACTGTTCTAAAGCTTTCTATTTTCATTTTCCTCTTGTTTTGTTGGTCTGTCTGATTTTTTCCTTATTGTCTTTTAACTTCAAGGAAATCCCCCCTCCCCCCCCCCCCCAAAAAAAACAAAAAACACTGATGTGACGAGACATTAAAATAGAATAACGAACACCAAACAAGGATGGCGGGTTGAACAGACAGAAGATAAGCAAAGAGTACCAAGATCAAAGACGACAGCCATCGACAAGAATTACTTTAGTCTGGGAAAAGGTTCTGTACCCATGGCCCCTTTCGGAGCTCAACACCCACGCTCTCAGACCCTCATGAAAAGGACTGCCACTGACCAACGCACACGCCATGTCCCTCTTATCATCCGCTCTGATCCGCTTTGCCGACCTGCGGGATTGCTGTGACTTACCCCCCACATTCCTGCGATTAGATGCGTGTCTGGCCAAAGATTTGATTCCAACACGGATATCGACAGACTTATCCCTGCTTCTGATTCTAATCACGTGAGGTATACTATTCCAGGCTGAGCTTTTGATTTGTTGTTGTTCTAGCTAATAATTCCTTGTATGTGGACGATACATGTCCCAGTCTTTAATTAAAACCGTTACGCCTCTTTTCTGTGTCCCCGTCTCGATGTGTCCCCATCTCTCTGAATGTGCCCCTGTTCATGTGGCCCTATCTAAATGTGCCTCTCTCTGTGTCTTGCACTGATGTCTCAATGTGTTCCTAACTCTTTGAATGTGCTCCTCTTCGTGTGTCCCTGTCTCTAAGTGTCCCTGTCTCACTGAGTTCCCATCTCTCTGTGTCCCTTCTCTAAGTGTCCCTGTCTCAATGAGTTCCCATCTCTCTGTGTCCCTTCTCTAAGTGTCCCTGTCTCAATGAGTTCCCATCTCTCTGTGTCCCTGTCTCTAAGTGTCCCTGTCTCAATGAGTTCCCATCTCTCTGTGTCCCTTCTCTAAATGTCCCTGTCTCAATGAGTTTCCCATCTCTCTGTGTCCCTTCTCTAAGTGTCCCTGTCCCAATGAGTTCCGACCTCTGTGTCCCTGTCTCTAAGTGTCCCTGTCCCAATGTGTCCCCATCACTGCATCCCTGTCTCTAAGTGTCCCAGTGTGTCCCTTCTCTAAGTGTCCCTGTCTCACTGAGTTCCCACCTCTGTGTCCCTGTCTCTAAGTGTCCCTGTCTCACTGAGCTCCCATCTCTCTGTGTCCCTTCTCTAAGTGTCCCTGTCTCAATGAGTTCCCATCTCTCTGTGTCCCTTCTCTAAGTGTCCCTGTCTCAATGTGTTTCCTATCTCACTGAGCTCCCATCTCTCTGTGTCCCTTCTCTAAGTGTCCCTGTCTCACTGAGCTCCCATCTCTCTGTGTCCCTTCTCTAACTGTCCCTGTCTCACTGAGCTCCCATCTCTCTGTGTCCCTTCTCTAAGTGTCCCTGTCTCACTGAGCTCCCATCTCTCTGTGTCCCTTCTCTAAGTGTCCCTGTCTCTATGTGTCCCTGTCTCACTGAGCTCCCATCTCTCTGTGTCCTTTCTCTAAGTGTCCCTGTCTCAATGAGTTCCCATCTCTCTGTGTCCCTTCTCTAAGTGTCCCTGTCTCAATGTGTTCCTGTCTCACTGAGCTCCCATCTCTCTGTGTCCCTTCTCTAAGTGTCCCTGTCTCACTGAGCTCCCATCTCTCTGTGTCCCTTCTCTAAGTGTCCCTGTCTCACTGAGCTCCCATCTCTCTGTGTCCCTTCTCTAAGTGTCCCTGTCTCAATGTGTTCCTGTCTCACTGAGCTCCCATCTCTCTGTGTCCTTTCTCTAAGTGTCCCTGTCTCAATGAGTTCCCATCTCTCTGTGTCCCTTCTCTAAGTGTCCCTGTCTCTATGTGTCCCTGTCTCACTGAGCTCCCATCTCTCTGTGTCCCTTCTCTAAGTGTCCCTGTCTCTATGTGTCCCTGTCTCACTGAGCTCCCATCTCTGTGTCCCTTCTCTAAGTGTCCCTGTCTCACTGAGCTCCCATCTCTCTGTGTCCCTTCTCTAAGTGTCCCTGTCTCAATGAGTTCCCATCTCTCTGTGTCCCTTCTCTAAGTGTCCCTGTCTCAATGAGTTCCCATCTCTCTGTGTCCCTTGTCTAAGTGTCCCTGTCTCTATGTGTTCCTGTCTCACTGAGCTCCCATCTCTATGTGTCCCTGTCCCAATGTGTCCCCATCGCTGCGTCCTTGTCTCTAAGTGTCTCAGTGTGTCCCCATCTCTGAGTGTCCCTGTCTCTAAGAGCCCCTGTCCCAAAGTTTCCCAATCTGTGTCCCTGTCTCTAAGTGTCCCTGTCACAATGTGTCCCCATCTCTGAGTGTCCTTGTCTCTAACAGCCCCTGTCCCAATCTGTGTGTCCCTGTCTCTAAGTGTCCCTGTCCCAATGTGTCCCCATCTGTGTTCCTGTCTCTAAATGTCCATGTCCCAATGTTTCCCCATCTGTATGTGTCCCTGTCTCTAAGTGCCCCTGTCCCAATGTGTCCCCATCTGTATGTGTCCCTGTCTCTAAGTGCCCCTAAACATGTCTTGATCTGTACGTGTCCCAGTCTGTGTGATTATCTCTATGTATCCTCGTCTCTCTGTTTCCATACGTACATACATCGCTCTCTATGTGTCTTCATCTGTATCTGTCCCTGTCTGATACTAGCAGACCATGTAGACATTTCCAGGCACTGCACAACGACAAGAGTCCCCCAATTGATCAAGGCCTTACAGCAGGTCAGAACAGGAAAACCAGATTCTTATTCTCATTTTTGCTTAAAGCCCAGCCGACCGCGTACAGCTATATCAGGGCTATAACCATTTCAACACACACACACACACACACACACACACACACACACACACACACACACACACACACACACACACACACACACACACATACACACACACACACACATCGCTTCAACAGGGGGAAAAAAGGAACAGAAAATTAAGTACACATATCAATGCACTCGCACATATAATCCAAGAGATGCCCCTGGCGTTGACCTCTCCATCCAACTTATCACACAGGACATTTAAAAAAAACATAACAGCTCCTTTGTTACCGTGAATGTTAAGCATACATGAAGTGAACGTTGCATACAAAATTACACCTGAAAGTAGCACTAATGATTTCCATAACTAAGAAACGTCCATATTCTGGCTTCTGTGAATCATACTCCGAGAAGAAACATGAAATAAGTTGAGAATCACAGAGGGCAGGCCAATACTCAACACAGACTTCACATCTGAACCTGCTGTTATTACAAATAGGTTCTCACAGCCATTGATCACCACTCATCCAGCAGGGCAGAGTTAAACCCTTGATGTTTTGCGTGTGGATACATGAAGGGGGGTTAAGGCACTAACAAGTCTGCACACATGTTGGCCAGAAATATCAAAACAATCTCCATGCTTCACCCACAAGGCAGATGGTACGAAGGCAGGATCGAACCACAGACCTTACGATTGGAAGTCTGACGTCTTACCCACTTGACTACAGCACCCACCGTAAGGAAACAGTCAGATGTCCCTTCCAACATTTGTCAACTCACCGCCATGGTCTGTGTGGACATGGTGGGCATGGCAGTTGGCTGTGGAGACAGGATGACGTGGGTCAGGATGCCGTGCTCATCCACAATCTGCTGCACCATGTGACCTGGCGGAACCTGCATAGGCATGGGGACTGGCGGCCCATTGGATGACACCATGCGTACCGTGGCTGGCCCTGCAACATGCAAATTTCACATCAATTACGCTGTGAAACACTAAGCTGACACCAGCAGAAAATGATTCAAGTGGGCAAGGGACCTGACTCTGTGAAACACTAAGCTGACACCAGCAGAAAATGATTCAAGCATGATGTTTGATAGTTAATATTCCAACCCACACCACCTCGCTAACTTTAAGACCTTGCCAGAGCACAGGGTTTTCCATAAGGTAGAAGAAGTCAGCATAAAGGGTTTTTCACAGGGTAGAAGTTTGCCAGTTTATCACAGGCAGATGTGGGTGCATAGCATAAGAAACAGCCCAAGTGGGATGAAACCCTCCCTCTTGAATGAACTCCTATTCTAAATTCTACATGTTATAGTAAACACTCCCCTGCTCATCATCATCATCAGGTGCCTTGCCGCATGGCGTTGGCCATTATGGACTTCCATCTGTCTCTATCTCTTGTTGCCTCAACCATCTCTTCCACCCTCTTTGTCTTCAGCCACTCTGCAAGTAAGTCTAGTATCTTCTCCCTGGGTCTACCTGGTGCTCTCTTTCCCTCCAGCTTTCCCGTTGTGACCAGGTGCTCCAATTCCCCTTTCCTCATAAAATGGCCTATAAATGTTGCCTGTCTTTTCCTAATCTTCCTTATCAATGATCTTCTTGTGTCTGCCTCCATCAAGACTGTCTCGTTTGTTTTCTTCGCTGTCCATGGAACTCTCAACATTCTTCTTAGAAACCAAATCTCGGCTGCCTCGATCTTGTTCTGGCTTTGCTTTTTTTGACTTTCCACACCTCACAACCGTATAATATTATCGATTCTATATATCATTCAAGAACTCTCTTCCTGATGTTAATTGATAGACATTTGTTGGTAAGAATGCTTTTCATCTTCTTAAATGCTGTTTTGGCTTGGCCGATTCTGCTGGCTATTTCTGATGTGCATATGCCGTCTGGTGAAATGATCGTTCCCAGGTATTTAAACTTATCAACTCTCCTGCTATGACATTAAAATTACCAGTTTCATTCCATTGTGAAGAGGACGTATCAGTATGTATCAGAAATGCTACAACTATGATGGCAAAGACATATAGACAGACTAACTGACCGACTGACAGACAGTGCAGTGCGTGCGCGTCTTACACATGTGCATACAACACACACACACACACACACACACACACACACACACACACACACACACACACACGTGCATGGGTACATACATCTATGTGTGAGAAAATAAAGCTGAAACTGTGTGTGGTCGTGCCGCTTCAATTTCATGGTATGTGCTCATGGAGGGAGAGAAAACTTGACTGCCATTCATTCTTGTTGACATATGTGGCGCGTGCAGGTCCCGGTCTGGTGGCGTAACGGATATGACGTCAAGTTACGGATATGACGTCATGTTTAGTTTAGCCTTCATCATAATTGAGTAGACGAGACAGTCTGAATACTCCCGCTTTTTATTCAACTTGTGTAATATGTGTATTTGCAGAACACACACGCAGACAATATCACTGTTATTCTTATTATTGTTATAGTTGTTTGTAGCCCAGCCGACTGCGTACAACCATATCAGGGCTACAACCGTTTCAAAACAGACACAATACTTCAACAATAGGAATTAAAAAAAGGACAAAGAAAATTAAGGACACATATCAATGCATTTGTGCACATATATGAGGAGATACACTTAGCGTTGACCATTCCGTTCAATTTATCGCAAAGAAGATTTAAAAACATACATGAATACAGATTTAAACATAACTAGAGACACTAAAACGTAGATAAAAACTATATTACCTAAAAATTGCTTCCGCACATCTCATTTCTCTACAGCAAAAATGTACTTAATACATGTACCCAATTATCAATCCTAAGAGAAAGTATGCAAGACTTTATCGAATACATACAGGTGGATGGATCAGCAAGGCAGAAATTGACAGGAAGAAATGACAGAAAGTAAAGGAACAAGGCAGAAACAAAGACAGTGACAGAAAAGAGGAAATTTCTAGCACAGAATTTCCAGAAGGTGGGGATACTTTTTATACTGAAAGAGCCTCCAGCATCCCCACGGAGGAGACAATATCATGAAATACTGAAAGAAATGAAGAGAGAGAGAGAGAGAGACAGAGACAGAGAGCAGACAGAAGACAGACAGACAGAGACATAGACAGAGCAGAGAAAGAAGAGACAGGGAGAGAGAGAGACAGACGAGACAGACAGACGAGAAAGAGAGACAGAGACAGACAGAGAGACAGACAGACAGATAGAGAAACAGACACAGATAGACAGACAATGAGACAGAGACAGAGAGAGAAAGAGAGGGACAGAGGGAGAGAAGAAAAGGAAAGATAAGACAAAAACAAAACAACAACAAAAACCAACAAGCAAGCAAGCAAACAATGACCTAAGGAGCCAAGACAGATAGTGACAAAGGTTCAGAGGGACAAAATAATCCACAAGACGCGCAGACGACAATCAACGAACGAACGAACGAACACACACACCACACACACCACACACACACACACACACACACACACACACACACACACACACACACACACACACACACACACACACACACTTACAAAAGGGCGGGCAGGGGGCAGGGGGAAGGGGGCGAGTGATACGGTAACACACAGAATCCTTTTATAGAAACAAACAAGAACTGATGACAGAAACGGTGGCATACAGCCATGGTGACACAGAGACACAGTGACACAGTGACATACACACACAGTGACATACACACACAGTGACATACATATGACATACACACACAGTGACATACACACACAGTGACATACACACACAGTGACATACACACACAGAGACATACACACACAGAGACATACACACACAGTGACATACACACACAGTGACACACGACATACACACACAGTGACATACACACAGCGACATACACACACAGCGACATACACACACAGTGACATACACACACAGTTACACACACAGTGACATACACACACAGTGACATACACACACAGTGACATACACACACAGCGACATAACACACAGTGACATACACACACAGTGACATACACACACAGTGACATACACACACAGCGACATACACACACAGTGACATACACACACAGTGACATACACACACAGTGACATACACAACAGGACACACACAACAGTGACATACACACACAGTGACATACACACACAGCGACATACACACACAGTGACATACACACACAGTGACATACACACACAGTGACATACACAACACACACAGTGACATACACACACAGTGACATACAGTGATACACAGTCATACACACAGTGATGTAGACAAGTTCTCCCTTCACCACTGCTCCACTCGTTCACTACAAACAGCAACGGGGAATGATGATGGCAATGGTACTGCCTGCTAGACAGGAATAGGGGGGGGGGGGGAGAGAGAGAAGAGAGAGAGAGAGAGAGAGAGAAGCGAGTGAGAGAGACAGAGAGAGAAAGAGAGAGACACGGAGAGAGACAGAGTGTCAGAGACAAGAGACAGACAGACAGACAGACAGAGAGAGAGAAGAGACAGTCAGAAAGAGAGAGAGAGAGAAGAGACAGACGGTCAGAGAGAGAGACAGACAGAGGGAGAGAAAGACAGAGAGAGACAGATAGAGAGACAGAAAGAGAGTCAGAGACAGACAGACAGAGTCAGAGACAAGAGAGAGAGAAAGGCAGACAGACAGAAAACTAGAGAGCCAGAGTCAAAAGAGAGAGAGACAGACAGACAGACAGAAAGAGAGAGTCAGAGAGAAGAGAGCCAGAGGCAGACAGGGAAAGACAGAGCGTCAGAGACAAAAGAGAGAGAGAGAGACAGACAGCATACAGACAGAGAAAGAAAGAGAAAGAGAGAAGAGGGATGAAAAGGAAAGGTAGAGGTAGGGAGACAACAGAGAGAGAGAAAAAAAAAAAAAGAAACAGTACAAGCGAAGAAGACAGACGGCACCAGTTCAAGGCCAATCAATGTCCACACTGACCACAAATTACCACAGGTGTTGCCAGCGAACGTTTTGATCATTCCTCTTCTATCAATATC
>JAPXFY010000031.1:44082584-44097584 GCA_030674185.1 Monoplex corrugatus
GACACCATGTGCTACAAAAGCCTCAATAACGCAACTCCCGATTACCTGTCAAGCCTACTTGAGATCTATGTTCCCTCACGTACCCTCCGCTCTGCCTCCGATCCTCTGACTTTTCGCTTTCCACGCACTAAGCTCAATACCTATGGTCCACGAGCCTTCTCTGTTTCTGGTCCACTCTCATGGAACAAACTTCCTCTCTCAGTCCGTCAGCAACCTACTTTTGTCTCCTTCAAGTCCACTCTCAAAACTCACCTTTTCTCCTCTGCATAAAATCCTGACCTCACTCAACCTCCTCTGCAGCCTGTCTCCGCTCGGTGTGGAATCACATTGTAATATATATTTGTATATAATATGTTCTCTATAATTTTTCCCCATTCATAGCCATGTGTGTGTGTGTGTTTGTGTGTGTGCGTGTGTGTGCATGCGTGCGTATGTGTATGTTCAGCGCTTAGATTTGATTTTTTTATCAAGGTTTTGCGCTATACAAATACTGTAATTATTATTATTATTATTAATTTCTAGCACAGAATTTCCAGAAGGTGGGAATACTATTCACATCGAAAGAGCCCCTGACATCCCCATGGGGGGTTGGCCCCAGTCCCGCCGGCTGCCACAGAGCGTAAAGCTAAATACAGAGTTGCAGTCGGCCATGTCTCCTGTCACTCTGCTTGATACAAGCGACATCGCTGTAACAAATGTTCAGCTGATCGGTTCACTTTCCTACAGGGGGCAGGTTGGCGATGGTGTCCGTTTGAACAGGTGGTTTATATGGACGTTGAACCAGTTGTGGCCCGTGTGAAGCTTCATCAGGACCATTTGCCGCTGTGTGGACAGAAGGCGGTCCCTTACTGCCGATAGCTGAACAAGGGAGAGAATGGAGACATGGCATTGGCAGAAACTGAGACTGGACTCGGAAGGGAGGGAAGGAATGATAGAGAAAAGAAAGGGGGTAAAGTAGAAAGAGAGAGAGGTGTGTGTGTGTGTGTGTGTGTGTGTGTGTGTGTGTGTGTGTGTGTGTGTGTGTGTGCGTGTGTGTGAGACAGACAGACAGAGACAGAGAAAAAGAGAGAGAATGTGTGTGTGTGTGTGTGTGTGTGTGTGTGTGTGTGTGTGTGTGTGTGTTGTGTGTTGTGTGTGTGTGTGTGTGTGTGTGTGTGTGTCTGTGCTTGAGTGTTTCTTGCACGCCCGCGCGCGTGTATGTGTGTGCGTATGAGCGTGTACGTGTGTACGTACGTGTGTACGTACGTACGTACGTGTATGAAAAAGAGAGGGGCGGGGGCTCAAGAGAACGTGTGAGTCTGAGACACAGAGAGAGAGGGGGGAGGGAGGAGAGAGAGAAAGAAAGTACACAAAAGGTTTCCCATTACCACGTCATACATTGTTAGCATAATTATGAGAGTGAGAGTAAGACAGGCAGGCGGGCAGACACAGAACAAGAGAGAGAGAGAGAGAGAGAGAGAGAGAGAGAAGAGACAGAGATAGAGAAGAGAGACAGAGACAGAGAGAGAAAAAGGGAGAGAGACAGAGAGAGAGAAAGGGAGAGAGACAGAGAGAAAGGGAGAGAGACAGAGAGAAAGGGAGAGAGACAGAGAGAAAGGGAGAGAGACAGAGGGAGGGAGGGAGAGAGGGAGAGAAAGACAGACAGAGGGAGGGAGAGAGAGACAGCCAGCCAGCCAGAGATGGAGAGACAGACAGACAGAGACAGCCAGAGACGGCGAGAGAGACAGAGACAGAGAGACCGCGACAGATACAGACAGACCGAGACAGAGAAAAAGAGACAAAGAAAGGTGGAGGGGGGGAAGAAGGAAAAGTACAAGAACTAAAGGGGGAAGAAGAAGAAGGAAGGAAGAAGGTGTGTGTCTATCAGCCCAAGGCCACTGGCCTCAGACCCATCTTCGGGCCTGGGGTTACTAATTGTCTCTGACCAGTGGCTACTCTACTCTATGACCACTACTACCACTGCTGCTGCCGGCAAATCGATGTGTTGACCACTCCACTGCCCACCACAATGCAAGGAATGGAGATGCCGCCTAATATAAACAGAAAGGAGGAGAGTGGCAGAATGGTCTAGACGTTCGCCTGCCAATAACTAAACTCCGGGTTCTAGGGTTCGTTTCTTCTACAGGCTTCGAGTTTTCTCCTCAGTTTGACCGGAAAATCGAACTGAACGTCTAGTCCTTTGGAAGGGGACGAAAAAAAACCCGTGTGCCTCATGGCCTGCGCACGCTTAAGACCCCATTCACGGAAGTTGGAAATCGTGACGAGCAGGGCATTCGTCCAGCTACCCAACGTAAAAAAATATTGGAGAGAGAGGTTCATTTCCCAGGTCCATCCCCTATCCCCACCCCCTTTCTCCTTTGAAGGCCAAATAGCCTTCTTGCTTTCATACAGTCTTGGTTAAAAAAAATACATAAAAAGGGGGGGAGGGGGGAGAACAGAAAAAAAATGATTGGCGCTGCAGTGCGGCGACGCACTTTCAACGGGAAGAGTAATCCGAATTTCACATGATATTCATCTTTTCTTCTTCTTCTCGCCTCTCCCCCCCCCCCCCCCCCCCCCCAATTTCATTGTGACAAAAAGAAATGAATGTGAATATGAAATGGAAAGGAGGGTGAGATAGAGAGAGGGGTTGTAAGAGCGGGAGAAGAGGAGAAGATGAAGAAGAAGAAGGAGCAGGAGGAGGAGAAGGAGGAGAAGAGGAGGGAGGGAGGGAGAGAGAAAAAGACAAGACAGACAGAGACAAGCAGAGAGAGAGAGAGACAGACAGACAGACAGACAGACAGAAGACAGAGACAGACAGACAGAGAGAGACGAGGAGAGACAGACAGACAGACAGAGACAGAAAGACGAAGAGACAGAGAGGGGAAGGGGAGGGCGGAGGGGAAGGGGAGGGCGGAGGGAAAGGATCTGCATGCTTTACGTTGTAACGGTATTTTGACAGGCGTGATTGTCGAATGGGCAAGATGTAACACTGCCAATGGGAAGGTCTGAGTTCGATCATGCCTGGGGTGCGGGTTTTTCCCATTTTCCAAAACAACACGTGCACAGAGATGTTACAATCGAAACAGCCCCCTTCGTGTGCATTTGCAGGCAGACCATCAACTAGGCACGTTAAAGATCCTGTCAGTCATGTCAGAGTCCGGTGACTCACGGAAACATGAAAACACCCACTGTACACTCACTGAAGACAGGAGCATGCAGACTATGCACCAACATACCGCACAGGGCGGGCAAAACAATGTGCAAACATACATTCGAGAAAAATCAGAACGCTGAAAAAACGAATTTAACGATTATATTTGGGGGGGGGGGGGGAGAGAGAGACAGGCAGGCAGACAGAGACAGGCAGTGAGTGAGAGAGAGAAAGAGAGAGAGAGAAACAGATAGACACAGACAGGGACAGAGACAGAGAGAGAATGAAATAAAAGAGACAAAGAAACACAGAGAGAGAGAGAGAGAGAAGAAGAAGAAGAAGAAGAAGAAGAAAAGATGGTCAAGCCCTTTTAACAATCTTCCATTTAAAAAATGAAGTTTCAGAAGAAACATGAACTTTTGTCCATGGAACATCTGTTCCCAATCTCTCTGACAACTTAGAACAAGATTTTGAAAATGTATCATCTGTTGTTAGTAATTCATAGTATAACCATGCTCCTTTCGGCACAGAGTAAATTGCTTTGCATGCTGTGGGAACACCACGTGTACTTTCATTCGATATGCCCAGCGTTGTCTTTTGTGAGATTTTGTACTTACTAAGATCACTGTGATTTTGAAGAAGCATCACATGAAATACAACTTGACGTACAACAGGGACAACAGCAGATGGTCACAGGACTTTTGTCATACAAAGAGTGAAAACAGAAAACAAATACTGTTAAACTGTCATGGAAATACCTGTACATACACCCTCCTAAAATAACCATCAATTTTACGCCTTTTTCTTTCTTTATTTCTTTTTTTTTTTTTTTTATAGTCCACATGGCCTTGACCTAGGCGCAATGACTTCTAAACGTACTCACCATTGACCCACAACTACTGAAAAGATCCAACCAAAAACAAAGTTTTTCTGACATAATATTTTAATCTCTCTCTCACACACACAGGAATTTCACTCCAGTCGATATTAAACATTTTTTCTCTCTTCAAAAGGCCAGACCACGACAATAGCACCAAGGGGAAGAGGAAGAGGACGGTATCGTGCCAACGAGGCCAATGGCCTCAGGCCCAGACTTCCAACCTCCTCCGTCCGGTCACTGACAGTGTCTGACCAGCGGCCACTCTGACTAACTAGTTACTGGTCCAGCTGCCGCCGGCAAATTGGTGTTTTGACCACATCACTCATCATCATTACTCACGGTAATGGAATGGAGATGCTGGCTGGAGAAATTGGAAGGAGAGGACATGGTGGGAACAAAGAGAAATTGGAAGGAGAGTACATGGTGGGAACAAAGAGAAATTGGACAGAGAGTACATGGTGGGAACAAAGAGAAATTGGACAGAGAGTACACGGTGGGAACAAAGAGAAATTGGACATATGGAGAGGACATGGTGGGAGCAAAGAGAAATTGGACATATGGAGAGGACACGGTAGGAACAAAGAGAAATGGGACAGACGACAAAGAGAAATTGGACAGATGGAGAGTACATGACGGGAACAAAGAAATATGGACATATGGAGAGGACACGGAGGAGCAAGAGAAATTGGACAGACGCAAAGAGAAATGGACAATGGAGAGACATGACGGATCAAAGAGAAATTGGACAGATGGAGAGAACATGGTGGAACAAGAGAAATGGGACAGATGAGAGTACAGGTGGGAACAAAGAGAAATGGGACAGATGGAGAGAACATGGTGGAACAAAGAGAAATGGAAGATGGAGAGAACATGGTGGGAACAAGAGAAATGGGACAGATGGAGAGTACATGGTGGGAACAAAGAGAAATTGGACAGATGGAGAGTACATGGTGGGAACAAAGAGAAATGGGACAGATGGAGAGAACAGGTGGGAACAAAGAGAAATGGGACAGATGGAGAGAACATGGTGGGAACAAAGAGAAATGGACAGATGGAGAGTACATGGTGGGAACAAAGAGAAATTGGACAGATGGAGAGATATGATGGGAACAAAGAGAAATGGGACAGATGGAGAGTACATGGTGGGAACAAAGAGAAATTGGACAGATGGAGAGTACATGATGGGAACAAAGAGAAATGGGACAGATGGAGAGTACATGGTGGGAACAAAGAGAAATGGGACAGATGGAGAGAACATGGTGGGAACAAAGAGAAATTGGACAGATGGAGAGAACATGGTGGGAACAAAGAGAAATGGGACAGATGGAGAGAACATGGTGGGAACAAAGAGAAATGGGACAGATGGAGAGTACATGGTGGGAACAAAGAGAAATGGGACAGATGGAGAGAACATGGTGGGAACAAAGAGAAATGGGACAGATGGAGAGTACATGGTGGGAACAAAGAGAAATGGGACAGATGGAGAGTACATGGTGGGAACAAAGAGAAATGGGACAGATGACAAAGAGAATTGGACAGATGACAAAGAGAAATTGGACAGATGACAAAGAGAAATTGGCGACGTAGAGTAATGACGGGAACAAGAGAAATTGGACAGACGTAGAGTACATGACGGGAACAAAGAGAAATGGGACGACGTAGATACATGACGGGACAAAGAGAATTGGACAGACGTAGAGTACACGGTAGGAACAAAGAGAAATGGGACTAGATGGAGAGAACATGGTGGGAACAAAGAAAAATGGGACAGATGACAAAGAGAAATTGGACAGATGACAAAGAGAAATTGGACAGACGGAGACGACACGGTGGGAACAAAGAGAGTATAGTATTTACTGTATTTGGTGGGAGGATCAATAGGAAAGAGTGTCATGGAGAGGGAGAGCAGGGAGGAAAAGTGGAGAGAGGAAAAAGGAGACAGATCAATAGCGAAAGAGAGAGGGACAGAGACAGACACAGAATGAGAAGGGAAGAGAGGGGAGAGAGACAGACAGACAGACAGACAGAGAGACAGAAAGGCAGACAGAGTGATAGTGAGTGAGAGAGAGAATAGAGAGAGGGAGAGAGAGAGAGAAGAGAGAGAGAGGCAGACAGACAGAGAGAGAGAGACAGACAGTCAGACAGACAGACAAAGGTCAGACAGACAGACAGACAAAAACACAGATATCGCAACAGAGAAAAAATAAGGAGTGAGAAAAAAAGTGGACACAGAGAAAGAATAAACACAAAAGAAGAAAAAGAGGAAGAGAAGGCAGAAGAAGAAGAAAAAAAAGAAGAAGAAAGCAGTTAAAACAGAAGGCTGCATCAGTCCAAGGTGGCGGGCTTCTAATGACCTAAGCCTGGGGTGACACTAACTACACCTGACCAGAAACTACTTTGACCACCACCACATCTTCTGCCAACAACCTGATGTGTTTTGATTACTCAACACAGTTACAGGAATGGAGACATCAATCTGACATGTCCATCGATAAAAGGGAGGGTGGGTGGGTGGGTCAAGTGTAGAAAGACAGGAGTGTAAGCGAAAGACGGAAAGGAGTCACAGCAGAACGAAGACGAGAGACAGTGCGCGCAAGAAAGAGCAAGAGACAGTAAGAAGAGACAGAGAGGGAGGAAGGTGGGGGGGGGGGGGGGGCAGGAGAAGAAACCTGTAAGCTTGTCGATCGATCGATCGATCGGGAGAGAGAGAGAAAGAGAGAGAGACAGACAGACAGACAGACAGAGAGAGACAGAGCAGAGAAAGAGAGAGAGAGAGAGAGAGAGAGAGAGAGAGAGAGAGAGAGAGAGAGAGAGAGAGAGAGAGAGAGAGAGAGAGAGAAACAATAGATCAGACTGTGTTCGTAAGCCGTTACGGACAGACAGACAGAGGCAGACAGACAATACAATGACACTACATTTTCCAACCGTAGAAGTTACCAATAAAAAGCCATTTCATCCACACCTGTCACAGCTTCCATATCAGTTTCCATAACCAGCTACTGTCATGACTGACGTGATCTTTAACGCGCGTATTAGATATTCTGCATGCACACAGACAGACAGACAGACACACAGACACACAGACAGACAAGAAGGAAGAGAGACAGAACGACAGGAAGAGAGAAAGAGAATGGGAGACCCTACAGGCAAGCCTCTTCGTGGGGGGTGGGGATGGGGAAGAGAGAAGCAGACAGAGAAATATGACGACAGAGAGATACGAAGACAGACAGAACGAGAAACCTTAAGCAAGCCTCTTTGAGGAAAGACAGGAGGGCCTTGAGAGACAAAGACAGTAGCAGAGACTCTATAACAAGCCTCTTTGAGAAAGACAGGAGGGCTGAGAACACAGAAGTGCAGAGACCTTATAATAAACTTTTGGGGGAAAGAGAGAAAGGGGAGGGGGAGGAGGAAGAAACAGGGAGACACAAACACAGTAACAAAGACTCTATAAGGGGAAAGGGGGAGAGAAACAGAGTGAGAAACAGAGACAGCAAAAGACAGACAACATATAGACACAAACAGACGAGATAGAGAGACCTGTCAGCAAGCTCTTGCAGGAGGGTGTGGGGGTAGGGGGAGAGGGTGAAGGAGGAGAGTTGTAACAGTCGTAAGTAACTGGCGTCAATGTTCACTCTGATCTTGGGTCAGTGACTGTGCTGACCGCAGAATTGAACATGACACAGCTGTTGCGCAGCAGAATTGAACATGACACAGCTGTTGCTGACCAGCAGAATGACCACTGACAAAGCTGTTGTGACCAGCAGAATTGAACCACTGACACAGCTGTTGCCTGACAGCAGATTGAACCACTGACAAGCTGTTGCTGACAGCAGAACTGAACCACTGACAAAGCTGTTGTCGACCAGCAGAATTGACCTGACACAGCTGTTGCCTGACAGCAGAATTGAACATGACAAGCTGTTGCTGACAGCAGAATTGAACATGACACAGCGTTGCTGACAGCAGAATTGAACCTGACAAAGCTGTTGCTGACCAGCAGAATTGAACATGACAAGTGTTGTCTGACAGCAGATTGAACCACTGACAAGCTGTTGTTGACCAGCAGATTGAACCACTGACACAGCTGTTGTCTGACAGCAGATTGAACACTGACAAAGTGTTGTCTGACCAGCAGAATTGAACACTGACAAAGCTGTTGTCTGACCAGCAGAATTGAACCACTGACACAGCTGTTGTCTGACCGCTCCACTGCCCACCAAGGTTACGGAAAACGATTTAACCCTTTGACTCACGCACCACATCCACCAACTGCAAAAACCTAACCCTTTGACTTCCTCATCCCATCCACCACCTTCCTGCAGGAAGCTGGTGGACAGGGTGAGGGAGTCAAAGGGTTAAGTTTTTGCTTTGCCAGCATGGTTGGCAATGCAGGAAGCTGGTGGGCATGAAGTGTGCGGGGGTCAAAGGGTTAACGCCAGTGGCCATGTTGGCAGCGGTTAGCACAACAGACAGACAACGGACTGGAAGTGGAAGGCTCTAACTGGTTGTGACCAAGAGTTAATTAAAATTTAATGTGCTATGGGCTCATTGGGAACACTGGGACCATAGGAGTCGAATCTCATCCACTTCACGGATGCGTCAAAGAGGATGCTGCTCAAATCTCATCACCACTGCAAGTGTCTGTATCTCTCGGGCCTAGCTGATGCCAGGTTATATTATGATAGTAAGCGTACAGTACAACCCTGTCACAGTCTCAATCCTAGATAGAACTCCACAGCATCAATATTATCGTCCCCACTTGTCGTCATCATCATGGCATTATGAAGAAACTTTCCAGGGGTCTGTGGTCATTAATATGGCGTAGAATATGCCACAGCAAATAACAACAACAACAAATGTTAATGAAGTCGACAGCCAGACAGGCACAAAAGGAAGCCAGGGGAAGAAAGAACAAAAAAAGACAAAATACAGGGAAGGGGAGAGAAAAACTAGAAACTAGAAACCGCTTTAGTGCTCAAGGACAGAACAGGACTTTTCCTGCAGCTAGTCCTTGCTGTTATGCATAACTATAACAACACGAAACAAACTTAAATGCAATATTAAATCAACTTTTTTTCTTAAGATTACCAAAGAATTACAAACAACACAAGACAAACTTAATTACAATATCTAAATCAACAATTTTTTTTCAAGATTACGAAAGAATTACAAACATGCAAAGAAAAGAGAAAAAGAAATAAAACACAGAGACCAATAAATATTATACAAACATGCAAAGAGAAAAAGAAATAAACACAGAGACCAATAAATATTATACAAACATGCAAAGAGAAAAAGAAATAAACACAGAGACCAATAAATATTATACAAACATGCAAAGAGAAAAAGAAATAAACACAGAGACCAATAAATATTATACAAACATGCAAAGAGAAAAAGAAATAAACACAGAGACCAATAAATATTATACAAACATGCAAAGAAAAGAGAAAAAGAAATAAACACAGAGACCAATAAATATACAAACATGCAAAGAAAAGAGAAAAAGAAATAAACACAGAGACCAATAAATATTATACAAACGTGCAAAGAAAAGAGAAAAAGAAATAAACACACAGACCAATAAATATTATACAAACATGTAAAGAAAAGAGAAAAAGAAATAAACACAGAGACCAATAAATATTATACAAACATGCAAAGAAAAGAGAAAAAGAAATAAACACAGAGACCAATAAATATTAAGAACAATGGAGGTGGATGGATATGGGTGAGGTGGATTCGATAATTAATGGCGAAATGGCCAACTGTATCAATGTCTCATACTCATGCACAAAAACAGGCCTATGTGTCAGGCTACATCTAGATAGATAAGTACGCCTTCGCATGGACAAGGCGTAGAACACATGTAAAAGATAATTCATGGAGAGCCAGAGTTTGGGTGTGATCACAAGGGATAGATGGGATGAGAGAGAGAGAGAGAGAGAGAGAGAGAGATAAGAGAGATGAGATACATGGGGAGACAGTTTGGGAGAGGGACGGAGGGAGCGGCGGGAGGGAGAGGATAAAGAAAGAGACTGAGATCACACACACACACACACACACACACACACACACACACACACACACACACAGAGGGGAGACAGACAAACAGACAGACAGACTGACTGACTGACTGACTGACTGACCGACCGACCGACACACAGATCAAGAGAGAGCCCTCGGATCAACGTAATCCATCTCCTTCCTAATCCATTTCCATGTAAATCACCCTCTGCCCCACTATACACACACACACACACACGTACATAAATACACACGAGCTGATCACACACACAGACACACACACACACACACACACACACACACACACACACACACACACACATACGAGTTCATGACATACAGACACAGACACATCTCTCTCACACACACACACGAGTTCATGACACACACACACCTCTCTCTCTCTCTCTCTCTCTCTCTCTCTCTCTCTCTCTCTCTCTCTCACACACACACACACACACACACACACACACGAGTTCATGACATACAGACACAGACACACACACACTCTCTCTCACACACACACACACACGAGTTCATCACACACACACACACACACACACACACACACACACACACACAGTTTCTTCCTGCCAAACCAAGCCATGTCCATGAACTCTTCAACTCCATTACCAGACTATCCCCACCCCCACCCCCCAACCCCTCAAGCACACCAGGCTGACCCTTTCACCCACCTGTGCGGTGATAGGTGAAGGCTGTCCCGTTACTCTTTGAGATCGCAGGGAGTGAGATGGTAGGCACCGACTTTTCCTCGAAAGACCAGCATGATGAGGGCATTGCGCATCCCCTCCTTTCCCTGCTGCTTTACAATCCCCAACCCAACAAAAGGGTCAGGTACCCACTCCACAGCTGGGAGGGAACTCTGGCATGTAAAGAGACTAGTCCTGACTTTGCACTACCTTTACTGAATGCGTATATTTAGGCTGGACAATGGAGGACAGTCCCAAAGGGAGAACAGTAATGTCAGGCCTTTTATTGTTATTGTTATTGTTACTGCTATTTTTGTTTAGAGCCCAGCCGACTGCGTAGAGCCGTATCAGGGCTATAACCGTTTCAAAATATACACAAATATTTCAACAGGGAGCCGTATCAGGGCTATAACCGTTTCAAAATATACACAAATATTTCAACAGGGAGCCGTATCAGGGCTATAACCGTTTCAAAACATACACAAATATTTCAACAGGGAGCCGTATCAGGGCTATAACCGTTTCAAAACATACACAAATATTTCAACAGGGAGCCGTATCAGGGCTATAACCGTTTCAAAACATACACAAATATTTCAACAGGGAGCCGTATCAGGGCTAAAACCGTTTCAAAACATACACAAATATTTCAACAGGGAGCCGTATCAGGGCTATAACCGTTTCAAAATATACACAAATATTTCAACAGGGAGCCGTATCAGGGCTATAACCGTTTCAAAACATACACAAATATTTCAACAGGGAGCCGTATCAGGGCTATAACCGTTTCAAAACATACACAAATATTTCAACAGGAGCCGTATCAGGGCTATAACCGTTTCAAAACATACACAAATATTTCAACAGGGAGCCGTATCAGGGCTATAACCGTTTCAAAACATACACAAATATTTCAACAGGGAGCCGTATCAGGGCTATAACCGTTTCAAAACATACACAAATATTTCAACAGGGAGCCGTATCAGGGCTATAACCGTTTCAAAACATACACAAATATTTCAACAGGGAGCCGTATCAGGGCTATAACCGTTTCAAAACATACACAAATATTTCAACAGGGAGCCGTATCAGGGCTATAACCGTTTCAAAACATACACAAATATTTCAACAGGGAGCCGTATCAGGGCTATAACCGTTTCAAAACATACACAAATATTTCAACAGGGAGCCGTATCAGGGCTATAACCGTTTCAAAACATACACAAATATTTCAACAGGAAACAAATTAAAAAGAAAATTGAGTACACATATCAATGCAAGGCATTCGCGCACATAATCTAAGGAGATGCCTTTGGCGGTGACCATTCCGTTCAAATTATCACGAAGGGGATTCAAAAACCACACCTCAATACAAATTCAAACATTACTAAGGACACTAAAACTACATAAAACTGGCATAAATGATACAAAACTACTTCTGCACATCACATTTCCTTACAGCAAAAACATAAATAAATAAATAAATAAAAGAAAGAAAGAAAAGAAAAAACAAATGCACCTGATACATGCACCCAATTATCAATCCACAGAGAAAGTACGTAAGATTTTATCGAAAACATACAGGTGAATGGACCAGCAAGGCAGAAAATGATAGGAAGAAATGACAGAAAACAAAGGATTAGGCAGAAACAAACAGAGTGACAGAAAAGAGGAAATTTCTATCACAGAATTTCCAGAAGATGGGGATACTGTTTGTAAGGAAAGAGCACCCAGCATCCCCACAGGGGAAAGTGTCAGGCCTGTGTCAGGACACAAAAGGCCACTAACCAGGCAGAGTCTGATTACCAGGGGAAATTTATCTGTTATTGTTATTGTTTGTTTAAAGCCCAGCCGACAGCGTAGAGCCATATCAGAGCTATAATCACTTCAAAACGTACAAAACTTCAAAAGGAAAAAAAAAAAAGAAGAAAATTAGAGCACACAATGCATTTGCGCACATAATCCAAGGACACGCCCCCTGCGTTGACCACCCCGTCTAAATCATCGCAGAGGGGATCTAAAAAACGCACCTGAATTCAAATGGAAGCACATCTAAGGACACCAAAACATATATAAAAACAGGCGTAAATTACCCAAAACCGCCTCCGCATATCCCACCTCCCCAGAGCCAGCAATGCATTTAACACATGTACCCAATTACCAATCCTAAGAAAAAGTATATAAGACTTTATCGAACACATAAAGGTGAATGGACCAGTAAGGCAGAAAATGATAGGAAGAAATGACAGAAAGCAAAGGAACAAGGCAGAAACAAAGAGAGTTAACAGAAAACAGGAAATTTCTAGCACAGAATTTCCAGAATGTGGGGATACCATTTGTACTGAAAGCGCCCTCGGCATCCCCACGGGGGGAACCCGGGGAAAGTGTCAGGCCTGTGTCAGGACACAAAAGGCCACTAACCAGGCAGAGTTGATTACCAGGGGAAAGTCAGGCCTGTATCAGGACACAAAAGGCCACTAACCAGGCAGAGTTGATTACCAGGGGAAAGTCAGGCCTGTATCAGGACACAAAAGGCCACTAACCAGGCAGAGTTGATTACCAGGGGAAAGTCAGGCCTGTATCAGGACACAAAAGGCCACTAACCAGGCAGAGTTGATTACCAGGGAAAGTCAGGCCTGTATCAGGACACAAAAGGCCACTAACCAGGCAGAGTTGATTACCAGGGGAAAGTCAGGCCTGTATCAGGACACAAAAGGCCACTAACCAGGCAGGGTCTGATTACCAGGGGAAAGTCAGGCCTGTATCAGGACACAAAAGGCCACTAACCAGGCAGGGTCTGATTACCAGGGGATCAAGCAGTGGCTTAACGGGTCTCAAGCAGTCAACGATGATGAATACAGACAGCAGGGTGTGATTAGTGTCTGTGTCAACCGTATCAATCAAACAGACGTTCATCAATGACTTTGCAGAGTTGTGGGTCACGTCAAATGCTAGGCATACCTCACTGCAGCTTTACTCCTGAATGATACCATTCACTTCACCTCTTTCATTCCGTCATAACTCACTGGGGGCTTTTCTACAGAGTAATTTTAAGTTCACCTCTTTCATTCCGTCAGTCATGAGCTGCCATGTGCCCCTTGTGTGCCATGTCGAATGGTGCCAAGTGATTAACATGGTCCTGACAAGCAGATACCAACGAAATACTGTTAATTATCACGATTGTTATGACAAATCGAAATATGAGAAATAATTCAGTACAGTCCCTTCTCTTGCTTTTGGGTTACTGTTGTGTTTTATTCAACAGAGAGAGAGAGAGAGAGAGAGAGAGGGAGAGAGACAGACACAAAGAGAGAGAGGGAGAGAGACAGACACAGAGGGAGAGACAGAGAGGGGGAGAGACAGACACAGAGAGAGGGAGAGACAGAGAGACAGACAGACAGACAGACAGACAGACAGACAGACAGAGAGAAACAATTACTGCACTGCGCTGCCAAGTACAGACAAATGCAGGCACATTTTGACAGTCCCAAAAGAGGGGAAATACAAATGCCTCCTTTTTATTCTTAAAACCATTACTGTTTTACAGCCCAGCAAACTACGCAGAGCCATATCAGCGGTCTCACCCATCTCAACACTTTTATGAACCTGGAAAATTTACTAGAAAAGAAAATTAGGTACGCATATCAACGCATTTGCTATATACTCTAAGGATATGCCCTGGCGTTGACCACTCCGTCCAATCTATCACCAAGGGTTTTTAAAAAGCCAAATACAAAAATATAAACGTAATTAAGAACACTAAAACATATACATGAAAAATGGCCTAAATAAGTTAAAACGCCCTGACATCACATTTCCTTCGAACCAAAAGAGCTAATACACAAACCTAAGAGACAGTATGAAAGGCTCGATAGAACATACAGTGTATGGACCAGCAAGGCAGAAAATGATAGAAGAAACGACAGAAAGCAAAGAGCGAGGAGAAAAAGTGAATGACAGAAAAGAGGAAATTTCCAGCACAGATTCTGCAATGGTAAGAACAGACAGACAGACAAAGACAAGCGAACACAACGACCCTGTGACCCCACAGAACAACGGTCTAAACAGACAACGAAACAGAAAGCTTTGAGTACGGAATTTGCCAGCAAGAATTTCTGCAAGGTAAGAAAGGTACAAAGACAGAAAACAAGAAGAAAAAGGAAAAACAAGAGACGAGAGAGAGAGAGAGCGAGAAGGAGAGCGAGAAGAGAGAGGAGAGAGAGAGCGAGAGAGAGAGAGAAGGAGAGAGG
>JAPXFY010000031.1:44100084-44120084 GCA_030674185.1 Monoplex corrugatus
TTATGATCATTTCAGAACCAAAAGGGTTTTGTTTGAACGTTTATAAAAAGCATTCTGCCTTTCCAAGAAGACCTCAGGGAAAAAAAATGCACTGTGACTGGAGCTTTCAAACCTAACTCTGATTTCTTTTTATTCAACAGAAAATAAGTTTCCGATACACATTCGGCTATCTCATAAAGTTCTTAAACTACTCACGACATGCTATTCTCTAATCCGTAAAAATCGTACTCCTTTTACCATATGCTTTAACAATTCACAATAGTCTCAAAAACTTTTCTCCCAGTATTCAAAACTAACGCAGTTTCACACCACAGAACTAAAATTCAAGCCGATGGAGTTCTGTCTCTGAAAGAACAAAAGGAAGAAAAGCGCTGTATATATGTGGTAATGTCAACAGCGGAACTCAACAAGTGATCCGCATGTGTTTCCACTTCAACAAGAACAAGCCAAAAATAACTGTCGATCCACCAAGAGCTCTACAATATGCTGATCACACAAAGTGAAAAAACTCCACCAGTTTCACACCAGTCACTTACAACCTCACTACACTTAAAAAAAATCTTTACAGAAGCATCAAACCGATGTATTGTGTTCACAAAACATACACCAACACAGGTGTACCTGAGTTTAAAAGAAGAAAACAAGTCAATATGGAAAGACGAACAATTCACACTCAAGGTTACTGAACCTTCGGTGCCCTCTCCTTTCCTACAACAGAGACAGGGAGAGCGGGACAGGAGGGTGGGGTGGGGGGGAGAGCAGAGAGAGATGGAGAGAGAGAAAGAGAGAGGGAGATAGACATACAGAGAGAGAGAGAGAGAGACTGGAGTTAAGAGTATGTTTAAATGCGATTCATCGCACTCGGACAATTCCTCATGTGCTCCACCCGAATCTGCCGGCAATAATCTGGAAGACTCCCTGAGCCTGCCAAAAACCCTGTGCAAGCAAGATCTTGAAACAGGGAGGGGATGGGGATGGGTGGGTGGGTGGAAAGGATCTTCATTATGATACACTAAGCTGACACCACCCGAGTGATGGAAACATACGACGGGCAGCCAACAGGTCGGTTTTCAACGTTGCGGGCTGGGATTGAACACGAGATATTAAATCCTGAGTTCATGGCTCCGATCAAAAGAACCAACCAGTTAGAGAGAAAGAGACACAGAGACAGAGAGAGACAGAGACAGACAGAGAGAGACAGAGAGAGACAGAGACAGACAGAGAGAGACAGAGAGAGACACAGAGACAGGGAGACAGACAGACAGAGGACGAGAAGAAGAAGAAGAAGAAGAAGATGATGATGATGGTGGTGGTGGCGGCGGTGGTGATAATGAAGAAGAAGAAGAAGAAGCCAACACAGTCGAACACATACGTGACGTGACAATCACTGGTTAATTTGTCTGACAACACAGCACCAATGCCCGACACTACCTCAAAATGATCGTTGACGTTATTCCAACAGCCGCATCACTAATCCTCCCCCCCCCCCCCCCCCGATCTCCCCCACCCCACGCCCGCACCTTCCTCTCCGGAAACTACACCCACCCACACTTGCCAGCAACAATCATTTCCGCCCATGTGTTGCCTTCCTGTTGCGTTATCAATATTTTCCCGTCCTTTTTCTGAACCGATAAAATCTGCCCTGTGTCTCGGGGCTTGGGCATTACTTTCCTGTTTTCCTTTTTTTCCTCCTACTTTGTTTGTTTGTTTTGTTTTGTTAGTTGTCGCTCTTGCAAAGAACGGTTCTTTCCATCATATTCGCAAATTCTAAGGCAGCAAACAAACAAGCCAAAACAGGATTCAAAAAGACGAAAAACGTTCTTACCAACAAATGCTTATCAGTTAGCATCAGGAAGAGAGTTCTTGAATGTTGTAGAGAACCGATAATGTTATACGGTTGTGAGGCGTGGACAGTCAACAGGCAAAGCCAGAACAAAATTGAGGCAGCTGAGATGTGGTTTCTAAGAAGAATGTTGAGAGTTCCATGGACAGCAAAGAAAATAAACGAGACAGTCTTGATGGAGGCAGACACAAGAAGATCATTCAAAAGGAAGATTAGGAAAAGACAAGCAACATCTATAGGCCATTTTATGAGGAAAGGGGAATTGGAGCACCTGGTCACAACAGGAAAGCTGGAGGGAAAGAGAACACCCGTAGACCCAGGGAGAAAATATTGGACGGACTTGCAGAGTGGCTGAGGATAGAGAGGGTGGAAAATGTGCTTGCGGCGACAAGGGATAGATGCATATGGAGGGCCATGATCGCCAACGCCATGCGGTATGGCACATAATGATAATGATGAAACAAACTTCATGAAAATGTTAAACTGATAAACACATGTACAACGACAGTAACCAAAATAAACAAACAAAAGCGGCGACACCACCTGACCTCAAAATTCAGACAGATGGAAGTTTGTTGTTCTGCAGCCTGCCGTTCTCTTTATTCCACACGAACTTTTGTTTCTGCTCTTTCTGTGTGTTTTGTTCCCTACTACCATACGAAATCAGTCATCCTGACCCAATGTTACTCAAAATTCAGGCTCCATCCATTCCCTTCTCTCCCCCCCCCCCCATCCCCCTGTCTGCAGACGACAAACGTGAGACGAAAATAGCTGTTGACAGGAAAGGAGAAAAAAACAAAACAAAAAACAAAACAAAAGTAAAACAAAACAAGTAGCAGAAAAGCGTTTAGAGGAAGCTTCCTCCCCCCACCACCATCATCACCACTCTCTTCTCTCTTGTCGATGTGAGTGTTTTTTTATTCCTCTAACCCCCCCTCTCCCCTCCTAAAAATGCCCTGCATTTGTTTGGTTGTCTGCTCCGGCATTTTTTCTTTTGTTTGTTTCAATCTCGCATATATTATTTTGTTTTTTTAATCGATCGAATAGATTTATGTGTGTGCTCGTGCGTGCGTGCTAGTTGTGCGTGGTGTGTGTGCGTGCGTGCGTTGTGTGTTGTGTGCGTTTGCGTGTGTGTGCGTGCGTGCGTGCTGTGTGGTGTGTGTGTGTGTGTGTGTGTGTGTGTGTGTGTGTTGCGCGCGCGCGCGCGCGGTGTGTGTGTCTGCGTGTGTCTGTGTAACAAAAACGTGAGAACCAGATTTTCCCAGATCTGTGTATGGTCCAGTGAATCTTTGCCAACTCTTCGTTCTGAGGACTGGTGAAAAATGGCAAAACCACAAGCCTGGATAATCATCACCATCAGTGTTCAAACCCAGCCGGCGGCCCAGGACCTTATCAGGACTATAACCATCAAAAACATGTCCAAACCTCACTGGTTGGGGGGAAAAAACACCTAGGATATCAATACATTCACGCACATAATCTAAGGATATGCTCCTGGCGTTGACCACTCTGTCCAATTTATCACACAGGGATTAAAAAGAACATATATATGGAAACAAATGTAAACCACTAAAACATACATATACAAACGGACCCAAATTACCCGAAAAGGCCCAAATTACCGAAAATTACTTCTGCACATCACATTTCCTTAGAACCAAAATGCACTTTGTACATGTAGGCTACCCATTCACCAATCGTCACAGAAAGTATGTAAGACTTCATCGAACACATACAGTGAACGGACCAGCAAGGCAGAAAACGATAGGAAGTAATGACAGAAAGTAAAAGACACAAGGTAGACCTAGAAACAAAGAGAGTGATAGATAACAGGAAATTTCTAGCACAGACTTTCCAGAAGGTGGGGGACACTATTCATACTGAAAGAGCCCCCGGCATCCCCACAGGAGAAAACACATCGATGACCCTGAAGAGAATAAAAACCTGGTGAAAAAAACGCAGTCAATGTCACTGCATTCAGGCAAATCACCCAGGGACAGGCCCTGGCGTTGGTCATTCCGCCAACTTTGTACGACCAGGAGAGTTAAAAGAAAACAAAGCTGAATACAACTGCATAAACATAATCAAATTCACCAAAATATACGTAAAAACTGGCTTACAGTACCTGAACATTACCACTAAGCAACAGACACATACATGCGAAACACACACATGCAAACACACACACACACACACAGACACACACACAGACACACACACACACTGAAAGACAAAGAAAAAAGACTTAAACATCAACAAACGAAAAGGTGTTCAATATACTTGCGCGCGCGCGCGCAACACACACACACACACACACACACACACACACACACACACACACACACACACACACACACCACATCCCACCACCGGCAGAAAGTGAGTGACACATAGAAAACATCCCAGTAGACCTACGTTAATGAAGAGGCCGGTTTTGTGTAGTTGACAACAAAAGGACGGTTAACGGTCACACTCGCCGACTGATGCATCAACTCTCTCTCTCTCACACACACACACACACACACACACACACACAAGATACCAACCAACAAACACACATAAAAAGGAAAACTGCATAATGACGACGATCAAGTGACAGTCAGTGAGTCACACAAACCACGTCCATGACACTTCTATTCTAAAAATCCTGACAACGAGAAAGGCCACATCACGAGATATAGGCCTATCACCAATCCCATGTACGTACAAAACCAAACCGACAGAAAACATCGCCTACAGGGGAAAGAAAGGAAAAAAAAAAAGGGGGGGGGGGGAGGGGGACATAGGAGCCCCCAACAAATCACCGATTCAATCTCTAAAGTCCTTTGTATGTAGACGGGTCTATACACCCGCAGGTCCCACGATCCTTATACACAGGCGATCACACACGAAAACACAAAACAACACACACAAAAACACACTCGTAGTCACAGTTTGACGGAAGCACTATTGACTTCACCACTAAACCAAAAAAATTTAAGCGAAAAAGTACATGCACCACACAGATTCATTTTCCTTGCCAAGCACGCTATGCCAGTGTGCTCCGCATAACTGCAGTTTCGGTGGCAAGAATAATCTGAACGGTGGGAGGGAGGGAGGGAGGGTGAGGGGGGTGAGACAGGACACGGGAAGGAAGGGATGACGGGTGGGTGTGAACGGATGGAAAGCCCAGAAAGTCTGCCACCAACAAGCACACTGCGCAGTCCTCCTGCCACACTTTTGCTATGTAGAGTAAACTCCAGTCCTTGTCGGAACAAGGGCGGTGCCCACTCTGTTCTGCTCTCTGACACTCTGACACACACACACACAGACATACACACAGACACACATACATAAAACACACACACACACTCTCTCTCTCTCACACACAATATATACACACACTCTCTCTCTTTCTCTCTGTCTGTCTGTAACACTCTCTTTCTCTCTGTGTATGTGTGTCTCTCTCTCACTCACATATGCATACATACACACACACACTCTCTCTCTCTCTGTCTGTCTGTCTCTCTCTCTCTCTTCCCTCCACACACACACACTCTCTCTCTCTGTATCATACACACGCGCGCGCGCGCGCACACACACACACACACTCTCTCTCTCTCACACAATATATACACACACACTCTCTCTTTCTCTCTGTCTGTCTGTAACACTCTCTCTTTCTCTCTGTCTCTCTGTCTGTGTGTGTCTCTCTCACACACATATACATACATACACACACACACACACACTTTCTCTCTCTCTCTCTCTCTCTCTCTCTCTCTCTCTCTCTGTCCCTCACACACACACACTCTCTCTTTCTGTATCACACACACACACACACACACGCACACACACACACACACTCTCTCTTTCTCTCTCACACACACACTCTCTCTGCCTCTCTCTCTCCTTCCTCTCTCTGCCTCTCTCTCTCTCTGTGCGTGTATGACTGTACTCTCTCTCTCACACACACACACACACTCTCTCTCTCTCTCCCTCACACACACACACACGCTCGCGCGCGCGCGCGCGACACACACACACACACACACACACACACACACACGCACGCACGCACGCACACGCACATTTTCATTCACTGACAGTGCCCTCTCAATACTCCCTCTCCCCCCTCCTTCATTCGAACAGACAGACAGACACAGAGACAGAAGGGAGGGAGGGAGGGAGGAAGGGAGAGAGACAGACAGACAGACAGAGACAGACAGAAATAGAGCTACAGAGAGAGAGAGAGAGAGACAGAGAGAGAGTGAGGGGGGGGGGGAGAAACAGGGTCGGTATGCTTCGGTGCCAGGTCAAAATGCAAAACAGCTGTTTAAGTGTCTGGGTTTCTGCCACTGCCGCCACAGTTACACACACAGACAGGGAGGGAGGGAGAGTGGTAGTGAGTGAAAACGGGGGTGGGGAGAAAGAAACAGACAGACAGTCAGACAGACAGAGAGAGAGGAGTGAGAGAGAGAGAGAGCGAGCGAGCGAGCGAGAGAGAGAGAGAAAGAGAGAGAGAGAGAGAGCAACTCACGATATATATACATATATGAATTGTCTTTGAGGACAGAGATTACAAAGATTAATCAAAGTGTTTTCAATTTTATTTAGCATGGTTATTTTTTAAACTGAAAACGGACACGATACGATGCAAAAAAAATTTTCATGGGTAACAAGATTCGTGGAATGAACATTGTCCAGTCATCTGAGACAGACAGACAGACAGACAGACAGACAGACAGACATACACAGACAGGCAGGCAGACAGACATACACAGACAGGCAGACAGACAGACAAACAGACAGACAGGAGTGGTTGGAGACTGTGTGGGCGTAGAAAAGTGCAGGGGATGGGTGTGTGTGTGTGAAAATATGCCTAGTGACAGCAACTGCCAGAACCTGATAAAGCCATAGGTCTGGTAACATTCTGACTTGGACATGTACGTAGGCCTTGCCTGAACACACAGTGCTATGGTATTTTGTAGTATGTTCTACAAGATTCACTGCACTCGGAAAACTCCATATGCGCTCCACCCAAATCTGCCAGCAATTATCTGACAGACTTCCGACGCCTGCGCAAAACACTATGCGCTGGCAAGGTCTTGAAATGGGAAAAGGGGGGAAGAGGGACCTATCAACCACTAAGCTGGCACCACCAGAATGATGTAAACATTAAGATAGGCAGTCAACAGGCCAGAGGACCTGTGAAACATTAAGCTGACACCACCAGAATGATGTAAACATTAAGATAGGCAGTCAACAGGCCAGAGGACCTATGAAACACTAAGCTGGCACCACCAGAATGATGTAAACATTAAAACGGGCAGCAAACAGTCCACTTTTTAATGCTGCCGGCTAGGATTGAACTCATGATATTAGATCTCGAGTTCATGGCTCTGCCAACTAGCCCGCATAAAAGTATCCGGGGTCCCGCTGAGACTCGAACTCAGATCTACCGGTTCAGAACCAGGCGTGTTACCAATTACACCAAAGGACCAACAGTGAACGAGTGAAGCCAACAGTGTATTTGGTAACACATGGTTATCACTGACATTAACAAACCACAAGCTGTAGCAATAAGCTTGATGCTGTCACATCTATATCTGTAGTCAACGTGTACTCGGAATCACGAAACACCCCCACCATTCATGACGATCGTGATGATGACAATGATGACGGTGATGATGATATTGATAATGACGACGACAATGAAGAAGAAAAAGAAGATGGTGATTTCGATTTAGATTTTGATGATTCTAAGCGTTGATCTTCCTCACTATGATGAAAGGAACACGTTCCTTGCGCAATCAAAACCAATAATATGTCATTCACACATACACACACACACTCACACACATTCTCTCTCTCTCTCTCTCTCTCTCTCTCTCTCTCTCTCTGTGTCTCTCTCTCTCTCTCTCACACACACACACACACACACACACACACACACACTCGCATGTGACCAAAATATAACTGAAGATGTATCTGAAAATACAGAACATCATTAACATGAAAAACCAAAACAAAACAGAAGAAACTTGAATAATGTTATCATCTTGTATTTTCATCCATCAAAATGTTTCCTTAACATTCTGTGACACAGACATAATTACACAGGTCGATATGAATCCACTCCACTTCCTATTCATTGGAAAACAAACGTGTTTAAATAATAAACTAAATTAAAACACACACACACACACACACACACACACACACACACACACACACACACACACACACACACACACACACACACACACGCCCCAGACATGCACGCAGACAGGCGGACGACTCCATACCAAAACACAGCACATAGTCCAAATTGCTTCCCTTCCCTCATCACTGTGTCAAGTCGCGGTTAAAGGTCATTCGGCGCGCGCTTGTCCTGGTGCACGTGCACCCGTCTGCACTTTTAAGGTGCAAACCCACAGGTTTTCGGCGAGGGTGAAACTTGGAGTTTCCAACGCGGGGGTAAATTATTTATTCGTTGACGTTAATCGTTTCATCTTTCCAGATGAATACAGATAAATACATCCCTTCGGGTTCATCTGAAATAATCTTTCTCTATTTTAAAACAAAGAAGGAAATTGAACTAACTTGAACTAACTAGATGTCGCGCCAGCAGGCAGCAAAAGTGTGTGTGGTGTTTTACAGTGATTTTAGCCATGCGTGTGTGTGGGTGTGTGTGTGTCTGTGTGTGTCTGTGTGTGTGCGTGCGTGCGTGTGTGTGCGTGCGTGCGTGCGTGCGTGCGTGCTTGCGTGTGTGTCTGCTTCAGCGCTTAGATTTGATTTTATCAAGATTTTGCGCTATATAAATATTGTAATTATTAATTATAATAAAACAGTCATCATAATAATCCAGTGGGATATTTAAAACCATATTTTGAGTGTTACATATGATTTTACTGAATGACATTGTTTCACCGATTTAACTCCCATCCAGGAAACATCTACAAGTATATCAAAAATTACATACAAAGTATATCAAAAACTATACACAAAGTGTGTCAAAAACTATATAGATCTACAAAGTATATAAAAATTACATATAAAGTATATCAAAAACCTATATATAAAATATATCAAAAGCTATATATAAAGTATATCAAAAATTATATATAAAGTATATAAAAACTGTATGCAAAGTATATCAAAAACTGTTAACAGATTATAATCAATAAAAGTACAGAACATGATAACAGCTGGTTCAATTCTTTACATTTGTCACAGGTATGTATGTGCACATGCAACGCTTCCCCTCCCTTCCCCAAACCTACATCAAAGACTGATACCAAATGCTACCTTGGTGTTATGATATGTATCACTAAAGAAATATTTTCTTAATGATGTGTGATGGTGTTGTTTTGTTGTTGTTGTTTTTTTTTTATCAGAAACCAGTGTACACCAAACACCTGAATTCTATCTTAATGACTTTAAAAAAGGACGGAGGACAGGTTTTTTGGGGGTGGGGGTGAGGGTGCGGGTGGGGGTGGGGGGCTCTGTAGGACAACAGAGCTTAACATACAAATCGCACGCTGTAGAAACATCGACTAAAACTCACTACGCTGTGCAGTAAAACTAATATTTCATTCTAAATGATTCATTATAATAATAAAAAAAAAGGTTCAAACTGCGCTGGATTCACACACTGTAAGAAATAATCGATTATAACTTGTTATAACGTGCAGTAAAAATCTATTACTTAATTCTAATTGAATAATTATAATAAAAAAGAATCAACAAAAACAACAACAAAAATCATGGTGTTATATGACATTAAAGCATCATGTTAACACACTGTTAACCAATTAGAACAATTCATACCAAAGCACAATGAAACAAAACTGAACACTTCTATACAGAACTGTATGACTTCCACACCCTGTACGTGCACACAGTACAGATCAACGTCCACACCTCAGGCACTGTCTGGGCACAGGCCATAACTAATCATGTCTGCCTGGTGGAACAGGATGGCGGGAGAACCCAGCACTTTTCAAAAACCCTGTGCTTCCACTGAGACTACAGCGGTTCTTACGTAACACCAGCTCTCAGCAGGCCTAGCCTAACTGCGCAGCGGTAAAGTCGAAAGTAATCGTTTGACTGTAAAACGCCACATTGGTGCCTGTCACTCCACTTGATGCAGTCCACATTGGTGCCTGTCACTCCACTTGATGCAGTCCACATTGGTGCCTGTCACTCCACTTGATACAGTCCACATTGGTGCCTGTCACTCCACTTGATACAGTCCACATTGGTGCCTGTCATTCCACTTGATGCAGTCCACATTGGTGCCTGTCATTCCACTTGATACAGTCCACATTGGTGCCTGTCATTCCACTTGATACAGTCCACATTGGTGCCTGTCATTCCACTTGATACAGTCCACATTGGTGCCTGTCATTCCACTTGATACAGTCCACATTGGTGCCTGTCACTCCACTTGATACAGTCCACACTGTGCCTGTCATTCCACTTGATACAGTCCACATTGGTGCCTGTCACTCCACTTGATACAGTCCACACTGGTGCCTGTCATTCCACTTGATGCAGTCCACATTGGTGCCTGTCACTCCACTTGATACAGTCCACACTGTGCCTGTCATTCCACTTGATACAGTCCACATTGGTGCCTGTCATTCCACTTGATACAGTCCACATTGGTGCCTGTCACTCCACTTGATACAGTCCACATTGGTGCCTGTCACTCCACTTGATACAGTCCACACTGGTGGCTGTCATTCCACTTGATACAGTCCACATTGGTGCCTGTCATTCCACTTGATACAGTCCACATTGGTGCCTGTCATTCCACTTGATACAGTCCACACTGGTGCCTGTCACTCTACTTGATACAGTCCACACTGGTGGCTGTCATTCCACTTGATACAGTCCACATGGTGCCTGTCACTCTACTTGATACAGTCCACACTGGTGGCTGTCATTCCACTTGATACAGTCCACACTGGTGCCTGTCACTCTACTTGATACAGTCCACACTGGTGCCTGTCATTCCACTTGATACAGTCCACATGGTGCCTGTCACTCTACTTGATACAGTCCACATGGTGCCTGTCATTCCACTTGATACAGTCCACATTGGTGCCTGTCACTCTACTTGATACAGTCCACACTGGTGGCTGTCACTCTACTTGATACAGTCCACACTGGTGCCTGTCACTCTACTTGATACAGTCCACATTGGTGCCTGTCACTCTACTTGATACAGTCCACACTGGTGGCTGTCACCTCCACTTGATACAGTCCACACTGGTGGCTGTCACTCTACTTGATACAGTCCACACTGGTGGCTGTCACTCTACTTGATACAGTCCACACTGGTGGCTGTCACTCTACTTGATACAGTCCACACTGGTGGCTGTCACTCACTTGATACAGTCCACACTGGTGGCTGTCACTCCACTTGATACAGTCCACATGGTACAATGTGTTGAGCTGTTTGATCGTCTTGACCGCAGGGAGGTTGGTGATGGCATCACTGTGAACTCGTGGTTCATATGGGCGTTGAGCTGGTTGCAGCCAATTGCCAAGCCTAATAACAATCACTTGCTGTTCTCTGGACAGAAGGTGGTAGTCGACCCCTTCTGTCCATGGCCTGAGGAGTACTGTGATGATGATCCTCTTCTTGCTGTAGCTGATGGTGTCTGTTTGGTCTTCCTGGCTCCCTCGTTTTGATAGTTCATTGACCATCTGATCTCCTGGTATTTTACAGTGTCCAGGATCCACTGGAGGTGCACATTTCTGGTTCTTTTCACTTGCTGGACATTGAGGTGTTTACCTTATCCCGACCACCAAACTGACCATTCCAGACGTAGCCATACTCTAACACAGAAGGGAGTAAAGGAAGAGAACTGACTCTGGTTTGTACACGTGGATGAATGGCAGTTACTTGGTCAAGGCACCTCCTGCCTGGGACGTAAGAGTTCCCACAATGACTTCCCAGTTAGACTGGGATTCTCTCCCTCCTTTGCAAGACCTCAGTGGCGGTCAGGGTGCTAGTCTTTCGGACAATATGATAAACAAGATCCCGTGTGCAGCATACACTTTGCACACATAAAAGATCCCAAAGCAACTAAAGAGCGTTCCCAGCCAAAGCCTGTGGGAGGTGGGGGTGGGGGTGGGGGAATCCACTTTCCGAGGCAAACAATAACACATGCAGACAGAATCCTATAACCCTCCCTCCCTCTAAAATTGGACACGCTTCATTGAGGCCATGCGTTCTTTCCCGAATTTCACACGGTAAATCCATTGACAAAAAAAAGGAAAGAAAGCAAGCAAGAAAGAAAGAAAGAAAGAAGAAAAAGAAAAAAAAGAAAACAACACTGCAAGTACATCGTCCTTTTGATGGTCATCCCTACAGTGACAGCGACGTGTTACCGATCAATGTCCACTCTAGCGCAGTGTCCACCCTCTCCCTCTCCATCATTAGCTGTAGTTGTCAGTGTCCTTCCTTTCCTCTGGGTCGGGACAATGTCCGCAGGATCAGTTATCGATCGATCCTCCCTGCCCAGTTCACTGACCTTTAGTAGGTCAAGGTTAGAGGGGGGGCTGGGGTAGAAACTGAGGGAGGGGGAGGGGTCAGAGTGAGACAAAAGGGACTACAGACTTCAGACTACTTTATAAATCAACGATAGCAGCATTAGGGGCCACTGGACCTGTCTTGCACATAATTCCTTGCTACTCTACAAAACACACAAAAACTGAATTGTGAATAAACACATTGACTAACACACACACACACACACACACACACACACACACAACACACACACACACACCACACACTATATATATATATATATATATATATCCACACACACACACACACACACATATTATATATATATATAATATATCCACACACACACACACACACACACACACAACCCCCTATATATATATATATATTATAATATATATATATATATATATATATATATATTATATATATATATATATATATAAGGAGATGCCCCTGACGTTGACCACTCCGTCCAATTTATCACACACGGGATTTAAAAAACCAAATCTGACTACAAATTTAGACATAACTAAGGACGCTAATACAATATATACACACGGGTCTAAATTACCTGAAATTGCTTCCGCGTCTCTTATTTTCCTAGAGGCAAAATGCACTTAATACATGTACCCAATTGTCACCCTTAAAGAGAAAGTACATAAGACTTTATCAAACACATACATGTGAATGGACCAGCAAAGCAGAAAACGATATAGGAAGAAATGACAGAAAGCAAAGTAACAAGACAGAAACAAAGGGAGTGACAGAAAAGAGGAAAGAAATTTCAAGCACAGAATTTCCAGAAGGTGAGGATACTGTTTATATTGAAAGAGTCCCCGGCATCCCCACAGGGGGTGGGGGTGGGGCTGACGATCAAAACCAGTCTTCAAGTCGTTGGCACTTACAACTAGCACATCAGTACCAAATCATTACGCTGACACAACGAGCGTTTCCAGTGATAATAATGGGGTTCCTGTAGAATTCTGTTCACGTCGACAGTCAAACAGAAGGCGCAGGAGGTACATACAAAGAAGGCCCTAGGGACGTAGGAGACAGAGATGGACAAAGGGAAGGCGCAGGAGAAAGAGATAACAGGAAAATGAGATAAAGATAAGGCGCAGGAGAAAGAGACAAAGGGCGCAGGAGAAAGAGACAAAGGGCGCAGGAGAAAAAAAGAGGGCGCAGGATAAAATCACAGACAGAGGTAAGCTTTTACACACACGCACATGAATGGACCAGGAAGACAGAAATGACAGGAAGAATAACAAAGCAAAGGAACGAGGAAGAAACAAAGTGAGTGACAGAAATGAGGAGATTGCAAACACAGAATTTCCAGAAGGCGGGGATACTGTTTATCCTGAAAGAGCCCCAGGCATCCCATCCCCACGGGGGTTTGAGAAAAACTGTCAGCAAGACCAGACGTGACATGATCACAAACACCAATATACAGAAATGGAGGGGGGGGGGGAACCACTGGTACACCATCATATTCATCACCAGACAATAAAGTCCTCTGACCAGAATGCAGTCCTCACCAGCTGCCTTAACCAGCATAAAGATAAGTGGATTCAAAGCGTAAGGGAGAGGCAGACCAAAGAAGACCTGCTGGATATGTGTTGTGAAGGAGACTTTGTCATCACATGGCATCGTGCCTTTTCAGGTCTTCCATCGTGCATTTGACCGTCAACTTCATCATCCCACAGCACCCACAATAGTACAGGTGGACAGATAAAAGAAAGAAGTCATCATCATCATCAAGTGCCTTGCCACAAGGCGTTGGCGATCATGGCCTTCCATCTGTTTCTATCACTTGTCGCCGCAAGCACATCTTCCGCCCTCTCTGTCTTCAGCCACTTTCTCAAGTCCGTCCCATATTTTCTCCCTGGGTCTGCCTTGTGCTCTTTCCCTCCACCTTTCCTGTTGTGACCAGGTGCTCCAATTCCCCTTTCCTCATAAAATGGCCTATAAATGTTACCTGTCTTTTCCTAATCTTCCTTATGAATGATCTTCTTGTGTCTGCCTCCATCAAGACTGTCTCGTTTGTTTTCTTCGCTGTCCATGGAACTCTCAACATTCTTCTTGAAACCACATCTCAGCTGCCTCAATCTTGTCCTGACTTTGTTTGTTGACTGTCCACGCCTCACAACCATATAACATTATCGATTCTATATAACATTCAAGAATTCTCTTCCTGATGTTAACTGATAGGCATTTGTTGGTAAGAATGCTTTATCTTCTTGAATGCTGTTTTGGCTTGGCCGATTCTGCTGGCTATTTCTGATAAAGAAGAGGTACACACTGAAAATACTATTGAGTCTACATACCTGATACTATCACTGTCAGTGACACAAAAACAGATGACAAGTCTGCCTCCACGTCTCTGAGACTGCGTATTTTCTGAGTAACTGGGAAAGCAGACAAAAGATAAAGCCGCCAGTTCCCCCACCCCTTTTCCAGATCAGTACCTCATCATCCATTGTCCCCTTCCACACTTCAATGGGATGGGTATCTCCGTCGGTCGTATCACCCGAGATGAACGCTGACGTAAAACAAGAATGCACCTAACCCACCAACTACCCAACCCCCAGACTTCATTTACTTAAGGAGATGCCACTCAAAGCAGATGTCTTTGTAGTGGGGTCATCATCAGCAACAGTAGACACTCACCTCCAGATAATAGTAACTGCACACGAACAACAACCAACCAATACCACAGGCATTTTCTAACCCTGCTGTTCCGCTGGGGAAAGTTTGTTCATCGGAGACGAAACAGTCTACAGAAGGACGTTTGGGGGGGGGGGGGGGGGGGGGGGACAGGACGATAAACAGGAAACCACCTGTGCATATGCAAAGAATTCTGGAACCACTCCGCGGAGCCGTCTGGTTGAAAAGACCCAATCAGAGTTTGGATGCTGGTTGTTATCCCCACACCTCCATCCCCCAGTGTCTGCCTTGTCTCGCGCCTGTTCACGCCTTATCGGCACACTCGCCCGTATCGGCACATTTCAGTCAAAATAGCATACACAACAATATTTACGAAACCTAAAGCTTAACGTTTCAAGTTTTTCCTTCGGAAGAGTATAAATGTTTACACAAAGAAAAGTTTTAAAAAAAAGTCACGACTGATTTACAAATGCACTTTGGGAAAATTCCGGTTCTTATGTCGACCCACTGTCGGTTACTGTCTGCTTTTACAGTGGCCGCTGATACATTTCTCTGCACCCCCAACAAAATATTTACAACCATTTTCATCACGTCGGTAGACAGCTTTATTTCAGTCATGTAGCCTGATTTCCTTATTTCAGTCATGTAGCCTGATTTCCTTATTTCAGTCAAGTAGCCTTATTTCATTGTAATATGGACTAAAACTATCTTATTATTTGTGGTGTTTGTAAAAACGGAAGGAACGTACAAAAAAATATCAAGCACCCAAGTGAAACGTGTCAATTTTTGCCTGGCTATGCGTGCTGGACGACCACCGGTGTCAGTGACGAGGTAAACAAATCCTGTTCATGCTCGTTTTATCTGGCCTTTCTTGTCAGACTTTCACACATGTGACTCCAACAATGCTTGACCTTCAGCGACCCAAGATGCCAGTCTCAGCGCTGCTGGACAGCAGTTGTTAGTGAGGGTGTGCAAGCTGAAAAACAGCTGCTTCTGTGGCGTTACGGCTAAGTGTGCCGATAAGACGTTAAGACATGTACGAGACGTCCAGGCCTTTGAAATGCCACTGGAGAACAGTCTGACACAGCAAAAGCCGCAAAACATCGCAAAATGGCGTGGTTATGAAGATCGCTGTTGCAACAACCAGACAAGTTTCTGGCACAGTTTACGTCTGGTGTGTTATTATTGTTATTGTTGTTTAAAGTCCAACTGACTGCGCAGAGCCGCCATCAGGGCTTTAACCATCTCAAAAGCACACCATACCGTACTGGAGAATTTTTTTTTTTAAAAAGAACGCTGAAAAAGAGGGGAAAAAAACTCAAGACACATATCAATGCATTCGCGTACACACTCTAATGATATGCCCCTGGCGTTGATCACTTCGTCCAATTCATCAACCGGGGATTAAAAAAAAAAAAAACGAATACAAATATAACTAAGGACACTAAAATAACCATAAAAACGGCCTAAATTGCTTAAAACTGCTTCTGCACATCACATCTTTTAGAGCCCAAAATGCACTCAATACATGTACCTAATTATCAGTCCTAAGAGAAAGCTTGTAAGGCTTTACAGAACACATACAGCTGAATGGATCAGCAAGACAGAAAATCAGAGGAGATAACAGAAAGCAAAATAGCAAGGAAGAAGCAAAGACAGTGACAGAAAAGAGGACACTTCTAGCGCAGATTTTTCAAAAATATTGTTTATACTCAAAGAGCCCCCGGCATCCCCACGGAGGCAGTCTGGTGCTTTAACTTGTTCAGTGGTGGCTGTGTAGGGAGAAATGTGGTAACTGGCATCACCGTTAATTTTTTACACGCTGGCCGACACAACAGATCTCTCTCTACATTCAGTCAACGTACACAAGTGTATAGTGATCCAAAATATTAACAGTTTTACTTGAAGTGAAACTATGAAGCTATTTGAAAGCAGACTGTTCCCAACATTTTATGGAAATACCCGCTAAGTTATCATCATATTCTGCACATACTGCTTTCACTGAGATCAGTTGCATGTTAAATCCAAAGCTATGCAAACATGTTTAACTGAACAGGCAAGGATTTCTCCATTCCTAATCAACAGATTCTGGCTAGATCAAGGCCTCATATGTAGTCTGGTGTGCTGTCTCAGATTCGCAAGATTTAAATGAACATGTTCCAATTATCTTGGCCATAACTGAACGTAAACACAATTAAACAAAATTTTTAAAAAAGTAAAACATGTTTACAAATAATGAAGTACTTTTCACCGATCCAGTGTCAGGTACGTTCTACGCTACAGGGAAACTCGTGGTCAAAACCTTCCATGACAAGTACTGACTTTCAAAGCAAATACTGCGAGAAACGGAATGAATGGACGCGAAAAGGAAGACAGTTTGTATGGCCTGATCATCTTGATGTTTGTTTATTTCTTGCTTGTTGGTTTTCCATTCTGGTTTTGTTTTGTTCTGTTACATACTTTTTGTTTCGTCTTGTTTGTTTGCTTAATTTGCTTCTTGCGTGGCTTGTTTCTCTTCTGTTTGCGTGATTTGTGTTGTGATTATCACTGGCTTGCTGTCTGGTTGGTTTGTTTTTCGTTTTCTGTTTGTGTTGTTTACTTTGCACTTTTGTCCGTTTTTTCTTCTGTTCCTGTTTGCGTATCACGGCTCAACGCCCATTACGTTGTACCTGTATTTATACACATACATTTACTAGTGCGTTCTATAGGATGGAGAACTGTTGTTATTTTTGTTTAAATACCAGCTGACTAAGCAGAGCCTTATCAAGGTTATGACTACCTCAAAACATACACAATACCTCCCTGAGATAAAAAGCTGGAAAACAAAACTAAGTACACATATCAATGCATTCACACAAATAATCTAAGGAGATGCCCCTGGCGTCGACCACTCCATCCAATCTATCATCAGGGGACTTAAAATAACACACTTGACAGGAAGTTTAACATAAGGACACAAAATCATATATAAAAACAGGCCTAAATTACCTAAAACCGCATCGACACATCGCATGTCCTTAAAAGCAAATATGCATTTAATATATGTACCCAATTATCAATCCCAAGAGAAACCACGGAAGATTTTATTGAAAACATACAGGTGAATGGACCAGCAAGGCAGAAAATGATAGGAAGAAATGACAGAAAGTAAGTGATCAATGCAGAAACAAAGACAGTGACAGAAAAGAGGAAGTTTCTAGCAAAGAAAAATACACTTAATACATGTACCTAATTATCAGTCCTAATGGAAATTGTTATCGCTTCATGGCAAACATAATGGACCAGCATGGTAAATGGACCAGCAAGACAGGAAATGACAGAAAGAAGAAATGACAGAAGGCAAAGGAACAAGGCAGAAACAAAAAGAGAGACAGAAAAGAATAAATTTCTGGCACAGACATTCCAGAAGATGGGGGATACTTTTAACTCTGAGATTTCCCGGCATCCGCACATGGAGTGGAGGGAGGACTGATTGAGCTAGATACATCCGATTCTGATTACCTGCTCACTTCGTATCTCTAGAACTCTTGCCTGTAAAAAAGGCTTTAAAAAAAAAAAAAAAAAAAAAAAAACCGTCTCAACCAATTTATCACTGCACATCTGACTACACTGAAGCAGGTATAAAAGATAATCAGATTATCTGATAAAAAAAAAAAGTACTATCCTAATCAGCACTTTACCATCCATCCCCTACCCAAGGAGTGGATCACAGGATCTTCATTTCCTTCACGCCTTCTCCCCCACCCCCTCTCCTTCCCACTTGTCACCACCCTCCCCTATCTCCACCGTTCAGCCCACTCCCTCCTTCCCCTCTTCTCGATACCCTCCCTTTCTCCCCCTTCCCACGCAATCCCGTCCCTTACAATTTATTTTTAAAGACCAATAATCTGCAAATTTAATCAGCTTGCAGCTGTTGCTTCCAACTTGAAAAGCTTCTTCTTTTTCTTTTTCTTCTTCCTCTCTCTCTCTCTCTCTCTCTCTCTCTCTCTCTCTCTCTCTCTCTCTCTCTCTCTCTCTCTTCGCTCGCTCGCTCGCTTTAAACATCCGTTTCTCTGATGAACAGATATTTTTGAGAAGTCGCAGACGGGAACATCTTTGAAGAGATAGGAAACAGGGAAAAACAAACATCAACAACAACATTTATAGCTGTGCTTTCTGGTGTAAAATGTGTTCGACTCTGGATCAAATCAATGGAAAAAGAAGCATGTCGACTTCACTGTAAAGCTGATAACATGTTTAAACCTTTCACTCCCTCATCTTACCACCAACTGCAAAACAAACTTAAACCTTTGACTCCCGCACCCTATCTCATCATCATCAGGTGCCCTGTCGCATGGCGTTGGCGATCATGGACTTCCATCTGTCTCTATCTCTTGTTGCCTCAAGCATCTCTTCCACCCTCCTTGTCTTCAGCCACTCTGCAAGTCCGTCTAGTATTTTCTCCCTGGGTCTACCCGATGCTTTCTTTCCCTCCAGCTTTCCCGTTGTGACCAGGTGCTCCCCTTTCCTCATAAAATGGCCTATAAATGTTGCCTGTCTTTTCCTAATCTTCCTTATGAATGATCTACCTATGTCTGCATCCATCAAGACTGTCTCGTTTGTTTTCTTTGCTGTCCATGAAACTCTCAACATTCTTCTTAGAAACCACATCTCGGCTGCCTCAATCTTGTTCTGGCTTTGCTTGTTGACTGTCCACGCCTCACATACGTATAACAGTACTGGTTCTATATAACATTCAAGAACTCGCTTCCTGATGTTAACTGATAGGCATTTGTTGGTAAGAATGCTTGTCATCTTCTTGAATGCTGTTTTGGCTTGGCCGATTCTGGTGGCTATTTCTGATGTGCATCTGCCGACTGATGAAATGAACGTTCCCAGGTAAAACTTATCAACCTGTTTCAAGGTCAGCACCCTATATACCAACTGCAAAAAACAAAGAAATAAGAGGGAAGCAGGGAGAAT
>JAPXFY010000031.1:44127584-44150084 GCA_030674185.1 Monoplex corrugatus
TGACCACAACTCCAGGTATACAGCACACACAGACTGGGAGCGGGGGGGGGGGGGGGAGGGGGTTGAGGACAGGAAAGGACTGAGACAGAGGTGTGGGCACGCAGAAGAAAAATCACTGCTGGACAACAAGGAATGTCTTCACGCTAGACTCAAAGGAAGACTACAGTTTGTTAAACACATGGCGAAGACCGTTCCAGTTGTATGGACCAGACAGAAACAGCGACGATTGACTGTGGAACATCTGTATCGAGGAATTTGTGGACAAGTAGTATCAACAGCAGAATGGATATGTAGGGCAGGGTTGTATATTCTGAGGTGACCACAAAGATAAACAGGTGCACTACCACTGATACACTTATAGCATCTTCTAATTTAATCACTGCCTTTATAGCATCTTCTATTTTGACCACTGCCTTTATAGCATCTTCTATTTTGACCACTGCCTTTATAGCATCTTCTATTTGACCACTGCCTTTATAGCATCTTCTATTTTGACCACTGCCTTTATAGCATCTTCTATTTTGACCACTGCCTTTATAGCATCTTCTATTTTGACCACTGCCTTTATAGCATCTTCTATTTTGACCACTGCCTTTATAGCATCTTTTAATTTAACCACTGCCTTTATAGCATCTTCTATTTGACCACTGCCTTTATAGCATCTTCTATTTTGACCACTGCCTTTATAGCATCTTCTAATTTGACCACTGCCTTTATAGCATCTTCTATTTTGACCACTGCCTTTATAGCATCTTTTAATTTAACCACTGCCTTTATAGCATCTTCTATTTTGACCACTGCCTTTATAGCATCTTCTATTTTGACCACTGCCTTTATAGCATCTTCTAATTTGACCACTGCCTTTGTAGCATCTTCTATTTTGACCACTGCCTTTGTAGCATCTATTTTGACCACTGCCTTTATAGCATCTTCTATTTTGACCACTGCCTTTATAGCATCTTCTATTTTGACCACTGCCTTTGTAGCATCTTCTATTTTGACCACTGCCTTTATAGCATCTAATTTTGACCACTGCCTTTATAGCATCTTCTAATTTGACCACTGCCTTTATAGCATCTTCTAATTTGACCACTGCCTTTACATGGTTAACTATCGCCTATGTTTTCATGATGAAATCTGTAATGACTGTCGAATAATGGTTGTCCCACAGCCCATTTTTCTTCTTCTCCTTCTCTTTCTTCTTTTTTAGTTCGCCATATGTTAGGCCACATTTGGTGGTGAATACAGCTATTTTTGTTGGTTGGTTGGTTGGGAATATACCTGGTTTGTTTGTTTGTTTGTTTTCAAGTTGTTAAAAATCACCATGGATCTGATGATCTCAGAGCAGATGTAGTTTTATTCCCGTGTCCCCTGGTGTGACAGAGAGAGACAGACTCCAGTAGCTGGGGGTAGATCCTGTGGAGGTGTGGGACCTGGCACCACCATGACGGGGCGCTAGTCTTGTCTGATGTAGATGACAGTGTAGATACTGGCCTACATCACATTGTGCCATGGTTTGTCGCTGAGGAGTGGACTGGTGACAGCAGACATTTCAACCATTCTTTTGCCAGCTGCCTGCCCAAAACTGCATTATACTAATTGACAGCATTCAGATAACTGCCTGTGTGCTACACCACAAAAACCAGTGATCACATTCCACAGTAATCACAAAATCCCACAAGTCTGTGCACAAAGCACAATCACTGAAGACGTTTAGAAGATCTTGACTGATGGCCATAATGATGAAGGACTCTCCCGTCGACCTAAGGATCAGTTGGCATACTGCTCCTTTATCGCCTGGTGTGGTCTTCACGTGGGATACAAGACCGATCCTGGAGACACATGTTCTTCCACAACCACTGCTTGGAAAAGAGTCCTACAGCCTTGAATTCTGCTTCTGCCTGTCCTTGTTCTGTTGAATAGTAGCTGTTCTGCGCTGTTCAAATGTGACTGTGCCCTGTGTGCACTGCTGTCATCACTGACACTACTGCAGGCAATGTCTTACCAGTTGCTGTTGCTGATGCCACAACAGATTAAGTTGACTTTTAGAATATCCTTGTATCACTTTAGTGAACCTCCCGTTGACTTTTAGAATATCCTTGTATCACTTTAGTGAACCTCCCGTTGACTTTTAGAATATCCTTGTATCACTTTAGTGAACCTCCCGTTGGCTTTTAGAATATCCTTGTATCACTTTAGTGAACCTCCCGTTGGCTTTTAGAATATCCTTGTATCACTTTAGTGAACCTCCCGTTGGCTTTTAGAATATCCTTGTATCACTTCAGTGAACCTCCCGTTGACTTTTAGAATATCCTTGTATCACTTTAGTGAACCTCCCGTTGGCTTTTAGAATATCCTTGTATCACTTTAGTGAACCTCTCGTTGACTTTTAGAATATCCTTGTATCACTTTAGTGAACCTCCCGTTGGCTTTTAGAATATCCTTGTATCACTTTAGTGAACCTCTCGTTGACTTTTAGAATATCCTTGTATCACTTTAGTGAACCTCCCGTTGGTTTTTAGAATATCCTTGTATCACTTTAGTGAACCTCCCGTTGACTTTTAGAATATCCTTGTATCACTTTAGTGAACCTCCCGTTGGCTTTTAGAATATCCTTGTATCACTTTAGTGAACCTCCCGTTGGCTTTTAGAATATCCTTGTATCACTTCAGTGAACCTCCGTTGACTTTTAGAATATCCTTGTATCACTTTAGTGAACCTCCCGTTGACTTTTAGAATATCCTTGTATCACTTCAGTGAACCTCCCTTTGGCTTTTAGAATATCCTTGTATCACTTTAGTGAACCTCCCTTTGGCTTTTAGAATATCCTTGTATCACTTTAGTGAACCTCCCTTCACAGTGTGTTTGCTTCAGCTTTCTGTAACTTACGGATGTTATACGTATTTCAGTGTTAGTTTACAAACAGTACTGTTGATGTATATGTCCATCCTCCACATTATACGTACTTCACTGTTAGTTTACAAACAGTACTGTTGATTTGTACGTTCATCTTCCACATTATACGTACTTCACTGTTAGTTTACAAACACTACTGTTGATTTGTATGTCCATCTTCCACATTATACGTACTTCACTGTTAGTTTACAAACACTACTATTGATTTGTACGTTCGTCTTCCACATTATACGTACTTCACTGTTAGTTTACAAATACTACTGTTGATTTGTACGTTCATCTTCCACATTATACGTACTTCACTGTTAGTTTACAAACACTACTATTGATTTGTACGTTCGTCTTCCACATTATACGTACTTCACTGTTAGTTTACAAACACTACTGTTGATTTGTATGTCCACCTGCCACATTATACGTACTTCACTGTTAGTTTACAAATACTACTGTTGATTTGTATGTCCATCTTCCACATTATACGTACTTCACTGTTAGTTTACAAACACTACTGTTGATTTGTATGTCCACCTTCCACATTATAAGTACTTCACTGTTAGTTTACAAACACTACTGTTGATTTGTACGTTCATCTTCCACATTATACGTACTTCACTGTTAGTTTACAAACACTACTGTTGATGTGTACGTCCATCTTCTACAAACAAATACAGCTCCCTGACATGGTCCCTGGCCAAAGAACCACTCCAAACCTCCTGCAGTGTTACGGGAAAAAAAGAGAAAAAAAAGAAGAAACAGAAGAGGAAGAAAAAGAGGATGGGCAAAGGAGGAATTGATGAACTGAGGAGTGACGCCAAGAGACAAATGACGAGTGAGAGAGAGAGAGACAAGGAAGACAAGGCTCAGTATCTATCCCCCAACCTTTGTACAAAACACCCCTACATCCTCTCTTTCTCATCCCAATAAGACTTCTGCAAGAAGGGCAGAACTTGTAAGCATCACCACTGAGGCGTATCTCCTGCCAGGCCACAGGCGCACAGCGACAGAGCATGCAGTCAACAAAAACAGTGTTAATGACAAAAACCTATCAGCTCTTTACTTTACAACACTGCCACCACCTGGCACTTCAAACGTTCACAACTTTAACGAGAGTCTTGTAACCAGATCATTGCCTTTGCACAGTTAGGTACCACATGTGTGTAAAGCGCTGAAAGTATTTATTGACCGGTGAGTAACAGGTGTCCCATTATCCTGAAAATCATACAGAAGCCATCTGATGGAGGTGGAAACCTCACAACTCTTGAGCTATTTGTAAGCGGGCGTTACCTGTTCGTCAGCACTTGTGCTTTACCTTTCCTAACACGGCCAGACAGTCTGGGTTGGGGTATGGGGGAAGGGGGTCTCATCTGTGACACACTTTTTCCATACTTCTACCAAACTGAATTTACATGTACATGCATATTCAGTCACTGCTCACGCTACAATGTTACCAGCAAAACAACAATACAGGAAAACATCTCTCTCTCTCGCTCTCTCTCTTTCCTCCTTCCCTCTCTCTCTCTCTCTCTCAAGCATAATTCAGTCTAAATTCTTACTTAATCCGCACACAAAAACACACACATACACATGTAATCTTTTCTTCTATAGTCACTCATAAAAATAAAATCTTCCGTCTGAAGGTGCACAGCTGCCAGCATTTTTCAACGTCAGTCTTCATAAAATCAATCTGAACGATTATTTCAGGATACAGACACACATTCTGTGAGGCTCCAAGAGATTTGCCACATCTGTAGTAAGCTCCTTGTCTTACTTCGGACTGATGAAAAAAAAGAAAATGCGGAAAATTTTCCTGAAGACAGAGTATGGTTACCTACGTAGCTGCGGCATATTTTCTTTAAGACAGAATACAGCTGCCTCAGGAGCCAGGTCCAGAAAAACACTTGTATACGTAATCCTACAGTTACCAAAGTTACCAGGTCCAAAACAAATGTGACTGCCCGCATTCAAGCAAACAGGAACCAAAAGAAAAAAAACACGAAAAAAGAATAAGAACGTGTATTTAATACAAGACAAGACAGGCGCAAATTTTCGGACAACTGGCCTTTGTCAAGCGTAAGATCACAAACAAAAAAACACCAGATACAAAAATTAGGAGAAAAAGACAAACTTCCCTGCTGCTCTGTCCTCTGGCTGTCTAAGTTACCAGGTCCAGAAAAAAAACACACGTACACGTAATCCTATGTTTACCTAAGTTACCAGCTCCAGGAAAACACACTTATACGTAATCCTATAGTTACCTAAGTTACCAAGTCCAGAAAAAACACATATACGTAATCCTATAGTTACCTAAGTTACGAGCTCCAGGAAAACACACCTATACGTAATCCTATAGTTACCTAAGTTACCAGCTCCAGGAAAACACACCTATACGTAATCCTATAGTTACCTAAGTTACCAGCTCCAGGAAAACACACCTATACGTTGGGTTACAGTTACCTAAGTTACCAGATCCAGGAAAAAACTTGTATACGTAATCCTATAGTTACCTAAGTTACCAGCTCCAGGAAAACACACCTATACGTTGGGTTACAGTTACCTAAGTTACCAGATCCAGGAAAAAACGTATACGTAATCCTATAGTTACCTAAGTTACCAGCTCCAGGAAAACACACCTATACGTAATCCTATAGTTACCTAAGTTACCAGCTCCAGGAAAACACATCTATACGTAATCCTACAGTTACCTAAGTTACCAGCTCCAGGAAAACACACCTATACATAATCCTACAGTTACCTAAGTTACCAGATCCAGGAAAAAACTTGTATACGTAATCCTATAGTTACCTAAGTTACCAAGTCCAGAAAAACACTTGTATACGCAACCCTATGTTTACCTAATTTACTAGATCCAGGAAAACACTTGCATACGCAATCCTATAGGTACCCACCTAACCAAGTCCAGAAAAACACGTGTATACGCAACCCTATGGTTACCTAATTTACCAGATCCAGAAAAACACTTGTATACGTAACCCTATAGTTACCTAAGTTACCAGGTCCAGAAAAGCATTTGTATACGAACCCTTATCATCATCATCAGGTGCCCTGCCGCATGGCGTTGGCGATCATGGACTTCCATCTGTCTCTATCTCTTGTTGCCCCAAGCATCTCCTCCACCCTCCTCGGCTTCAGCCACTCAGCAAGTCTGTCTAGCATTTTCTCCTTGGGTCTACCTGGTGCTCTCTTTCCCTCCAGCTTTCCCATTGTGACCAGGTGCTCCAAATCCCCCTTCCTCATAAAATGGCCTATAAATGTTGCCTGCCTTTTCCTAATCTTCCTTATGAATGATCTACCTGTGTCTGCCTGCATCATGGGAAGTGTGAGAGAGAGACAAGGGAGACGAGGCTCAGCATCTACCCCCAACCTTTCTACAAAACACCCCTACATCGTCTCTCCCTCATCCCTACTCCATCGTACGAACCCTATAGTTACCTAAGTTACCAGGTCCAGAAAAACACTCGTATACGTAATCCTACGGTTACCTAAGTTACCAAGTCCAGGAAAACACTCGTAAACGTAACCCTATAGTTACCTAAGTTACCAAGTCCAGAAAAAACACACGTATACGTAATCCTATTGTTACCTAAATTACCAGATCCAGAAAACACTTGTAATTGTATACGTAACCCTATAGTTACCTAAGTTACAAGTCCAGGAAAACACTTGTATACGTAACCCTATAGTTACCTAAGTTACAAGTCCAGAAAAACACTTGTATACGTAAACCTATAGTTACCTAAGTTATCAAGTCCAGGAAAACACTTGTATACGTAAACCTATAGTTACCTAAGTTATCAAGTCCAGAAAAACACTTGTATACGTAACCCTATAGTTACCTAAGTTATCAAGTCCAGAAAAACACTTGTATACGTAACCCTATAGTTACCTAAGTTATCAAGTCCAGAAAAACACTTGTATACGTAACCCTATAGTTACCTAAGTTATCAAGTCCAGGAAAACACTTGTATACGTAAACCTATAGTTACCTAAGTTATCAAGTCCAGAAAAACACTTGTATACGTAACCTTATAGTTACCTAAGTTATCAAGTCCAGAAAAACACTTGTATACGTAAACCTATAGTTACCTAAACTACCAGGTCCGGAAAATCGCACGTATACGTAACCCTATAGTTACCCAATTTACCAGGTCCAGGAAAACACTTGTACACGTAATCCTACACTTAACTTAGTTACCAGGTCCGGAAAATCGCACGTATACGTAATCTTATGGTTACCTAAGTTACCAGGAACAGAAAAACACTGGTATACGTAACTGTCCATCCTATGAAAATTCTAATGAGTGGGTGAATGTGGATGAACAGATTCCTAGGCTCAGGTACAGGATGTTCCACACAGTGCACAGCTGTGGTGCTAGTGACAACGCTAAGCAGCCAACAAACGAGACTATCTTCTATTTTACATGCTTACCACTTGTGCTTCAAGCGGTGAAAACGGACGTAATGAAACTACTGACATACACCTGGCTTTACCTCTCTTTCAAAGAGTCGCCACCTGTGTGTTAAAGTGCTAACACAGCGTTTTTACAGCCTTAAGAGACGTAAGGAGCTATTCCTGTCACCGGACTCCTTCTACACCAAGCGTGTGTGTGGAAAGAGTTCAGGAATGCGGCCATGAAGATTATGAGAAGTAAGGCAGGTGAACCGCTCAGTGCACACACAGCTGGCCTGACACACCTGGATACGTCTGAACAAACACTGCATAGCATCACCCACCCTATATCACTGCACCGTGTCACCTTGCTTAGCACTGCACCGCACTGCAGTTACATCGTTACGGTCAAGTGCACAGCTTTCCCCCTGTGTGAAACGAAGCTTGTGTTCTGACAAGCTCTGATGACCTCTTCCTTCTGCTTCTGATACTACTTGTGTCCAATACCCTACATACACATGTTCCACAGTCGGTCACCATTCTTTTTCTGCGTCTGGTCCATACAACTGGAACGAACTTCCCTGTCTGTTCGACAGTCACGTGTTCTGTCTACCTTCAATCCTAACATGAAGATGTTGTACCTTTGTGTCCAGCATAGGGATTTCCCTCTCTACGTGTCCATCCACCTTTGTGTCCAGCATAGGGATTTCCCTCTCTACGTGCCCATCCACCTTTGTGTCCAGCACAGGGATTTCCCTCTCTACGTGCCCATCCACCTTTGTGTCCAGCATAGGAATTTCCCTCTCTACGTGCCCATCCACCTTTGTGTCCAGCATAGGGATTTCCCTCTCTACGTGTCCATCCACCTTTATGTCCAGCACAGGGATTTCCCTCTCTACATGCCCATCCACCTTTGTGTCCAGCACAGGGATTTCCCTCTTTACGTGCCCATCCACCTTTGTGTCCAGCATAGGGATTTCCCTCTCTACGTGCCCATCCACCTTTGTGTCCAGCACAGGGATTTCCCTCTCTATGTGTCCATCCACCTTTGTGTCCAGCACAGGGATTTCCCTCTCTACGTGCCCATCCACCTTTGTGTCCAGCATAGGGATTTCCCTCTCCACGTGCCCATCCACCTTTGTGTCCAGCATAGGGATTTCCCTCTCTATGTGACCATCCATCTTTGTGTCCAGCATAAGGATTTCCCTCTCTACATGCCCATCCACCTTTGTGTCCAGCATAGGGATTTCCCTCTCTACGTGTCCATCCACCTTTGTGTCCAGCATAGGGATTTCCCTCTCTACGTGTCCATCCAGCTTTGTGTCCAGCATAGGGATTTCCCTCTCTACGTGCCCATCCACCTTTGTGTCCAGCATAGGGATTTCCCTCTCCACGTGCCCATCCACCTTTGTGTCCAGCATAGGGATTTCCCTCTCTATGTGTCCATCCACCTTTGTGTCCAGCATAGGGATTTCCCTCTCCACGTGCCCATCCACCTTTGTGTCCAGCATAGGGATTTCCCTCTCTATGTGTCCATCCACCTTTGTGTCCAGCATAGGGATTTCCCTCTCTACGTGTCCATCCACCTTTGTGTCCAGCATAGGGATTTCCCTCTCTACGTGTCCATCCATCTTTGTGTCCAGCATAGGGATTTCCCTCTCTACGTGCCCATCCACCTTTGTGTCCAGCATAGGGATTTCCCTCTCTACGTGTCCATCCATCTTTGTGTCCAGCATAGGGACTTCCCTCTCTACGTGTCCATCCACCTTTGTGTCCAGCATAGGGATTTCCCTCTCTACGTGCCCATCCACCTTTGTGTCCAGCATAGGGATTTCCCTCTCCACGTGCCCATCCACCTTTGTGTCCAGCATAGGGATTTCCCTCTCTATGTGTCCATCCATCTTTGTGTCCAGCATAAGGATTTCCCTCTCTACATGCCCATCCACCTTTGTGTCCAGCATAGGGATTTCCCTCTCTATGTGTCCATCCATCTTTGTGTCCAGCATAGGGATTTCCCTCTCTACCTGTCCATCCATCTTTGTGTCCAGCATAAGGATTTCCCTCTCTACGTGCCCATCCACCTTTGTGTCCAGCATAGGGATTTCCCTCTCTACGTGCCCATCCATCTTTGTGTCCAGCATAGGGATTTCCCTCTCTACGTGCCCATCCATCTTTGTGTCCAGCATAGGGATTTCCCTCTCTATGTGTCCATCCATCTTTGTGTCCAGCATAGGGATTTCCCTCTCTATGTGTCCATCCATCTTTGTGTCCAGCATAGGGATTTCCCTCTCTACGTGTCCATCCATCTTTGTGTCCAGCATAGGGATTTCCCTCTCTACGTGCCCGTCCACCTTTGTGTCCAGCATAGGGATTTCCCTCTCTACGTGTCCATCCATCTTTGTGTCCAGCATAGGGATTTCCCTCTCTACGTGTCCATCCACCTTTGTGTCCAGCATAGGGATTTCCCTCTCTACGTGCCCATCCACCTTTGTGTCCAGCATAGGGATTTCCCTCTCTACGTGCCCATCCATCTTTGTGTCCAGCATAGGGATTTCCCTCTCTACGTGTCCATCCACCTTTGTGTCCAGCATAGGGATTTCCCTCTCTACGTGTCCATCCACCTTTGTGTCCAGCATAGGGATTTCCCTCTCTACGTGCCCATCCACCTTTGTGTCCAGCATAGGGATTTCCCTCTCTACGTGTCCATCCACCTTTGTGTCCAGCATAGGGATTTCCCTCTCTACGTGTCCATCCACCTTTGTGTCCAGCATAGGGATTTCTCTCTCTACGTGCCCATCCACCTTTGTGTCCAGCACAGGGATTTCCCTCTCTACGTGTCCATCCACCTTTGTGTCCAGCATAGGATTTCCCTCTCTACGTGTCCATCCACCTTTGTGTCCAGCATAGGGATTTCCCTCTCTACGTGCCCATCGTTTTGTCTAACTCCTCTCTTGTCCTCCCTCTACCGGTTTGTGTCTTTTGTATTCTCCAGTTTTGTTGTGAGTAGGTGCTTTGATGAGCGATGAGAATGCGTGCTTTGATTTAATTTGGATATGAAGATTTAGTGCCCTACAAATCCTATTATTATTACTATTTAGTATTATCATCACCAATGTGTGGTGCCATCCTTTTTGACTCCAAAAGTGATAACGTTGACGGAAGGCCCATGATGACAAATCCGCGCTGAAATCTTTCTGGGTGAATTTGGATCATTAATTAAAAAAACAAAACAAAAACAAATAAGTAATACCCAGGAACACTCCATCATTACAAATTCGTAATATATTCCACCTCTGTTCCAAGTTCTTTCTAATCATAAATACTTGTGAAATAAGTGCCAACGTAATTTCATCTTTATGATATAATCAGAAAATGGGTCAAGCCCAATCAAAAATCATGTAGGCCTATTTCCCAACAATCTTTTAAAAACCTGTAACGTATGAGCTAAACCATAAATAAACACGTGAGAAACTCGTGCTGATAAACAAACACATATACAAATCAATATGGATAAAATTCCTTTGAAGACAGACAGACAGACCGACCGACCGACCTCACATTTGATATGTTCTCTTCACTTCTTAAGAAATAATTCTGCGTCTTGTAACCTATTTTGAGAAACAGAGGGGGGAGGGAGAGAGTGAGAGAGACAGATAGACAGACAGACAGACAAAGAGGCAGAGAGAGAGAGAGGCGAAGGGGGTAAACTTTCAATAAAGACAGGCAGCGTAGGCGGGGATGGATGGTGGGGGTAGGGGTGGAGGTGGATGGTGGGGTTAAAACCAGCAATTCAAACAAAACGGAGATGCCTGGGAGTAGTAGCAGTGGGCGTACAAAAAGGTTGGGAGAAAAAAAACCAGACAGAAGATGAAGAGTTAAAACAAACGCACAAAACAAAAAACCCAAAACACTTCAAGCGGGAGGTTCCTGCAGAAACAGGAACCATTAAAATATGGGTTAATGAGACATCACGCCTCAAATCCCAGCTTCTCGACAAACACATCTGGCCAGAACTGTTACGCAACTGTCACAAAGACAAACAAAGCGTCTGACACAAACTTCACTCTCACAAAGATAAACAGAAATTGACAAAAAATTCACTGTCATAAAAGATACATAGAGACTCTGACATAAACATTCATGTCATAAAGATAATAATAATAATAATAATGAACATTTATAAGCGCAAACCTCCAGTACGGGGCCGGAGCTCGTGACGCTGCACACTAATAACATCACACACACACAGACACGCAGGCACACACACACACACACACACACACAACACACACACATACACACACAGACACGCACACACACACACACACACCACACACACACACACACGGACCCCCACACACACGCGCGCGCGTGCGCACGAGAACAAAGAGTGTCCACACAGTTACTACCTAGTCGGGAAAATAGGATTTAAATTGGAAAGTTTTGAGGGCAGTCTTGAAAGAAGTAATAGATTCAATGTAGCGAATTTCACGGGGCAGAGAATTCCAAAAAGTTGGTGCTGAATATGAAAAGGTGCAGTAACCGAAGGTTTTAGTTCTTACTCTGGGAATGCACAGTAGTCTTAAGTCAGAAGAGGAGCGAAGATTTCTGGAAGGTGAGGAGACGGATAGGAGATCAGAAATGTAACAAGGGGACGTTCCAGAGAAAAATGAATGACAGAGAATCGCAAGTTTGAATTCGATACGAGCTTGTACAGGAAGCCAGTGGAGGCGTTTTAGCAGAGGAGAGACATGATCTCGCTTACGGGATTTAAAAACAAGCCGAGCTGCAGAATTTTGCACTTTCTGTAGTTTATCTATTTGATCTTTTGAACATCCAGAAAGAAGTGAATTGCAATAATCCAGTCTTGAGAGAATGAAAGCAGAAACCAGAGTTTTTGTAGCATCAACAGAAAGAAGATGACGCAAGGAACTGATTTGGCGGAGATTGATGTAAGCAGTGCGACAGGTGTTGTTTACATGAAGTTCAACACTCATGTTGTCAGTGAAGTAAAACCAAGATTCCTAGCTGAGGAGGAGAAAGGAATTTCAGTCTGATCAATGGTAATGGTAGTAGGTTTGGGAGATGGGGAGGTTTTGAAAGGAGAGGACAAAAAGAGAGCTTCAGTTTTGTCATCATTTAACTTTAATTTATTTTCTAGCATCCAGGTCTTGATATCTGAGATACAGTCTTCTAAGACTGGGATAGCAGAGTAGATATCAGAAGGAGGAGAATCAATTTCAAGTTGGATGTCATCTGCAAAGGATTGATGCTCAATGGAATGTGATTTTATCAAATCGGAGAGTGGCTTTGTGATAAGCAGAAACTGACAAAAAATTCACTGTCATAAAATATACAGAGACTCTGGCATAAACTTTCACAAGTTCTTCAACTGTTCCCCCAATTCCATGCACTTTCTCAGGCCTCAGCATCCCTTTCCCACGGCTTCCCTGTTACAATACATACAGTCCTCTCCTCTGCCCATCTCCCCTCTCCTACCTCTTGATTTCCAACAAATTTTGTCAGCAACAGTATCCAATACAATTTCCATAAACTGCTATACATGTGAATAATTCCTAGACTTGAACAACTAACAACAGCACAACTTCCAAGTATTCCACCATGTGTTTGAAACGTTCGGCTAAGGGACATATACACATATCTGCGTATAAACACATGTGTAAGCATATCCACCCTCAAAGCGTGTGCACGCACATGCACGCACTTATACACACACACACACACACAAAACGCACACATTTCCACCCACACCCACAAACAAAACAACACATACACACAACAACAACAAAACACACACACACACACACACACACACACACACACACACACACACACACACACACACACACACACACACACACACACACACACGTGTTCTTAGTTATCCTCTCCTAAACATTTTAGGGCAAAGTTGGTCCCAACACTCGGAAGACAAGACACATGCTATGTATTTATTGCACACTATGCCTCATCAAACACTTACAGAAGCTGGCACACAAACAACACAACCAACAAACAAACACAAGTGTAAAACAAGGTCAAACCATCAAAACATTCTTTCCCATGCACTATGTTTCCACCACCACAATGCCTGACAGCTCTGGTGGCTAGGACTGCAAAAGTCAAAAAGATGGGATCAACAGTCCAGTGGGTAAGACATCGGATTTCCAATCGGAAGGTCTGGGGTTGGGGGAGGGGGGGGGAGAAAGACAGACTGACATACAGGCAGACAGACACAGAGGCAGAGAGAGAGACAGAGATAGAGGCAGAGAGAGAGAGAGACAGAAACACAGACACAGCGACTGAGACAGACAGAGACATAGACAGGCAAGGCAGGCAGACAGAGAAGAGAGCGGGAGAAAAGAAACAGACGGCGGGGGGGGGGGGCAGAAGAGACAGAGACACTGAGAGAAAGAGAGAGAGAGAGAGAGAGAGAAAGAGAGAGGGGGAGACAGACAGACTGAGAGAGAGAAATAGAGAGGTGGGGTGGGGTGGGGAGGGAGAGAGTTTGCAGTTTGTTCAAGAGGGATTCACTGCATTCAGACAAGTTCATATGCGCTCCACCCAAATCTGCCAAACTTCCTCAGCCAGCAAAAAATCCTATGCCATTGCAATGTCTTAAAATGGTGAAGGAATGTGTGTGTGTGTGTGTGTGTGTGTGTGTGTGTGTGTGTGTGTGTGTGTGTGTGTGTTGGGGGGGGAGTAGGCAGGGACCAATGAAACGCCAAGATGACACCACCAGAATGATGGAAACATTACGATGGGCAGCCAACGGGCCAGGTTTTAATACTGCACGCTAGGATTAAACTCGACAGAGAGGAGAATAGAAGCGAATGGTGGATTAGGTGGTGGTGGTGGTGGGGTGATGGTGGTGAGAGCAAAGGCCGCTTTAACATTAATATCCCTGACAAGCACGTCCTTTCAATTTATTTTTCTACGGAGGTAATTGATCTACTCAAATATATGCCAAGGCCACATATCCCCCCCCCCCCTCCCTTTTTTTTTTTTTTTTTATCAAATCACTGACGCACGCTCTTTAAAGCACATCATCTTGTTTTTCTACCAGGCTTTACTTACATGTAGCTTAAAAAAGGAAAAGTTATGACTGGCGTTGTATCAGGAGAAGGCTGGGGGGGGGGGGGGGGTAGGGGAAAGGAGGAGAGCCGACGGATTCGGCAGATACATGGCTGTTCGTTTTATTATTTCTGCCTCTTTTTGTGTCAGGACTCTGCTCACATTTTTCCAAGCTTTATTTAAAGCACAACTCGCTGGCTCCAACCGTTTTGCGAGAGAAACAAGGGGAGTTAACTGCAACTTGTTGCCTGTTTTTGTTGGTCTGAGTCAGCACCGCTGTTTCTTGATTTGCTGTCTTCTTTACAAAGTTGGGGTGGGAAGAGAGGGGGTGGGTAAGTTGTAGAACTTTAGTGGCCCCATTATTGGGTTAACCTTTTCGCGACGCACCGGTTGCCGGGAGACGGTGCCAAAAAAGTTCCCTCCCGACGCACCGTACCCCCAGTGCCGGTAAGGCGTCTGTTCCCCACAGACGCACCGACCGTAAGTGCCGGTCAAGTTTTGAAAAATTCTGGCAGCTTTCACTGAATAAAATATCCAAAACAACTGCCAGTACTGTTTAGCAGAAGGTTTCAGCAAAGGGACAGAGGCTGTTTAGTTGGTGTAGCTTTACAGTTGATGCTTTGACTGATAACGGAATAAAGTGACCGCCCTGACCAGGAAATTCCAATGCCATGTGTTAGGTCTGCACTATCTTCCTTCATAAACTGTTTGCTGGCTACCGGGCGTGGGAATTCAGGAGTTATTATAAACTTTACCATCTAAGTTGACTGCTCTCTCTCTCTCTCTTTCTCTCTCTCTTCTTCTCTCTCTCTTTCTCTCTCTATCTCTCTCTCTTAATCTCTCACACTCTCTCTCTTTCTTGCTCGCTCTGTGTGTGTAATAATAATAATAATAATAATAATTACAATATTTATATAGCGCAAAATCTTGATAAAATCAAATCTAAGCGCTGAAGCAGACACACACGCAGGCACGCACGCTCGCACACACACGCACGCACACATACAGACACACACACACACACACACACACACACACACACACACACACACCACACACACGCATGGCTATAAATGGGGAGAAAGAATAAAAGCAATAAAAGCAAGAATAAAAGCAATGGAAAATTATAGAGAGCATAGCATACAATTATATATTATAACTATGTGATTCCCTCCGAGCGGAGACAGGCTGCAGAGGGGAGGGTTGAGTGAGGTTAGGATTTTATGCAGGAGAGAAAAGGTGAGTTTTGAGAGCGGACTTGAAGGAGACAAAAGTAGGTTGCTGACGGACTGAGAGAGGAAGTTTGTTCCAGGAGAGTGGACCAGAAACAGAGAAGGCTCGTGGACCATAGGTATTGAGCTTAGTGCGTGGAAAGCGAAGAGTCAGAGGATCAGAGGCAGAGCGGAGGGTACGTGAGGGAACATAGATCTCAAGTAGGCTTGACAGGTAATCGGGGGCTGCGTTATTGAGGCTTTTGTAGCACATGGTGTCTAGTTTGTACTGTATGCGCTTTGATACAGGGAGCCAGTGAAGTTGTGCCAGGAGAGGAGATATGTGGTCAGCTTTTTTCTTTTTGAGTACAAGGCGTGCAGCATTGTTTTGAATGCGCTGTAGGATGTGAATGGTGGAGGCAGGAAGACCAGACAGGAGTGAATTGCAATAGTCAATGCGAGACATTATGAAGGAGAGAACGAGTTTTGCAGTTGTTTCGACAGAGAGATACTTCCTGATCAGCTTTATACGATGGAGATGATAGTAGCAGGATCTGGCAGTTTGAGAAACAAAGTTGTTCATGGAGAGGGTAGAGTCAATGCAGACACCAAGGTTTTTAGCTGAATCAGAAATTGGGACTGATGTGTTACATAATGGGAGAGAAAGAGGAGGCAGCTGAGAAAGTTTCTGACGGGTGCCAATGAGGATAGCTTCTGTTTTGTCGTCATTAAGCTGAAGTCTATTGTGTGTCATCCAGTTCTTAATGTCCGAGTAACACTCAGTGGTGCGAGTCAACAGGCGCTGTATATTATCAGGTGAGTCACTGTCTTGAAGTTGGGTGTCATCAGCATAGAAGTGGTGTTTTATAGAATGGGAGTTGGTGATGGTGGACAGGGGGGAGGTGTAAAGAGTGAAAAGAACAGGGCCAAGGACAGATCCTTGTGGAACACCACAGGTCAGGTATGCAGGTTGAGAGTAAGTGCCATTGATGAGAACGGTTTGTTTTCTGTTTGATAGGTATGAAGTGAACCAAGACAGAGCAATGTCAGAGATGCCAAAAGTATGATGAAGTCTAGAAAGGAGAATACCATGATCAATGGTATCAAAGGCTGCAGACAGATCAAGGAGTGTGAGGAGAGAGACTTTGCCAGTATCAGTTGCAAGGAGGAGATTGTTGAGAATGTGTAGTAGGGCAGTTTCAGTGCTATGGCACTGGCGGTAGGCTGACTGGAAAGGATTGAGGAGATTGTTGGCAGACAGGTGAGAGTTCAGCTGGTTGAGGACGACTTTTTCAAGGAGTTTTGACAAGAAAGAGAGATTAGAGATAGGCCGGTAATTTTTCAGTTCATTTGGATCTAAATTGTGTTTCTTGAGGAGAGGGTGAACAATAGCAGACTTGAAAGAATCTGGGACAGTTCCAGTTTGAAGAGAAGTGTTGATGATGTCAGTGATGAATGGGAGGAGAGTAGGGAGACAGTCGGCGTAGACAGAACCTGGAAGAGGATCCAGTTCGCAGGTTTTGAACGACATGGATCTGATTGTGTTGAGAATTTCTTCTTGTGAGACTGGGGTAAAAGTAGTAAGAGGTGTGCCAGAGAAGGAAGGGTCAGGTGGGCATGGTTGACAGGGTGTCCTGTCAAGCCTGTCACGAAGAGTTTGTATTTTGGTGGTGAAATAGTTGGAGAATACAGATGGGAGTTCTTCATTTGTATGTTTTGTTGGGAGAGGTAAATCTTTTCGTGTGCCAAGGAGATGATTCATGGTTGTAAAGAGTTCTTTTGAAGAAGAGGCATTCAGGATTTTGGTTTGGAAATAGCTTGTTTTTGCTGATGCAATGAGGGTGGATACTTTTGTTTTAGAGGCTTGGAAAAGTTGCCTGTGTACAGTGAGTTTGGATTTGCGCCAGCGGCGCTCTGCTCTGCGGCGGGCACGTTTTGCACAGGCGATCTCATGAGTGTGTGTGTTTGAGAGAGAACTCAGAACTCAGAATTTTTTAATGTACATCGGCCTTAGGCCACAATACAATATTCGGTGGGAGGGGGGGAGAGATAGGGTTTTTGTGGATTACACCAATATTGCAATGCGTATGATTGCATCGTCGAACATTGACACTTTCCGCGCTTTCCTCAGTTGAATACTTCGTTGGTGTAACAGTCAACAGATCTTTCTTTTGCTGACTAAATCTAACATTTAATGAAGTAATACACTAAATAGTACTTGATTATAATTAAGCTTCATCAGTGCATTAAGGCATCAAACAAGTCATAAAGATATTTAATACATATACATATATCGTTCCATTCCTCCATCTACTGGTCAAGCAATTAGTGTTTGAGAGAGAGAGAGAGAGAGAGAGAGAGAGAGAGAAGGAAAGAAAGAGAAAGAGAGAGAGAGAGAGAGTGGTTTCAAAGGTTCCTTTAGACTTCAGTACAGCACAGTACAGTTACTACTGGGACGTGAGCTTGCATCTGGGTTATACCCTGTGACCTACGTTGTTCTTGTCGTAGCGATGCGTATAAGTGTTGGAAGTTCTTATTTGAAAATAGTATGCTAGCAAAGATCACGTTTTGAGCTTTTTGGTAATATCAAATACTTTGCCATCAATCATGCTTTAGTAGCTGTAAAATAAAATAGAAAAGTAGTAAAAATGGTGCGTCAGCAGGGAAGAAAACAAACGCCGACAGCCCGGCGGCTGGGAACTCGCCGGGGGGCGCACTGGCCGTCTTGAAAGAATTAAATTAAAGTACCTTGGGTAAGGTGTAGAAATTTAGTGGCCCCATTACTGGGTTAAATTAAAGTGCCATGCTGATAACGCAGGGACCCATGCTGATAACGCAGGGACCCATGCTGATAACGCAGGGACCCATGTTGATAACGCAGGGACCCATGCTGATAACACAGGGATCATGACTCTCACAGGAGCCACTGGTTTTAACCCTTTGATTCCTGCACCCTGTCCACCACTGCGTCCTGCATTGTCCACCATGATAGCAAAGCAAATGTTTAACACTTTGACTAACTCACCCTATCCACCAGCTTCCTGCGGGGTTAAAGGATTAAGTTTTTGCAGTTGGTGGACAGGGTGCAAGTGTCGAAGGGTTAATGAAGCCAGGCTAGCTTTTTTCCTGTGAGCAATTTCTTCACTATTTCTGTACATAAACTTAGGGTCTGTTTTAGTCATATCATCAAATGGCAGATGGACACTAGATATATCCAACGAGACTGGCCAAGCTAAAACAGCATTCATGAAGATGAAAAGGCTTCTTACCAACAAAGGCATACCAACTGAAATCAGGAAGAGAGTTTTTCAGTGTTATATAGAACCAATACTGTTACACGGATGCGAAGCGTGGACAGTCAACACATTAAGTCAAAACAGAATTGAGGCAGCTGAAATGTGGTTTCTCAGAAGAATGTTAAGAGTTCCACTGATAGCAAAGAAAGCAAACGAGGCAGTCTTAAAAGAAACAAACACAAAATGACATTAACGAAGAAGACCAGTAAAAGACAAGTAGTATTTATATAGCAATGTGACAGTTGTCCCACCATCACAGCAATGTGACAGTTGTCCCATCATCACAGCAATGTGACAGGTTGTCACACCATCACAGCAATGTGACAGGTTGTCACACCATCACAGCAATGTGACAGGTTGTCACACCATCACAGCAATGTGACAGTTGTCCCACCATCACAGCAATGTGACAGTTGTCCTATCATCACAGCAATGTGACAGTTGTCCTATCATCACAGCAATGTGACAGTTGTCCCATCATCACAGCAATGTGACAGTTGTCCCACCATCACAGCAATGTGACAGTTGTCCCATCATCACAGCAATGTGACAGGTTGTCACACCATCACAGCAATGTGACAGGTTGTCACACCATCACAGCAATGTGACAGTTGTCCCATCATCACAGCAATGTGACAGTTGTCCCATCATCACAGCAATGTGACAGTTGTCCTATCATCACAGCAATGTGACAGTTGTCCCATCATCACAGCAATGTGACAGTTGTCCCATCATCACAGCAATGTGACAGTTGTCCCATCATCACAGCAATGTGACAGTTGTCCCATCATCACAGCAATGTGACAGTTGTCCCATCATCACAGCAATGTGACAGTTGTCCCATCATCACAGCAATGTGACAGTTGTCCCATCATCACATCAATGTGACAGTTGTCCCATCATCACAGCAATGTGACAGTTGTCCCATCATCACAGCAATGTGACAGTTGTCACACCACCACATCAATGTGACAGTTGTCCCATCATCACAGCAATGTGACAGTTGTCCCATCATCAGAGCAATGTGACAGTTGTCCCATCATCACAGCAATGTGACAGTTGTCCCATCATCACAGCAATGTGACAGTTGTCACACCACCACAGCAATGTGACAGTTGTCACACCACCACAGCAATGTGACAGTTGTCCCATCATCATAGCAATGTGACAGTTGTCACACCACCACAGCAATGTGACAGTTGTCACACCACCACATCAATGTGACAGTTGTCCCATCATCACAGCAATGTGACAGTTGTCCCATCATCACAGCAATGTGACAGTTGTCCCATCATCACAGCAATGTGACAACTCACAGCAATGTGACAGTTGTCCTATCATCACAGCAATGTGACAGTTGTCCCATCATCACAGCAATGTGACAGATGTCCTATCATCACAGCAATGTGACAGTTGTCCCATCATCACAGCAATGTGACAGTTGTCCCATCATCACAGCAATGTGACAGTTGTCCTATCATCACAGCAATGTGACAGTTGTCCCATCTCACAGCAATGTGACAGTTGTCACACCACCACAGCAATGTGACAGTTGTCACACCACCACAGCAATGTGACAGTTGTCCTATCATCACAGCAATGTGACAGTTGTCACCACATCACAGCAATGTGACAGTTGTCACACCACCACAGCAATGTGACAGTTGTCCCATCATCACAGCAATGTGACAGTTGTCCCATCATCACAGCAATGTGACAGTTGTCCTATCATCACAGCAATGTGACAGTTGTCCTATCATCACAGCAATGTGACAGTTGTCCCATCATCACAGCAATGTGACAGTTGTCCTATCATCACAGCAATGTGACAGTTGTCCCATCATCACAGCAATGTGACAGTTGTCCCATCATCACAGCAATGTGACAGTTGTCCCATCATCACAGCAATGTGACAGTTTTCCTATCATCACAGCAATGTGACAGTTGTCCTATCATCACAGCAATGTGACAGTTGTCACACCACCACAGCAATGTGACAGTTGTCCTATCATCACAGCAATGTGACAGTTGTCACACCACCACATCAATGTGACAGTTGTCACACCACCAATCATCAATGTGAAGTTGTCCCATCATCACAGCAATGTGACAGTTGTCCTATCATCACAGCAATGTGACAGTTGTCACACCACCACATCAATGTGACAGTTGTCACACCACCACATCAATGTGACAGTTGTCCCATCATCACAGCAATGTGACAGTTGTCCACCATCACAGCAATGTGACAGTTGTCCCATCATCACAGCAATGTGACAGTTGTCACACCATCACAGCAATGTGACAGTTGTCACACCATCACATCAATGTGACAGATGTTCCATCATCACAGCAATGTGACAGTTGTAACACACCACAGCAATGTGACAGTTGTCACACTACCACAGCAATGTGACAGTTGTCCCATCATCACAGCAATGTGACAGTTGTCCCATCATCACAGTAATGTGACAGTTGTCCTATCATCACAGCAATGTGACAGTTGTCACACCACAGCAATGTGACAGTTGTCACACCACCACAGCAATGTGACAGTTGTCACACCACCACAGCAATGTGACAGTTGTCACACCATCACAGCAATGTGACAGTTGTCACACCACCACAGCAATGTGACAGTTGTCACACCATCACAGCAATGTGACAGTTGTCCCACCATCACAGCAATGTGACAGTTGTCACACCATCACAGCAATGTGACAGTTGTCACACCATCACAGCAATGTGACAGTTGTCACACCATCACAGCAATGTTACAGTCGTCACAGATTCTGTGGTTTTTCATGCCCCGCTTTCATGGGCAGCTCAATTTCTGAGGGGTCGGCGCTGTGTTTGGGAGAAGAAATGAGCAGAATGGGGAGGGGGAGGGGGAAGTGACATGGGGGTGGCGCAAACGATGGGCAGAAAACACACAACACACACACACACACACACACACACACACACACACACACACACACACACACACACACACACACGTACGCCTCCACCAGAAAAAAACAACACTATATAAGAACCACAATGACAACAAAAACAACCGGATGACGCCAGGCGAAGGACAAGAACAGCAGTGAAAGCCCACAACAGTCAGAAAATGTCCACGACGAAGCTCAACAAGCGACCATGTCTGACGTCAAACATGTCATTTCTTGTTCATGTTGTGTGGACCGCCCCTTCACTGCCGTTGTGAACCATTCTATTTATAGCACTTTGTTTCCATGAAAGTGGGTAGTAGTTCACAACATTTCCCATTTGATCTCTGTCTCAATTTCTCTGTCCACCTTTCCACCTTCGGTAAATAAGCTTCCCAAGTATTCACACTCTGTACTTTGATGAAATTTTTGCCCTTTGATTTTGATGTCCGCTTTGTCTGGTGTTCGTCTTACTGACCTAACCTGTCTAAAATATGATTTCATCCTACTGACACAACCTCTGTATTAAATAAACAAAGCAATATAGAAAAAAAAATGAGCAGAATAACAACAAACGCAGTACACAGACTGACTAAGCACAACAGATACATGAACAAACAACTGATTTACAAAAACTACGA
>JAPXFY010000031.1:44155084-44170084 GCA_030674185.1 Monoplex corrugatus
GAGACAGACAGACAATCAAAGACAGACAGAGACAGAGAAACAGGGAGAGAGAGGAGAAGCAGACAGAGGCAGTCAGAGACAGACAGAGACAATCAGAGACAGACAGAGACAGTCAGAGACAGACATGTCAGAGACAATCAGAGACAGACAGACAGTCAGAGACAGACAGAGACAGTCAGAGACAGACATGTCAGAGACAATCACAGACAGACAGAGACAGAGAAACAGGGAGAGAGAGGAGAAGCAGACAGAGGCAGTCAGAGACAATCAGAGACAGACAGAGACAGAGACAGAGAAACGGAGAGAGAGGAGAAGCAGACAGAGGCAGTCAGAGACAGACAGAGACAATCAGAGACAGAGAAACATGGAGAGAGAGGAAAGGGAGACAGACAGAAGAAAGGCAGAGATAGAGGAGTGGGGGTGGGGAGAAAACAGAGATAGAGAGGGGGGAGGGAGGCAGAGAGGCATGTACATAGACAGAGAGACAGACAGACAGAGGAGTGAGAGATAAGCGAGAGAGGAGTAAGACAGCGATAGTGGGGGAGACAGACACAGACAGACACAGTAAGAGACAGACAGACAGACAGAGAGACAGACAGAAAGAAGGGAAAGGGGACTGAGGGGGTGACAGAGAGGGGGAAGAGATGGGAAGGAGGGAGTGGCATGATAAAGACACAGAGATGATGATGACAACAGTGATAATGGTCGGACAGAGAACAAGACATGGGAAGACAAGGAGAGAGTGTGAGAGACGGCGATCGTGATTACTATCATCGTCGGCCTCATTACCGGTCCTAAGATAACTGTCGCCGGAAAGAAAGCGAGACCTGTTTCCACAACGTCCATTTTCAGACTCTCACAAACAAGGCGCTGGGCAATATCAATGCCACAAACAGCGGCACATAAATCACCCAGAACAAGCTCGACATCTCGAATAACTATATGAACTGCTCAATGCCGTCCATGACTCGTCTGATTTTGTTTGTGTTCGTCTTATTTTGGTCTCAATGCCAAAAACATTGCCGTATATAAATTGTCCAGGGTAATCTCAATGCAAATAAATTGCTGTATATATAAACTGTCCTGGGCAATCTCAATGCCAAAAAATTGCTGTATGTAAATTGTCCTGGGAAATCTCAATGCCAAAAAATGCTACATATAAATTGCCCAGGGTAATCTCAATGCCAAAAAATTGCTGTATGTAAATTGTCCTGAGCAATCTCAATGCCAAAAATTTTGCTGTATATAAATTGTCCTGAGCAATCTCAATGCCAAAATAATTGCTGTGTATAAACTGTCCTGAGCAATCTCAATGCCAAAATAATTGCTGTATATAAACTGTCCTGAGCAATCTCAATGCCAAAATAATTGCTGTATATAAACTGTCCTGAGCAATCTCAATGCAAAAATAATTGCTGTATGTAAGTTGTCCTGGGCAATCTCAATGTCAAACAATTCCTGTATACAAACTATCCAGGGTAATCTCAATGCAAACTTGTGCTGTATGTAAATTGTCCTGGGCAATCTCAGTGCCAAAACATTGCTGTATGTAAATTGTCCTGGGCAATCTCAATGCCAAATACTTGCTGTATGTAAATTGTCCTGGGCAATCTAGGTGCCAAAAAATTGCTGTATGTAAATTGTCCTGGGCAATCTCAATGCCAAATACTTGCTGTATATGAATTGTCCAGGGCAATCTCAATGCAAAAAACAACAACTGCTGTATATAAATTGTCCAGGGCAATCTCAATGCCAAATACCTACTGTATATAAATTGTCCAGGGCAATCTCAATGCCAAATACTTGCTGTATATAAATTGTCCAGGGCAATCTCAATGCCAAAAAACGGATGTATATAAATTGTCCACGGCAATCACAATGCAAAAAAATCTGATGCATATAACTTGCCCAGAACAAAACTCAATGCCACCACATATCTATATATATTACCCAGTGCCGCTTCCTAACTGGTCTGATTGTTTTTATCCCAATGCAACAAATAGTTGTACAAAAATCGTCCAGGACAATCTCTACCCCACAAATAGCTGTACATAAACAGTGTAAGGCTACATTATGGCTGCATACTACATAACAGTTTATGGCCACCTAATGGCTGCATGGCTCTCTGATGTTTTATTCTAATGCCACAAATAGTTGTACATAAACGCATAATCACCGGTGTGATATTCTATCTAAAAGCCACACTTTCATCTTAATGTTACAAACAGCTGTACCTATACAAATTGTCCCGGGCTCCTTAATGGCTGGTCTGACATTATATCTTAATATCACAAATAACTGTACATAAATTGTCCCGGGCCCCTTAACTGCTGGTCTGATGTTTATGTCAATACCACAATTAACTGTCTCTAAATTGTCCTGGGTCCCTTAATGGCTGGTCTGATGTTTTATCTTAATATCACAATTAATGTCTCTAAATTGTCCCGGGTCCCTTAATGGCTGGTCTGACATTTTATCTTAATATCACAAATAACTGTCTAATAAATTGTCCCGGGCCCCTTAACTGCTGGTCTGATGTTTATGTCAATACCACATATAACTGTATAAATTGTCCCGGGCCCCTTAATGGCTGGTCTGATGTTTATGTCAATACCACATATAACTGTATAAATTGTCCCGGGCCCCTTAACTGCTGGTCTGATGTTTATGTCAATACCACATATAACTGTATAAATTGTCCCGGGCCCCTTAACTGCTGGTCTGATGTTTATGTCAATACCACATATAACTGTATAAATTGTCCCGGGCCCCTTAACTGCTGGTCTGATGTTTATGTCAATACCACAAAATAACTGTATAAATTGTCCCGGGTCCCTTAATGGCTGGTCTGATGTTTATGTCAATACCACAATAACGTATAAATAATTGTCCCGGGCCCCTTAACTGCTGGTCTGATGTTTATGTCAATACCACATATAACTGTATAAATTGTCCCGGGCCCCTTAACTGCTGGTCTGATGTTTATGTCAATACCACATATAACTGTATAAATTGTCCCGGGTCCCTTAATGGCTGGTCTGACATTTTATCTTAATACCACAATTGACTGTACATAAATTGTCCCGGGCCCCTTAATGGTTGATCTGATGTTTAATCTTAATATCACAGACAACTGTACATAAATTGTCCATCACCCCATAATGGCTGGCCTGATGTTTATGTCAATACACAATTAACTGTCTATAAATTGTCCCGGGTCCCTTTAATGGTCGGTCTGATGTTTATGTCAATACCACAATTAACTGTCTATAAATTGTCCCGGGTCCCTTTAATGGTCGGTCTGATGTTTATGTCAATACCACAATTAACTGTCTATAAATTGTCCCGGGTCCCTTAATGGTCGGTCTGATGTTTATGTCAATACCACAATTAACTGTCTATAAATTGTCCCGGGTCCCTTAAGGGCTGGTCTGTTTATGTCAATACCACAATTAACTGTCTATAAATTGTCCCGGGTCCCTTAAGGGCTGGTCTGATGTTTATGTCAATACCACAATTAACTGTCTATAAATTGTCCCGGGCCCTTTAACTGCTGGTCTGATGTTTATGTCAATACCACAATTAACTGTCTATAAATTGTCCCGGGCCCTTTAACTGCTGGTCTAATGTTTATGTCAATACCACAATTAACTGTCTATAAATTGTCCCGGGCCCTTTAACTGCTGGTCTGATGTTTTTATCTTAATACCACAAATAACTGTACATAAATTGTCCAGGGACCCATAATGGCCAGTCTGATGTTTATGTTAGTACCACAAATACCTGTACATAAATTGTCCATCACTCCATAATGGCTGGTCTGATGTTCTATCTTAATAGGAAATTTTCCTTCTAAAATTACGTTTAATCTAACATACTTACCGTGGCTCACTGATGCAATAAGCGGCAGCGATTTGCCATTCCTGCCTCATAAACAATAAAGTCCGAAGGGACCATAACTCTGAGAGTATCCATGTCTTGCGCATGCGCATGTGCTCTTCCTCTTTTCGAGGAAACCAAGACCCTGACTGTGAATGGAAGGAACCAGGAAGGCGGGGAGGACGGGAGGGACTCTGCGTGAGCCACGTAAGTATGTTAGATTAAACGTAATTTTAGAAGGAAAATTTCCTTTTAATTACACATACTGTACCGTGGCTCACTGATGCAGAACAGCGCTACCCGGAAGGAGGGCTTACCTGGTTAACGCCTGGAGGAATGAGACACAATTAACTGTACATAAATTGTCCATCACTCCATAATGGCTGGTCTGATGTTTTATCTTAATATCACAATTATCCGTACATAAATTGCCCAAGGCCCCATAATGGCTGGTCTGATGTTTTATCTTAATATCACAATTATCCGTACATAAATTGCCCAAGGCCCCATAATGGCTGGTCTGATGTTTTATCTTAATACCATAAATAACTGTACATAAATTGCCCCGGGCCCCATAATGGCTGGTCTGATGTTTTATCTTAATACCACAATTGACTGTACATAAATTGTCCCGGGCCCCATAATGGCTGGTCTGATGTTTTATCTTAATACCACAATTGACTGTACATAAATTGTCCAGGACCCCATAATGGCTGGTCTGATGTTTTATCTTAATACTACAATTGACTGTACATAAATTGTCCAGGACCCCATAATGGCTGGTCTGATGTTTTATCTTAATACCACAATTGACTGTACATAAATTGTCCAAGACCCCATAATGGCTGATCTGATGTTTTATCTTAATACGACAATTAACTGTACATAAATTGTCCAGGACCCCATAATGGCTGGTCTGATGGTTTATCTTAATACCACAAATAACAGTGCATAAATTGTCCAGGACCCCACAATGGCTGGTCTGATGGTTTATCACTATGCCACAAATAAATGTAGCCTACATAATCCTGAACTGTCCATGACCGGGGGTATCATTGCTGTGTTGTATTATAGGACAGAAAAATGCACCCTTGTCCATAGCAAAGAAGATGTCATCGTCTACTACACCAAGTTTTCAACCGAATCAATATCGGTTCGTGTCATGGTAACCTGAAGTATGAGGGTACCGGAAAGGGGGAAAAGGACGGGCAGAAAGAGATAGGGGGGGGGGGGGAGAGAAAGAGAGAGAGCGCGCGCGCGCGCGCGTGTGTGTGTGTGTGTGTGTGTGTGTCTGTGTCTGTGTGTGTGTGTCTGTGTCTGTGTGTGTGTCTGTGTGTGTTTCTGAGTGTGTGCGTGTGCGTGCGTGTGTGTGCGTGTGCATATACTCGCGCGTGTGTATATGTCTAACCTTCCGTTCCCTCAAGCTATCTCTGAATAAATGATAAAGAGAAAAGGAGCCGGGGGAAGGGGGGAGGGGAGATGGAAAAGAAAAGATAAAGATTTGGGGCAAGTTTCCTTTCAAAATCAGTGTAGATTAAGATACTGAAGACTTTGATAATTTACACACACACACACACACACACACATACACACACGCACGCACGCACGCACACACACGCACGCACACACACACGCACGCACGCACACACACACACACGCACGCAACACACACCACACACACGCACGAAACACACACACACACACATGCACGAAACACACACACACACACGCACGCACACACACACACACGGGCATCTCTCTCACACGCGCAAAACATACACACACACATGCGCGCATGCTCCCAAAACACACACACACACACACACACACACACACACAGATAGAGAGAGAGCGACAGAGACAGAGACAGAGACAGACAGACAGACAGACAGAGAGAGAGAGAGAGACAGAGACAGAGACAGAGATCAGCAAAGACACAAGGTAAACAGAGTCATAAAGTGTAGCAGAAGAAGACAGCAGCTGGCTAGTTATGACCAGAACAATCATAAACGGGAAAAAAATTGCATGAGATTCGCTAACCTCACCCCCCCTCTCTCTCTTTCTTTCTCTATCTCTCTCTCTCACAGCAACCCATCCATCCTCCCACCTAACTCACACACACACACACACACACACAGATGACAGCATCAACACACACACACACACACACACACACACACACACACACACACACACACACACACACACACATGCACACACACACAGATGATCAAATCACGCTGACTCAGCCCCATGTAAAAAAGAAAGTGAATTTGAATGGGGAAAAGAAAACTGCTGACAGGGAGAAAACGTTGAAGACAGCACACACACAATACACCACAACACACACACACACACACACACACACACACACACACACACACAGTCATGCTGATCCTGTGAAAAACTGTTTACCTAACCAACCAACCAACCAGGCTGATTTCCGATGGAAATGAATTTTAACTTCTGAAAGGGTCGGTGGGTGGATATGTAGCTCTGGGGGACGTGAGCAGAGAAAGACAGAGACAGGGGGAGAGAGAGAGAGAGAGAGAGAGAGAGAGAGAGAGAGAGAGAGAGAGAGAGAGAGAGAGAGAGAGAGAGACAGACAGACAGACAGACAGAGAGAGAGACAGAGTCAGAGACAGAGAGAGACAGACAGACACAGACAGAGAAAGAGGCAGGGAAGGAGGGGAAGAGAGACAGACAGACAGACAGAAACAGACAGAGAGACTGACAGAGAGAGATAGACAGACAGACAGAGACCAAGACAGAGACCGAGAAAGACAGAGACAGAGAGAAAGACAGAGACAGAGAGAAAGACAGAGAGAGAGAGAGAGGAAGAGAGAGAGAGAGAGAGACAGAGACAGAGCGGAGAGAGAGAAAGAGACAAAGACAGAGACAGAGAGATACAGAGACGGAGAGAGACAGAAAGAAAAGAGAGAGAGAGAGAGTTTGAGAGAGAAACAGCGACAGAGACAGACAGAGATCAAGACAGAGACTGAAAAAGACAGAAAGACTGACACAGAGAGAGGGGGAGAAAGAGACAGACAGCGAGACTGAGCGAGACAGACAGACAGGCAGAGAGAGACAGGGAGAATGGAGAGAAGAAAGAGAGACAGAGAGAGAGAGAGAAGACAGACTGAGAGACAGAGAGAGTACTGAAAACGTGCTGTTTTTTCGTATCTGTTTTAAAGTGGGCTGGCTGGCTCTTGTAACCGAGCCGTGTCTGATGTCTGGGGTTCAATTCCAGCACGTAGGTCTCCCATAACAACTGGCCTGATCGCTGTCTATCTTATTGCTCCCAATCATTCCGGCCGATTGATTTGGGTCTAAATCTCTGCGCCAGCGGAATATTACGTCATTAATGTCACAGTTTCTTTACGTCACACACTGCTGTGTCTTCAGGAAAAAGCATCGACAGCAGAAAAAGTGAAACCATACTTAAAGTGACTGCCATCGTTCATGAAACCAGAAATACCACAAAAACGAATCACAATGCGTAGATTCTTTCCTCACAAGACAAGACAAGTGCAAATTTTCGGCCCAACTGGCCTTTTTCAAGCGTAAACAAAAAAACAAAACAATAAATGCACAAAACTTAATAGAAAATTTAAGTTTATCCTGCGCACATACATTATTATAAATGCATGAAAAATTCGTGGGCAAGCGATTTTCGATAGTAGCAGCAGAAGCAGCAGCAGTAGCAGCACCAGCAGTAGTAGTAACAGTAGTAGTAGTAGTAGTAGGGGTAGTAGGAGTAGTGTCCAAAGCACAGCCGACTGTAAACAGCCACACCAAAGCGATAACCATGTCAAAACGTACATAACACCTCGTTGGGCAAAAGAACAGGAAAAGACGTAGGAACTAAGTTTATTTGGAACAGTAGGCCTATAACCTTACATCTCCATTCAAAGTGCACCTTTTAATTTGTAAAAGTTCAGCATCTGTAGAAATTGGAAAATGCTGAAAAACACTCTTTTTTCGGGGGGGGGGGGGGGGGGTTCTTGGCCGTTGAAGCCAAACCGTCGCATTCAATACACATATATCGAAGAAGAAAATTAGATCTAACTGCAACAAACTTCTGTTGTTAAGCGAAAACCGAAAACCGATTCCTTTACTTCCGGGAATTTTCGTTTCATACAGGGTAATCATGAAGTTGCTGATGACTCTGAAAAGGCTTCAAATGAAATCAAACCTGATGTGTATTGAGGACAACGTAGACTGTCACAACAGTGAAAACAAAAACAAAACTGATAGGAAATATCATCATATCTTTCTCAAAAAGTGCTGGGGGGGTTTTGGGGTTTTTTTTTATTATTATTTCTTTTGGTCCGTGTGATCTTGAACTTGGAGCTTCAATTTCCAAAACTTCTTCTTTCACGACTCCTTAACAGTCTACATCTTCTACAAAAATTTGGGAAAGATCCGCCGATAAAGAACTGAGAAAACCGTGTCCACAATTTCTGACACAGACAGACACAGACAGACACACCGTTCCAGTCAATATGATTTTTTTTTAAAGTGAAATATATAATCAATATCAAAAAAGCAGACACAAAGTACAAGAATTATTGCTAAATGACAATGCAGAAATAACCGATTAAGCCCATAACAGCGTTCACCATTTCACAATCAAGGCATCGAGATCACAGATCTTGACAGTACAGCGGTCGGGGAAACTGGGGTTCAATTCTCTACTGGGTACAGCCACATTGTCAGCAGTGTTGCCTAGCGGTTAGAGAACCCACCTAGGATGTGAAATCCTTGGGTTTGATTCCCGGTTAGACACCCCCCCCCCCCCTTTCTTTCTCTCTCTCACCCAATCCACCGACCCTTGAGTGGCAGTCTGTTTTGTAATCTTTCAGATGATGATAACCTCGAGGTCATGTGTCCTACATGTTGTTTGTAAAGTGAAACGAATATTCTCTGATATGGATTGTTTCCACTATATAAATGGAATTATCATCATCATCACAGTAGTAACAGTAGTAGCAGTAGTGGTTGTAGTAGTAGTAGTAGTAGTTTAGTAGTAGCAGTAGCAGTAGCAGTAGTAGTGGTGGTGGTGGTGGTGGTAGTGGTGTGATGGTGTAGCAGCAGTACCATTATTATCATTATCATTATTATCGTAACCATCATTATGATTATTATGATCATTATCATTAACATCATTATCATCATCATCATCATTGTAGAGACAGCAAAGAGCTCAGAATTTGGAGATCGTTCAAAAGGGATTCATCGCACATGGGCAATTCCATATGCACTCCACCCAAATCTGCCAGCAGCTATCTGGCAGACTCCTTGAGCCTGCACAAAACACTACGCTCTATGAAGGTTTTGAAATGAGGAGACAAATGGAATATATGAAACAGTGACATGACCATTCGTATTCTTATTGTTGTTTAAAACCTAGCCAACTGCGTAGAGCCACATGAGGGCTATAACTGTTTCAATACGCACACAGTACTTCAACAGGTTAAAAAATATTTTAAAAAAGAGGAAAAGAAAATTAAGTACATGTATCAATGTATTCACATACATAATCTAAGATGACCCTGGCGTTGACCACTCCGTCCAATTTATCACACAGGGGATTTTAAAAACATACCTGAATTCAAATTTAAACATAATTAACCCTTTGACTCGTGCAGCCTGTCTACCAACTGCAAAAAATTAATGCTTCGACTCCCTCACCCTATCCACCAGCTTCCTACAGGAAGCTGGTGGATAGGGTGAGGGAGTCACAGGGTTAAGTTTTTGCTTTGCTAACATGATTGACAATGCAGGATGCTGGTGGACAGGGCAGGAGTCAAAGGGTTAAGGACACTAAACCATACATAAAAACGGGCCTAAATTACCTGAAATTGCTTTCCCTACAACCAAAAATGCACTTAATACATGTACCCAATTATCAATCCTAACAGAAAGCATGTAAGACTTTATCAAACACATACAGGTGAATGGACCAGCAAGGCAGAAAATGATAGGAAGAAACGACAGAAAGCACAGGAGGTAGAAAGAAACAAAGACTGTGACAGAAAAGGAGAAACTTCCAGTATGGAATTTCCAGAAGGTGAAGATTATATTTATCTAAAAGAGTTCCCGGCATCCCCACAGGGGATAGCCACTCAGACAGACAGAGAAAGTAAAGGTATGCAGAAATAATTAAAAAAAGAGACAGAGAGAGAATGTGTGTGTGTGTGTGTGTGTGTGTGTGTGTGTGTGTGTGTGTGTGTGTGTGTGTGTGTGTGTGTGTGTGTGTTGTGTGTGTGTGTGTGTTGGGTGTGTGTGGTGTGTGTGTGGTTGTGTTGAGCGGCGGCGCGTGTGCGTGTGCGTGTGTGCGGTCATAGTGGTTTGTAATGAAGAGAGAGAGAGAGGAATGTGAGTGTGTGTGTGTGTGTGTGTGTGTGTGTGTGTGTGTGTGTGTGTGTGTGTGTGTGTGTGTGTGTGTGTGTCTGTGTTTGGGTGTGTGTGGGTGTGGGTAAGTGCATGCATGCACATGTGTATGTGTGTGTATGTGAGTGTATTCATGAGTGCATACTTGTGTATGTCCATGCATGCATGCACACACACACACACACACACACACACACACACACACACACACACACACACACACACACACACACATACGCGCACACACATGTACACATACATTACAGAAGTCTGTAGTACCACATACACTATTTTCCTTCTCTCTTTTTTTCCTTGTTCCCTCCTGTCCCATTTCTATAGATATTACTATAATGGCCTCAGAATCCAGAACAATTTTTCACAATGGTTGATGATGATGACAGTGGGGATAATCATGATGCTAAGGAGTTCCATTCAGGACTAAGAATATGTGATAAGATTGCACCTACATATACTACAAAGGGATATAACCTGTCAACAACCAGGCCTGGGAGACACAGACACCTTCTGTGTTGGTCAGGAAATTTGATTGAGCAACACCCTCAATGACGCATCTATTAAGTGGTTAAGACTCAACAATGTGGTCCCAGTCTTCCAAATGAGCCCATAGCAAACTCAACTCTGGGTACAAGCCAGTAAGGACTACAAAAAAAAACAAAAAACTAAATAACAATAAGAATAATAAGAATAATTTCTGACAAGACTGATGGGATCTGAACCTACATCGTGCCAGTCCACTGTGATAACCACTGCATCAAGGTGACCTGTATACAACTTACAACTTATTATCACTGACAGTATATCATGTCTAATATTCCTTCACGATGAAAATACAATTAACCCCTTGACTCTCGCACCCCATCCATCAGCATTCTCCTTTGCCAACTATGCTATAAAAGCAAAAATTGTAATCCTTTGATTCCCTAACCCTATCCACCAACTTTCTCCAGGAAGCTAGTGGACAGGGTGATGGAATCAAAGGAGCACTGGACAAGGCGGCAGGGAAGTTTTTAGTCTTCTTCTTATTATCCGTTGTTTGTTGTTGTTTGTGGTCTGTTTGTGACCGTGCATTCGCGCTTGACAAAGGCTGGTTGGCCGAAAACTTGCGCTTATCTTGTCTTGTTGTGTTGAATACGCGCTTACTTTGGTTTGCTTGTTCTTCTGGTTCCTGTCTGCTTGGGCGCACGGCAGTCGCACTTGTTTTGGATCAAAGGATTGAGTTTTTGCAGTCGGTGGTTAGGGAGCGGGAGTCAACGAGTTAATACAAGCACCAATGCAATGCAACTGTCAATACAATGCAAGGCAACACAACAAACCCCATCAGTTTTTCTGCAACTGTCGATACAATGCAAGGCAACACAACACAACCCCACCACTTTTTCTTTCTCATATATGTTCTCCACTCCACATAACACTGAAGACCAAGTATTAAGCACATCTGTTGGAGGATGACAGAAAGCGAACTTACCAAATTATCAACCTTCCACACAACCAACCCCCAAAGAATCCTATGAATCTTCTGGCCCAAAACAGTCTCCCACCATTAACAACTACCCGCCCAATACAATCAACACATATGGCCACTATACATCATGAACACATGATAATGATCATTTATTTTTCCACAGTAGACATCACTAGTTAAAAGCCATTTTTTTCAAATTATCTGTTGCTTGCATGTGGGTCTTATAATGTTTCCATAAGCCAGACACTGACATGACTAAACTAGTAATAGGATCCTTTAAGAGCATATTTGATATTCTGCATGAGTACACACACAGAGTTTATGCACAGACAGATCTACACGCATGTTAACCTGGAGCATCAGAAAAACTCCCCATCCCTTAACCACAAGACACAGCTGTCCAAAGGGATTGAACCCGGGACCTTCCAACTGAAAGTCTGATGTTCACTCACCTGACTACCACACCCGTCAGTGAGGGAGGTGAACAAGGCACATCACCTGAACAGAACAGGATATCTCACCTGGACTGTCCTTCACCACACACATCAGACAGAAGATGCAAGAAAGGAAGACTCAAACATCTGGAGATGAACAACAGAAGACCTCAAGGCTCAGAAAAACATACTGGCTGGCCCAGAACTAACAGAAATGGACCTCCACGCCAGCGGCATTCTATTGTTGTTTAAAGCCCAGCCAACAGCATAGAGCCATATCAGGACTATAACCATTTCAAAACATACATAACACTTCAACAGGATCAAAAAAGGAAAAGAAAATTAAGTACACATATCAATACATTTGCATACATAATCTAAGGACATGTCCCTGGCGCTGCCCTTCCATCCAATTTATCACACAGGTGATTTTAAAAACATACCTGACTATAAATTTAAACATAACAAAGAACTCTAAAACATATAAAAATAGGCCTAATTTACCTAAAGACGCGTTCCGCATATCTCATTTCCCTTGAGCCAAAAATGAACTTAATACATGTACCCAATTATCAATCATTAGAGAAAGTATCTAACTATTGTAAGACTTTATAGAACAAATACATGTGAATGGACCAGCAAGGCACAAAATTATAGGAAGAAATGACAGAAAGCAAATGATCAAGGCAGAAAAAAAGAGAGTGACAGAAAAGAGGAAATTTCTAGCACAGAATTTCCAGAAGTTAGGGATACTTACTATCTATACTGAAAGAGCCCCTGGCATCCCCATGGGGGGAAGATAAGTAAGTAAGTAAGTAAATACATCAATAAGCAGTCAATCAAATCAGCACATCTCTCTCTCAAAATGTCCAGCCCTCTTTGCCTCAAAAATGCATGCCATAGCACTTTAAACTCCAAATATACTCCACTATTTATAATAAGTCAGGTCAAACCTATTTTTCATCCAACTATTACCATATTGAGTACAAAAACACTTCAAGCCCTTATAGAAACTAAAGTCTGTTCAGTGTTTAAAAAAATTAGCACATCTCTTAACTCAAATCTTATCATTCAGTGTTTTAAGAAACTAGTTCATCTCTTAACTTGAATGTTACCATTCATTTATCTTTCTATTTAGCTACCTGTACTTGAAAATACATATCTTCTTTATAATTCATCTAGTAAAATATTGTTTATTGACATTATTTATTTCAATGAACTTATTTTGCCTTTCAAGAATTAATTATAAATTTAATGCATGCATTTTATGCACTTAAGCACTTATTCTTTATAACAAAAAATTCCATTTCATTCTATTCAATTTTAGTTGTTGTTGTTTTTACTCATTTTGATTCATACTGATTTATCTACCTATTCATTTATATAAATACTTATTTCCTTATTACACTTTTTCACTTTCAGACTGTTCATCAAGTTACTGTATTCACATTCCATGCTTCCTATTCCTGTTTTCGTGTTAATTCATTAAACGTGAATGATTAACACTCTGAATTAGTTTTCAAGTGATAAGACTGTAAATCTAGGCATGTGTGTTCACACGTGTGTGTTAGCGCATGCACAAGCGCACATGTGTGTGTGTGTGTGTGTGTGTGTGTGTGTGTGTGTGTGTGTGTGTGTGTTTGTGTGTGTGTGTGTGTGTGTGTGTGTGTGTGTGTGTGCGCGGTGCATGTGTGTGTGTATGCGTGCATGTGTGTGTGTGTGTGTGTGTGTGCAGAGCATTTTCTTCAGAGTCCTAATTTTCTCAAACGCATGCACAGACGCTGCTTTGCACAAAGTGAGCAGACAACACAATACTGCACAGTCTGCATACTGTCTTCAGTGGGCGTGCGTACTGGGAGTTTTCATGTTTCCTTAACCCTTTAACTCCCACAACCTGTCAATCAGCATCCTACATTGTCAACCACACAAGTAAAGCAAAAAATTAACCTTTGGATTGCCTCACCCTATCCACCAGCTTCCTGCAGGAAGCTGGTGGATAGGGTGAGGGAATCAAAGGGTTAAGTTTTTGCAGCTGGTGGATAGGGTGCGTGAGTCAAAGGGTTAAACCACCAGACACTGACATGACTTACAGGAACTTGAGTGTGCACACGATATGTGATGTTCATCATGTGGTATGCCAGAAGAGGGCTCAGTCACTAACAGGTCTGCACACACGTTGACCTGCAGGAGGTACCCAGGCAGGATCGAACCCAGACCTTTGATCTGGAAGTCTGATGTCTTACTCATCTATCTACTGCCTCCACCAGGAGTGAATGAATGAGTGAGTAAGAGAGTGTCAGGGAAAGAGAGTGAGAAGGATACAGTGTGTGTGTGTGCATATATGTGTGTGTGTGTGTGTGTGTGTGTGTGTGTGTGTGTGTGTGTGTGTGTGTGTGTGTGTGTGTGTGTGTGTGTGTTGTGTGAGTGTGCATGTCTGTGAGTGTGCATGTCTGTGAATGTGTGAGAGAAAGTGTGTGTGTGTTTCAGTGTGTGTGTGCGCGTGTGTGTGCGTGTGTGCACACTCACACACACACACATGCACACATGCACACACACACACACACACACACACACACACACACACACACACACACACACACAGTGACACACACACACACACTCATGCACACATACACATGCATACAAACACAGATGTATGCACAGCATATGCATGCATCTGTGTTTGTATGCATGTGTATTACCATATTGAGTACAAAAACACTTCAAGCCCTTATAGAAACTAAAGTCTGTTCAGTGTTTAAAAAAATTAGCACATCTCTTAACTCAAATCTTATCATTCAGTGTTTT
>JAPXFY010000031.1:44175084-44205084 GCA_030674185.1 Monoplex corrugatus
ACACACATGCTCACTCAAGCACACCACACACACACACACACACACACACACACACACACACACACACACACACACACACACACACACACACATACACACATGCACGCACACACACACCTTGCTCTATAGGCCCTTATACAAAATACTGTTATACAGGCAGGAGAGATTAGTCTGATGACAGACTTGCAAACTAAGGCTCTTCAGGTTAGATGAGTTTGAAAGAGGTAGGTTTTCAGGTGCCGTTTGAAGGTTGAGAAACACTTAGTTTTTCTGAGAGACAGTGGTAGAGAGTTCCATACATTTGGGCCAAAGACAGAGAAAGATTTTTTACCAAAGGTGTCTAGAGAGAAGCGAGGAACAGTCAACAGTGAGGTGTCAGAAGAGCGGAGCGTTCGAGAAGGTTTGTAACCCTGCAGGAGGTTGGCAAGATAGGATGGCATGTTCTCGTGATAGATACACTGAAAGCAGAGACAGGCAACTTTATATTGAATCCTAGCCTTTACCGGGAGCCAATGAAGTGTTCTAAGCAGAGATTTTGCACTCTCACGCCGGGGCTTGCGGAGAACAAGGCGAGCCGCGTAGTTCTGTATGCGCTGAAGTTTAGATAGTTGATTGTCATGGAGACCTGCGAATAGAGAGTTACAATAGTCCAGTCTAGATAGTATGAAAGAGACAGCAAGCTTGTTGGTAGCATCAGTGGAAAGGAAGGAGCGAATCTTACCAATTCTGCGTAGCTGATAGTACAGAGTACGGCACAACTGTTTGACATGGGCTTCCATAGACATCACTGTAGTGTAACAGGAATACACAGTACCATCACTGTTTCCTTACATATAGACGTGTGTCACTGGATTATTCCTGTTACACTACACTGTGCCATTACACAGTACCATCACTGTTTCCTTACATATAGACGTGTGTCACTGGATTATTCCTGTTACACTACACTGTGCCATTACACAGTACCATCACTGTTTCCTTACATATAGACGTATGTCACTGGATGATTCCTGTTACACTACATTGTGCCATTACACAGTACCATCACTGTTTCCTTACATATAGACGTGTGTCACTGGATTATTCCTGTTACACTACACTGTGCCATTACACAGTACCATCACTGTTTCCTTACATATAGACGTGTGTCACTGGATTATTCCTGTTACACAACATTGTGCCATTATACAGTACCATCACTGTTTCCCTACATGTAGACATATGTCACTGGATTATTCCTGTTACACAACATTGTGCCATTACACAGTACCATCACTGTTTCCTTACATATAGACGTGTGTCACTGGATTATTCCTGTTACACTACAGACATTGTGCCATTATACAGTACCATCACTGTTTCCTTACATATAGACATATGTCACTGGATTATTCCTGTTACACTACATTGTGCCATTACACAGTACCATCACTGTTTCCTTACATATAGACGTGTGTCACTGGATTATTCCTGTTACACTACAGACATTGTGCCATTATACAGTACCATCACAGTTTCCTTACATATAGACATATGTCACTGGATTATTCCTGTTACACTACACTGTGCCATTACACAGTACCATCACTGTTTCCTTACATATAGACGTGTGTCACTGGATTATTCCTGTTACACTACACTGTGCCATTACACAGTACCATCACTGTTTCCTTACATATAGACGTGTGTCACTGGATTATTCCTGTTACACTACATTGTGCCATTATACAGTACCATCACTGTTTCCTTACATATAGACGTGTGTCACTGGATTATTCCTGTTACACTACACTGTGCCATTACACAGTACCATCACTGTTTCCTTACATATAGACGTGTGTCACTGGATTATTCCTGTTACACAACATTGTGCCATTATACAGTACCATCACTGTTTCCCTACATGTAGACATATGTCACTGGATTATTCCTGTTACACAACATTGTGCCATTACACAGTACCATCACTGTTTCCTTACATATAGACGTGTGTCACTGGATTATTCCTGTTACACTACAGACATTGTGCCATTATACAGTACCATCACTGTTTCCTTACATATAGACATATGTCACTGGATTATTCCTGTTACACTACATTGTGCCATTACACAGTACCATCACTGTTTCCTTACATATAGACGTGTGTCACTGGATTATTCCTGTTACACTACAGACATTGTGCCATTATACAGTACCATCACTGTTTCCTTACATATAGACATATGTCACTGGATTATTCCTGTTACACTACACTGTGCCATTACACAGTACCATCACTGTTTCCTTACATATAGACGTGTGTCACTGGATTATTCCTGTTACACTACACTGTGCCATTACACAGTACCATCACTGTTTCCTTACATATAGACGTGTGTCACTGGATTATTCCTGTTACACTACATTGTGCCATTATACAGTACCATCACTGTTTCCTTACATATAGACGTGTGTCACTGGATTATTCCTGTTACACTACACTGTGCCATTACACAGTACCATCACTGTTTCCTTATACGTAGACGTGTGTCACTGGATTATTCCTGTTACACAACATTGTGCCATTACACAGTACCATCACTGTTTCCTTACATATAGACGTGTGTCACTGGATTATTCCTGTTACACAACATTGTGCCATAACACAGTACCATCACTGTTTCCTTACATGTAGACATATGTCACTGGATTATTCCTGTTACACTACATTGTGCCATTATACAGTACCATCACTGTTTCCTTACATGTAGATCTTGCTACTATCAATATATCATCTCCATCGTATAAGGCTGATCAGGAAGTATCTCTCTGTCGAAACAACGGCAAAACTCGTTCTCTCCTTCATAATGTCTCGCATTGACTATTGCAATTCACTCCTGTCTGGTCTTCCTGCCTCCACCATTCACATCCTACAGCGCATTCAAAACAATGCTGTACGCCTTGTACTCAAAAAGAAAAAAGCTGACCACATATCTCCTCTCCTGGCACAACTTCACTGGCTCCCTGTATCAAAGCACATACAGAACAAACTAGACACCATGTGCTACAAAAGCCTCAATAACGCAGCACCCGATTACCTGTCAAGCCTACTTGAGATCTATCTTCACTCACGTACCCTTCGCTCTGCCTCCGATCCTCTGACTTTTCGCTTTCCACGCACTAAGCTCAATACCTATGGTCCACGAGCCTTCTCTGTTTCTGGTCCACTCTCCTGGAACAAACTTCTTCTCTCACAGTCCGTCAGCAACCTACTTTTGTCTCCTTCAAGTCCGCTCTCAAAACTCACCTTTTCTCCTCCGCATAAAATCCTAACCTCACTCAACCCCCCCCCCCCCCCCCCTCTGCAGCCTGTCTCCGCTCGGAGGGGAATCACATGGTCATAATATATAATTGTATATGCTATACTCTATATAATTTTCCATTGCTTTTATTGCTTTTATTCTTTCTCCCCATTTATAGCCATGCGTGTGTGTGTGTGTGTGTGTGTGTGTGTTGTGTGTGTGTGTGTGTGTGTGTGTGTGTGTGTGTGTGTGTGTGTGTGTGTGTGTGTGTGTGTGTGTGTGTGCGGCGTGCGCGTGCGTGCACGCACGTGCGTGCATGCGTGCTTGCGTGCGTGTCTGCTTCAGCTCTTAGATTTGATTTTATCAAGATTTTGCGCTATATAAATATTGTAATTATTATTATTATTATTATGTCACTGGATTATTCCTGTTACACAACATTGTGCCATTATACAGTACAATCATTGTTTCCTTACATGTAGACATATGTCACTGGATTATTCCTGTTACACTACAGACATTGTGCCATTATACAGTACAATCACTGTTTCCTTACATGTAGACATATGTCACTGGATTATTCCTGTTACACAACATTGTGCCATTATACAGTACAATCACTGTTTCCTTACATGTAGACATATGTCACTGGATTATTCCTGTTACACACATTGCGCCATTATACAGTACCATCAGTGTTTCCTTACATGTAGACATATGTCACTGGATTATTCCTGTTACACTAAATATAATGAGCCATTATTATACAGTACAATCATTGTTTCCTTACATGTAGTAGACATATGTCACTGGATGATTCCTGTTAAACTACTATGTGCCATAATACAGTACAATCATTGTTTCCTTACATGTAGACATGTGTCACTGGATGATTCCTGTTAAACTACAATGTGCCATAATACAGTACAATCATTGTTTCCTTACATGTAGACATATGTCACTGGATGATTCCTGTTACACCACATTGTGCCATTACACAATACCATCACCGTTTCCTTACATGTAGACATGTGTCACTGGATGATTCCTGTTACACTACATTGTGCCATAATACAGTACCATCAGTGTTTCCCTACATGTAGACATGTGTCACTGGATGAATCCAAGCTGTAACACCCCAGGGGAGGGACTGGGAAAGGGACCCATCTCTCCAATATTTTATCCCAGGGCAGCCAGGTGAATGAACTGCTCTTCACAATGTTCAACTGCTAAGGGATCTTTTGCATGCACAAGCCTCAGGCACATGGGTCCGACTCACTTTTTACCCCCTTCTGAAGTACTAGAACCCAGTTCGATTTCACAGTCGAACTGAGGAGAAAAGTTGAGGTTTCAATGGGAAATGAATCCTGGAGCCTGCTGGCAAAAGTCTGAACCATCCTGCCACCTTTCTCCCTTTTGTCTCCAACCACACTTTCTGCCCGGATCTGTTGATGGTACATGGATCTGTATGCCTATTTACATCAGCAGATCTTCATTAAAGGTAACTATCACAATGCTGGGGCTTGATGAATGACAATACACAGGAGTTACCTACAACAAACCTGCCTCCAGTGAATTTTCAGCAATAACAGTCTTTTATTTTCCCTACCCACTTCCTTCTCTTTCCCTCTAGTAAACTACTCTCTATAAAACGCACTATCATGCAAATGAAGTTTCTATTTGTACGAACAAGGTGCTGTTTTCCAAAGGCCAAGCTTGTTATATATTATAGTCTTGCCCTACAACAAACAAGCACTCATGACCACTGCTCAACACTGTACACTGCATGTAGAGCACAGAGATTAGCCTACTGGGCTACATTTCTTCAAGAGTCATTGAAAATTGTTTCAGCAACCTCGCTACACCAGTGATGTAACCCAGCAATTTTGTGTGTGTGTGTGTGTGTGTGTGTGTGTGTGTGTGTGTGTGTGTGTGTGTGTGTGTGTGTGTGTGTGTGTGTGTGTGTGTGTGTGTGTGCGCGGTTGTGTGTGTGCACGCGCGCTTGTGTGTGCTTGTGTGCGTGTGTGCCTGTGTGTGTGTGTATGTGTGTGAGAGAGAGAGAGAGCGAGTGAGAGAGACAGAGAGAGAGAGAGGAGAAAGTGTGTGTGTGTGTGTGTGTGTGTGTGTGTGTGTGTGTGTGTGTGTGTGTGTGTGTGTGTGTGTGTGTGTGTGTGCATGTGTGTGCTGTGTGCATGCGCGAGCGCGCATAATTTATCTTTGGAAACTTTAATGACCAAGCCATAAAAATGACTGATAATCCTAATGATGACATATCAAAACCTTGTGAATATAAATTATAATAGAAATATAAAGTCAAAATAAAGGGTTGAAGCTAAACAGCAAGAAGACTGAAATCATGGTAATCAGTGTACATAAAAAAATAAAAATAAAAATCCCCTCATGCAAAATACCAGCAAATGGCACACCTTTAAGACTTCGAGACAGGCTGATAAGTTTAAATATTTTGAGACAGACTGATAAGTTTAAATATCTGGGAACGATCATCTCACCAGATGGCAGATGCACATCAGAAATAGCCAGCAGAACCAGCCAAGCCAAAACAGCATACAAGAAGATGAAAAGCATTCTTACCAACACATGCCTATCAATCAACATCAGGAAGAGAGTTCTTCAATGTTATATAGAACCGATAATGTTATACGGGTTGTGAGGCCTGGACAGTCAACAAGCAAAGCCAGAACAAGATCGAGGCAGCCGAGATGTGGTTTCTAAGAAGAATGTTGAGAGTTCTATAGACAGCAAAGAAAACAAACGAGACAGTCTTGATAGTGGCAAACACAAGAAGATCATTGATAAGAAAGATTAAGAAAAGACAAGCAACATTTATATGACATTTTATGAGGAAAGGGGAATTAGAACACCTGGTCACAACAGGAAAGCTGGAAGGAAACAGAACACCTGGTAGACCCAGGGAGAAAATATTGGAGAGACTTGCAGGGTAGCTGAGGACAGACAGGGTGGAAGACATGCTTGCAGCGACAAGGGTAGATATGGAGGGCCATTATCACCACGTCATGCAGCAGGGCAGATGATGATAATGATGATGACGTATCAAATAAAGGAATGTTGTGATAACATCAGAACTCCACCAGCAAGGCAAAAACAACCAGCGCTGTGTAATTTGACTGTTTTTCTTCATTGTAGCTACTACAAACTGGTGCTATAACGAACACATATCCATCTTCCTAGAATTTCACTGTAGGTGGACTCCACTGTATCAGTCCATATCAGTATCACTGACTCATCACACATCAAACCAAAACCAGTACAGGCTGTTATCACTATCCAAAAGTTACTGCTGTTGATTGATACTGGCTACTGACAAAGAAAATCCTATTCTCAAATACCAACTTGGGTTTTTTTCCCCCCTCCAATGCATACTATGTATGCATGATGATTTTGCCTGCAAAGTACAAGCAGTATGCTGCTTCACAGTCTGCATAGTGCACCTTTGGTGGGAATGCATGCTGGGTGTTTTCCATGTATCCATATGCCAGCCACTGATGGGACCTACAGGATCTTTAGTTCATGGTCATATTTGACATTCTGCATGCATACATGCATGAAGGCAGTTCAAGCACTGACATGACTGTGTGAACAATATTGATCAGGGAGATGGGGGAAAATCTCCAACCTTTACCCACCAGGCAGAGGTGAATCAAACCCTGAACTCTACCTGGATGTCACTTGACAATCACACCCATCATGACACAGACTGATCACTTGAAACAGAAAATTCCTTTCAAGCAAAAGGAATAACGTACACACACACACACACACACGTCAATTTTTAGCCAGGCTTGTTAATGATACGCCTACCATCACTATTACTAACCATATTGTATATCACTTACGTCTCGGCCGTTAGACTGCATACGTCCAAACTGACCAAAGCCTCTCGGTTCATCTCCAAGATATATTTAATCAGACAACGGGTGCAGCCGCTGCGACACGTTTACTTCTGTATGCATTCCGATAAAAGCACAGAACAGAAAGTACAACTAAAAATCGCTCGATTTCTCTGGCGTCCCGCTGGCCGCAGCAGACGACCAAAACCGACAGCTGTCATCAATTTGAAATCGCTGACACGTTGATTTTATCATAGCTCTCAATAACTGTTCAACGCGTCTGTCAGTTTTCTTTCTTTTCGTTCTTCGCGTCTGTCGTTTGGTGTAACATTAGCTTTAACTTTCAGTGAAAAACGAGCCATTCCATTCATTTTTGGTCAACTTGCAAGTTGCCAGCTGGTACGCACGCATTCGCGTGTCTACTCTCCCGCAGGTCTAGCAGACAAACCTTCTCGACAATCACTGAATCAGACAGTAAACGTTATGCAAAATCCACAAAAACATGACAAACTTAAAGAATAGATCGTTCTTAGTTATTTCTAAAATTCTAGAGCGTAAGATTTGATGAGAAACTCACGTCTATTCGGTCCAGTAGGAGCAACTTATTTACCTGCGTTCGTTTCCGCCATGATGAATATTTTCGGAGGAAATCGGAAAAAGAATGTTGGGATAGGCTGTTTCTGACACTTGGGGGGACACCACATTGAAAATTTTGAGGAGAAAAATCTTATATTTTCCAAGTAACCGGTGTAAGACGAAAGGTGTCACGCACTGTGGCAAGTCCGTGTATGCTGAGAAAGTGAAAAAGGAAATTTAGCCGTCTGACACGGTTCAATCTGTTTGTTTACAACCCAATCCGCGACGGCATTCACAAGTCACGTGACAATATGACGTCACGAGGGAATCCCCCCTTTCCAGAGACAGTGTAGCAGGTGGTTCGCAAAATCGATCGATTTCGCTCAGTGTGCGCGGGTCGATCACATTTTATCGGCAGGGCTTTCCGGGCTTCAAAGGTTTATTTGACCGTTTCTCTAAACGAACACTAAACTGACAAACAGAACCAGCTGTGAAGACTCTCACTCGAAACAGGAGACACGCCCCCCCCCTCCCTTTCATTTCTTTTCCCGTCATTCCCAGTGTACCAGCTGTTGGTTTGTTTACATTCTTGTTTCATACTGTTTCTTGTCCTCTGCCACACGTGCATATTACTGTGAATATACCCGATTTATAGCAAAGGAATATAGGAGGACATTAACAACAACAACAAAAAAGACAACAACAAAAAAGTAAAAAAAGAAGAAGAGAAAAAGAAAGAAAGAAAAAACCCTTGGCTTTGACAAAACGCAATTGTACAAAAGCGAGGTGTACGGCTGTTTTGTGTCGTCTGCTATATAACACGGGAATAATGTTTCCTGTAGGAGTTCAGTATAAATTTTTGTTTGTGTGTTTGTTTTTAAACTTTCCATTTTTTTCTCTGATCCGCGCATGCATTTTGTTTTGCCAACACTGTGCAGGCGGTATGTTGCTGCACAGTCTGCATACACCGTCTTTGTGAGCGTGCACGCCGGGTGTTTTCATAATGTCATATTTCATGAAGCCCCCAGTCACTGACATGACTTACATCATGTTTAACGTCCATACTTTACGTTTTGTGTACACACAAAGAGAGATCAGACACTAACAGGTATACAAACAAAGAGGGATCAGACACTAACAGGTCTACACACAAAGAGGAATCAGACACAAACAGGTCTACACACACAGAAGGATCAGACACTAACAGGTCTACACACAAAGAGGGATCAGACACAAACAGGTCTACACACAAAGAGGGATCAGACACAAACAGGTCTGCACACAAAGAGGGATCAGACACTAACAGGCCTACACACAAAGAGGGATCAGACAATAACAGGTCTACACACAGAGAGGGATCAGACATTACACACAAAGATGGATCAGACACAAAGAGGGATCAGACACAAACAGGTCTGCAGACAAAGAGGGATCAGACACTAACAGGTCTACACACAAAGAGGGATCAGACACTAACAGGTCTACACACAAAGAGGGATCAGACACTAACAGGTCTACACACAAAGAGGGATCAGACACTAACAGGTCTACACACAAAGAGGGATCAGACACAAACAGGTCTACACACAAAGAGGGATCAGACAGTAACAGGTATACAAACAAAGAGGGATCAGACACTAACAGGTCTACACACAGAGAGATCAGACACAAACAGGTCGACAAAGAGGGATCAGACACAAACAGGTCTACACACAAAGAGGGATCAGACACTAACAGGTCTACACACAAAGAGGGTTCAGACACTAACAGGTCTACACACAAAGAGGGATCAGACACAAACAGGTCTACACACAAAGAGGGTTCAGACACTAACAGGTCTACACACAAAGAGGGATCAGACACTAACAGGTCTACACACAAAGAGGGATCAGACACTAACAGGTCTACACACAAAGAGGGATCAGACAGTAACAGGTATACAAACAAAGAGGGATCAGACACTAACAGGTCTAACACAAAGAGGGATCAGACATTACACACAAAGATGGATCAGACACAAAGAGGGATCAGACACAAACAGGTCTACACACAAAGAGGGATAAGACACAAACAGGTCTATATACATGATGACCTCGGAGATAGAAGACATCCCCACCTTTTACCCACCAGGTGGCGGGAGATGTCCAGGCAGAATCGAACTCCAGACCTTCCAAGAAGTTGGATTTGGAAATTATTCGAGAGGCCTCGAGATTCATCACATATGGACACATGCGCTCCACCTAAATCTGTTTGAAGGTACCTGACATATTGCTGGAGCCTGCGCAGAACTCTATGATAGCAATTACAGTTTTGAAATGGCGAGATAAGGTGGTGGGGGTCGGGAGGCGGGTATGGGTGAGGGGAGTGGAAAGGCACGATCCATCCTGAATAAGAGCATTGAGGTAGACTCGGCAAACAGGCTTTTATACCTACATACACATACACATACACACTTCGTACTATTGATCTTTTGTCATAGTGTAATCATTCGTGTGTGTGTCTGTGTTCGTGTGTGTGCGCGCGCGTTCGTGCATGTGCGTGTGAGTGTGTGTGTGTGTGTGTGTGTGTGTGTGTGTGTGTGTGTGTGTGTGTGTGTGTGTGTGTGTGTGTGTGTGTGTGTGTGTGTGTGTGTGTTTGAGAGAGAGAGAGAGAGAGAGAGAGAGAGAGAGAGGTCACAAGTCAGAAACTTTATCGAATATAGCAATCATTTCATTTGAATGGGTAAGCATTATTTGGAAAATAGAGTTATACTAATATGATTTTTGTAATTGTCATTATTATCATTGTCATAAGAATTATAAGGAATAGTTGGTTGATCAATTCTTCATGTCTTACCCGATCGAAAGCCTTGGTATAATCAACAAAGCATAAATATAAATCCTTATTCATCTCGATTGACCTCTCTATGATAGTTCTTAGGATGTGTATGGCATTAATAGTTCCTTTCCCTTCGAAAAATCCACACTTTTCTTCTGCTATTTCTCTTTTAATTCTGTTCCTTGTTCTCATCATGATTATTTTAATATGATTTTTGTTACATGACTGATCAAGCTGATTGTGCGATGGAGTTCGCATTCTACAGTCCCTGTTTTCTTTGGAAGTGCAATGAAAATTGATTTTGACATATGTACATATATAAGCCTACATATGTAATACATGTATATATGTATGTATATATGTACGTATATATATATATATATATATATATTATATATATATATATATAATGTGTGTGTGTGTGTGTGTGTGTGTGTCTATATATGTATGTGTGTACCTATATATATACATAATAACAGTCTATGTGTTTTAAGCACAACGTAGTCAGTGAATAAAGTCCCTTGAGGAAAGCGGGTGTACCGCCGAAAATTTGGGAAATTTTACGTCGGCTTGTTGTCTTTTTGCTCACATGCTGCTTCATATATATATATATATATATATATGTATATGTATGTATATATATACATACTTAGAGAGAGATATAGACAGACAGACAGACATATAGATAAATAGACAAATAGACAGACAGACAGACAGATAGATAGATAGACAGACAGACAGACAGATAGATAGATAGATAGATAGATAGATAGATAGATAGATAGATAGATAGACAGAGAGATAGATAGATAGATAGATAGATATGATAGATAGATAGATAGATAGATAGATAGATAGATAGATAGATAGATAGAATTGAACCTGGAGACATTGACTTTTCAGTCTATGGCTGTATCAAGGGCCAACCAGCCCGCTACATTATCAAGGCAGTTTGTTTGCAGCAGACATATGAAGGGACGCTGACATCCTGTTTGGACTTTTCCATCAAAATGCCTGATCTGGGGCTGTGTACTTTGGACTCGGTGAGCGATGGTACCCTTTTGCCTTGTGTTCTTGTGCCACTTCGCCTGAGAAGAGAGAGAGAGAGAGAGAGACTGAGAGAGAGCTAGAGAGAGAGAGCTAGAGAGAGAGAAATAAAAGAAAGACAGATAGAAAGAAAGACAGAAAGAAAGACAAAAGAAAGAAAGACAGACAGAAAGAAAGAAAGAAAGAAAGAAAGACAGACAGAACAGAAAGAAAGAAAGAAAGACAGAAAGAAAGACAGAAAGAAAAAGAAAAAAGGAAAAAAAAGAAAGAAAAAAGTGGGATTTTTTATCATTAAGTGTGCATGAGTCTGTGAGAAAGTGAAATATAGGGAGAGTGAATTAAAAGAAAAATTAATTCTTATTGATTTAATCATTTTGTGTTTGATGTATGTGGATGTCTACGTGTAAAAAAGGTAATGCATAAGTCAATACATTTAAGACAGAATGGGATTTATACGTGTAAACAAGCTAATGATTAAATCAGTACATTTAAGACAGAATGGGATTTATACGTGTAAACAAGCTAATGCTTAAGTCAGTGTATTTAAGACAGAATGGGATTTATACGTGTAAACAAGCTAATGCTTTAGTCAGTACATTTAAGACAGAATGGGATTTATACGTGTAAACAAGCTAATGCTTAAGTCAGTACATTTAAGACAGAATGGGATTTATACGTGTAAACAAGCTAATGCTTAAGTCAGTACATTTAAGACAGAATGGGATTTATACGTGTAAACAAGCTAATGTATAAGTCAGTGTATTTAAGACACAATGGGATTTATACGTGTAAACAAGCTAATATATAAGTTAATACATTTAAGACAAAATGGGACTTATACATGTAAACAAACTAATGTATAACTCAATATATTCAAGAAAAATGGGACTTAAACGTGTGAACAAGCAAATGTATGTCACTTAATGTATCTCTAATCAATTTATTTCAGACAAAATGGGACTTATATGTGTAAATAGCTTATGAATAAGTCAATACGTTCACAGCAAAATGGGACAAAGTTAAAAACAGTGACGTGTCCAAAGGCCAAACGGCAACAGGCGAAAATGGATGTCCCCGAAGGCACGGCTGTTAACGCCCTATCGGTATACACAGCCCTATCGGTATACTCAGCCCTATCGGTATACCCAGCCCTATCGGTATACCCAGCCCTATCGGTATACTCAGCCCTATCGGTATATCCAGCCCTATCGGTATCGGTATACCCAGCCCTATCGGTATACTCAGCCCTATCGGTATACCCAACCCATCGGTATACCCAGTCCTATCGGTATAACCCAACCCCATCGGTATACCCAGCCCTATCGGTATACTCAGCCCTATCAGTATACCCAACCCATCATACCGGTATACCCAGCCCTATCGGTATACCCAACCCCATCGGTATACCCAGCCCTATCGGTATACTCAGTCCTATCGGTATACCCAACCCCATCGGTATACCCAGCCCTATCGGTATACCCAGCCCTATAGGTATACCCAACCCCATCGGTATACCCAGCCCTATCGGTATACCCAGCCCCATCAGTATACTCACCATCAGTATACCCAGCCCTATCGGTATACCCAGCCCCATCAGTATACTCAGTCCTATTGGTATACCCAACCTTATCGGTATACTCAACCCTATCGGTATACTCAGCCCCATCGGTATACTCAGCCCTATCAGTATACCCAGTCCTATCGGTATACCCAGCCCTATCGGTATACTCAGCCCTATCGGTACACTCAGCCCTATCGGTATACCCAGCCCTATCGGTATACACAGCCCTATCGGTATACTCAGCCCTATCGGTACACTCAGCCCTATCGGTATACTTAGCCCTATCGGTATACTAGCCCTATCGGTATACTCAGCCCTATAGGTATACCCACCCTATCGGTACACTCAGCCCTATCGGTATACCCAACCCCATCGGTATACCCAGCCCTATCGGTATACCCAACCCCATCGGTATACCCAGCCCTATCGGTATACCCAACCCCATCGGTATACTCAGCCTATCGGTATACCCAACCCATCGGTATACCCAGCCCTATTGGTATATATATATATATATATATACCCAGCCCTATCGGTATACCCAGCCCTATCGGTATACCCAGCCCTATCGGTATACCCAACCCTATCGGTATACCCAACCCCATCGGTATACCCAGCCCTATCGGTATACCCAGCCCTATCGGTATACCCAACCCCATCGGTATACCCAGCCCTATCAGTATACTCAGCCCTATAGGTATACTCAGCCCTATAGGTATACTCAGCCCTATCAGTATACCCAGCCCTATCGGTATACACAGCCCTATAGGTATACTTAGCCCTATAGGTATACTCAGCCCTATTGGTATACCCAGCCCCATCGGTAGACTCAGTCCTATTGGTATACCCAGCCCTATCGGTATACTCAACCCTACTGGTATGGAAGCAGGTTTTCCACCCCACACATCCCGACTAACAACTCCTCCCCAGGAGCACTCAGCACTGGCAACAGAGTCTGTTATGTGTATTTCATCACCAGCCAGCCCGCACAGCCATACAAACATTAATATTCCACTTTATATGTTATTTACATTCCTCCTGTTTTAGAAACATCACAAACCTGTTCATACAGACTGAATGAAATAAGATATTTTGGTTAGTGTACATTAAGTCGAAACAAAGAGTATAGTGATCGAAATAGACTTTGAATGATTTGTTGGGGATGCAAACAAAAAAATATATATACATATATATATATCACCGTTCGCAGCAAAAGCAGACGAAACCAAAAGTAGGTGGGATATGTACCAAGAAATTTTAGATATGTGATTTTCTAACTTAATCGTGACCTTATAATTTTCATTGTGTACACGTGTACACGTGTGTAATCTTCCGAAGCAATAGGTTAAAACGTTAAGTTTTAGATTTTGTAAATATTGCGTATGCTGTTTTCAACATATCACACTAACACACTTCATACACACACAAACACACACACACACACACAACACACACACACACACACACACACACAACACACACACAACACACACACACACACACAAACACACACACACACAACACACACCCCAACACACACACACACACACACACACACATACACACACACACACACACACAACACACACACACACACACACACACACACACACACACACACACACACACACACACACACACACACAAACACAGCCTTGAAGTTAATTAGACATATTGATGATACCATAGCTCAGTGACCACCCAGTGTCTTAACCAGGTTTACAGTACTGGTAGTTTAAGGGTAAGACAACATCCTTTGTTCTTGCAGTTTCCGTACAGGCTCCTAACCTATGTAACAATCCTATTAGCTGAGCCATTCAAATCTTTAAATGGAGGTTAACCGGACAGGCTTAAAACACTAAGCAACACTGAATCTAGGGAGCTGACAGGGCAGCTGGCCTTGTAATCTGAAATGGGAGAACAGGTTAAGAGGCGGACAGTGATCTAAGACAACCAACACCCCGGCGAGTCCAGGGCTGTACCACTGCACGTAAGGCATGGGGCATGCAACTGGCTAAGCTAAATCTTGAACCTGTTGACTCCCGCATTCAGAGCATTGTGTCCACCTGTAACAAAGCAAAACAACCTGACATCACCCTGTGTCCGATGTCCAGCAGGCATTAACCCTTGTCCCGCACCCTGTCCACCAGCATCCTGCATTGCCCAACCATGTAACAAAGCAAAAACTTAACCCTTTGACTCCCGCACCTGTCCACCAGCATCCTGCATTGTCACCATGCTAACAAAGCAAAAACAACCCTTTGACTCCCTCACCATGTCCACCAGCATCCTGTATTGTCAACCATGCTAGCGAAGCAAAACTTAACCCTTTGATTCCCTCTCCCTATCCACCAGCTTCCTGCAGGAAGCTGGTGGAGAGGGTGAGGGATCAAAGGGTTAAGTTTTTGCAGTTGGCGGATAGGGTGCAGGAGTGAAAGGGTTAAAACAGCTAGCCGGCCTACTGAAAAACCCTGTGGCCCATGTAAGGATCAAACACAGGACCCCCGCCTTATCAGCCTGACGCTGTAAGAAATCATGGGGCCACAACAAAAAACAAACAAACAAAACATACCAAAACAAATCAAGGCCCGTCTGAGAACTGAACCCACACCCCCTGCGTTATCAGCAGGAAACTGTAACCGACTGGGCTTAACTGGAATTAAGCTGGAATGATAACAGCGACAGCAACAGAACAACACAGAAAGAAAGAAACAAACAAAAACAACAGCAGCAGCAAAAACAACAACAACAATGATAGATGGGCTTTCACCCGTCGACCCGGCAGAGGAGTGGGCCACATCTCGGTATGTGTTTTAGTAAGTCACGCTGCTGGTCTTGTATCGCCTGGTGTGGGTCTTCACGTGGGATTACAGGACTGATGCCAGAGGTACGTGTTCTTTCATAGGCTGCTCCTTCCCTCTGTCTGTCTGTCTGTCAGTCTGTCTGTCTGTCTCTCTGTCAATCTGTCTGTCAAGTCTGTCTGTCAATCTGTCTGTCAATCTGTCCGTCAATCTGTCTATCAGTCTGTCTGTCAATCTGTTGTCTGTCTATCAATCTGCCTGTCAGTCTGTCTGTCTGTCAATCTGTTCGTCTGTCTGTCTGTCAATCTCTCTCTCTCTCTCTCTCTCTCTGTCTCTTCCTGCAGGAAGCCGGTGGATAGGGTCAGGGAATCAAAGGGTTAACTTTTTGTTGGTGGTGGATAGGGTACGGGAGTCAAGGGGTTAAACAGCAGCTGTGATTGTGTCCTGCGTGCACTGCTGTCACCAGTATGCTGTGTTGTGTGCATTGTGTCCTTGTGGTATGCTGTGACCAGTAGCTGTGTTGTGGGCATTGTGTCCCTGTGTTGTATTGCTGTCACCAGTATGCTGTGTTGTGGGCATTGTGTCCTGTGTGTATTGCTGTCATCAGTATGCTGTGTTGTGGGCATTGTGTCCTGTGTGTACTGCTGTCACCAGTATGCTGTGTTGTGGGCATTGTGTCCTGTGTGTACTGCTGTCACCAGTATGCTGTGTTGTGTGGCATTGTGTCCTGTGTGTATTGCTGTCACCAGTATGCTGTGTTGTGGGCATTGTGTCCTGTGTGTATTGCTGTCATCAGTATGCTGTGTTGTGGCATTGTGTCCTGTGTGCACTGCTGTCATCAGTATGCTGTGTTGTGGGCATTGTGTCCTGTGTGCATTGCTGTCACCTATATGCTGTGTTGTGTGCATTGTGTCCTGTGTGCACTGCTGTCACCAGTATGCTGTATTGTGTGCATTGTGTCCTGCGTGTACTGCTGTCACCAATATGCTGTGTTGTGTGCATTGTGTCCTGTGTGTACTGCTGTCACCAGTATGCTGTGTTGTGTGCATTGTGTCCTGTGTGTACTGCTGTCACCAATATGCTGTGTTGTGTGCATTGTGTCCTGTGTGCACTGCTGTCACCAGTATGCTGTATTGTGTGCATTGTGTCCTGTGTGTACTGCTGTCACCAGTATGCTGTGTTGTGTGCATTGTGTCCTGTGTGTACTGCTGTCACCAGTATGCTGTGTTGTGTGCATTGTGTCCTGTGTGTACTGCTGTCACCAGTATGCTGTGTTGTGGGCATTGTGTCCTGTGTGTACTGCTGTGACCAGTATGCTGTGTTGTGTGCATTGTGTCCTGTGTGCATTGCTGTCACCAGTATGCTGTGTTGTGTGCATTGTGTCCTGTGTGTACTGCTGTCACCAGTATGCTGTGTTGTGGGCATTGTGTCCTGTGTGCATTGCTGTCACCAGTATGCTGTGTTGTGTGCATTGTGTCCTGTGTGCACTGTCACCAGTATGTTGTGTTGTGTGCATTGTGTCCTGTGTGCACTGTCACCAGTATGCTGTGTTGTGGGCATTGTGTCCTGTGTGCACTGCTGTCACCAGTATGCTGTGTTGTGTGCATTGTGTCCTGTGTGCACTGCTGTCACCAGTATGCTGTATTGTGTGCATTGTGTCCTGTGTGCACTGCTGTCACCAGTATGCTGTGTTGTGGGCATTGTGTCCTGTGTGTACTGCTGTCACCAGTATGCTGTGTTGTGGGCATTGTGTCCTGTGTGTATTGCTGTCACCAGTATGCTGTGTTGTGGGCATTGTGTCCTGTGTGTATTGCTGTCACCAGTATGCTGTGTTGTGGGCATTGTGTCCTGTGTGTATTGCTGTCACCAGTATGCTGTGTTGTGGGCATTGTGTCCTGTGTGTATTGCTGTCACCAGTATGCTGTGTTGTGGGCATTGTGTCCTGTGTGTACTGCTGTCACCAGTATGCTGTGTTGTGGGCATTGTGTCCTGTGTGTATTGCTGTCACCAGTATGCTGTGTTGTGGGCATTGTGTCCTGTGTGTACTGCTGTCACCAGTATGCTGTGTTGTGGGCATTGTGTCCTGTGTGCACTGCTGTCACCAGTATGCTGTGTTGTGGGCATTGTGTCCTGTGGGCATTGCTGTCACCAGTATGCTGTGTTGTGGGCATTGTGTCCTGTGTATACTGCTGTCACCAGTATGCTGTGTTGGGGGCATTGTGTCCCCAGGTCATGGTGTTGATGTCACAGCTGATGATTTCTTCCCTGATCACAGAGTTGATGTCACAGCTGGTGATGTTGGCCTTCACAGTGTCCTTGTATCGCTATAGTGGTCTTCCCTGGTCATGGTGTTGATGTCACAGCTGGTGATGTTGGCCTTCTCAGTGTCATTGTATCGCTATAGTGTCTTCCATGGTCACAGTGTCCTTGGTTCAGCGCTGTATACAGCAGCAGTTCTGGGATGTGGTCGTCTTCCATGTGGACAACACGTTCCCCTCTAACAAAGCTGGCATTTGATAACCAGTCGTCGTGGTGTAGTTGTTAGTGCAACGGACTGGAAGGTTGTGGGTTCGAATCCCCAACAGTCCCTTCGAAAACCATTGTGGGACTTTTCGGCTCCAGCCGGCTCCTACCCAGAGTTGATCGTGTTATCTCACAACACAACACAGCACAGCACAACACAACACAGCACAACACAGCACAGCACAACACAGTACAGCACAACACAGCACAACACAGCACAACACAGCACAACACAGCACAGCACAACACAACACAGCACAACACAGCACAACACAGCACAGCACAACACAGCACAGCACAACACAGCACAACACAGCACAACACAGCACAACACAGCACAACACAACACAACACAGCACAACACAGCACAACACAACACAGCAACAACACAGCACAACACAACACAGCACACACAGCACAGCACAACACAGCACAACACAGCACAGCACAACACAGTACAACACAACACAGCACAACACAGCACAGACACAACACAGCACAACACAACACAGCACAGCACAACACAACACAACACAACACAGCACAACACAGCACAACACAACACAGCACAACACAGCACAGCGCAACACACTGCAGCATGGCACAACACAACATGGCACAACACAGCACGGCACATGACATGGCACAACATGACATGGCACAACACAGCATGCCATGACACAGCACAACACGATACAGCACAACACGACATAACAGAGCACAACACGACATGACACAGCACAACGTAACACAGTACATGACACAGCACGACATGGCAGCACAACATATCAGAGCACAGCACAACATAGCACAACACAGCACATCAGAGCACAACACCATAACTTATCACAACAAACAAAACAGCACAACAAAACAAATGCAACAAAACACAACACAATAAACAGCACAGCACAACACAACAACACAGCACAACACAACAAACAAAACAGCACAACACAACAAATGCAAAAAAACACAACACAATAAACATCACAGCACAGCACAGGACAACACAACAACACAGCACAGCACAACAACACAGCACAGCACAACAACACAGCACAGGACAACACAACAACACAGCACAGCACAACAACACAGCACAGGACCACACAACAACACAACACAGTACAACAACACAGCACAGGACAACACAACAACACAGCACAGCACAACAACACACACACACAACACAAGCACAGCACAACAACACAGCACAGGACAACACAACAACACAGCACAGGACAACACAACAACACAGCACAGGACAACACAACAACACAGCACAGCACAACAACACAGCACAGGACAACACAACAACACAGCACAGCACAACAACACAGCACAGCACAACAACACAGCACAGGACAACACAACAACACAGCACAGCACAACAACACAGCACAACACAACAACACAGCACAACAACACAGCACAGGACAACACAACAACACAGCACAGCAACAAAACACAACAGCACAACAACACAGCACAGCACAACAACACAGCACAGAAAACCAACACAGCACAGCACAACAACACAGCACTGCACAACAACACAGCACAACACAACAACACAGCACAGCCACAACACAGCACAGCACAAGCAAGCAAACAACACAGCACAGCACAACAACGCAGTACCGGTACATCAGACAACTCCAACGAGACACACAAATCGCAAGTTTTACGTCAGCACCAAAGACGTCATGACACGTCTTTGGTCAGTACCCATCTCAGGTGATATGACCGTCGGGAATAATCATCCCAGCGAAGTGGGAGAAGGGGGAACTTATCTAGCCCTACACCGACACCACCAGAACAACAATTATGTCAACATGTGCAGTAAGAAAGAAGGCCAGATTTAGGTAATCTTTTGACTCCCGCATCCTGCAGGAAGCTGGTGGATAGGGTGAGGGAATCAAAAGGTTAAGTTTTTGCAGTTGGTGGATAGAATGCAGGAGTCAAAGGGTTAACTGCAGAGCATCCCTTGTGTTTCGAACTCAAGAACATTAGGCTAGACTATGAATTTGACGCTCAACCAACTGCGGTATTGAGAGCTGTGGAAGAACGATAAGCGAGTACTCGAAACATTGACATCTCACTCGCTAAGTTATTTCCCTTCTCAAAGTTGTTTGTCAATGGATTTTTACCAAGTTGGGGTATATTTATGGTACGCCTAACAGTTCTTTTAAGGCGCTTACAATTCAACCATACCATCATTATCATTATTGTGTAAAGCCCAACCGACTGCGAAGAGCCATATCAGGGCTATAACCATCTCAACAGCTCTTTGAACCTGTTAAAAACCCTGGAAAAAAAATGTGATTCACATGTCAATGCATTCACGAACATAACCTAAGGATTGCCCCTGATGGTGAAAACTCCATCCAATTTATCACCAAAGGGTTAAAAAACTGAATACAAATGTAAACATAACTACGTACACTAAAACATATATAAAAACGGACCTGAATTATTATAAATTGCTTCTGCACATCACAGTTCCTAATAGCCAAAAGTTGCACCAAATATATGCGCCCAACGATTAATCCTAAGAGAGTGTATGAAAAGCTTAAAGGAAATATACAGATGATTTGGCCAGCCAGGCAGAAAATGATAGGAAGAAATGACAGAAAGCAAAGGAGCAAGGCAGAAACAAAGAGAGTGACAGAAAAGAGGAAATTTCTAGCACAGAATTGCATGAAGCTGGGGTTACTATTTATACTGAAAGTGCAACAGGCATCCCCACGGGATATGGTCTACAATACAAAACCAGAAAAATGAAACAGACCTGTAAGTTATAACACACAGTCATCGTTTGTCCCCATAAACATCAGGCACACACAGTCATCGTTTGTCCCCATAAACACCAGGCACACACAGTCATCGTTTGTCCCCATAAACACCAGGCACACACAGTCATCGTTTGTCCCCATAAACATCAGACACACACACTCATCGTTTGTCCCCATAAACATCAGACACACACACTCATCGTTTGTCCCCATAAACATCAGGCACACACAGTCATCGTTTGTCCCATAAACATCAGGCACACACAGTCATCGTTTGTCCCCATAAACATCAGACACACACACTCATCGTTTGTCCCCATAAACATCAGCACACACAGTCATCGTTTGTCCCATAAACATCAGACACACACACTCATCGTTTGTCCCATAAACATCAGACACACACACTCATCGTTTGTCCCCATAAACATCAGGCACACACAGTCATCGTTTGTCCCCATAAACATCAGACACACACTCATCGTTTGTCCCCATAAACATCAGACACACACACTCATCGTTTGTCCCATAAACATCAGGCACACACAGTATCGTTTGTCCCCATAAACATCAGACACACACACTCATCGTTGTCCCATAAACATCAGGCACACACAGTCATCGTTTGTCCCCATAAACATCAGGCACACACAGTCATCGTTTGTCCCATAAACATCAGACACACACACTCATCGTTTGTCCCCATAAACACCAGGCACTTACAGTCATCGTTTGTCCCCATAAACACCAGGCACACAGTCATCGTTTGTCCCATAAACACCAGGCACACACAGTCATCGTTTGTCCCCATAAACACCAGGCACTTACAGTCATCGTTTGTCCCATAAACATCAGACACACACAGTCATCGTTTGTCCCCATAACATCAGGCACACACAGTCATCGTTTGTCCCCATAAACACCAGGCACACAGTCAGTAACATCCATAAACATCAGGCACACAGTCAGTAACACCCATAAACATCAGGCACACACAGTCATCGTTTGTCCCATAAACACCAGGCACACACAGTCATCGTTTGTCCCCATAAACACCAGGCACTTACAGTCATCGTTTGTCCCCATAAACATCAGACACACACAGTCATCATTTGTCCCCATAAACACCAGGCACACACAGTCATCGTTTGTCCCATAAACACCAGGCACACACAGTCATCGTTTGTCCCATAAACATCAGGCACACACAGTCATCGTTTGTCCCCATAAACATAAGGCACACACTGACAGTAACACCCATAAACATCAGGCACACACTGTCAGTAACATCCATAAACATCAGGCACACACTGACAGTAACATCCATAAACATCAGGCACACACTGTCAGTAACATCCATAAACATCAGGCACACACTGTCAGTAACACCATAAACATCAGGCACACACTGTCAGTAACACCCATAAACATCAGGCACACATCAGTAACACCATAACATCAGCAACACTGTCAGTAACACCATAAACATCAGGCACACACTGCGTAAACATAAACATCACACACTGTCAGTAACACCATAAACATCAGGCACACACTGCAGTAAACCATAAACATCAGGCACACACTCAGTAACACCCAAAACATCAGGCACACACTGTCAGTAACACCCAAACATCAGGCACACACTGTCAGTAACACCATAAACATCAGGCACACTGTCAGTAACACCATAAACATCAGGCACACACTGTCAGTAACACCATAAACATCAGGCACACACTCAGTAACACCCATAACATCAGGCACACACACATGTCAGTAACACCATAAACATCAGGCACACACTGTCAGTAACACCATAAACATCAGGCACACACTTCAGTAACACCATAAACATCAGGCACACACACTGTCAGTAACACCATAAACATCAGGCACACACTGTCAGTAACACCATATAAACATCAGGCACACACTGTCAGTAACACCATAACTCAGCACACACTCAGTAACACCCATAAACATCAGGCCACACACTGTCAGTAACACCCATAAACATCAGGCACACACTCAGTAACACCCATAAACATCAGGCACACACTGTCAGTATCACCCATAAACATCAGGCACACACGTCAGTAACACCCATAAACATCAGGCACACACTCACGTAACACCCATAAACATCAGGCACACACTGTCAGTAACATCCATAAAATCAGCACACACTGTCAGTAACACCATAAACATCAGGCACACACTCAGTAACACCATAAACATCAGCACACACACTCACAGTAACACCCATAAACATCAGCACACACACTGTCAGTAACACCCATAAACATCAGGCACACACTGTCAGTAACACCCATAAACATCAGGCACACACTGTCAGTAACACCATAAACATCAGGCACACACTCAGTAACACCATAAACATCAGGCAAACACACTGTCAGTAACACCCATAAACATCAGGCCACACTGTCAGTAACATCATAAACATCAGGCACACACTGTCAGTACACCATAAACATCAGGCAACACACTGTCAGTAACACCCATAAACATCAGGCACACACTCAGTAACACCCATAAACATCAGGCACAACACTGCAGTAACACCATAAATCAGGCACACACTGTCAGTAACACCCATAAACATCAGGCACACACTGTCAGTAACACCCATAAACATCAGGCACACACTGTCAGTAACACCCATAAACATCAGGCACACACACTGTCAGTAACACCCATAAACATCAGGCACACACTGTCAGTAACACCCATAAACATCAGACACACTGTCAGTAACACCATAAACATCAGGCACACATGACAGTAACACCATAAACATCAGGCACACACTGTCAGTAACACCATAAACATCAGGCACACACTCAGTAACATCCATAAACATCAGGCACACACTGTCAGTAACACCCATAAACATCAGGCACACACTCAGTAACACCCATAAACATCAGGCACACACTGTCAGTAACACCATAAACATCAGGCAACAACTGTCAGTAACACCATAAACATCAGGCAACACTGTCAGTAACACCCATAAACATCAGGCAAACACTGTCAGTAAACCCATAAACATCAGGCACACACTCAGTAACACCCATAAACATCAGGCACACACACACTGTAACACCATAAACATCAGGCACACACTGTCAGTAACACCCATAAACATCAGGCACACACACTGACAGTAACACCCATAAACATCAGGCACACACTGTCAGTAACACCCATAAACATCAGCACACTGTCAGTAACATCCATAAACATCAGACACACACTGACAGTAACACCCATAAACATCAGGCACACACTGTCAGTAACACCCATAACATCAGGCACACACACTGACAGTAACATCCATAAACATCAGCACACACTGTCAGTAACACCCATAAACATCAGGCACACACTCAGTAACACCCATAAACATCAGGCACACACTTCAGTAACACCATAAACATCAGGCACACACTGTCAGTAACACCATAAACATCAGGCACACACTGTCAGTAACACCCATAAACATCAGGCACACACTGTCAGTAACACCATAAACATCAGGCACACACTTCAGTAACACCATAAACATCAGGCACACACTGTCAGTAACACCCATAAACATCAGGACACACACTCAGTAACATCCATAAACATCAGGCACACACTGTCAGTAACACCCATAAACATCAGCACACACTGTCAGTAACACCCATAAACATCAGGCACACACTCAGTAACACCCATAAACATCAGGCACACACTGTCAGTAACACCCATAAACATCAGGCACACACTGTCAGTAACATCCATAAACATCAGGCACACATGTCAGTAACACCCATAAACATCAGGCACACACTGTCAGTAACACCCATAAACATCAGGCACACACACTGACAGTAACACCCATAAACATCAGGCACACACTGTCAGTAACACCCATAAACATCAGGCACACCTGTCAGTAACATCCATAAACATCAGCACACACTGACAGTAACACCCATAAACATCAGGCACACACTGTCAGTAACACCCATAAACATCAGGCACACACTGTACAGTAACACCATAAACATCAGGCACACACTGTCAGTAACACCCATAAACATCAGGCACACATCAGTAACACCATAAACATCAGGCACACACTGTCAGTAACACCCATAAACATCAGGCAAACACTGTCAGTAACATCCATAAACATCAGGCAAACACTGTCAGTAACACCCATAAACATCAGACACACACACTGCAGTAACATCCATAAACATCAGGCACACACTGTCAGTAACACCCATAAACATCAGCACACCACTGTCAGTAACATCCATAAACATCAGACACACACACTGTCAGTAACACCATAACATCAGGCACACACTGACAGTAACACCCATAAACATCAGGACACACACTGTCAGTAACATCCATAAACATCAGGCACACATGTCAGTAACACCATAAACATCAGCACACACTGTCAGTAACATCCATAAACATCAGGCAAACACTGTCAGTAACATCCATAAACATCAGGCCACACACTGTCAGTAACACCCATAAACATCAGGCACACACTGTCAGTAACACCCATAAACATCAGGCAACACTGTCAGTAACACCCATAAACATCAGGCACACACTGTCAGTAACACCCATAAACATCATGCACACACTGTCAGTAACATCCATAACATCAGGCACACACACTGTCAGTAACACCAGAAACATCAGGCACACACTGTCAGTAACACCCATAAACATCAGCACACACTGTCAGTAACACCCATATAACATCAGGCAACACACTGTCAGTAACATCCATAAACATCAGGCAACATCGTCAGTAACACCCATAAACATCATGCACACTGTCAGTAACACCCATAAAACATCAGGCAACACACTGTCAGTAACACCATAAACATCAGGCACACACACTGTCAGTAACACCCATAAACATCAGCACACACTGTCAGTAACATCCATAAACATCAGGCACACCACTGTCAGTAACACCCATAAACATCAGGACACACACTGTCAGTAACATCCATAAACATCAGGCAACACTGTCAGTAACATCCATAAACATCAGGCACACACCTGTCAGTAACACCCATAAAACATCAGGCACACACCACTGTCAGTACACCATAAACATCAGGCACACACTGTCAGTAACACCCATAAACATCAGGCACACACTGTCAGTAACATCCATAACATCAGCACACACTGTCAGTAACACCATAAACATCAGGCACACACTCAGTAACACCCATAAACATCAGGCACACACACTTCAGTATACACCCATAAACATCAGGCACACACTGTCAGTAACACCCATAAACATCAGGACACACACTGTCAGTAACAACTTAACATCAGGCACACACTGTCAGTAACACCCATAAACATCAGGCACACACTGTCAGTAACATCCATAAACATCAGACACACACTGTCAGTATATCCATAACATCAGGCACACACTCAGTAACACCCATAAACATCAGGCACACACACTCAGTAACACCCATAAAACATCAGGCACACACACTGTCAGTAACATCCATAAACATCAGACACACTGTCAGTAACACCCATAAACATCAGGCACACACTCAGTAACACCCATAAACATCAGGCACACACACTCACAGTAACACCCATAAACATCAGGCACACACACTGTCAGTAACATCCATAAACATCAGGCACACACTGTCAGTAACATCCATAAACATCAGGCACACACTGTCAGTAACATCCATAAACATCAGGCACACACACACTGTCAGTAACATCCATAAACATCAGGCACACACACACTGTCAGTAACATCCCATAAACATCAGGCACACACACACTGTCAGTAACACCCATAAACATCAGGCACACATTGTCAGTAACACCCATAAACATCAGGCACACACTGTCAGTAACATACATAAACATCAGGCACACACTGTCAGTAACATCCATAAACATCAGGCACACACTCTCAGTAGTGGGTCAGCATGAACAAAGTCGATTTAACCCTTTGACTCCCGCACCCTGTCCAGCAGCATCCTGCATTGTCAATCATGCTAGCAAAGCAAAAACTTAACCCTTTGATTCCCTCACCCTATCCGCTAGGTTCTTGCAGGAAACTGGTGGATAGGGTGAGGGAGTCTAAGGGTTAAGTTTTTGCAATTGATGGACGGGGTGCAGGAGTCCAAGGGTTAAACCACCATGGCGATGTGGCGAAGGCCACGGTCAAACAGGATGGACAAAAAGACGGGCTTTAAGTCGGGTGATAGAAGGGGAAAGGTTAAGCAAATGTCTCACATCAATCGGCAGATAACTCCACAGAAAAGTTCTGACATGCTCAAAAAGCTCGGAAAGCATGCGTCTTGCGTCTTATCTTCATACACATGTTTATTTGTTCGGTTAGTTATATATATTTATTTATTTATTTATTTATTTATTATTTGTTTATTTATTCGTGTATTTATTGTGTTGTTTGTTTGTTTGTCGGTTGGTTGGTTGGTTGGTTGGTTGGTTTGTCAGTTGGTTGGTTGGTTGGTTGGCTGGTTGGTTTCGTTTTGTTTACTACAATGGATTTTTTCTTCGAAATATTACCTCGTAATAGTTCTAATTATCAGCTGTGTACAGCAAAGCCCTCATTGTCTGAACAATGGACTGTTTAAGCATCATGTTCCGATGACAGCTTTCCGGGCAGTACATTAAATGTGGGCGTACGACCCTAACTCTTTGACTCCCGTCCTGTCAGTCAGCATCCTGCATTGTTAACCATGCTAGCAAAGCAAAATGTTAACCCTTTGACTCCCTCACCCTCTCCACCAGCTTCCTGCAGGGAACTGATGGATAGGGTGAGGGAGTCAACGGGTTAAGTTTTTGCAGTGGGTGGATAGCGTGCGGGAGTCAAAGGGTTATTGCAACTGAATCCTATTTGGTATCAGAGAGGTGGGGTGCAAAGTGCATTTCCTGTTTCCTGTAGTCATGTGAGATATGGTTTGTGTGGAGACAAGAGTTTCGGGTTCACGATGTTGGCAGGCAGAACGAGATGGGAGTGGAGAAAAGAAAAAAACACAAAAATATTTAAAGGGACACGAGCTGTCTGAAACAAGAAATTCCCCTCGTGTGGGCGTGCACTTGCCAGTGTGTGTGTATGTGTGTGATGTGTATGTGTGTATGTGTTTTGTGTATTGTGTGTATGGTTGTGTGGTTTATGTGTGTGTGTATGTGTGTGTTTTATGTAGCGCTACGCACGAACTAACATATTCACACCACTCACGCACGCACTTCACTAAAGGTGCGTACGCACGCTCGTGCACGCACCGCGCGCTGAACACACACAAATTCCCTCACTCTAGATACTCAAGATACAACAGTAGCGTGAAGCAACACTACATCTCATCACCACACCCCACCAACTACCAAAAAACAACAACAACAACACAACAGCATCACCACACAACGCAACCACAACAACAACAACAACAACGACACCAACAACAGCAACACACAACACAACAACAACGACAAGTAAAAAATTTCTGCTGTTCATTCCTTTTCTCATACTGGAAGGAGCAACAAGGACGTTTCAGTCTTTTTCTCCTAATTTTTGTACCTGGTGTTTGTTTGTTTGTTTGTGATCTTACGTTTGACAAAGGCCAGTTGGCCGAAAATTTGAGCGTGTCTTGTCTTGTTGTATTAAATGCGCGTTTTATTCTTTTTTCGTGTTTGTTGTTGTTGTTGTTGTTGTTGTTGTTGTTGTTGTTTCTTGTTCCTGTTTGCTTGAACGCAGGCAGTCACTGTTGTTTTAGATTCTGCTGTAGGTTTTAATGTCGTACTCAGCTAATCAACTGATACAACCAAAACATTGCCCAGACGCTGGGAAGAACGTGAAGACCTAGTAGGCACATACACCTCTTGTGCAGGATTAACCCTTTGACTCCCGCACCCTATCCACCAGCATCCTGTATTATCAATCATGCCAGCAAAGCAAAAACTTAACCCTTTGACTCCCGCACCGTATCCACCAGCATCCTGTATTACCAACCATGCCAGCAAAGCAAAAACTTAACCCTTTGATTCCCGCACCCTATCCACCAGCTTCCTGTATTATCTACCATGCTAACAAAGCAAAAACTTAACCCTTTGACTCCCGCACCCTATCCACCAGCATCCTGTATTATCAACCATGCCAGCAAAGCAAAAACTTAACCCTTTGACTCCCGCACCCTATCCACCAGCTTCCTGTATTATCAACCATGCTAACAAAGCAAAAACTTAACCCTTTGATTCCCTCACCCTATCCACCAGCACTTGTATTATCAACCATGCTAGCAAACCAAAATCTTAACCCTTTGATTTCCTCACCCTATCCACCAGCATCCTGCATTATCAGCAGTTGGTGGATAGGGTGCGGGAGTCAAAGGGTTACGTTTTTGCAGTTGGTGGATAGGGTGCGGGAGTCAAAGGGTTAAGTTTTTGCAGCTGGTGGATAGGGTGCGGGAGTCAAAGGGTTGAGGCTTTCGCCATCATCATTTATTCTTATTCATATCGTTTAAAACCCAGCCGGCTGCACAGAGCCATATCAGGGCTATAACCATTTCATAATGTACACAACATCTGGTTGGAAAAAACAACTGGAAAGAAAATTAAGTACACATATTAATGAATGCGCGCATAAAATCAAAG
>JAPXFY010000031.1:44207584-44215084 GCA_030674185.1 Monoplex corrugatus
CAGACACAGACATACAGAGACAGAGATAGAGAGACAGACAGACAGAGACAGAGAGAGAAAGACAGAGAGAGAGAGACAAACAGAGAGAGACAGAGAGAGTGAGAGAGAGAGACAGAGAGAGAAAATCAGTAAGGTGTTGCCATCAAGACTCCCCAAGCTGAATCACCCCTCCTCCCTCATACCTACATCCATCAAACTCATCCTCTTCTCTCTCCCTATCTGGCTCAGGCGATATGCTTCAGAACGATAGCACTTTGCACATGTACACACACACACACTCACACGTACACTTACACACGCACGTTAAAATTAAAAGCATCAAGCTACATAAAAAAAAGTCTGCCCTTTTGACGCTCCATTAACAAATTTTATACAACATGAAACATGAAAATCCTCCTCTTCATCATCATCATAACCATCATCATCATCATATCAACACCATCGTCGTCATTATCATATTATTGTTATCATTATCATTATTATTATTATTGTTATTATTATTATTATCATCATCATTGTTATTATTATTATTGTTTCATTATTACTATTATTGTTGTTGTTTATTATCAAAATTCAGTTAATTCGAACGGTTGTTTATGGTAGGTTTTCCATCAGCACGAAACAAAATACCCACGTCTGAGACACCCCGGCTCATAAACAGCTGATGTAGTTGGATTAAAAAAAGAAAAGAAAGATATCAAACAACACTGGTTTCAACATTGGACCCTGTTTACTAGGATGTTATGTATCTGGATCAGAATATTCTGGACAACGGAAAACGAAAGGGGTTGATCCCATGCCGCTCATCTGGACTCAACAAGACCAACAACACCTGACCATCAACTCCGAGTTCATTCAGAGGAAGTCCCAGTACCAGAAAGCCTATGGGAACCAGTCTTATCAACCTGCGGTGAGGCCAGCCACCAGAGATGACCCTGCACCGCTCCTGGGTCACTACAGTGGTGTTCAACGGTGCCTGTTCTTATCTAACTTATGAAAGACGCTTGCCTGCTAGGCCCCCTACTGACGACAGTAATCACTACAATGAGGTTCAACAGTGCCTATTCTGATCCAAATTATCAAAGATACTGCCTAGTAGGCCCCCATCTGACGACAGTAATCACTACAGTGGTGTTCAACAGTGCCTGTTCTGGTCTAACTTATCAAACACACTGCCTACTAGGCCCATTACTGATGACTGTAATCAGTCACTCGTGGAGCCAGACCGATTGAGAGTAAACCCTTCACACACTCACCCTCCCCAACCCTACGATCAGTAGACTACTACTACTGTCTTCCACCGACAGCCCCCATGAACCACTGACACCAAAGACCCCAACATGAAGTCACTTGTTCAGGTGTGAAGGCGGGAGAGAAAACCGATGCTAAGGTCACCGTGAGATCAGGACATGAAGGACCACAGAATGTGAGACAGTTTCCACAAGTCCACAGTGACTGATGATTTCATGATGATGGCGATGATGATCACGATGCTATAGAGTTCCATGTAGCATCGAGACTGCGTGACAGAGTTGTGCTCTACGCTTACTATCATATGTCCTGGCGTGAACCCGGCCAGAGAGATACATACACCTGCGGTGTTATGACATTTTAGCAAAGCTGTAAATAAGGATCCGTAAAATAATTGAAACTGAACTGTGGTCCCAGTCTTTCAAACAAGTCCATAGTACGTTTAACTCTGGGTAGGTGACGGCCAAGGAAGAGAAATCCCACATGAGTTGTTTTGGACTAAAAAGAGTTCGAATCCAATACCTCCTACTCAGTAGTTCATTGCGTAACCACTTCACCACAGTGTCTGGTAACTGTCGTCTGTCTGTACCATTCAGTTTCAAGTCTGTGGACGGCACACATTGAAACGAAATCTAAGCCGAGGAAAGTAAATGTCAAGAACTGTGACACGTATTTTTCCAAATTTCTGTAAAGCAAACATTTGCTGCTACTTGCAAGGGCATCGCACATTGTACTGCTTAGTCTGGTATATTTCTGTCATTGAAATGAATCAGTAATGTTAATATTTTGACAGATCATAGATTTTGATTGGAAACTTCGAGTTTCCCATTTTACAACAGGTAGAGTAGACATTTCCTTTCACAGACTGATACAGAGATAACAACCAGAAAAAACAACAACACGAAAATAGAATCAGAGCACGTGTTTAATACAACCAGTCAGGACAGGCGCAAATTTTCGGGCAACTGGCCTTTGTCAAGCGAGAATGTCAGATCACAAACAAACAACAAATACAAAAATTAGCAGAAAAAGACAGAAACTTCCCTGCTGCTTTGTCCAGTGGAGAGAAGAGGACTAAAGTAAAATCATAATGTGATACAGAGATAAGATCTAAAAACCCATACACTAGGTAGGACCTCGAGACCTGACCAGCACACAGGGTTGATATGCAGGCTTGTGGCCTGTACAATGATCATTTCAGATCGTCTCCATCACATGGAATCAGTAACACCAGTGGATACGGAATTTTTTTCCAAGCGCAGAGACGTCATCTTGAGAAATCAAACTGGAAAATTAAAAAAAAAAGCTAAAAATGAACCCCAAATTGAATCTTTCTGGAATAAAGTGAAAATCGAAGTGGTCAGCTCCAGCTTTGCCATAAGTCATAGCGCTATTGCGCAACGGAAAAACTTGTCTAAGGAACTTAATTTCACACACACACACATACACACACACACACACACATACACACACGCATACACACACACGCGCGCACACGCACACACACGCACATTACCCCACGCACATATACACACACACGCACACACACACACACACACACACACACCTCTCTCTCTCTCTCAATCTGTCTCTCTCTCTGTCTGTCTGTCTCTAACACACACACACACACACACACACACACACACGCATACACACACACGCGCACACACACACACATTACCCCACGCACATACACACACACACGCACACACATACACACACACAGACACGAACACACATAACTTCCTCCTCCCTCCTGTTGATATAAATCCGTCTCCCCTCAAATGATTCCTTAAAAGCATGGATGCTGCCTCTACTTCAGGCTAACCCTATATCCGTGTTGGTTTCACACACACACACACACACACAGTGACGGAAGTAAACTGAACATATGATATCATGTTGGTGCTTTCTCCCTTGGTGTGTGTTGTGTGTAGACGTGTTGACGTTATTCAGAAACTTTTAAAGTGGTAAGGTGCACAACAACTTGTTTCTGATTCCATTTTACATTTTTCACGTTTCTCTTTTGGATGTATCCGTGCAGCGCTGTCTTTTGCGGTTATATTATTGTTACTGTTGTTGTTTGCGCTGCTGGTGATGTTACCGTTGTTGTCGTCGTCCGGTTGTTGTTATGTGGTGGTGGTTGTTGTTGTGGTGGTGGTGGTGGTGATGGTGGTGGTGGTGATGGTGGTGTTATCAGCAACAACATTAACAGTAGTAGCAGCCCCAACTGTTTACAAAGCAGAATACAAGTAACCGCGGTATTTGTGTAGTACAAGTGATAGTAGTGGTAGCAGTAATAGTATAGTAGTGGCAATAGTAGTGGCGGTGGTAGTAGTAGTAGTAGTAATAGTGATGGTGGTGGTGGTAGTAGTAGTAGTAGTAAGAGTGATGGTGATGGAGGTGGTAGTAATAGCAGTAGCAGTTGTAGCAGCAGTAATAGCACTCGCATAGACGAAGCAGTAACAGCAATAGTAACAGCAGTATTCGTGTAGCAGTAATTAGCAACAGTAGTATTAGTAGTAGCAGCAACAGTAATACACCAGTATTGGCAGTTATGGTAGTTGTAGTAGTATACATGTAACTCAGTTCTCCAACTCACTGGACTCACTGTGCATCACACACGAGTTATGGAACTATCTAGGTAGGACCTCAGGACCTGGCCAGCTCATAGGTTTATGTGCAGGCTTAAGGCTTGTGCCGTGATCATTCTGGATCTTCTCCATCACATGGCACCTGTGACGTTAGTGCATATGGAATTCATTCCGAGCGCGGAGACATCATCTTCAGAAATTGAGACTGAAACTGAAACGGAGAACTCAAGTTGTTAGGCAAGCTGACCACACTCCACCATGTTGTTGTACAGTCTGTATCTTTGGTGGGCGTGCATGCTGGATACTTTACTTTACTTTTATTGTTGCTTAATGCCCAGCCGACTGCGCAGAGCCATATCAGGGCTATAACCGCTTCAAAACACAAAACTTCAACAGAGGAAAAAAAAAATTAAGTACATATATCAACGCATTCGCGCACATAACCTAAGGACATGCCCCCGGCATAGGACCATTCTGTCCGATTTATCGCACAGGGGAGATTTAAAAAACACACCTGAATACAAATAGAAGCATACATAAGGACACCAAAACATATATAAAAACAGGCATAAATTACCTAAAATTGCTTCCGCATATCTCACCTCCTTAGAGCCAAAAATGCACTTAATACATGTACCCAATTATCAGTCCGAAGAAAAAGTACGTAAGACTTTATCGAAAAAATATAGGTGAATGGACCATTAAGGCGGAAAATAAGTAGAAATGACAGAAAGCAAGGCAACAAGGCAGAAACAAAGAGAGTGACAGAAAAGAGGAAATTTCTAGCTGAGAATTTCCAGAAGGTGGTGATACTATTTGTACTGAAAGAGCCCCCGGCAACCCAACGAGGGAAGATGCTGGGTGTTTTACTGTTCCCGTAAGCCACTTGACAGTGATGTGTGGCTTATACAATCTTTAACGTTCATGTTTGATATTCTGCATGCGTAGACTCACGAATGGTGGGGTAGGGGGTGGGGGTAGATACTAGCGGGTCTGCACACATGTTGACCCTGAGATATCGGAAAAATATTACACTTCACCTACCAGGCGGCGATGGGCGATGTCTGGGCGGATCGAACCCGAGATCTTCCGACTGGAAGTTCAACATTCAGCCACTTGACTTCCTATCCCGTTACAGTGAATTTGTGTGTGATCGTAGTTTAAGCATAAGCAACAGCAATGCACCAAACAAGCGGCAGTGTAATGTTATATTCTCAACAGTCACTTGAAGTCTGTCTTCAACTGGTGTCAGTCAGTCTCTCAGCCTCGCGCTAACTTACAACTGGTTCATTCTTTCATTCTCATTTTTAGTCCTTTTCTCACACTGGACGAAGCAGCGGGGAAGTTTCAGTCTTTTTCTCCTAACTTTTGCATTTGGTGTTTGTTCGTTTGTGATCTTACGTCTACGCTTGACAAAGGGCCGAAAATTTACGCCTGTCTTGTCTGGTTGTATTAAATACGCCTTCTGATTCTTTTTCGTTTTTTTTTTTTTTTTTTTTCCTTTTCTGGTTCTCATTCTTGTGCATCATGTTTCTTCTAACTTCCAACTAAGTGTTTCATTCTTGTGCCTCAAGCTTGTACTAGCTTCAACCTGTTTCACTGTTGTGCATTAAGCTTGTACAAGCTTCAAACTATTTCACTGTTGTGCCCCAACCTTGTACAAACTTCAAACTGTTTCACTGTTGTGCCCCAATCTTGTACAAACTTCAAACTGTTTCACTGTTGTGTCTCAAGCTTGCACAAGCTTCAAACTATTTCACTGTTGTGTCTCAAGCTTTGTATTAGCTTCAAACTGTCTCATCATTGTGCCTTCAGCTTATACTAGCTTCACACTATTTCATTGTTATGCTTCGAGCTTGTACTGGCTTAACACTGTTCTACTTCAAGCTTGTACTGGCTTAACACTGTTCTACTTCAACCTTGTACTTGCTTCACACTGTTTCACTGTTATGCTTCAAGCTTGTACTGGCTTTAATTTGTTTCATCGTTATGCTTCAAACTTGTACTGGCTTATAATTTGTTTCATCGTTATGCTTAAAACTTGTACTGGCTTTAATTTGTTTCATCGTTATGCTTAAAACTTGTACTGGGTTTAATTTGTTTCATCGTTATGCTTCAAGCTTGTACTGGCTTTAATTTGTTTCATCGTTATGCTTCAAGCTTGTACTGGCTTTAATTTGTTTCATCGTTATGCTTCAAGCTTGTACTGGCTTTAATTTGTTTCATCGTTATGCTTCAAACTTGTACTGGCTTTAATTTGTTTCATCGTTATGCTTAAAACTTGTACTGGCTTTAATTTGTTTCATCGTTATGCTTCAAGCTTGTACTGGCTTTAATTTGTTTCATCGTTATGCTTCAAGCTTGTACTGACTTTAATTTGTTTCATCGTTATGCTTCAAACTTGTACTGGCTTTAATTTGTTTCATCGTTATGCTTCAAACTTGTACTGGCTTTAATTTGTTTCATCGTTATGCTTCAAGCTTGTACTGGCTTTAATTTGTTTCATCGTTATGCTTCAAACTTGTACTGGCTTTAATTTGTTTCATCGTTATGCTTCAAACTTGTACTAGCTTCTCACTGTTTCATTGTTGTGCTTCAAGCTTGTACTAGCTTCACACTGTTTCATCGTTATGCTTCAAGCTTGTACTGGCTTCACATTGTTTGTTATGCTTCAAATTTGTACTAGCTTCACACTGTTTCATTCTTGTGTTTCAAGCTTGTACTAGCTTCAAACTGTTTCATTGTTGTGCTTCAAGCTTGTACTAGCTTCACACTGTTTCATTGTTGTGCTTCAAACTTATACTGGCTTCACACTGTTTCATTGTTGTGCTTCAAGCTTGTACTAGCTTCAAACTGTTTCATTGTTGTGCTTCAAACTTGTACTGGCTTCACATTGTTTCATTGTTGTGCTTCAAGCTTGTACTAGCTTCACACTGTTTCATTGTTGTGTTTCAAGCTTGTACTAGCTTCACACTGTTTCATCGTTACACTTCAAGCTTGTACTGGCTTCACATTGTTTCAGTTATGCTTCAAATTTGTACTAGCTTCACACTGTTTCATTTTTGTGTTTCAAGCTTGTACTAGCTTCAAACTGTTTCATTGTTGTGCTTCAAGCTTGTACTAGCTTCACACTGTTTCATTGTTGTGCTTCAAACTTGTACTGGCTTCACACTGTTTCATTGTTGTGCTTCAAGCTTGTACTAGCTTCACACTGTTTCATTCTTGTGCTTCAAGCTTGTACTAGCTTCAAACTGTTTCATTGTTGTGCTTCAAACTTGTACTGGCTTCACACTGTTTCATTGTTGTGCTTCAAGCTTGTACTAGCTTCACACTGTTTCATTGTTGTGTTTCAAGCTTGTACTAGCTTCACACTGTTTCATCGTTACGCTTCAAGCTTGTACTGGCTTCACATTGTTTCAGTTATGCTTCAAACTTGTACTAGCTTCACACTGTTTCATTCTTGTGTTTCAAGCTTGTACTAGCTTCACACTGGTTCATTGTTGTGCTTCAAGCTTGTAATGGCTTCACAGTTTCATTGTTGTGCTTCAAGCTTGTACTGACTTCATACTGCTTCATTGTTGTGCTTCAAGCTTGTACTGGCTTCAAACTGTTTCATTGTTGTGCTTCAAGCTTGTACTGGCTTCATACTGTTTCA
>JAPXFY010000031.1:44220084-44252273 GCA_030674185.1 Monoplex corrugatus
ATTGAAGGGATCTGTGTTCGTTTAAAAGTTGGGGGAAAAATATCGATTGACATAATGTTATTGAAGGGATCTGTGTTCGTTTAAAAGTTGGAAAAAAATATATGGATTGACATAATGTTATTGAAGGGATCTGTGTTCATTGAAAAGTTGGGGGAAAAAGATATGGATTGACGTAATGTTATTGAAGGATCTGTGTTCATTTGAAAGTTGGGGAAAAAATATATGGATTGACATAATGTTGCAGAAGGGATCTGTGTTCATTTAAAAAATGGAAAAAAATATATTGGATTGACATAATGTTATTGAAGGGATCTGTCTTTATTTAAAAGTTTGAAAAAAATATATCGATTGACATAATGTTATTGAAGGGATCTGTCTTCATCTAATAAAAGTTGGAAAAAAAATATATGGATTGACATAATGTTATTGAAGGGATCAGTGTTCATTTAAAAGTTGGAAAAAAAGATATGGATTGACATAATGTTATTGAAGGATCTGTGTTTATTTAAAAGTTGGGGGACAAAATATATGGATTGACATAATGTTATGAAGGATCTGTGTTCATTGAAAAGTTGGGGGAAAAGATATGGATTGACAATGTTATTGAAGGGATCTGTGTTCATTTAAAAGTTGGAAAAAAATGGATTGACATAATGTTATTGAAGGGATCTGTGTTCATTTAAAAGTTGGAAAAAAATATATGGATTGACATAATATATTGAAGGGATCTGTGTTCATTTAAAAGTTGGAAAAAATATATGGATTGACATAATGTTATTGAAGGGATCTGTGTTCATTTAAAAGTTGGAGAAAAAATATGGATTGACATAATGTTATTGAAGGGATCTGTGTTCGTTAAAAGTTGGGAAAAATATGGATTGACATAATGTTATTGAAGGGATCTGTGTTCGTTTAAAAGTTGGAAAAAAATATATGGATTGACATAATGTTATTGAAGGGATCTGTGTTCATTTAAAAGTTGGGAAAAATATGGATTGACATAATGTTATTGAAGGGATCTGTGTTCGTTTAAAAGTTGGAAAAAAAATATATCGATTGACATAATGTTATTGAAGGGATCTGTGTTCTTTAAAAGTTGGAAAAAAATATGGATTGACATAATGTTATTGAAGGATCTGTGTTCATTTAAAAGTTGGAAAAAAATGATTGACATAATGTTATTGAAGGGATCTGTGTTCTTTAAAAGTTGGGAAAAAAAATGGATTGACATAATGTTATTGTAGGATCTGTGTTCATTTAAAAGTTGGGAAAAAATATATGGATTGACATAATGTTATTGAAGGGATCGTGTTCATTTAAAAGTTGGGAAAAAATATATGGATTGACATAATGTTATTGAAGGATCTGTGTTCTTTAAAGTGATAAAAAAATATGGTTGACATAATGTTATTGAAGATCTGTGTCGTTTAAGTTGAAAAAAATGGATTGACATAATGTTATTGAAGGATCGTGTTATTTAAAAGTTGGAAAAAATATATGGATTGACATAATGTTATTGAAGGGATCTGTGTTCATTTAAAAGTTGGAAAAATAATGATTGACATAATGTTATTGAAGGGATCTTGTGTTCATTTAAAAGTTGGGAAAAAAATATATGATTGACATAATGTTATTGAAGGGATCTGTGTTCGTTTCAAAAGTTGGAAAAAAATAATGGATTGACATAAGTTATTGAAGGGATCTGTGTTCGTTTAAAAGTTGGAAAAAATATATGGATTGACATAATGTTATTGAAGGATCTGTGTTCATTTAAAAGTTGGAAAAAAATATGGATTGACATATTATTGAAGGATCTGTGTTCGTTTAAAAGTTGGGAAAAAAATTAGGATTGACATAATGTTATTGAAGGGATCTGTGTTCATTTAAAAGTTGGAAAAAAAATAATGGATTGACATAATGTTATTGAAGGGATCTGTGTTCATTTAAAAGTTGGAAAAATATATGGATTGACATAATGTTATTGAAGGGATCTGTGTTCATTTAAAAGTTGGAAAAAAAATGGATTGACATAATGTTATTGAAGGATCTGTGTTCGTTCAAAAGTTGGAAAAAAATATATGGATTGACATAATGTATTGAAGGGATCTGTGTTCGTTTAAAAGTTGGAAAAAATATATGGATTGACATAATGTTATTGAAGGATCTGTGTTCATTTAAAAGTTGGAAAAAAATATATGGATTGACATAATGTTATTGAAGGGATCAGTGTTCATTTAAAAGTTGGAAAAAATATATGGATTGACATAATGATTATTGAAGGGATCTGTGTTCGTTTAAAAGTTGGAAAAAATATAATGGATTGACATAATGTTATTGAAGGATCTTGTTCATTTAAAAGTTGGATAAAAAATATATGGATTGACCTAATGTTATTGAAGGATCTGTGTTCTTTAAAAGTTGGAAAAAAATAAATGGATTGACATAATGTTATTGAAGGGATCTGTGTTCGTTTAAAAGTTGGACAAAAAATATATGGATTGACAATGTATTGAAAGGGATCGTGTTCAGTTTAAAAGTTGGAAAAAATATATGGATTGACATAATGATATTGAAGGGATCTGTGTTCGTTAAAAGTTGGACAAAAAAATGGATTGACATAATGTTATTGAAGGGATCTGTGTTCATTTAAAGTTGGAAAAAAAAATGGATTGACATAATGTTATTGAAGGGATCTGTGTTCATTTAAAAGTTGAAAAAAATATAGGATTGACATAATGTTATTGAAGGGATCTGTGTTCGTTTAAAAGTTGGAAAAAAGATATATGGATTGACATGATTATTGAAGAGATCTGTGTTCGTTTAAAAGTTGGGAAAAAAATATATGGATTGACATAATGTTATTGAAGGGATCTGTGTTCGTTTAAAAGTTGAAAAAATAAATGGATTGACTAATGTTATTGAAGGATCTGTGTTCATTTAAAAGTTGGAAAAAAATGGATTGACATAATGTTATTGAAGGGATCTTGTTCATTTAAAAGTTGGAAAAAAAATGGATTGACATAATGTTATTGAAGGGATCTGTGTTCGTTAAAAGTTGGAAAAAAATATATGGATTGACATAATGTTATTGAAGGATCTGTGTTCGTTTAAAAGTTGGAAAAAATATATGGATTGACATAATGTTATTGAAGGATCTGTGTTCATTTAAAAGTTGGGAAAAAAATATATGGATTGACATAATGTTATTGAGGGATCTGTGTTCGTTTAAAAGTTGGAAAAAAATATGGATTGACATAATGTTATTGAAGGGATCTGTGTTCGTTCAAAAGTTGGAAAAAAATATATGGATTGACATAATGTTATTGAATGGATCTGTGTTCGTTTAAAAGTTGGAAAAAATATATGGATTGACATAATGTTATTGAAGGATCTGTGTTCATTTAAAGTTGGGGAAAAAAATATATGGATTGACATAATGTTATTGAGGGGATCTGTGTTCGTTTAAAAGTTGGAAAAATATATGGATTGACATAATGTTATTGAAGGGATCTCTGTTCATTTAAAAGTTGGATAAAAAATATATGGATTGACCTAATGTTATTGAAGGGATCTGTGTTCGTTTAAAAGTTGGAAAAAAATAAATGGATTGACATGTTATTGAAGGGATCTGTGTTCGTTTAAAAGTTGGACAAAAAATATATGGATTGACAATGTGATTAAAGGGATCTGTGTTCATTTAAAAGTTGGAAAAAAATATATGGATTGACATAATGATATTGAAGGGATCTGTGTTCGTTTAAAAGTTGGACAAAAAAATGGATTGACATAATGTTATTGAAGGGATCTGTGTTCATTTAAAAGTTGGAAAAAAATATATGGATTGACATAATGTTATTGAAGGGATCTGTGTTCATTTAAAAGTTGGAAAAACATATACGGATTGACATAATGTTATTGAAGGGATCTGTGTTCGTTTAAAAGTTGGACAAAAAATATATGGATTGACATAATGTTATTGAAGGGATCTGTGTTCGTTTAAAAGATGGGGAAAAAATATATGGATTGACATAATGATATTGAAGGGATCTGTGTTCGTTTAAAAGTTGGGAAAAAATATATGGATTGTCATAATGTTATTGAAGGGATCTGTGTTCATTTAAAAGTTGGAAAAAAATATACGGATTGACATAATGTTATTGAAGGGATCTGTGTTCGTTTAAAAGATGGGAAAAAATATATATGGATTGACATAATGATATTGAAGGGATCTGTGTTCGTTTAAAAGTTGGGAAAAAATATATGGATTGACATACTGTTATTGAACGGATATGTTTTCATTTAAAAGTTGTAAAAAATATATATGGATTGACATGTTATTGAAGGGATCTGTGTTCATTTAAAAGTTGTAAAAAATATATGGATTGACATAATGTTATTGAAGGGATCTGTATTCGTTTAAAAGTTGGAAAAAAATATATGGATTGACATAATGTTATTGAAGGGATCTGTGTTCATTTAAAAGTTGGAAAAAAATATATGGATTGACATAATGTTATTGAAGGGATCTGTGTTCGTTTAAAATTGGACAAAAAATATATGGATTAACATAATGTTATTGAAGGGATCAGTGTTCGTTTTAAAGTTGGAAAAAAATATATGGATTGACATAATGTTATTGAAGGGATCTGTGTTCATTTAAAAGTTGGAAAAACATATACGGATTGACATAATGTTATTGAAGGGATCTGTGTTCGTTTAAAAGTTGGACAAAAAATATATGGATTGACATAATGTTATTGAAGGGATCTGTGTTCGTTTAAAAGATGGGGAAAAAATATATGGATTGACATAATGATATTGAAGGGATCTGTGTTCGTTTAATATGGATTGACTTAATGTTATTGAAGGGATCTGTGTTCATTTAAAAGTTGGAAAAAAATATACGGATTGACATAATGTTATTGAAGGGATCTGTGTTCGTTTAAAAGTTGGAAAAAAAAATATATGGATTGAAATAATGTTATTAAAGGGATCTGTGTTCATTTAAAAAGTGGAAAAAAATATATGCATTGACATAATGTTATTGAAGGGATCTGTTTTCATTAAATAAAAGTTGGAAAACAATATATGGATTGACATAATGTTATTGAAGGGATCTGTCTTCATTTAGAAGTTGGAAAAAAATATATGGATTGACATAATGTTATTGAAGGATCTGTGTTCGTTTAAAAGTTGGGGAAAAAAATATATGGATTGTCATGTTATTGAAGGATCTCTGTTCATTGAAAAGTTGGGGGAAAAAAGATATAGATTGACATAATGTTATTGAAGGATCTGTGTTCATTTAAAATTTGGGGAAAAATATATGGATTGACATAATGTTATTGAAGGATATGTGTTCATTTAATATTTGGACAAAAAATATGGATTGACATAATGTTATTGAAGGATATGTGTTCATTTAAAAGTTGGAAAAAAATACATGGATTGACATAATGTTATTGAAGGGATCTGTGTTCGTTTAAAAGTTGGAAAAAAATATGGATTTACATAATGTTATTGAAGGGATCTGTCTACGATTAAAAGTTGGGAAAAAATATATGGATTGACATGTTATTGAAGGGATCTGTGTTCATTTAAAATTGGGAAAAAAAATATGGATTGACATAATGTTATTGAAGGATCTGTATTTATTTAAAAGTTGGGGGGAAAATATATGGATTGACATAATGTTATTGAAGGATCTGTCTTCATTTAAACGTTGGGGAAAAAATATATGGATTGACATAATGTTATTGAAGGGATCTGTGTTCGTTTAAAAGTTGGGGGAAAAAATATATGGATTGACATGTTATTGAAGGATCTGCGTTCATTGAAAGGTTGGGGGAAAAAAGATATGGATTGACATAATGTTATTGAAGGATCTGTGTTCATTGAAAAGTTGGGGGAAAAAAGATATGGATTGACATAATGTTATTGAAGGATCTGTGTTCATTTGAAAGTTTGGGAAAAAAATATATGGATTGACATGTTATTGAAGGAATCAGTGTTCATTTAAAAGTTGGAAAAAAATATATGGATTGATATAATGTTATTGAAGGGATCTGTGTTCGTTTAAAAGTTTGAAAGAAATATATCGATTGACATAATGTTATTGAAGGGATCTGTGTTCGTTTAAAAGTTGGGAAAAAATGGATTGATATAATGTTATTGAAGGGATCTGTGTTCATTTAAAAGTTGGACAAAAAATATATGGATTGACATGTTATTGAAGGGATCTGCGTTCGTTTAAAAGTTGGAAAAAAATAATTGATTGACATAATGTTATTGAAGGGATCTGTGTCCGTTTAAAAGTTGGGAAAAAATATATGGATTGACATAATGTTATTGAAGGGATCTGTGTTCATTTAAAAGTTGGGGGAAAAAATATATATGGATTGACATAATGTTACTGAAGGATCTGTGTTCATTGAAAAGTTGGGGGGAAAAGATATGGATTGACGTAATGTTATTGAAGGATCTGTGTTCATTGAAAAGTTTGGGGAACAAAGATATGGATTGACATAATGTTATTGAAGGATCTGTGTTCATTTGAAAGTTGGGGGAAAAATATATGGATTGACATAATGTTATTGAAGGAATCAGTGTTCATTTAAAAGTTGGAAAAAATATATGGATTGATATAATGTTGTTGAAGGGATCTCTGTTCGTTTAAAAGTTTGAAAAAAAATATATCGATTGACATAATGTTATTGAAGGGATCTGTGTTCGTTTAAAAGTTGGGAAAAAATGGATTGACATAATGTTATTGAAGGGATCTGTGTTCATTTAAAAGTTGGACAAAAAATATATGGATTGACATAATATTATTGAAGGGATCTGCGTTCGTTTAAAAGTTCGAAAAAAATAAATTGATTGACATAATGTTATTGAAGGGATCTGTGTCCGTTTAAAAGTTGGGAAAAAATATATGGATTGACATAATGTTATTGAAGGGATCTGTGTTCATTTAAAAGTTGGGAAAATAAGATATGGATTGACATAATGTTATTGAAGGATCTGTGTTCATTTAAAAGTTGGGGGAAAAAATATATGGATTGACATAATGTTACTGAAGGATCTGTGTTCATTGAAAAGTTGGGGGGAAAAGATATGGATTGACGTAATGTTATTGAAGGATCTGTGTTCATTGAAAAGTTTGGGGAACAAAGATATGGATTGACATAATGTTATTGAAGGATCTGTGTTCATTTGAAAGTTGGGGGAAAAATATATGGATTGACATAATGTTATTGAAGGAATCAGTGTTCATTTAAAAGTTGGAAAAAAATATATGGATTGACATAATGTTATTGAACGGATCTCTGTTCGTTTAAAAGTTGGACAAAAAATATATGGATTGACATAATGTTATTGAAGGGATCTGTGTTCGTTTAAAAGTTGGAAAAAAATAAATGGATTGACATAATGTTATTGAAGGGATCTGTGTTCGTTTAAAAAATGGGAAAAAATATATGGATTGACATAATGTTATTGAAGGGATCTGTGTTCATTTAAAAGTTGGAAAAATATATACGGATTGACATAATGTTACAGAAGGGATCTGTGTTCATTTAAAAGTTGGAATAAAAGATATGGATTGACATAATGTTATTGAAGGGATCTGTGTTCATTTAAAAGTTGGAAAAAAATATATGGATTGACATAATGTTATTGAAGGATCTGTGTTCATTTGAAAGTTGGAAAAAAATATATGGATTGACATATTGTTATTAAAGGGATCTGTGTTCATTTAAAAGTTGGAAAAAAATGGATTGACATAATGTTATTGAAGGGATCTGTGTTCATTTAAAAGTTGGACAAAAAATATATGGATTGACATAATGTTATTGAAGGGATCTGTGTTCGTTTAAAAGTTGGAAAAAAATAAATGGATTGACATAATGGTATTGAAGGGATCTGTGTTCATTTAAAAGTTGGACAAAAAATATATGGATTGACATAATGTTATTGAAGGGATCTGTGTTCATTTAAAAGTTGGACAAAAAATATATGGATTGACATAATGTTATTGAAGGGATCTGTGTTCGTTTAAAAGTTGGAAAAAAAAATATATGGATTGACATAATGATATTGAAGGGATCTGTGTTCATTTAAAAGTTGGAAAAAAATATATGGATTGACATATTGTTACTGAAGGGATCTGTGTTCATTTAAAAGTTGGGAAAAAAATATATGGATTGACATAATGTTATTGAAGGATCTGTGTTCATTTAAAAGTTGGACAAAAAATATATGGATTGACATAATGTTATTGAAGGATCTGTGTTCATTGAAAAGTTGGGGGGAAAAAGATATGGATTGACATAATGATATTGAAGGATCTGTGTTCATTTAAAAGTTGGACAAAAAATATATGGATTGACATAATGTTATTGAAGGATCTGTGTTCATTGAAAAGTTTTGGGAAAAAAGATATGGATTGACATGTTATTGAAGGGATCTGTCTTCATTTAAAAGTTTGAAAAAAATAAATCGATTGACATAATGTTATTGAAGGGATCTCTGTTCGTTTAAAAGTTGGACAAAAAATATATGGATTGACATAATGTTATTGAACGGATCAGTGTTGGTTTAAAAGTTGGAAAAAAATATATGGATTGACATAATGTTATTGAAGGGATCTGTGTTCGTTTAAAAGTTGGGAAAAAAATATATGGATTGACATAATGTTATTGAAGGGATCTGTGTTCATTTAAAAGTTGGAAAAAAATATATGGATTGACATAATGTTATTGAAGGAATCTGTGTTCATATAAAAGTTGGAAAAAAATATATGGATTGACATAATGTTATTGAAGGATCTGTGTTCGTTTAAAAGTTGGACAAAAAATATATGGATTGACATAATGTTATTGAAGGGATCTGTGTTCATTTAAAAGTTGGAAAAAAAGATATGGATTGACATAATGTTATTGAAGAGATCTGTGTTGATTTAAAAGTTGGAAACAAAGATATGGATTGACATACTTTTATTGAAGGGATCTGTGTTCATTTAAAAGTTGGAAAAAAATATGGATTGACATAATGTTATTGAAGGATCTGTGTTCATTGAAAAGTTGGAAAAAATATATGGATTGACATAATGTTATTGAAGGGATCTGTGTTCATTTAAAAGTTGGGTAAAAAAAAAAATGGATTGACATAATGTTATTGAAGGGATCTGTGTTCATTTAAAAGTTGGGGGGAAAAAAGATGAGATATTTGGTGAACCAGACAGTGCAAAAAGACAAGCAGTCTTTAGTTTTGAAAAGTTCATTGACTGGCTGGCTATTTACTTGACTGGCATGCTGACTGACTGTTGGCTGGCTGGTTGACTGATTGACTAATTGTCTTACTCACTCACAAACTAACTTATTGACTAGCTGATGGATAATCGACTTATTCATTGACTTACTGATTAATGACTTATTAACCTGCTGAACGATTGACTTATTAACTGACCGATCAGCTGACCAACTGAACTACTTACTAATTGACTAGACGACTAACTAATTGACCTACTAATTGGCTGACTTATTTACTAACTTACTGATTGATAGACTTACTGGCTAAGTGACTGACTTACTGACTTCCTGACAACTTATTGACCTCTGACTGACTGATTTATCTACTGGCTTATCTACTGACTGATAGACTTACTGGCTGACTGGCCAAGTGACTGACTTATTTCCTGACACTTATTGACCTACTAACCGACTGGTTTATTTACTTAGTAACTGAGAAGGGAATTTATGAAACACTAAGCTGACACCTCCAAAATGATTGGAGCATCAAGACTGTTGTCATTTTTGTTTAAAGCCCGGCCGACTGCGCAAAGCCATATCAGGGCTATAACAATCTGAAAATATTGGTGTTCGTCTGTCGTCGTCGACAATGACCACGGCTTCATGAAGTCGATTTGAGTCAGTGTGTCCGGAGGTAACTAATCAATCCGACCCGGGCACGGTAGTAACGTCCACAGGTTGGACATCTGTGGTCGGTTTCTGTGGTTGAAGGGTTTGCAGCCCTAGCTTTCCGTGCAGCTCGTTTTTCTTGTGCAGATTGGATACGAGACACTTGTGAAGTGGTACATGGAAATTAAGTACACATATAAAACGTATGCGCGCACATAATCTACGGAAATACCCCCGACGTTGACCACTCTGTCCAATTTATCACACAAGGGATTTAAAAACACATTTCTGAATACAAACATAAACATGACTAAGGACACTAAAACATAGAATAAAAACGGGCCTAAATTACCTAACTTGCTTCTGAACATCAAATTTCCTTAGATCAAAGGGTAGATTATTCCACAGAAAAATGTCCAAAATGGGCTTATAATCGGAAAGTGCGAGTCTTCCGTCTGCTGAATCGAGAAATTTTGAATAGCCGCCGAGTATTAGATTTAAAATCAAGATTCATGAAAGTTTTGATTTGGCCTGTTTTAATGTATGGTTGCGAAGCCTGGACACTAACAAAAGATGATTTTATGACCATTGTTTTGTGAAATTATAATAGGCACAATCTTATTATAATTTACACATATATCACGCCTAAACGAATATTATCCATCAAGGAATTTCACTTACTTTTTGTTAGGCCTGATCGGTTCAGCGAACCCTCGTCAGACTGAACCGATCAGGCCTAACAAAAAGTAAGTGAAATTTCTTGATGGATAATATTCGTTTAGGCGTGATATATGTGTAAATTATAATAAGATTGTGCCTATTATAATTTCACAAAACAAATGGTCATAAAATTAAGTAACGCCTATATGGCTGAAACAAGAAAACTCTCAGCATTAACAAAAGATGAAGAAAATAAAATCAATGCAGCAGAAATGTGGCTCTGTAGACGACTTCTCAGAGTCAAATGGACAGAAGAAGAATAAACGGTGGCGTGTTAAAGGAGCCGAATGTCCAGTGCCAACTGCTGACAGAGATCAACAACAACAAAGAAAACTGAAATACGTAGGCCATACGATCAGAAACACCAAAACAGATCTGATGTCAACGGCCCTGCAGGGGAAAGTTGAGGCGATGAGAAGAAAAGGACGACCGCACACCTCCTAATTCAACAACATCGCTGAAGTCTGTGGTCTGGGAATCCAGGGGTCGCCCACAGATGTCTTATTTGTGTGGCCTGGAGAAGACTTGTGACATCGAGTGTGGTTCCTACCGCCGATCCCGGCGAGGGAGAGGGGTGAGGTGAGGTGTATCAGAAGAACAAAGAGCATGGGAAGGAGAACAGACCTGGAGCCATTCAGATATAAGCAGAAGCAGCACCGGGGATAACCATTGTCACATGTACAATTGATTGCAGAGGGATTCCAGTGGGAATCAGAGGATCCCCTTGTGGTGAACGGGTGTGTGGGATCCAGCGTCACTATTCCATGGAAGTTCACCAAGCTGGGATTGGAATCCTTGCAGTCTATGCACTGGTTTAGGTTCTCCACTCAAACTGTCGCCTCTGTTACTGGGTAGGTGTGACCACTTGTACCCGTGTGTGTGTGTGTGTGTGTGTGTATGTGTGTGTGTGTGTGTGTATGTGTGTGTGCGTGTATGTGTGTGTGTATGTGTGTGTGGTGTGGTGTGGTGTGGTTGGTGTGTGTGTGTGGTGTGTGGTGTGTGTGTGTGTGGTGTGTGCGTGAGGGTCTGTGTGCATGTGTTGTGGGGTTGGGAGGTAGTGTGGGAAGAGAATGTCAGGCATACATATATGGATATATGATGGCAGAGAGAGAGAGAGAAGAGAGAGAGTCTGCGTGTGTGTGTATGTGCGTGAGCAGTCTGTGTGCATGTATTGTGGGGTTGGGAGATAGTGTGGGAAAAGAGTGTCTGTGTCTGTGTGTACACGCGTGTTTATTTTTCCAAATCTAAGTGTGTGTTTTTTCCCCAAAGAATTTTGCCAGACAAATCCTGTGTTGTCATGGGTAGTTTTGCATGTACTAGATATGTGGTGTGTGTGTGTGTGTGTGTGTGTGTGTGTGTGTGTGTGTGTGTGTGTGTGTGTGTGTGTGTGTGTGTGTGTGTGTGTGTGTGTGTGGTGTGTGTGTGTGTGTGTTTATCTATCTATCTACATTATTATATATGTTTCAGCCAAGCTTCCTTAGCTTCATTGCACCTATTCCTGATCTCCTTGTTTATCTTCCTGGAGATCTCATTTCTCTTTGCCTTCCTCCTTTCCTCCAACAAGCCCAAAATTTCATTAGTCATCCAGTTCTTTTTTGCTTTTCTATCTGCCTTAGGAATTTCCTCACAAGCTTCATTTATCGAATTCCTCAACTTTGTCCATTGTTCCTCACTGTCACCAGCGTGTTGGTGTAGTGGTGTTAGTGGTAGTGTCACTAAATTGAAATAATACATACATATGTTGGTGTTGGGTTCGTGGTAGTGTGGCTGAATTGAAGAAATATATATATAATTTCAATTCAGCCACACTACCACCAACATTATTTATATATATATATATATATTATATATATATATAATATTATTATATATATTTCAATTCAGCGACACTACACCAAACAACACATACATATTATTTCAATTCAGTGTTATTGTTATAATTCATTGTTGTTTAAAGCCCAGCCGACTGCATAGAGCCATATCAGAGTTATAACCGTTTCAAAACAAACAAAACTTCAACAGGATAAAAAATGAAAAGAAAATTAAGTACACATATCATTGCATTCGTGCACATAACCTAGAGAGATGCCCCTGGCGTTGACCACTCCGTCCAATTTATCGCACAGGGGAGTTAAAAAACAAACCTGAATACAAACTGAAAGATAACTAAGGACAACAAAACATTCATAAGAACGGGCCTAAATTACTTAAAATTACTTCCGCATATCTCACCTTCCTAGAGCCCAAAATGCATTTAATACATGTACCCAATTATCGATCCTAAGAAAAAGTACGTAAGACTTTATCGAACACATACAGGTGAATGGACCAGCAAGGCAGAAAATGATAGGAAGAAATGACAGAAAGCAAAGGAACAAGGCAGAAGCAAAGAGAGAGACAGAAAAGAGGAAATTTCTAGCACAGAATTTCCGGAAGGTGGGGATACTATTCATACTGAAATACTGAAAGAGACCCCGGCAACCCCACGGGGGTTCAATTCAGTGACACTATCACCAACCCTGCACCAACATATATATATATATTATATATATATATATATATATATATATATATATATATATACAACACATATATGTGTATATACATATATCGTATATATGTATATACATGTATATACACAAATCATATGTATATATATATATATATATTTATATATTATATTATATATATATATATATATATATAATATAGTATATATATATTCATTCAGTACACCCCACAAACACACACACACACACAACACCACACACCGCACACACACATACACACACACACACACACACACACACACACACACACACACACACACACACACACACACACACACACACTAAATGTATACATATATATGTATATAAATTATTTCAATTCAGGGACACTACCACCAACCCTGACCCCCGTTTCAAGCCATCTCAGGAGAACGCAGAGCTGGACCTGCAGAGCCTGATGTTGGCGGACACCGGACACTACCAGGTGGACGTCAAGCTGCTGACCAAAAACAAAAAGGGTCAGTGGGACGAACCTTCTGTCCATCACGCCACCGCCGTGCTCTTCGTCCGAGGTCAGTTCTGACTAGCTGTCACCAGTTTGACCGTTCCTTACATTCATACCTTCCATACATTCCATACCTTTCACACATTCCATACCTTCCACACATTCCATACCTTCCCTACATTCCATACATTCCACACATTCCATACTTTCCCTACATTCCATACCTTCCATACATCTTTGAACACATCCACCCCTGTAGGGATGTCGTGGGGTGGTGGGTGGATGGGTGAGGGTTAGGGAAGGGAGTGGTGGGGGATGGGGTGGGTGGGAGACGTGAAGACGGGGCTGAGAGGTTCTCCTAAAACCAGTCGTCGTTGTGTAGTGGTTAATGCAACGGACTACCAACTAAAAGGTTGTGGGTTCGAATCCCCATCAGTCCCTTCAAAAAATGTGGGTTTTTCCCGCTCCAACCGGCTCCTACTCAAGAGTTGAGCGCGCTATGGGCTCACAGGGAAGACTGGGACCACACAGTCGAGTCTCATCCACTTCATGATACGTCTTTGAGGGTGCTGGTCAGATCTTCTGATTAACACCGCACGTGTGTCTCTCGAGCTTGGCTGACGCCAGGATATGTTATGATAATAAGCGTAGAGTACAGCCCTGTCACGCAGTCTCAATCCTAGACGGAACTTCATAGCATCATGTTTATTATCCTCATTGTCATCATTATCACATTGTAAAAACTGTACCAGCTTCTGTAGCCATTAAGGTGGCGTAGAAAATGGGACAAACAAACAGGTTCTTTTAATGAAAAGATAGTATCCCCACTTAAAAAAAAATTCTGCGCAAAAATTTTCTCCTATATCATTCGCTGTCCTTGTCTACCTTCTCATCATCACCATCGTCATCATTATCATTATCGACTTACAAAAAAAAGTATACGAATTTATGAATTCGGGTTTTCCTTTCCTATTGTTTCATTATTTCTTTGTCCATAAATGTACTAATTTTTCACAGACCCGCCATCTCTTTCCGGCAAAGAGTTGAAGATAAAGGAAGTGACGTCACAGGAAATGTGCGCCCTCCAGCGGCAAGTGACACTGACGTGTGGCCACTTCAGCAGTCGAGGATTTCCGCCTGTCGACGTCGTGTGGACTGTAATGACCATTGTTATCATTCTTTCTCCATTGTTTTTTCTAAGCATTGTCGTTATCATTATCATCATTATCATTATTGTTTAAAGCTCAGCGGGCTGCACAGAGCCATATCAAGCCTAATAACAATCTCAACACTTCTTTGACCCTGGAAACAAAAAAACAAAAACAAAATTAGATACACACATGTATTTGCGCACATAATCTAAGGATATGCCCTTAGAGTTGGCTACTCCGTTCAATTTATCATCAGGAGAGTCTACAAACAAACAAACAAACAAAAACAACAAAAAACAAAACAAAACAACAACAAAAAAATGAATACCGATACAGGTATACAAATATAATTATGTTTGTACACTAAACGTATGTAAAGACTTGCCTAAAATATTGAACATTTTCTGGGCAGACTTCAGACTGCAGCAAATTTAGACATAAAGGCCAAGGCTCTTCAGAGGGGAGATAACAAAAACAACAAAACAGCAAATTTATACAGACACAAACATATAAAGCACATGTTTTCAACACACAAACGTACGCAGACCAAGACAGTAATCTGCAGATAAGATGTACGTTACATATGATGCGCATTCCGGATTTTGAATGTTTTGTACAAATAGATGGTAGGTCGTTTAACATATTACTTTCTTAACAGTTGACATGAGTAAGTTAAATCTGTATAACAATAATGATGGTGGAATAATAATGATGATAATAATGATAATAATGATCATAATACTTCCTTAACAGTTGACATGAGTAAGCTAAATCTGTATAACAATAATGATGTTGGAATAATAATGATAATAATAATGATAATGATAATACTTCCTTAACAGTTGACACGGGTAAGCTAAATCTGAATAACAATAATGATGTGGATAATAATGATAATAATAATGATAATAATGATCATAATACTTCCTTAACAGTTGACATGAGTAAGCTAAATCTGTATAACAATAATGATGGTGGAAAAATAATAACATCATCATAATCATCATCATCATCATCATCATCATTAGGTGCCTTGCCGCATGGCGTTGGCGATAATAATAATAATGATAATGTTTATCAGAGCAGTATCTTGATATATAAATCCAATCAAAGCGTGCAGTCTCATTACCACACTTGCACACATTTACTCACAAAAGACACAAACTTCAGGGGGTACACAGCACACTGGGAGGGCAAGGACAGGATGGAGGAAGCTGGTGGATAGGGAGAGGAATCAAAGGGTCAAGGTTTTGCAGTTGGTGGATAGGATGTAGGAGTCTTTTAACCTCTTTCTCCCGCACCCTGTCAATCAGCGTTCTTCATTGTCAACCATGCCAGCAAAGCAGAAACTTAACCCAGTTGGTGGATAGGATTAGGAGTCAAAGGGTAAAAGATATTGATGGAATCAATCGATCTGAGATCATTGAAGGTGGGACAACAAAAGACAAAAATAATGAACTTCACTTTCCTTCCCGTTTTTCTTAGACACATTCACATTTAAGGTCAGAGCAATCGTTCCCTTTAGTATAAGGAGGCCTCCACAAATGAGTGATTATTATCGTCAGCGGGGGGTTTGGTAGGAACAGTGTTCTCAGTCAGCTTTATCACGACAGGCACTATGGAACTCCATCCATATAACCCAGCGTCAGTGCGGGGCCTCCTATGCTGGGTGGGCCTGTTGTGGTTTAACGTTTCGTATAGTTCCCATGGGCTTTCTGGCTCTGGGATTTCTACTGAACCAACGTAGGGTTGGGGGTGTCTTGTGGAATCAGAATGAACTGTGTGGCGCCAAATGAGGCAGCGAAGTTGGGAAATACAACAAACAAACAACATACACACACAATCACACACACACACACTCACACACACACACAACACACACACACACATACAACACACACACACACACCACACAACATACACACACACACACACACACACACACACACACACACACACGCACACATACACACACACACACACACAACACACACAACACACAACACATAACACACACCACAGAGACACACAGACACACACACATATACACACACATAGACACACACACAGAGACACACAGACACACACACACACACACACACACACACACACACACACACACACACACACACACAGACACACACAAAAGGGAGGGGAGAGTGATTAATTTTGAAAAACTACATGCAGCTACAGTCCGCTCTGAGGAAAAATTTCATTTGATATGATAACAAACGAACATAATACAAAGTGTTAACAACAAGATAAGTAACTACCAACCAGCTAATCCATCAAACACACACACACACACACACACACACACACACACACACACACACACACCACACACACACACACACACACCACACACCACACACACACACACAAAGAAAACCCCAATCCGTGGACAAGACACCTCACCCCACCCAAGTTGAAGCCTTTGTGGTCAAGTAGCTGTTCAAGCCATATTTTTATGTTTTCGATTCAACTTTTTTTTTTTTTCATTTGGTAGAGATTCACTCCATGTCAGCTGGAAGGCTTACAGGTATGGTGAAAACCAAAGTGAGCTGCGTTGGAGGTGCTGGCTCACACACACACACACACACACACACACACACACACACACACACACCACAGGGGAGGGGGGCACGGGAAGATACAAATCTTTTAAGAATGCACCGAAGATCAGTAATCTCGTCCCTGTATCAGCTTTGTTCAAATACACTCCGACTAATTCTCTTTTGTAAAAAAAAAAACACCACCTTTCCACAGGGGACAAAGCTCGCTAATTTTGTCTAGTAAAGAACAAAACTTTTTACTGTGAGCGGAGTCAGTGGCAAATTTAGTCTCGTAAAGGACAAAACTTTAGACAGTGGGCGAAGAATGTGGTAAATTTAATCTTGTAAACCACTGAAAGCTTTCCGCACTGGGCAAGTCAGTGGCAAGTTTGGTCTTATGAAGAACAATACTTTCCACGGAGCACAAAACCCGTGGCAAATTTGGTCCCGTAAGGAACGATATCTTCCACTGATGGTTGAATCAGTGTCATATTTAGTCTTGTAAAAAAAACCCACAATATTTAGCTCATTGTCATATTTAGTCTTGTAAAGAACAAAACTTTCAACAGTAGACAAAATCAGCACCAAATCTAGTCTACTTAAAACCAAAACTTTTCACAGTGGAGGAAGTTGGATCCCAAGTTAAGATGTCTCTGGATCCAGAACTATTTTTTGATTGAGAAATATCTTCTTTCGTCAGATGAATTGATTTGTCAGTTTTTGTTTCTTAAACTTATCTCTGATATGAACCAAATTTGTATACACACTAACATCACGTAGACCCATCCATATTAACATCAAGTAAACTTCTAATGTATAAATGTTTTCATTTTCTCACTGATAAACACAGAATTTGGTGGTGATGACGGTGGTGGTGACGTTTGTGGTAGTGGTTAAGGTTTTGTACGTATGTGTTTATGTGTGTGTGTTGTGATGGTGGCGGCGGTGGTGATGGTGGTTGTGGTGGTGGTTAAGGTTTTGTACGTACGTGTTTATGTGTGTGTGTTGTGATGGTGGCGGCGGTGGTGATGGTGGTTGTGGTGGTGGGATGTGTATGTTTAACGTTTGTCTCCGTGTGTGGTATTTCAAGGAGATGCAAATCTGCTTTAAACATTTCTGTTTTGTGGCTTTCCTAAAAAGGATGTTTAAATTTCAGATGAAAGTTTTTGTTTGTTTGTTTGATTGATTGATTGTTCAGTTTTGGCTTGGTTTGCTCATGTAACTTGGAGTTGGCTGGTTGGTTGGCTGCCTGCTTGGCTGCTTGATGGTTGGTCGGTCATCTGTTGATTAACATGTGCGTTTGCTTCGTGTATCTTATTCTAAACTTATCGTTTGTGTTATCCCAAGCTACATGTGTGCACGTGTGTCTGCGTATGTATGCGTGCATGTGCGCACGCGTGTGCTCACGTGCTTGCTGCGTGCATGATTTGCGCGTGTGTGTATGATGAGCACAGGACCCGGCAGGCCAGAAGCTGAGCAGCACACGCTTCACCAACGGCAACTTTGAACTTGACCTTCCTCGCCGACCTTTGACCGGCAACTACACGTGCAGTGTCCACTGTCAGAACCCGGTCCTGCAGTGCCTGGACCCTGACTCCCCCGTGCTGGACAGGCCACAGATACACGTGCAAGCCCCCACTGCTGACGGCTGTACAGACGCTTACATTTCTGAATCGGAACCGGAAGGCTCAACAAGCCCCACCCCCCATCCCCAGGCCATAGAGAGACTCCAGTCCAACGTGACGGAGCTTCGTCAAGACCTGGTCACTCTGCGAGACCAACACAACAGTCTGAAAGAAGAGAACGAACAGAGGACAGAAGACTTCGAGACCAAGGTGGAGGACCTTCAAGAGCTCGTCGTCCGCGCCTTTCAGTCGTCCAGCGGAGCGCAGTTCCACGTGCTCCAGCAGATGGTGACCAGACTGCAACAAACGGTAGAGGATCTACAGCAGAACGTCTCCACACTGCAGGAACAACGTCGTGGCAACTTAAACGACGAAGCAGAAAGACAACAACATCAGCAGCAGATCCAAGACCTTACAGACAAACTCGAAGACCTCAAAGACAAACTAGAACTGGATCAGAAGACGACGCAATCCATGGAAACGAAAGTTGGCAAATTGAGGGAAGACTTGTTGCAAACTCGGGCAACTCTCGTTTTGCTTGAAGACTCTATGAACGAGAACGTGGCAGAAAGACGAGGAGGAGATGAGGACTCACAGAGGCATGCTGAGAGAGTGGCAGAGCTGTGGCTGAGCTTGACTCGCCTGGAGGACCGCTATAACGACACTGTGGATGAGATTGCGGAGGTTCGGGAAGCCCAGAGGATGTGTGAGCGACGTCAGGACAGTCTGACCCAAGCCCTCACCAACGTGTCTTCACAGGTGGTCAGCATAGTGCAGGTAAGTGAAAGGACACAGTCCTCGTGTTCAGTCTGTCTTTTACGTCCTTTTCTATCTGCCATTTTTATCAAATGTGAAACTATACGTAGTTGCTTTGAATACGCCACTTTCATAAAATGTGAAACTAGACAGAAGTTGTTTTGAATCTGCCACCGTCACCAGATGTGAAACTAGACAGAAGTTGGATGTGCCATTTTCATCAAAAGTGAAACTAGACAAAATCTGCCATTTTCACCAAATGTCAAACTACACAGAATTTGTTTTAAGTCTGCCATTGTCACCAGATATGTATCATAGGACATTCTGAATGAGTAGTCATGGATGTGTAGTTATAGACTTGTACGGAGCGTGTGGCCGAGTGGTTGAAACACTTGCTTAGAACGCGAGAAACCCAGGTTCAATCCACCGATTACTACAGATATTGCCATGTAGGCCCTACATAGCGTTTACAAAAGGATAACTTTCAGGGCCTCTACAACCAAAGACAGAACAAATGCAGTATGCACTTGTAGCCCAAAGAGAGAGTTGTCTTGTACAGTCGCCAAGGCACAGAGGTCAGCACAACGGACTAACGCCTGGAAGGTTGTGGGTTCGAATCCATATCAGTACTGACAAATCATTGTGAGATTTTTCAGTCCTCAAATGACTGCTACCCAAAGCTGAACATGCTATAAGCTCATCGGGAAGACTAAGACACACAGTCCAGTCTCATCCTCCTGACTGACGCACTTTTAAACGTGGTTCTCAAATCTCCAAACCAACACCACAGGAGTCTGTATCTCTTAGGCGCAGCTGACACCATGATGTATTATGGATAGTAAGCATAAGGCCATGAATATATTTCCACAGCGCGCATAATTTGATTTTCGCCTAGGAACATGAATATAATTATTTCAACAGTTCATAAAATTTATTTTTCACCTAACAAAAGGTTAAAGTGTAATTGTTTCCACGTGCATATGATAATGTTTTTAGCGAATATAAGGTCATGAATGTAATTATTTCCACAGTACATGCAATTTGTTTTTCAGCTAATCTAGTCATGAATATGTATCCACAGTGCATAAAATCTGTTTTTAAATTTGTGTAAGGTCATAATTTCTACCGTGTTTGTACTTTGTTTTGTCTGCCAAAATAAGTCAAGCATACATTTTCACAATGTGTACGTTTCGTTTTCCACCTAAAGTAAAGCCATACATGTATTTCCGCACTGCACATACTTTGTGTATGAATCTCCCCATCCTTTTTTTTTTTCAAAAATGGGAATTGTTTCATCTCTCTCTCTCTCTCTCTCTCTCTCTCTCTGTGCGCGCGCGCGTTTGTATGTGTATATGTGTGCGTGCGTTTCTTTCTCTTGTGTGTGTGTGTGTGTGTGTGTGTGTGTGTGTGTGTGTGTGTGTGTGTGTGTGTGTGTGTGTGTGTGTGTAAAACGTGTTAACGGCTCTTTACGGGCGGATCTTTACCAAAGGTGAACCAAGGCGAGCACTGCTAGGGAGTCAAGGAGTCGCCAAAGTATCAAGTTTGAAAGATAAAGTTCAAAAGTCAAGGTCAGACAGATCCTTACAAAAATTTGAGAAAGATAATGAGTGTGAAGCACTTTCTCAATCATTTCTTTTGAAAACATTATTTTTACTATTGTGACAAATCTACCATTGTCCAGGACGCAAGACGTTTTATTTTCGAGTAAAGCTCCTTCAAGGTCACCATGACCTCAAGAAATACGAAATCTGGGTTTTCGGTGATAAGTTCTGTACAAAAAGGGAGCTTCTTAGAATGGCTTGACCATCTTCTTTGTTGTTGTGTTTTGAATGAAAAGGGACATTGTTGGAATGGCCTGACCATTTTGTTTGTTTGTTTTATTTTTCAACCTGTCCACACCTACCTGTGCTTTCGTTCGGAAACCTAACATAACTATTTGTGAACACACACACACACTCACACACACACTCACACACACACACACACACACACACACACACACACACACACACACACACACACACACACAAATAATCACAAAAACACAAATGCAAACAAACAAAACCACAAACAGTCAAGGCAAAACAAACACACACAGACAAACAAGCAAACCAACCACTAAAGTGTCGCTGATCTACAGGTGTTACCGGAGCGGGTGGACCAAGCACTGAGTGAAAGTCAAGCCACCCAGACCAAGCTGACCAGTCTGGACCAGAGGCTGAACAGGGTGGAGAATGGACAACCACTGACACTACGGGATGACACTATATCTGGGAGAGGTCTGCATTGATGGATGGATGGATGGATGGATGGATGGATGGATGAATTGATGGACGGACGGACGGACAGATGGATGGACGGACGGACGGATGGATGGATGGATGGACGGATGGATGGATGGATGGATGGATGGACGGGCGGGGGGATGGATGGATGGAGGGAGGGAGGGAGGGATGGACGGACAGATGGATGGACGGACAGACAGACAGATGGATGGACGGACGGATGGATGAATGGATATGTGATGGATGGTGAATGGATGGATAGATGAAAGCTGGATGGCTAGATGAATAGATAGGTATGTGGGTGGATGATGGATTGATGGAGGGGTGGATTAGATGGACGGGTGCATTGGTGGAATTATGGATGGGAGGACAGGGGATGCACGGACGGATGGGTAGGATTATGGAGGATGGACGGACGAGAAAATGCATGGAAGGAAGGATGGATGAATTGGGCGGGGTATGGATGGATGCGTGTCAGAGTGGTTGGCTGGATGAATAGTTGTAAAACTTGAGGAATGAAGGGCAGTCACACTTGTTTTCATTAATTTTTTGCATAAAAAGGGAGACTATTAGAAGGCCTTGACTGCTCTCTCTCTCTCTCTTTCTCTCTCTCTGTCTTTGTGCGTGTGTGTGTGTGTGTGTATTGTGTGTGTGCATGCGCGTGCGTGTGTGTGTGTGTGTCATGTGTGTGTGATTGTGTGATACATATATATATATTATTGCAGATAAACCAAAGAACAAGACAACAAACTAGAATGTTGAGATAGATATATCAGTGTGTATTTGTTTACCTCCGCAAGTCGATTTTTCAATAGAATTTTGCCAGAAACAACACTTTCGACGCCGTGGGATCTTTTACGTGCGCTGAGCGCGTTCTGAACAGGGACCCTGGTCTATCTTGTCATCCAAAAGACCAGAGAGTAGAGAAGTCTGTTGTTGTTGGCGATTGGGACATTGAGTGCAACACATCTACGAGAGAGATTCATCAAAAAATGGCAGCTTTGTAATTTCGAGATATAACATACGCTGTATTATCATCAAACAGTTGATTGCGCCCTCCCCCTTTCTTCTTTTTTTTCCTTTTCTTTTCTTTGCTCTTTTTTTTTAGTACGTGGCGTGTTTACAGTTGATATTGTCTTCTTGTTTGATCAGGGCTAAAGGCTTTCGTCAATTAAAAGTTTCTGAGTTTTGAAAGCAATCCCGCCCTCTCTGTTTCTCTCTCATAGATACACACGCACGCCCACATTTTTAACACACACACACCCACACACACACACACACACACACACACACACACACACACACACAAAACACACAAGTAGCCCTAATCATACATAAACCACACACTTCACCACCCTTTTTCTTCTCCTGCCCATCTCTCTATCATGTCTCCTCGTCTTCTTGCTCCATCATCTCATCTCTCCCGGCTCTGTTCCCGTGCATTCCTGGTCTTGATCGCAATACATTAGTAGAGAATTGCGTTTTGATGACATAGCAGCTTTCCGAATTTAAATAGACTAATCGCATTGTTAGAGAAGTTAATTGCCCTCCCACCTCTCCTTCTCTTTTTTCCTCTTCCCCCCCTGCCTCTGTCACTCTTTGCCTTCAGAATGGGAGATTAATTGATTCATGTCACTCTTGTAATTAGATAAAGGGTAAACGTTCGGTCAAAAATTTTGGGCTTTTGCAAACGCCGTTAGTTCCTCTCGTCCACCATGCCACTCTATAAACCGCATCAAAACAACCAGAATTCAACACCAGCGAAAATATAAAGAAACATGAACACTTGATATTATTCATTCCCTCCTCCATTCCGTATTTCAGAAAAAGTAATTAATTGGTGTAATGTAGAATAACATGATAAAAGAATGATTGTATTTTATGGATAAAGATTTCACGACGAACGGACGATTGATTATGATGTATGATGATAGCAAAATAGATGAATGATATGGGTGAAGATGGAATGTAATGATAAAGGGTGATGATGATGAAGAGGAATGAGAGAAAGGATGAGAAGATGGATATGAAGAGAGAAAGGAAGGAGAAAGAGGTAGAGAGAAACGGAGGAGGAGAAAAGAGAAGAAGAAGAGAAAAGAGAAAATGGAAGAATAAGACAGGAGAAGTAGAAGAAGGTAAAGAAGAAGCGAAAAGAAAAAGAGGAGATGAAAAGAAGAAGAAGAAGAAAAAGAAAGTGGGGGAGGAGGCGGAAGAGAAGAAGAAGAAAAAATGATGACGATGATGATGATGATGACGATGACGATGATGATGATGATTAATATATTCGGCAGATCCGTTGGTATCCAAAGCAGTTCCAACAATGACCATAACCTCTCCCTGGAATGGATTGGAGAAGTCTGTGTTCCATGACTTCCTCATAACGCCAGAGGGTCGTGTCGTCATCGCTGACCGTTTGCATGCTAACGTCATCATGGCCTACAACGTCTCGTCGGATGACGTCACGACTCGACCTTTGAGGCACGGCACTAAAATCAGGTATCCAGTGTTTATTTCTTCTTTGTCACAATGTCTTTACCGTGTGAAATTCGAGCTGCTCGTCTCAGGGAGTGTCTCGCCGCAGTGCAGCACCACCCATTTTTTTTTTCTTTCTTCTGTGAATGTGCATTTATGCGTACTCTATGACAGTGGATTTTGTTTGCAACAGAATTTTGTTATGGATAACTTCTTTGTTGCCCGGGGATCGTTAACGTGTGCAACGCGTATGTCACACGGGAATTCGATTTATCGACTCATCCGAAAGTCTAGCACCGAGACTACTACTTAAAATGCAGATTGAGGGGAATTCAAACAATCAGCCTGCTGCAAGAGCATTCTACACAAGAGATTCAGGGTTCAGGAGCAGAGGCAGACCAAGGAAGTGATGGCCCACACCCCTCAGCTGTACCTCCCCTTGACATCCGTAATGGGTACCAGACAATGGAAAAAGTAAAGTAATAACGGGAAAGAAAATTCACTATCTAATCTACGATCTGAACAGTGTGTGTGTGTGTGTGTGTGTGTGTGTGTGTGTGTGTGTGTGTGTGTGTGTGTCTTGTGGGTGTTTGGGTGTTAGTGTGTGTGTGTATGTCTGTGTATGTACTGTGTAGTGTGTTGTATGTACGTGTGTGTTGTGTGTGTGTACGTGTGTGTTTGTGTGTGTACGTGTGTGTTTGTGTGTCTATGTGTGTGTGTGTGTGTTATGGTGTACGTGTGTATGTATGTGTGTGTGTGCGTGTGTGCGTGTGCGCGCGCGCGTGTGTCATAGGCAGGTGCTTTAACCATTACTCCACACACCACTAATATGTATGTGTATGCGAGTGCGTCTACGTGTGCGTGTGTATGTGTTGTTATCGTTGTTGTTGTTGTTGTTGATGTTGCGGTAGTGGTGAGGTGATGGCGGAGGTTTCTCGTCCGATCCACTTTGTGTCCTTGATGGTGGTGGTGACAGTGAGACGTGTGCAAGTACGCACACGCTCAGACGGACATATACGAACACAGGCTTTACTGTTCGCTGTTTGTTATTAATTGTTATGGAAGCATGATTGTGTGTGTACACCTTCATTGTGCATGCTTGAAAGCGTGCACGCACGCACGCACGCACTGTTGTGTGTGTGTGTGTGTGTGTGTGTGTGTGTGTGTGTGTGTGTGTGTGTGTGTGTGTACGTATATATGAGAGTAAGAGGTGCGTATCGCTACGTCTCACTATCACCATCCCACCACCACCACCACCCAACATCAACACCAACATCAACAACAACCATCAACGTATCGATTTCCACACACAGGAGACTGACCAACATGGAGGGCGGTAAAGTAGCCGCCACCGTCGACGACCACTACATCTACATCGTGGACACCACCAACACAGACTCCGAGGACCGTGACCGTTGGGTACGCACTCCTGTCAAGTACGGCGGCATCGCGGCCAGGTCCCCCCAGACCCTGTTCGTGGGTGTTGACTCTGATGACGCGGATTCCGTGGCTCGCATCGACGTCATCTCCGTTGTGGAAGATACGGCAGTGGTCCTGTACACTTTGTTGGACCAGTCCGTAACGGCCGAGCTCAGAAGGCCGGCGAGTCTGACCGTCCACGATGATCACCTGTACATCTGCGACTGGGACAGCAGCAAGATCATCCGCCTCTCGCTCCAAACCCTGCAGGTGACCGTTTTCTCCGGGCCCCGCGCGGAACCGGAACTGCACTACTACCAGCCCCGTGACGTGGTGTTTGACGTCAGCGGCAACATGTACGTGGCGACGGGAGGGGGGCTGTGTGGGGGTGTGGTGAGCTACACCTACTTAAAGGGCTTCTGTGTGGTGGTGGTCAGCCAGGAAGGATGGTGGGATCGCCTGATCATGAAGGGTCAGCATATCTACCCCTATGCCCTGTCCCTGACCCCTTCAGGACTGGCCGTGTCCTGGGTCTCCTGGATGCAGGAACCCGTAAGATCCTTGGTCCAGTGGTACGACCTCGTCAAAGAGCACGATTAAACAATAAAGCCTGGAGTACCTGGAGTTCGAGTCTTTGGTCTTACCACTCGATGGGAGTGCATTGTATCTGTGTTTTAAAAGTTATGGACACGGTCAGTTTTTGTTTGTTTGTTTCAGGTTAAGCTTTTGTTTCAACTCTGCGAGGTCCTTGTATAATAATGTAGCTTTAGTTTAAAAATCAATCTGACGTATAATGCACGCTTTTTGAACATTTCATTGCATTTAACATATATCTGTTTTGTGGATTGTCTAAGATTGTGTTGCATTGCTTTATCTTAAGTTCGTTTTACAATGTTCATATGCACGTATTACATCGTTTTGTTTTCGCCAGTACGTTACTTGGTACTTAGTCATTTGCGTGTAACCAAGATTTATCCAATGATAGGCTGATACAATACCAGTATGAAAATATAGACTAGGTAAAACATAGGCTAGATAGGACCTCAGGAACTGGCCAGCTCATGGGTTTATGTGCAGGCTTAAGGCACCCGTGACGTTAGGGCATATGGAATTCGTTCCAAGCACGGAGACGTCGTTTTGGGAAACTGAAACTGAAACTAAGTCTTAGTCCTCATTGGTTTCGTTTTTCGGGATTTACCTTTTTATCTTTTGTTTTGTTTTGTTTTGTTTGTCAACCATGTGAAATTCGAGCTGCTGTCTCCTGGGAGAGGGCCTTGCCACAGTTCAGCGCCACATATTCTTTTCATTTTCCTTTCTGTGTGCGTGTAAAAAAAAAGGATTGTTCCCTACGTCCCTTTCCACTGGCGATCCCAGGCAGCAGGTGATGAGTTCTACACAGGGCTCAACGACCGTCACCTGATTTGGTAACATACAAGACTTTCCTTACAGAGGACTTACACACTGGCACAGCACTCTCCGAGTCAGCTAAAACACACACACACACACACACACACACACACACACACACACACACACATAAATATATATATATATATATTTTTTTTTTTTTTTTTTTTTTTTTTTGGGTTGTCCACAGTAGTGTCTCCCTCAAAGGTTTCTGTGTCCTCTGAGTCGTTTACGAACCAGAGAGTTGAAATTTATGACACAATCAGCCGACACCACCAGAATGATGGAAACAGTAAAACTGGCCGTCAACAGTTCAGTCTTTATGTTGCAGGCTGGGATTGAACTCCAGACATCAAGTCCTGAGTCTGTGGCTCTGTCAATAGTAACAGTCGGTAGCTCTGTCAATAGAAACAGTCTGTGGCTCTGTCAGTAGAAACAGTCTGTAGCTCTGTTAATAGAAACAGTCTGGGGCTCTGTCAATAGAAACAATCAGTCTGTGGCTCTGTCAATAGAAACAGTCAGTCTGTGGCTCTGTCAATAGAAACAGTCAGTCTGTGGCTCTGTCAATAGAAACAATCAGTCTGTGGCTCTGTCAATAGAAACAATCACTGTGGCTCTGTCAATAGAAACAGTCTGTGGCTCTGTCAGATAGAAACATCAGTCTGTGGCTCTGTCAATAGAAACAATCAGTCTGTGGCTCTGTCAATAGAAACATCAGTCTGTGGCTCTGTCATAGAAACAGTCAGTTGTGGCTCTGTCAATAGAAACAAAGTCTGTGGCTCTGTCAGTAGAAACAGTCAGTCTGTGGCTCTGTCATAGAAACAATCAGTCTGTGGCTCTTCAATAGAAACAATCAGTCTGTGGCTCTGTCAATAGAAATCAGTCTGTGGCTCTGTCATAGAAACAGTCAGTCTGTGGCTCTGTCAATAGAAACAGTCAGTCTGTGGCTCTGTCAATAGAAACAATCAGTCTGTGGCTCTGTCAGTAGAAACATCCAGTCTGTGGCTCTGTCAATAGAAACATAGTCTGTGGCTCTGTCAGTAGAAACAATCAGTCTGTGGCTCTGTCATAGAAACAGTCAGTCTGTGGCTCTGTCAATAGAAACAGTGTCTGTGGCTCTGTCATAGAAACAGTCAGCTGTGGCTCTGTCAATAGAAACATCAGTCTGTGGCTCTGTCAATAGAAACAACAGTCTGTGGCTCTGTCAATAGAAACATCAGTCTGTGGCTCTGTCAATAGAAACAGTCAGTCTGTGGCTCTGTCAATAGAAACAATCAGTCTGTGGCTCTGTCATAGAAACAGTCAGTCTGTGGCTCTGTCAATAGAAACAATCAGTCTGTGGCTCTGTCAATAGAAACATCAGTCTGTGGCTCGTCATAGAAAAGTTGTGGTTGTCATGAAAATCGTCTGGTCTGTCAAGAAATTTGCTGTAATAGAAACAGTCTGTGTTGTATAAAACAATCAGTCTGTGGCTTGTCAGAATCAGTGTGCTTGTCATAGAAACATCAGTCTGTGGCTCTTATAGAACGGTGTTGAATAAATCATTGTTGTTAAACAGTCTGTGGCTTGTCAATAGAAACATCCTGTGCTTGTAATAGAATCAGTCTGTGCTCGCATGAAAAGCTGTGGCTTGTCATGAATCTTGCTCTGTCATAGAAAAACGTTGTGCTCTGTCATAGAAAATCGTGGCTCTGTCAATAGAAACAGTTGTGGTCTTCATGAAACATCGTCTGTGGCTGTCAATAGAAACAGTCTTGGCTTGTCAATAGAAAATCGTGTGCTCTGTCAATAGAATCAGTCTGTGGCTCTGTCAATAGAACAGTCAGTTGTGGCTTGTATAGAAACAGTCTGTGGCCTGTCAATGACAGTCTGTGGCTCTGTCATAAAACATCAGTCTGTGGCTCTGTCAATAGAAACAGTTGTGGCTCTGTCAATAGAAACAGTCGTCTGTGGCTCTGTCATAGAAACATCAGTCTGTGGCTCTGTCATAGAAAATCAGCTGTGGCTCTGTCATAGAAACATCAGTCTGTGGCTCTGTCAATAGAAACAATCAGTCTGTGGCTCTGTCATAGAAACATCAGTCTGTGGCTCTGTCAATAGAAACAGTCAGTCTGTGGCTCTGTCAATAGAAACAATCAGTCGTGTTTATAGAACAATGGGTCTGTCAATAGAAACATCGTGTGGCTTGTCAATAGAAAACAGTCTGTGGCTTCGTGTCAGTGGAAACAATCAGTCTGTGGCTCTGTCAATAGAACAATCAGTCTGTGGCTCTGTCAATAGAAACAATCGTCTGTGGCTCTGTCATAGAAACGTCTGTGGCTCTGTCAATAGAAACATCAGTCTGTGGCTCTGTCAATAGAAAATCAGTTGTGGTCTGTCATAGAAACAATCAGTCTGTGGCTCTGTCAATAGAAAAATCAGTCTGTGGCTCTGTCAATAGAAACATCAGTCTGTGGCTCTGTCAATAGAAAGTCAGTCTGTGGCTCTGTCATAGAACATCAGTCTGTGGCTCTGTCAATGAAACAATCAGTCTGTGGCTCTGTCAGTAGAAAACAGTCTGTGGCTCTGTCAATAGAAACAGTCTGTGGCTCTGTCATAGAAACAATCAGTCTGTGGCTCTGTCAGTAGAACAATCAGTCTGTGGCTTTGTCATAGAAATCAGTCTGTGCTCTGTCATAGAAACATCAGTCTGTGGCTCTGTCATAGAAACAGTCGTCTGTGGCTCTGTCAATAGAAACACGTCTGTGGCTCTGTCATAGAAAACAGTCTGTGGCTTGTCATAGAAACAGTCAGTCTGTGGCTCTGTCAATAGAAACAGTCTGTGGCTTGTCAATAGAAACATCAGTCTGTGGTCTGTCATAGAAACATCAGTCTGTGCTCTGTCAATAGAAACAATAGTGTGGTCTGTCATGAAACACTGTTGCTCTGTCATAGAAACAATCAGTCTGTGGCTCTGTCATAGAAACATCAGTCTGTGGCTCTGTCATAGAAACATCAGTCTGTGCTCTGTCAATAGAAACAGTCTGTGGCTGTCAATAGAAATCAGTCTGTGGCTCTGTCATAGAAACATCAGTGTGGCTCTGTCATAGAAACATCGTCTGTGGCTCTGTCAATAGAACATCAGTCTGTGCTCTGTCATAGAAACAATCTGTGGCTTGTCAATAGAAACAGTCTGTGGCTCTGTCATAGAACATCAGTCTGTGGCTCTGTCATAGAAACATCAGTCTGTGGCTTGTCAATAGAAACAGTCTGTGGCTTGTCAATAGAAATCAGTCTGTGGCTCTGTCATAGAAAATCAGTCTGTGGCTCTGTCAATAGAAATCAGTCTGTGCTTGTCAATAGAAACAGTCTGTGGCTTGTCAATAGAAACAGTCTGTGGCTCTGTCAATAGAAACAGTCTGTGGCTCTGTCAATAGAAACATCAGTCTGTGGCTCTGTCATAAACACAGTCTGTGGCTTGTCATAGAACAGTCAGGTGGCTCTTGTCAATAGAAACAGTCAGTTGTGGCTCTGTCAATAGAAACAACAGTCTGTGGCTCTGTCAATAGAAACAATCAGTCTGTGGCTCTGTCAATAGAAACAGTCTGTGGCTCTGTCAATAGAAACAGTCACTGTCTGTGGCTCTGTCATAGAACAGTCAGTCTGTGGCTCTGTCAGTAGAAACATCAGTCTGTGGCTCTGTCAATAGAAACAGTCAGCTGTGGCTCTGTCAATAGAAACATCAGTCTGTGGCTCTGTCAATAGAAACAGTCAGTCTGTGGCTCTGTCAATAGAAACAGTTGTCGAATGGCTCTGTCAATAGAAACAATCAGTCTGTGGCTCTGTCAATAGAAACATCAGTCTGTGCTCTGTCAATAGAAACATCAGACTGTGGCTCTGTCAATAGAAACAGTCGTGTGCTTGTCAATAGAAACATCTGTCTGTGGCTCTTGGTCTGTAGAAAACAGTCTGTGGCTCTGTAATAGAAACAATCTGTGGCTCTGTCAATAGAAACAAAGTCTGTGGCTCTGTCAATAGAAAAAGTCAGTCTGTGGCTCTGTCAATAGAAACAACAGTCTGTGGCTCTGTCAATAGAAACAGTCAGTCTGTGGCTTCTGTCATAGAAAAACAGTCTGTGGCTTGTCAATAGAAACAGTCAGTCTGTGGCTCTGTCATAGAAAACAGTCTGTGGCTCTGTCAATAGAAACAGTCTGTGGCTTGTCAATAGAAACATCAGTCTGTGGCTCTGTCATAGAAACACGGTCAGTCTGTGGCTCTGTCAATAGAAACAATCGTGTGGACTCTGTCAGTATAACAAGGTCGCTCTGTCGATGCTCTGTCAATAGAAACAGTCTGTGGCTCTGTCAATAAAAACAGTCTGTGGCTCTGTCAGTAGAAACAATCAGTCTGTGGCTCTGTCAATAGAAACAATCAGTCTGTGGCTCTGTCAGTAGAAACAATCAGTCTGTGGCTCTGTCAATAGAAAACAGTCAGTCTGTGGCTCTGTCAGTAGAAAACAATCAGTCTGTGGCTCTGTCATAGAAACAGTCAGTCTGTGGCTCTGTCAATAGAAACAATCAGTCTGTGGCTCTGTCAGTAGAAAAATCAGTCTGTGGCTCTGTCAATAGAAACAGTCTGTGCTGTGTCAGATAGAAACAATCAGTCTGTGGCTCTGTCAATAGAAACAATCAGTCTGTGGCTCTGTCAATAGAAACAATCAGTCTGTGGCTCTGTCATGTAGAAACATCGTCTTGTCATAGAAAAATCAGTCTGTGGCTCGGGTCAGTAGAAAACAACAGTCTGTGGTTGTCAGTGAAAACAATCAGTCTGTGGCTCTCTTCAATAGAAAAAAGTCAGTCTGTGGCTCTGTCAATAGAAACATCATCTG
>JAPXFY010000031.1:44252373-44262373 GCA_030674185.1 Monoplex corrugatus
CTGTTTTGCACAAGGCTGCAGAAAAAATAAATTTGTCTTACTTCCCTTTCACTGACACATTGGGGATATAGCTCAGTGGTAGAGCATTCGACTGCAGATCGAGAGGTCCCCGGTTCGAACCCGGGTGTCCCCTGACATTTTTTTCCCCGTTGACAAATAGTAACTTAATGATAGTTATTTTTTATTTGTTGAATATCTATTCATTTATTTATGAAATTGTTTTCCTTTATTCCGTTACTTTTTTGTTTATCTCTCTTCATTCTGTTACGACTAAATGTATTACACCAAGACTTTGTAAGTTAGAAATACTTCAACCAATTTTCGAGGTTTTGACCAAACAAATATAGATATATATCAGATGAATTTTATAAACTGTCTGAATTTTGCAGTTGAAATGATAATTTCTGAAGGACACAATACTATTTACTAACCAAAAATGAAGAAACAGCCTTTCTATCTCTCTTATCCAAAATAAAATCAAAGAGAAAATAAAGTGTTTTGTCACAAGATTGTCACAAGATTGACACTCAAAAGTACAATCTGAATACATGAATATATAGTTGAATGACAGTCTGGAGTCACCTGCGCAGCATGGCGGTCCCTACCGGACGAAGGTGCTCCATAGGAGCCCCTGTTTACGTCCTTACCCTTATTTTCCTTGTTTTGTCTGGCCATTGCGGCAACAAGGGATAGAAACATGTGGTTGGCCATGATCACCAACACCATGTGGCAAGGCACTTGATCACGATGATGACAGCTGAATGAATGAATGAATGAATGAGTGAGTGAATGTGTGAGTGAATGAATGAATGAACATAATAAAAGAACTTTTCACGTAAAATTCATTCAATGTGTTCATTTCTCTCTAAACTTGAAAAAATATATTTGAAAAAAAAATTGTCAGAAGTGGGATTCGAACCCACGCCTGGAGAACCAGACTGCGACCTGAACGCAGCGCCTTAGACCGCTCGGCCATCCTGACATCTGGATAAACAGACGTCAACAGAGTTTGTATACCTACCTGCCAGGGTCTTTGCCAAGTGCCGTCACCATCAAGTTTTTCTTGTGTTTGGTTACGCGAGTTACGTGGGCTGGCTGGTTTTCATTGATAGACCCTGCACTCAAGATCTGATATCTCGAGTTTGATCCCAGCACGCACCATTATAATAATGGTTTTTAAATAAATGAATAAATAAGGCGTGTGCACTGTCCGTTTCAATATTTCCATCAATCTGATGGTGTCAGTGTTTCATAGTTCCCTCTCCCGTCCTATTTCAAGACCTTGTCAATGTATCGCTAGGTTTTGCCCAGGCTCAGGGTGTCTGCCAGATAATTGCTGACAGATCTGGGTGGAGCGCATATGGAATTGTCCGAGTGTGATGAATCCCAGTTGAACAAAGTCCAAATTGGGAAAAAAAAAAAGAAAAAAAAGCTCCAAATTTTAACCTCAGCACTGTAATACCATGGTTCATGTTTTCATCACAGTGGTAGGGGTTGACATGTAGGCCCCTATATTTTGCTTTACTTGTGCCTGACTTTGTCTCAGTCTTATGCTTTGTGAAGCTCGTAGGGTTCTTGTGACAGATGAGACGCGCCAACAGAAATCGTTAATAATGATAGATTATTATCATTATTATCAGCATCCTATTCCTCTTCCTCCTCACCATCATCATCATATTATTATTATCATTATTCTTGTCATTACTCTTGTCATTATTATAATTATTATTATCATTATTATTATTCATTATCATTATTATTATTATCATTATCATTATTTCGTGAATTCATGATAACACTGTGAAAAACTGCCACAGCTTTTGTCACCGTTAAAGTGGCGTAGAAAATAGAATGATAAATGAAGAAACGAATGAATGAATGATTGAATGAATGAATGAATGAATGAATGAATGAACACATAAACCCAGGTCTATACACTGAAAACCCCTGTATTCATCAGTAGCACCGGGGATGCTGTGGGTTACATCACCATGCTATGTAATTTGGGTTTGAAATACCATAAAGCACAAATAAATTAATTTTCGATAAATAATGAAACGGATGTTGGGCCGATATTGTTTTGGCCTATGACTGCAGCATAGATGACCTATGGGTTATTGGTCCATACAGATCCACACATAGCCATATGTATGATTGAATCGGCAAGTCCTTTGTTTCACCCTTTGACCCGCACCCTGTCCACCAGCGTCCGGCATTGTCAACCATGCTGGAAAAGCAGAAACAACCCTTTGACTCCCTCACCCTGTCCACCAGCTTCTGCAGGAAACTGGTGGATAGGGTGAGGAAGTCACAGGGTGAAGTTTTTGCAGTTGGTGGATAGGGTGAGGAAGTCAAAGGGTGAAGTTTTTGCCAGATCTTGCTATTATCACCTCCATCGTATAAGCTTGATCAGGAAGTATCTCTCTGTGGAAACAACTGCAAAACTCGTTCTCTCCTTCATAATGTCTCGCATTGACTATTGCAATTCACTCCTGTCCGGTCTTCCTGCCTCCACCATTCACATCCTACAGCGCATTCAAAACAATGCTGCACGCCTTGTACTCAAAAAAAAAAAGCTGACCACATATCACCTCTCCTGGCACAACTTCACTGGCTCCCTGTATCAAAGCGCATACAGTACAAACTAGACACCATGTGCTACAAAAGCCTCAATAACGCAGCCCCCGATTACCTGTCAAGCCTACTTGAGATCTATGTTCCCTCACATACCCTCCGCTCTGCCTCCGATCCTCTGACTTTTCGCTTTCCACGCACTAAGCTCAATACCTATGGTCCACGAGCCTTCTCTGTTTCTGGTTCGCTCTCCTGGAACAAACTTCCTCTCTCAGTCCGTCAGCAACCTACTTTTGTCTCCTTCAAGTCTGCTCTCAAAACTCATCTTTTCTCCTCTGCATAAAATCCTGACCTCACTCAATCCCCTCTGCAGCCTGTCTCCGCTCGGAGGGGAATCACATTCAAATATATAATTGTATATATTATGATCTCTATAAGTTTCCATTGCTTTTATTCTTTCTCTCCATTTATAGCCGTGTGCGTGTCAGTGTGTGTGTGTGCGCGCGCGCGCGCTCGTGTGTGTGTGTGTGTGTGTGCGTGCGTGCGTGTGCGTGCGTGCGTGCGTGTGTGTGCGTGCGTGCGTGTGTGTGTGTCTGTTTCAGCGCTTAGATTTGATTTTATCAAGATTTTGCGCTATATAAATATTGTAATTATTATTATTATAATTATTAATTCAGTCCGTGAAGAGGCTGCAGCATCACATCTCACTGCAGGAGCACCAAACAAGCCACTGTCTTCACGCACAGACCTGTTCTTGCACAAGGCTGCAGAAAAAATAAATCTGTCTTACTTCCCTTTCACAGACACATTGGGGATATAGCTCAGTGGTAGAGCATTCGACTGCAGATCGAGAGGTCCCCGGTTCGAGCCCGGGTGTCCCCTGACATTTTTTCCCCCGTTGACAAATAGTAACTTAATGATAGTTATTTTTTATTTGTTGAATATCTATTCATTTATTTATGAAATTGTTTTCCTTTATTCCGTTACTTTTTTCTTTATCAATCTTCATTCTGTTACGACTAAATGTATTACACCAAGACTTTGTAAGTTAGAAATACTTCAACCAATTTTCGAGGTTTTGACCAAACAAATATAGATATATATCAGATGAATTTTATAAACTGTCTGAATTTTGAAGTTGAAATGATAATTTCTGAAGTACACAATACTATTTACGTAACCAAAAATGAAGAAACAGCCTTTCCATCTCTCTTATCCAAAATAAAATCAAAGAGAAAATAAAGTGTTTTGTCACAAGATTGTCACAAGATTGACACTCAAAAGTACAATCTGAATACAGGAATATATAGTTGAATGACAGTCTGGAGTCACCTGAGCAGCATGACGGTCCCTACCGGACGAAGGTGCTCCATAGGAGCCCCTGTTTACGTCCTTACCCTTATTTTCCTTGTTTTGTCTGGCCATTGCGGCAACAAGGGATAGAAACATATGGTTGGCCATGATCGCCAACACCATGTGGCAAGGCACTTGATGACGATGATGACAGCTGAATGAATGAATGACTGAATGAGTGAGTGAATGAGTGAGTGAATGAATGAATGAACATAATAAAAGAACTTTTCAAGTAAAATTCATTCAATGTGTTCACTTCTCTAAACTTGAAAAAATATATTTGAAAAAAAAAATTTGTCAGAAGTGGGATTCGAACCCACGCCTGGAGAACCAGACTGCGACCTGAACGCAGCGCCTTAGACCGCTCGGCCATCCTGACATCTGGATAAACAGACGTCAACAGAGTTTGTATACCTACCTGCCAGGGTCTTTGCCAAGTGCCGTCACCATCAAGGTTTTCTTGTCTTTGGTTACGCGAGTTACGTGGGCTGGCTGGTTTTCATTGATAGACCCGTGCACTCAAGATCTGATATCTCGAGTTTGATCCCAGCCCGCACCATTAATATAATGGTTTTTAAATAAATGAATAAATAAGGCGTGTGCACTGTCCATTTCAATATTTCCATCAGTCCTTGATGGTTTCATTGTTTCATAGTTCCCTCTCCCGTCCTATTTCAAGACCTTGTCAATGTATCGCTAGGTTTTGCCCAGGCTCAGGGTGTCTGCCAGATAATTGCTGACAGATCTGGGTGGAGCGCATATGGAATTGTCCCAGTGTGATGAATCCCAGTTGAACAAAGTCCAAATTGGAAAAATAAAGAGAAAAAAAGCTCCAAATTTTAACCTCAGCACTGTAATACCATGGTTCATGTTTTCATCACAGTGGTAGGGGTTGACATGTAGGCCCCTATATTGTGCTTTACTTGTGTCTGACTTTGTCTCAGTCTTATGCTTTGTGAAGCTCGTAGGGTTCTTGTGACAGATGAGACGCGCCAACAGAAATCGTTAATAATGATAGATTATTATCATTATTATCAGCATCCTATTCCTCTTCCTCCTCACCATCATCATCATATTATTATTATCATTATTCTTGTCATTACTCTTGTCATTATTATTATTATTATCATTATTATTATTCATTATCATTATTATTATCATTATCATTATTTCGTGAATTCATGATAACACTGTGAAAAACTGCCACAGCTTTTGTCACCGTTAAAGTGGCGTAGAAAATAGAATGATAAATGAAGAAACGAATGATTGAATGAATGAATGAATGAATGAATGAATGAATGAATGAATGAATGAATAATGAATGAATGAATGAACACATAAACCCAGGTCTATACACTGAAAACCCCTGTCTTCATCAGTAGCACCGGGAATGCTGTGGGTTACATCACCATGCTATGTAATTTGGGTTTGAAATACCATAAAGTACAAATAAATTAATTTTCGATAAATAATGAAACGGATGTTGGGCCGATATTGTTTTGGCCTATGACTGCAGCATAGATGACCTATGGGTTATTGGTCCATACAGATCCACACATAGCCATATGTATGATTGAATCGGCAAGTCCTTTGTTTCACCCTTTGACCCGCACCCTGTCCACCAGCGTCCGGCATTGTCAACCATGCTGGCAAAGCAGAAACAACCCTTTGACTCCCTCACCCTGTCCACCAGCTTCTGCAGGAAACTGGTGGATAGGGTGAGGAAGTCACAGGGTGAAGTTTTTGCAGTTGGTGGATAGGGTGAGGAAGTCAAAGGGTGAAGTTTTTGCCAGATCTTGCTACTATCACCTCCATCGTATAAGCCTGATCAGGAAGTATCTCTCTGTGGAAACAACTGCAAAACTCGTTCTCTCCTTCATAATGTCTCGCATTGACTATTGCAATTCACTCCTGTCCGGTCTTCCTGCCTCCACCATTCACATCCTACAGCGCATTCAAAACAATGCTGCACGCCTTGTACTCAAAAAAAAAAAAGCTGACCACATATCACCTCTCCTGGCACAACTTCACTGGCTCCCTGTATCAAAGCGCATACAGTACAAACTAGACACCATGTGCTACAAAAGCCTCAATAACGCAGCCCCCGATTAGCTGTCAAGCCTACTTGAGATCTATGTTCCCTCACGTACCCTCCGCTCTGCCTCCGATCCTCTGACTTTTTCGCTTTCCACGCACTAAGCTCAATACCTATGGTCCACGAGCCTTCTCTGTTTCTGGTCCGCTCTCCTGGAACAAACTTCCTCTCTCAGTCCGTCAGCAACCTACTTTTGTCTCCTTCAAGTCTGCTCTCAAAACTCATCTTTTCTCCTCTGCATAAAATCCTGACCTCACTCAATCCCCTCTGCAGCCTGTCTCCGCTCGGAGGGGAATCACATTGTAATATATAATTGTATATATTATGCTCTCTATAAGTTTCCATTGCTTTTATTCTTTCTCCCCATTTATAGCCGTGTGCGTGTGTCAGTGTGTGTGTGTGCGCGCGCTCGTGTGTGTGTGTGTGTGTGTGGTGTGCGTGCGTGCGTGCGTCGGTGTGTGCGTGCGTGCGTGTGTGTGTGTCTGTTTCAGCGCTTAGATTTGATTTTATCAAGATTTTGCGCTATATAAATATTGTAATTATTATTATTATAATTATTAATTCAGTCCGTGAAGAGGCTGCAGCATCACATGTCACTGCAGGAGCACCAAACAAGCCACTGTCTTCCGCACAGACCTGTTCTTGCACAAGGCTGCAGAAAAAATAAATTTGTCTTACTTCCCTTTCACAGACATTGGGGATATAGCTCAGTGGTAGAGCATTCGACTGCAGATCGAGAGGTCCCCGGTTCGAACCCGGGTGTCCCCTGACATTTTTTCCCCCGTTGACAAATAGTAACTTAATGATAGTTATTTTTTATTTGTTGAATATCTATTCATTTATTTATGAAATTGTTTTCCTTTATTCCGTTACTTTTTTGTTTATCTCTCTTCATTCTGTTACGACTAAATGTATTACACCAAGACTTTGTAAGTTAGAAATACTTCAACCAATTTTCGAGGTTTTGACCAAACAAATATAGATATATATCAGATGAATTTTATAAACTGTCTGAATTTTGCAGTTGAAATGATAATTTCTGAAGGACACAATACTATTTACTAACCAAAAATGAAGAAACAGCCTTTCTATCTCTCTTATCCAAAATAAAATCAAAGAGAAAATAAAGTGTTTTGTCACAAGATTGTCACAAGATGACACTCAAAAGTACAATCTGAATACATGAATATATAGTTGAATGACAGTCTGGAGTCACCTGCGCAGCATGGCGGTCCCTACCGGACGAAGGTGCTCCATAGGAGCCCCTGTTTACGTCCTTACCCTTATTTTCCTTGTTTTGTCTGGCCATTGCGGCAACAAGGGATAGAAACATGTGGTTGGCCATGATCGCCAACACCATGTGGCAAGGCACTTGATGACGATGATGACAGCTGAATATGAATGAATGAATGAGTAGTGAATGAGTGAGTGAATGAATGAATGAACATAATAAAAGAACTTTTCACGTAAAATTCATTCAATGTGTTCACTCTCTAAACTTGAAAATATATATTTGAAAAAAAATTGTCATAAGTGGGATTCGAACCCACGCCTGGAGAACCAGACTGCGACCTGAACGCAGCGCCTTAGACCGCTCGGCCATCCTGACATCTGGATAAACAGACGTCAACAGAGTTTGTATACCTACCTGCCAGGGTCTTTGCCAAGTGCCGTCACCATCAAGTTTTTCTTGTCTTTGGTTACGCGAGTTACGTGGGCTGGCTGGTTTTCATTGATAGACCCTGCACTCAAGATCTGATATCTCGAGTTTGATCCCACCCACGCACCATTATAATAATGGTTTTTAAATAAATGAATAAATAAGGCGTGTGCACTGTCCGTTTCAATATTTCCATCAATCTGATGGTGTCAGTTGTTTCATAGTTCCCTCTCCCGTCCTATTTCAAGACCTTGTCAATGTATCGCTAGGTTTTGCCCAGGCTCAGGGTGTCTGCCAGATAATTGCTGACAGATCTGGGTGGAGCGCATATGGAATTGTCCGAGTGTGATGAATCCCAGTTGAACAAAGTCCAAATTGGAAAAAAAAAAAAAAAAAAAGCTCCAAATTTTAACCTCAGCACTGTAATACCATGGTTCATGTTTTCATCACAGTGGTAGGGGTTGACATGTAGGCCCCTATATTGTGCTTTACTTGTGCCTGACTTTGTCTCAGTCTTATGCTTTGTGAAGCTCGTAGGGTTCTTGTGACAGATGAGACGCGCCAACAGAAATCGTTAATAATGATAGATTATTATCATTATTATCAGCATCCTATTCCTCTTCCTCCTCACCATCATCATCATATTATTATTATCATTATTCTTGTCATTACTCTTGTCATATTAATTATTATTCATTATTATTATCATTATCATTATTATATTCATTATCATTATTATTATTATCATTATCATTATTTCGTGAATTCATGATAACACTGTGAAAAACTGCCACAGCTTTTGTCACCGTTAAAGTGGCGTAGAAAATAGAATGATAAATGAAGAAACGAATGATGAATGATTGAATGAATGAATGAATGAATGAATGAATGAACACATAAACCCAGGTCTATACACTGAAAACCCCTGTATTCATCAGTAGCACCGGGGATGCTGTGGGTTACATCACCATGCTATGTAATTTGGGTTTGAAATACCATAAAGCACAAATAAATTAATTTTCGATAAATAATGAAACGGATGTTGGGCCGATATTGTTTTGGCCTATGACTGCAGCATAGATGACCTATGGGTTATTGGTCCATACAGATCCACACATAGCCATATGTATGATTGAATCGGCAAGTCCTTTGTTTCACCCTTTGACCCGCACCCTGTCCACCAGCGTCCGGCATTGTCAACCATGCTGGAAAAGCAGAAACAACCCTTTGACTCCCTCACCCTGTCCACCAGCTTCTGCAGGAAACTGGTGGATAGGGTGAGGAAGTCACAGGGTGAAGTTTTTGCAGTTGGTGGATAGGGTGAGGAAGTCAAAGGGTGAAGTTTTTGCCAGATCTTGCTATTATCACCTCCATCGTATAAGCTTGATCAGGAAGTATCTCTCTGTGGAAACAACTGCAAAACTCGTTCTCTCCTTCATAATGTCTCGCATTGACTATTGCAATTCACTCCTGTCCGGTCTTCCTGCCTCCACCATTCACATCCTACAGCGCATTCAAAACAATGCTGCACGCCTTGTACTCAAAAAAAAAAAAGCTGACCACATATCACCTCTCCTGGCACAACTTCACTGGCTCCCTGTATCAAAGCGCATACAGTACAAACTAGACACCATGTGCTACAAAAGCCTCAATAACGCAGCCCCCGATTACTGTCAAGCCTACTTGAGATCTATGTTCCCTCACTACCCTCCGCTCTGCCTCCGATCCTCTGACTTTTCGCTTTCCACGCACTAAGCTCAATACCTATGGTCCACGAGCCTTCTCTGTTTCTGGTTCGCTCTCCTGGAACAAACTTCCTCTCTCAGTCCGTCAGCAACCTACTTTTGTCTCCTTCAAGTCTGCTCTCAAAACTCATCTTTTCTCCTCTGCATAAAATCCTGACCTCACTCAATCCCCTCTGCAGCCTGTCTCCGCTCGGAGGGGAATCACATTCAATATATAATTGTATATATTATGATCTCTATAAGTTTCCATTGCTTTTATTCTTTCTCTCCATTTATAGCCGTGTGCGTGTTCAGTGTGTGTGTGTGCGCGCGCGCGCGCTCGTGTGTGTGTGTGTGTTGCGTGCGTGCGTGTGCGTGCTGCGTGCGTGTGGTGCGTGCGTCGTGTGTGTGTGTCTGTTTCAGCGCTTAGATTTGATTTTATCAAGATTTTGCGCTATATAAATATTGTAATTATTATTATTATAATTATTAATTCAGTCCGTGAAGAGGCTGCAGCATCACATGTCACTGCAGGAGCACCAAACAAGCCACTGTCTTCCGCACAGACCTGTTCTTGCACAAGGTTGCAGAAAA
>JAPXFY010000031.1:44264873-44372373 GCA_030674185.1 Monoplex corrugatus
GCAGGCACACACACACCTTGCTCTATAGGCCCTTATACAAAATACTGTTATACAGGCAGGAGAGATTAGTCTGATGACAGACTTGCAAACTAAGGCTCTTCAGGTTAGATGAGTTTGAAAGAGGTGGGTTTTCAGGTGCCGTTTGAAGGTTGAGAAACACTTAGTTTTTCTGAGAGACAGTGGTAGAGAGTTCCATACATTTGGGCCAAAGACAGAGAAAGATTTTTTACCAAAGGTGTCTAGAGAGAAGCGAGGAACAGTCAACAGTGAGGTGTCAGAAGAGCGGAGCGTTCGAGAAGGTTTGTAACCCTGCAGGAGGTTGGCAAGATAGGATGGCATGTTCTCGTGATAGATACACTGAAAGCAGAGACAGGCAACTTTATATTGAATCCTAGCCTTTACCGGGAGCCAATGAAGTGTTCTAAGCAGAGATTTTGCACTCTCACGCCTGGGCTTGCGGAGAACAAGGCGAGCCGCGTGGTTCTGTATGCGCTGAAGTTTAGATAGTTGATTGTCATGGAGACCTGCGAATAGAGAGTTACAATAGTCCAGTCTAGATAGTATGAAAGAGACAGCAAGCTTGTTGGTAGCATCAGTGGAAAGGAAGGAGCGAATCTTACCAATTCTGCGTAGCTGATAGTACAGAGTACGGCACAACTGTTTGACATGGGCTTCCATAGACAGTGTTTCATCCAGATAGAAGCCAAGGTTTCTAACAGTTTGTGAGAAAGATACATCACAACCAGAGATAGACATGGGGGCATGAGTAACCTGATTGACCTTTGACTTAGTACCAGTAACAATAAGCTCAGTTTTATCATCATTCATCTTCAGCTTGTTTTCACTCATCCACTTGGAGACATCCTCTATACAATCTCTCAGACTGCACGCAAGAGCGTCAAAATCTGATGGGGCAGAGGAGCTATGCAGCTGTGAGTCATCCGCAAAGAAGTGGTATGAGTGACCTGACTGATGAATGATAGCGCTGAGAGGTTGTGTATACATAGTGAACAGGACAGGTCCCAAGACAGAACCTTGTGGGACACCACATTTCAGCACAGATGGATTTGATTTGTGGCCAATGACAACCGACTGGGTATCAATAGTATTATTATTCTTGTCATTATTATTATTGTTGTTGTTATTATTGTTATTATTACTATTATTATCATTGTTGTTGTCGTTGTTGTTGTTGTTGTTATTATTATTATTATTATTATCATTATTTCGTGAATTTGGTCCCTGAAGAGGCTGCAGCACCACATCTCACTGCAGGAGCACCAAACAAGCCACTGTCTTCCGCACAGACCTGTTTTTGCACAAGGCTGCAGAAAAAATAAATCTCTTACTTACCTTTCACTGACTCATTGGGGATATAGCTCAGTGGTAGAGCATTCGACTGCAGATCGAGAGGTCCCCGGTTCGAACCCGGGTGTCCCCTGACATTTTTTTCCCCCGTTGACAAATAGTAACTTAATGATAGTTATTTTTTATTTGTTGAATATCTATTCATTTATTTATGAAATTGTTTTCCTTTATTCCGTTACTTTTTTGTTTATCTCTCTTCATTCTGTTACGACTAAATATATTACACCAAGACTTTGTAAGTTCGAAATACTTCAACCAATTTTCGAGGTTTTGACCAAACAAATATAGATATATATCAGATGAATTTTATAAACTGTCTGAATTTTGGAGTTGAAATGATAATTTCTGAAGGACACAATACTATTTAGTAACCAAAAATGAAGAAACAGCCTTTCTATCTCTCTTATCCAAAATAAAATCAAAGAGAAAATAAAGTGTTTTGTCACAAGATTGTCACAAGATTGACACTCAAAAGTACAATCTGAATACATGAATATATAGTTGAATGACAGTCTGGAGTCACCTGAGCAGCATGACGGTCCCTACCGGACGAAGGTGCTCCATAGGAGCCCCTGTTTACGTCCTTACCCTTATTTTCCTTGTTTTGTCTGGCCATTGCGGCAACAAGGGATAGAAACATGTGGTTGGCCATGATCGTCAACACCATGTGGCAAGGCACTTGTTGACGATGATGACAGTTGAATGAATGAATGAATGAATGAATGAGTGAGTGAGTGAGTGAGATTGAATGAGTGAGTGAATGAATGAATGAATGAACATGATTGAAGAACTTTTCAATTAAAATTAATTCAATGTGTTCACCTCTCTAACCTTGAAAAAACATTTGAAAAAAATAGTTGTTAGAAGTGGGATTCGAACCCACGCCTGGAGAACCAGACTGCGACCTGAACGCAGCGCCTTAGACCGCTCGGCCATCCTGACATCTGACTAATCAGTCGTCAATAGAGGCTGTATACCTACCTGCCACAATCTTTACCAAGTGCCGTCACCATCAAGTTTTCTTGTGTGTGGTTACGTGGGCTGATTGGTTCTTACGATAGACCCGTGCACTCAAGATCTGTCATCTCGAGTTTAATCCCAGCCCGCAACATTAAAAAAAAAAAGAAAAAAGAAAAAGAAGAAGAAGAAAAAAAAGCGACTGGCGCGTGCGCTGCCTGTTTTAATGTTTCCATCATTCTAGAAGTGTCTCCTTAGCTTTTCATGGTCCCTCTCCCCTCTTCTGTTCCATTTCAAGATCTTGCCAGTGCAAAGGATATATGTAGGCTCAGGAAGGCTGCCAGATAACTGCTGGCAGATTTGGGTGAAGCACATATGGCATTGTCTGAGTGCGATGAATCCCTGTTGAACTAACTCCATATGCTTTCAAAAAATAACAAAACCCTCCAAACTGTACCCTTAACACTGTAATATCATGGTTCATGTTTTCATCACAGCTGTAGGGGTTGACATTTAGACCTCTGTATTTTGCCTTACGTGTGTCTGACTTTGTCTCTTATGTTTTATGAAGCTCTTAGGGTTCTTGTCAGAGATGAGGGGCCATGCAAGAAAATCGATAATAATAGATTATTATCCTCATCGTCATATTATTATTATTGTTGTTTATCAGTGCAACAACTATTATTATTACTACGATTGATTATCATCATCATCATCATCATTATCATTCTTCTTCTTCTTATTATTATTATTATTATTGTTATTATTATCATCATTATTATTATTATTATTATCATTATATTATTATTATTATTATTATTATTATTATTGAGAAAGTTGGTATGCTGTTTCAGACGTTTGCCTGCCAATAACTAACCTCGAGGTTCCAGGGTTCGTTTCCCATTGAGGCCTCCACTTTTTCCTTCACTTTGACTTGAAAATCAAACTGAACGTTTGGTTCTTCACAAGTGGACGAGAAACATGTCAGACCGGAGTGCCTCTGGCCTACGCATATTAAAAGATCCAACGGCAGTTGAAAATCGTGAAGAGCAGGGGATTCGACCTGCTGTCTTCACACACACACACACACACACACACACACACACACACACACACACACACACACACACACACACACACACACACACACAAAAACACACACACACACACACACACACACAAACACACACACAAACACACAAATGCACACACAAACACACACACACATATACACACACACAAACACACACTACACTACACTACGCTACACACACACACACACACACACACCACACACACACACACACACACACACACACACACAAAATTGGACAAATAGATACATCTTCCAGGTCCCTCCCCTTTAAGGACAATTAACTTTCTTGCCTTTCTGAAGTTTTGGTTATAGAAAATGGGTGGCGCTGCACCGCGGCGACGCGCTCTCAACAGGGAGAGCAGCCTGAATTTTACATGGTAAATCCATTCTGACAAAAAGATGAATATGAACATGAACTATTATTACTATTATTGTTATTGTTACTATCATATTATCATTTATTATTATCATTATTATTATCATTATTATTACTATTATTATAATTATTATTACTATTATTATTATTATCATGTGAATTCGGCCCCAGAATAGGCTGCAGCAACACATATTACCACAGACGCACCGAACAAACCACTGTCTTCCACACTGACCTGTTCTTGCTCAAGGCTGCAGAAAAACTAAATCTGTCTTACTTCCCTTTTACTAGCATATTGGGGATATAGCTCAGTGGTAGAGCATTCGACTGCAGATCGAGAGGTCCCCGGTTCGAACCCGGGTGTCCCCTGTTTTTGTTTTGTTTTGTTTTTTTGCCATTGACAAATCGTAATTTACTGATAGTTATCTTTTATCTATTCAATATCTACTTATTATGAAATTGTTTTCCTTTATTCCTTTACTTATTTATTTATCTATCTTCATTCTGTCATGACTAAATATATGACGCCAAGACTTTGTAAGTTCCAAATACTTCAGCCAATTCTCGAGGTTTTGACAAACATTTGAAATATATACATAAACCAAATGAATTTTAAAACTGTCTGAATTTTGGAGTTGAAATGATGATTTCTGAAGGACACAATAACATTTTCTGACAGAAAGAGAAAAAATAGCCTCTCTATCTCTCTCATCCAAACTAAAGTCAAACAAACAGAAAATGAAGTGTTTTGTCACAAGATTCGGATTGAAAAGTACAATCTGAATATATAATTATACAGTTGAGTGAGTGAGTGAGTGAGTGAGTGAGTGAGTGAATGAATGAATGAATGAATGAACGAACGAATGAACGTAGCAGAAGAACTTTTCAAACAAAATTAATTCAGTTTGTTCACCTCTCTACCCGTTAAAAAATATATTAAGACAAAAAAGTTGTCAGAAGTGGGATTCGAACCCACGCCTGGAGAACCAGACTGCGACCTGAACGCAGCGCCTTAGACCGCTCGGCCATCCTGACATCTGACTAAACAGACGTCAACAGAGTTTGTATACCTACCTGCCAGGGTCTTTGCCACGTGCCGTCACCATCAAGGTTTCTTATGTATGGTTTCGTTTTTGCACAAGGCTGCAGAAAAACTAAATCTGTCTTATCTACCTTTCACTACATGTTTTCCCTATTGTTTTCAATTTAATTATTGTATCCTTATTTATTAAAAATGTATTTATTTGCTTATGAAATTGTTCTCTTTTATTCCCGGTATTTTTTACCCATTGATGATTTAGGTTCAGTCAAGACACACGATGGAACATGCTCAAAAGACATAAAGATGAGAATTGGAATGGCCAAGAACAGTATGGTTCAATTGAACAATATTTGGAAAGACCACAGCATAACAGCAGACCTTAAGATAAAACTCTTAAAATGTCTTGTCTGGCCAGTGATGTTATACGGCTGCGAGGCATGGACAATGAAGAAAGAGGATGAAAGACGAGTGGAAGCAGCAGAGCTGTGGTTTTACCGAAGACTGCTGAGGGTCAAATGGACGGATAGGCGCTCAAATGAAAGCATACTGAATGAGTTGGGTACTACACGCAAGCTTCTAGTACTCATACAACGGAGGAAACTGAAATATGTTGGACACGCAATCCGTAATGAGAGAACAGACTTGATGTCCACTGTCCTCCAAGGTAAAGTGGAAGGAAAGAGAAACAGAGGACGGCCACCTGCATCACTTGCTAGAAACATCACAAACATCAGTGGCAAGAAACTCCAGGAGGTGGTCAGACTTAGCCAAGATCGAGAGTGCTGGAGGCAACTTGTGAGGACATCATGTGCAGCGGCCAACACTGTTCCCGGTGACGCCGACAGGTGAGACAGGTGAGATGATTTCTAATGTAATGATATTCATCCTTATTTATTCAATATGCATTTATTTACTTATGAATTTGTTTCGCTCTATTCCTTTATTCATTTATTTATCTTCATTCTATTACAATGAATATATTGTATCAAGACCTTATAAGTTCCAAATACTTCAGCCGATTCTTGAGGATTTGACAAACATTAATATATATATATATATATATATAATATAGATAGATAGATAGATAGATAGATAGATAGATAGATAGATAGATAGATAGATAGATAGATAGATAGATAAACCAGATGAATTTGAAAAACTGACAGAATTTTGGAGTTGAAATGATAATTTCTGAAGGACACAATAACATTTACTAACCAAAAGAGAAGAAACAGGCTCTCTTATCTCTCTGATCCAAAGTAAAATCAAACAAAATGAAAATGGATTGTTTGTCACAAGATTGGGATTCAAAAGTACAATCTGAACAACTAAATGCATACTTGAATAAATGATCGAGTAAATGAATGAATGAATGAATGAATGAATGAATGAACGAACAAATGAATGAATAAATGAACGATCGAACGAACATAATAAAAGAACTTTTCAAATAAGATCAATTCAATTAGAACAGAAACAACGTGCTCACGTCTCTACCCATGAAAAAACATCTTTGAGAAAAAAAATTGTCAGAAGTGGGATTCGAACCCACGCCTGGAGAACCAGACTGCGACCTGAACGCAGCGCCTTGGACCGCTCGGCCATCCTGACATCTGACTAATCAGTCGGCAATAGAGACTGTATACCTACTTCCCAAGATCTTTGTCAAGGGGTGTAACCATAAAATTTTTCTTGTGTAATGTAACGCGGCTTATTCGGGCTGATTGGTTCTTACGATAGAACCGTGCACTCAAGATCTGATATCTTGAGTTTAATCCCAGCCCGCAACATAAAAAAAGCAAATAAATAAATAAAAAATAAATAAACAAAGAAATAAACAAATAAAAAAGACTGACGTGTACGCTACCTGTTTCAATGTTTCCATCATTCTGGAAGAGTCTGCTTAATGTTTCATATTCCCTCTCCCCTCTTCTGTTCCGTTTCAAGACCTTGTTATTGTACAGCATTTGCGCAGGCTCAGGGAGTCTGCCAAATGCAGGCAGATTTTGACAGAGCGCATATGGAATTGTCCAAGTGCCATGAATCCCTGTTGAGCAAACTCCGTATTTGTAAACATAACACTGTAATATCATGGTGGGTTTTTTTTTATCACAGTGGTAGGGGTTGACATGTAGAGATATATGTAAACATAACACTGTAATATCATGTGTTCATGTTTTCATCACAGTGGTAGGGGTTGACATGTAGTGATATATTTAAACTTAACACTGTAATATCATGGTTCTTTTTTTCCTCACAGTGGTAGGGGGTTGACATGTAGAGATATTTGTAAACTTAACACTGTAATATCATGGTTCTTTTTTTCATCACAGTAGTAGGGGTTGACATGTAGACCCCTACATTTTGCTTTACGTGTGTGTGACATTGTTTCTTATGCTTTATGAAGCTCGTAGGGCTCTTGTGCGAGATGACAGGCTGTGCAAGAAAATCGATAATAATATATTATTATTATTTTTATTATTATCATTATTATTATTATTATCATTATCTACTTCGTCATCATCTTCATCATCATTTTATTATCATTATTATTGTTATTCTTATTATCTTTCTTTCTTTCTTTATTTGTTCATTTATTCATTTATTTATTCGTTTATCTATTTATGTATTTATTCATTTATTAATTTTTTTTAAAAAATTTTTTATACTACAACAACAACAACTACTACTATCATTATTACTATTACTGTTATTATGGACAAAGGAGGCACAGTGACTCAAACATTCGTCTGCCAGTTTCCCGCTGAGGCCTCGAATTTTTTCAATTTGACCTGAAAATCGAACTGAACGTTTAGTCCTTCACAAGGGGGCAAAAAACAAGTCGAACCCGTGTGCCTCCTGCCTGTACACGCTAAAAGATCCCACGGCAGTTGAAAATCATGAAGAGCAGGGCATTCGCCCCGCTCTCCTGATGTTTAAAAAAAATGTCCAGATAGGTTCATTTCCTAGGTCCCTCTCCTTGAAGGCCTATGAGCTTTCTTGCCTTTCTGAAGTCTTGGTTTGAAAATGGGTGACGCTGTACCATGGTGATGCGCTCTCAACACGGAGAGCAATCCTAGTTGTTTATCATCATCATCATCATCATCGTCGTCGTCGTCGTCATTATTATCATCATCATCGTCGTCATCATCATCGTCATTATTATCATCATCGTCGTCGTCATCATCATTATTCGTTATTGTTATCATTATTATCGTTCTCATCATCATCATGTCATTATGTTATCATCATCATCATCAACATCATTATTATTATTATTATTATTATTATCATTATTACTATTATTATCATTATTCATTATTATTATTATTATTAGACTGAGGCAGCTGAAATGTGGTTCTAAGAAGAATGTAAAGAGTTCCATGGACAGCAAAGAAAACAAATGAGACAGTCCTGAAGGAGGTAGACACAAAAAGATTAGGAAAAGACAGGCAACATTTACATATATAAATAAAAAACAATTACGAGACAAGAGAAATTTGAGCATCTAGTCACAACTGGAAAGCTGGAGGGGAAAAAAGCACCAGGTAGACCAAGGGAGAAAATACTGGACGGACTTGCAGGGTGGCTGAGGACAGAGAGTGTGGGAGATGTACTTGCAGCGACAAAAGAGATTCGTAAAGAGGGCCAGGATCGCCAACGCCATGCGACAGGGTACATCATGATAATGATGATGATGATGATGATGACAAGACTAAAATACAATGACCATGTGTCACGTAACAAAGAACACGGACATCATGGCAATCATTTTCCAAAGAAAAACAGAGGCAAAAAGGAAGAAAGGCAGACCACCAATCTATAACCAATGTCGTCGTCGTCGTCGGCCTCTTTACATCTCAGGAGATGATAGTCTGCACCAGGAGGCCTTGTGGTCATGACGTGCACTTTCTGCTGTCGATGCTGTGTTATCAGCGAAGCTGGAGTGCCTCTCCAGGTGCAGGCCTGGGCAAGTGAATATGGAGGACGAGCTGTTGCCCATGCAGCAGATCCCCCTCTCCTCGCCACTAGTAGAATCCAGGGGAAAGACGGAGGCCTGTACGCCTGGTACCTCACTTCTTTACACACTGATTATTTGTAATTTGACGATTTTATCTTTATTTATTTAAAATGTATTTATTTACTTAAAATTTATTTTGTTTTTGTTCTTTACTTGTTTATTTATCTATCTTCTTTCTTTTACGAATATGTATATATAATACATCAAGACTTTGTAAGTTCGAAATACTTAACCAATTTTCGAGGTTCTGACAAACATCAAAAAAAAAAAAAAAGAACGAAAGAAAGAAAAAAAGAAACATATAAAAACCAGATGAATTTTGAAAACTAATAGAATTTTGGAGTTGAAACGATAATTTCCGAAGGGACACAATAGTAAGTACTAACCAAAACAGAAGGAACAGCCTTTTTCTCTCTCTCCCTCTCCTCCAAAATAAAATCAAACAAAGAGAAAATTCGGTGTTTTGTCACAAGATTGGGATTCAAAAGCACAATCTGATTCCATAAACGCATACTTGAATAAATAAATGAACGAATGAATGAATGTATGAATAAATGAACATAATATATCTTCAAGTAAATTCTATTCAATTAATACAGAAACAATATATGCTCATCTCTCTTCCCGTGAAAAAAAATATATTTGAAAAAAAAAAGTTGTCAGAAGTGGGATTCGAACCCACGCCTGGAGAACCAGACTGCGACCTGAACGCAGCGCCTTGGACCGCTCGGCCATCCTGACATTAGACTAATCAGTCGTCAATAGAGGCTGTATACCTACTTGACAGGATCTTTGCCAAGGGGCGTCACCATCAAGTTTTTTCCCCCGCATGGTCACAAGAGTTGTTTGGTTGGTTATGATAGACCTGTGTACTCAAGCTCTGTTATCTCAAGTTTGATTCCAACCCACAAGATTTTGTTTTTTTTAAATGGCGAGTGTACTGTCCATTTCAATATTTCCATCAATGTGATGATGTCAGCTTAGTGTTTCATAGGTTCCTCTTCCACTTCCCGTCCGAGGTCAAGACCTTGTCAGTGTATAGGTAGGATGTGTGCAGGCTCAGAGAGTATGTCAAATGACTGCTGGTAGATTTGGGTGGAGCGCATATGGAGTGGAATGAATCCCTGATGAACAAACTCTTAAATTCTAAAAAAGCAAAAGTCAACAAACAAAAAACAACAACAACAACAACAACAAAACCACCTCCTAATTCTAACACTGACACTGTAATATCACGTTTCATGTTTTCATCACAGCGGTAGGGGTTGACATGTACACCTCTATATTTTGCTTTACTTGTGTCTGACTTTGTCTGTTATGCCTTCTGAAGCACTCAGGGCTCAGGGCCGTACAATTATTATCATTATTATTATTATTATTATCATCATCATTATTGTTATTATTGTTATCATTATTATCATCCTCTACTTATCATCATCATCTTCTTCATCATCATTTTACTATTATTATTATCATTATCATTATTGTTATTATTATCCTCTACTTCGTCATCATCTTCTTCTTCATCATTATTATTTATTTATTTTGTTATTGTTGTTGTTGTTGTTATATTACTACTACAACTACAACTACTTCTACTAGTATCATTATCATCATTACTATTATTATGGAGAAAGGTGGCACGGTGTCTTAGACGTTCGTCTGCCAATGACTAAAACTCAACATTCTAGGGTTCGTTTCCCGTTGAGGAGTCGACTTTTCTCCTGAAAATCGGACTGAACGTTTAGTCCTTCAGATGGGGATGAAAACCGAGCAGGACCCATGTGCCTCCTAAACTGTACACACAAAAAGATCCCACGGCAGTTGAAAATCATGAAGAGCAGGGCATTCGCCCCGCTGTCCTGATATTTAACAAAAAATTGTATGGATAGGTTCATTTCCTAGATCCCTCCCCTTGAAGACCTATGAGCTTTCTTGCTTTCTGAAGTCTTGGTTTGAAAATGGGTGGCGCTGTACCATGGTGATGCGCTCTCAACACGGACAGCAGCCCAAGTTGTTTATTATTGTTATTATTATTGCTGTTGTTATTCTTATTATCGTAATTATTATTAGACTGAGCCAGCTGAAATGTGTTTTCTAGGAAGAATGTTAAGAGTTCCATGGACAGCCAAGAAAACAAATGAGACAGTCTTTAAGGAGTCTGATACAAAAAGAACATTAATGAAAAAGATTAGGAAAAGACAAGCAACATTTATGTACATAAATAGGAAAATGCATAAGGTATGACAAATTAGAGTATCTAGTCACAACTGGAAAGCTGGAGGGAAAAAGCACCAGGTAGACCCAGGGAGAAAATACTGGACGGACTTGCAGAGTAGCTGAGGACAGAGAGTGTGGGAGATGTACTTGCAGCGACAAAAGAGATTCGTATGAAGGGCCATGATCGCCAACGCCATGCGACAGGGCACATGATGATGATGATGATGATGATGATGATGATGACAAGACTAAAGTACAATGACCATGTGTCACGTAACAAGAACACGGACATCATGGCAATCATTTTCCAAAGAAAAACAGAGGCAAAAAGAAATAAAGACAGAGCTCCAATCTATAACCAAGGTCAGTGGCCTAAATATTCAAGAAGTTGTCCACAAAAGTCAAGACAGAGCCTTTCTGAAGAGAGTGGCGGTGACAAAGAGTGCAGCGGCCAACACTGAATCCGGTGGCGCCGACAGATGAGGCGAGATTATTGTGATTATGATTTTGATTCATATGATTACTAATAATAATAATAATAATTACAATATTTATATAGCGCAAAATCTTGATAAAAATCAAATCTAAGCGCTGAACAGACACACACGTACGCACAGACACACACGCACGCACGCACACACACGCACGCACATACACACACACACACACACTGCTGTCTTCAAGTTAGACTTGAAGGAAAACAGACAATGTGACTGTCGATTTGACAGGAGAAGACAACCCAGTTGCATGGACAGAACAAGAACGGCGGCCGACTGTGGACCATCTGTATCAAGGATTATGTCAACAAGGATTATGTCAACAAGGATTATGTCAACAAGCTGTGTCGGAAGCAGAAGGGATTATACAGCTGTCGTGTGGTGTTCAGGTCAGGGTGACTACATGTGACCATTTCATGTCCTTTCAAATCAGTGTGATGTATTATCATTGGGGAGACGTTTTGGCTTACTCAAGTGTGGAACAGCAAGATGTACACAAAGTTTCCTACCACAATCCATCAATAGGCAGTCTGAAGCATGTAAGAGTAGTCGGTTTATGGGAGTGTATACTTTGTGTTTTGTTTGTGTGTGTTTGTTTGTATGTGTGTGTGTGTGTGCATGTGTGTGTGTGTGTGTGTGTTGTGTGTGTGTGTGTGTGTGTGTGTGTGTGTGTGTGTGTGAGTGTGTGTGTATGTGAGTGTGTGTTTGTGTGTTTGTATGTGTGTGCATATCATGCACATTTGCATGTGCGTGTACGAATGCATTCAAATACGTTTAGTTGCTTTATTGGTCTATTTAGTTTCTGATCAATTTAACTCAATGACTGAGTACCTTATATGGTAATGTTGGTGGTGTTCGTGTTGGTGGTATGGTGTGGTTGTTGTGTGTGTGTGTGTGTTGTGTGTGTGTGTGTGTGTGTGTGTGTGTGTGTGTGTGTGTGGATGTGTGTGTGTGGTGTGTGTGTGTGTGTGTGTGGATGTGTGTGTGTGTAGTAGTAGTAGTAGTATCATTATCATCATTATTATTAGCATTGTTATTTGAAATCGGCCCTTGAGTAAGCTGCACAAACACGTCTCACCAACAGAGCTCAATGGCCTCAGCGCAGGCACACCGAATAAGCGATCAAGTTGTCTTCCACACACACCTGTTCTTGCACAAGGCTGCAGAAAAAATAAATCTGTCTTACTTCCCTTTTACTGACACATTGGGGATATAGCTCAGTGGTAGAGCATTCGACTGCAGATCGAGAGGTCCCAGGTTCGAACACGGGTGTCCCCTGACTTTTCTTTCCATTGATGATTTGTAATTAATTAATGATGTTCATCTTTATTCATTTAATATGCTTTTGTTTATTAATGAATTGTCCTATTTCATTCCATTACTTACTTATCTATCTTGATTCTGTTTCCCCTCACTTCTTTACACACTGATTATCTTTATTTATTTAAAATGTATCATTTACTTCAGAATTTATTTTGTTTTAGTCCTTTACTTGTTTATTTATCTATCTTGTTTTTTTTTTTTTGTTTTTTTTACGAATATATATAATACATCAAGACTTTGTAAGTTCAAAATACTAAACCAATTTTCGAGGTTCTGAGAAACATAAAAAAAAAATTTTTCAAAAAGAAACATAAAAACCAGATGAATTTTGAAAACTAATAGAATTTTGGAGTTGAAACGATAATTTCCGAAGGGACACAATAGTAAGTACTAACCAAAAAGAAGGAACAGCCTTTTTCTCTCTCTCCCTCTCCTCCAAAATAAAATCAAACAAAGAGAAAATGCGGTGTTTTGTCACAAGATTGGGATTCAAAAGCACAATCTGATTCCATAAATGCATACTTGAATAAATAAATGAACGAATGAATGAATGTATGAATAAATGAACATAATATATCTTCAAGTAAATTCTATTCAATTAATACGGAAATAGTATATGCTCATCTCTCTTCCCGTGAAAAAAAATATATTTGAAAAAAAAAAGTTGTCAGAAGTGGGATTCGAACCCACGCCTGGAGAACCAGACTGCGACCTGAACGCAGCGCCTTGGACCGCTCGGCCATCCTGACATTAGACTAATCAGTCGTCAATAGAGGCTGTATACCTACTTGACAGGATCTTTGCCAAGGGGCGTCACCATCAAGTTTTTTCCCCACATGGTCACAAGAGTTGGTTGGTTATGATAGACCCGTGTACTCAAGCTCTGTTATCTCAAGTTTGATTCCAACCCACAAGATTTTGTTTTTAGAAATGGCGAGTGTACTGTCCATTTCAATAATTCCATCAATGTGATGATGTCAGCTTAGTGTTTCATAGGTTCCTCTTCCACTTCCCGTCCGAGGTCAAGACCTTGTCAGTGTATAGGTAGGATTTGTGCAGGCTCAGAGAGTATGTCAAATGACTGCTGGTAGATTTGGGTGGAGCGCATATGGAGTAGAATGGATCCCTGATGAACAAACTCTTAAATTCTAAAAAAGCAAAAGTCAACAAACAAAACAACAACAACAACAACAACAAACCACCTCCTAATTCTAACATTGACACTGTAATATCACGTTTCATGTTTTCATCACAGCGGTAGGGATTGACATGTACACCTCTATATTTTGCTTTACGTGTGTCTGACTTTGTCTGTTATGCCTTATGAAGCACTCAGGGCACAGGGCCGTGGAATTATTATCATTATTATTATTATTATTATTATTATCATTATTGTTTTTATTGTTATCATTATTATCATCCTCTACTTATCATCATCATCATCTTCTTCATCATCATTTTACTATTATTATTATCATTATTGTTATTATTATCCTCTACTTCGTCATCATCTTCTTCATCATTATTATATATTTATTTATTTATTTTTTATTATTGTTGTCTTTGTTATATTACTACTACAACTACACCTACTTCTACTAGTATCATTATTATCATTACTATTATTATGGAGAAAGGTGGCACGGTGTCTTAGACGTTCGTCTGCCAATGACTAAAACTCAACATTCTAGGGTTCGTTTCCCGTTGAGGAGTCGACTTTTCTCCTGAAAATCAAACTGAACGTTTAGTCCTTCAGAGGGGGATGGAAACCGAGCAGGACCCATGTGCCTCCTGAACTGTACACGCTAAAAGATCCCACGGCAGTTCAAAATCATGAAGAGCAGGGCATTCGCCCCGCTGTCCTGATATTTAAAAAAAATTGTACAGATAGGTTCATTTCCTAGGTCCCTCCCCTTGAAGGCCTACGAGCTTTCTTGCCTTTCTGGTGTCTTGGATTGAAAATGGGTGGCGCTGCACCGTGGTGATGTGCTCTCAACACAGAGAGCAGCCCAAGTTGTTTATTATTATTATTGTTATTATTATTGTTATAATAATAATTATTATCATTATTATTGCTGTTGTTATTATCATTATCATAATCATTATCAGACTGAGGCAGCTGAATTGTGGTTTCTGGGAAGAATGTTAAGAGTTCCATGGACAGCAAAGAAAACAAATGAGATAGTCTTGAAGGAGTCTGATACAAAAAGAACATTAATGAAAAAGATTAGGAAAAGACAAGCAACATTTATGTACATAAATACGAAAATGTATGAGACATGACAAATTAGAGGATCTAGTCAATAAAGGAAAGCTGGAGAGAAAGAGAGCACCAGGTAGACACAGGGAGAAAATATTGGACGGACTTGCAGAGTGGTTGAGGACAGATAGGGTGGGATATGTACTTGCAGCTACAAAGAATAGATTTGTATGGAGGGCCATGATCCTCAACGCCATGCAGCAGGGCACATGATGATGATGATGATGACGATAAGATTAAAATACATATACACTGGCCATGTGTCAACAAGAACACGGGCCTCAAGGCAACCATTTATCAAGGAAAAACAGTTGTCCGCAAAAGTCAAGAAAGAGCCTTTCTGAAGAGAGTGGCGGTGTCACAGAGTGCAGCGGCCAATACGGAATTCGGTGGCACCGACACGTGAGACAAGTGAGGTGAGATTATTATGATTATAATTATTATGATTACTATTATTATTATTGTTGTCGTGAGTATTATTAGGTAATATCATTGTTTTTTTAAATTGGCCCTTGAGTAAGCTGCAGCAACACGTCTCACCAACAGAGCTCAATGGTCTCAGCACAGGCACACCGAATAAACAATCAAGTTGTCTTCCACACATACCTGTTCTTGCACAATGCTGCAGAAAAAATAAATCTGTCTTACTTCCCTTTTACTGACACATTGGGGATATAGCTCAGTGGTAGAGCATTCGACTGCAGATCGAGAGGTCCCCGGTTCGAACCCGGGTGTCCCCTGACTTTTTTTACATTGATGATTAGTATTTAATTAATGATGTTTATCTTTATTCATTTAATGTTTTTGTTGTACTAATGAATTGTCCTATTTCATTCCATTACTTATTTATCTATCTTGATTCTGTTTCCCCTCACTTCTTTACACACTGATTTTTTGTAATTTGACGATTTTATCTTTATTTATTTAAAATGTATTATTTACTTAAAATTTATTTTGTTTTTGTTCTTTACTTGTTTATTTATCTATCTTCTTTCTTTTACGAATATGTATATATGCTGACCGTATTAGACCTGTCAGCTGCGTTTGACACTGTTGATCATAACATTCTTCTTAATAGACTCTCCTCTCTGTATGGTATTTCAGGCACCGCTCTTTCTTGGTTTCAGTCGTATCTCACGAACAGGACACAATCAGTCCTTGTCATCAATCATTCCTCCCCACCCACTGATCTCCTTTTCGGTGTTCCACAAGGTTCCGTTCTGGGACCTGTGCTCTTTGCTCTTTACACAAAGCCACTCTCCGATTTGATAAAATCACATTCCATTGAGCATCAATCCTTTGCAGATGACATCCAACTTGAAATTGATTCTCCTCCTTCTGATATCTACTCTGCTATCCCAGTCTTAGAAGACTGTATCTCAGATATCAAGACCTGGATGCTAGAAAATAAATTAAAGTTAAATGATGACAAAACTGAAGCTCTCTTTTTGTCCTCTCCTTTCAAAACCTCCCCATCTCCCAAACCTACTACCATTACCATTGATCAGACTGAAATTCCTTTATCCTCCTCAGCTAGGAATCTTGGTTTCTACTTCACTGACAACATGAGTGTTGAACTTCATGTAAACAACACCTGTCGCACTGCTTACATCAATCTCCGCCAAATCAGTTCCTTGCGTCATCTTCTTTCTGTTGATGCTACAAAAACTCTGGTTTCTGCTTTCATTCTCTCAAGACTGGATTATTGCAATTCACTTCTTTCTGGATGTTCAAAAGATCAAATAGATAAACTACAGAAAGTGCAAAATTCTGCAGCTCGGCTTGTTTTTAAATCCCGTAAGCGAGATCATGTCTCTCCTCTGCTAAAACGCCTCCACTGGCTTCCTGTACAAGCTCGTATCGAATTCAAACTTGCGATTCTCTGTCATTCATTTTTCTCTGGAACGTCCCCTTGTTACATTTCTGATCTCCTATCCGTCTACTCACCTTCCAGAAATCTTCGCTCCTCTTCTGACTTAAGACTACTGTGCATTCCCAGAGTAAGAACTAAAACCTTCGGTCACTGCACCTTTTCATATTCAGCACCAACTTTTTGGAATTCTCTGCCCCGTGAAATTCGCTACATTGAATCTATTACTTCTTTCAAGACTGCCCTCAAAACTTTCCAATTTAAATCCTATTTTCCCGACTAGGTAGTAACTGTGTGGACACTCTTTGTTCTCGTGCGCACGCGCGCGCGTGTGTGTGTGTGTGTGGGGGGGTCAGTTTTGTGTGTGTGTGTGTGTGCGTGTCTGTGTGTGTGTGTGTGTGTGTGTGTGTGTGTGTGTGTGTGTGTGTGTGTGTGTGTGTGTGTGTGCCTGCGTATCTGTGTGTGTGTGATGTTATTAGTGTGCAGCGTCACGAGCTCCGGCCCCGTACTGGAGGTTTGCGCTTATAAATGTTCATTATTATTATTATTATTATATAATACATCAAGACTTTGTAAGTTCGAAATACTTAACCAATTTTCGAGGTTCTGACAAACATCCAAAAAAAAAAAAAAGAAAGAAAGAAAAAAAGAAACATATAAAAACCAGATGAATTTTGAAAACTAATAGAATTTTGGAGTTGAAACGATAATTTCCGAAGGGACACAATTGTAAGAACTAACCAAAACAGAAGGAACAGCCTTTTTCTCTCTCTCCCTCTCCTCCAAAATAAAATCAAACAAAGAGAAAATTCGGTGTTTTGTCACAAGATTGGGATTCAAAAGCACAATCTGATTCCATAAACGCATACTTGAATAAATAAATGAACGAATGAATGAATGTATGAATAAATGAACATAATATATCTTCAAGTAAATTCTATTCAATTAATACAGAAACAATATATGCTCATCTCTCTTCCCGTGAAAAAAAATATATTTGAAAAAAAAAAGTTGTCAGAAGTGGGATTCGAACCCACGCCTGGAGAACCAGACTGCGACCTGAACGCAGCGCCTTGGACCGCTCGGCCATCCTGACATTAGACTAATCAGTCGTCAATAGAGGCTGTATACCTACTTGACAGGATCTTTGCCAAGGGGCGTCACCATCAAGTTTTTTTCCCCGCATGGTCACAAGAGTTGGTTGGTTATGATAGACCCGTGTACTCAAGCTCTGTTATCTCAAGTTTGATTCCAACCCACACGATTTTGTTTTTGCGAGTGCGCTGTCCATTTCAATATTTCCATCAATGTGATGATGTCAGCTTAGTGTTTCATAGGTTCCTCTTCCACTTCCCGTCCGAGGTCAAGACCTTGTCAGTGTATAGGTAGGATTTGTGCAGGCTCAGAGAGTATGTCAAATGACTGCTGGTAGATTTGGGTGGAGCGCATATGGAGTAGAATGGATCCCTGATGAACAAACTCTTAAATTCTAAAAAAGCAAAAGTCAACAAACAAAACAACAACAACAACAACAAACCACCTCCTAATTCTAACATTGACACTGTAATATCACGTTTCATGTTTTCATCACAGCGGTAGGGGTTGACATGTACACCTCTATATTTTGCTTTACGTGCGTCTGACTTTGTCTGTTATGCCTTATGAAGCACTCAGGGCCGTCAATTATTATCATTATTATTATTGTTATTATCATTATTGTTATTATTATCATTATTATCATCCTCTACTTATCATCATCATCATCATCTTCTTCATCATCATTTTACTATTATTATTATCATTATTATTATTGTTATTATTATCCTCTACTTCTTCATCATCATTATTATTTATTTATTTTATTATTGGTGTTGTTGTTGTATTACTACTACAACTACAACTACTTCTACTAGTATCATTATCATCATTACTATTATTATGGAGAAAGGTGGCACGGTGTCTTAGACGTTCTTCTGCCAATGACTAAAACTCGACATTCTAGGGTTCATTTCCCATTGAGGAGTCGACTTTTCTCCTGAAAATCGAACTGAACGTTTAGTCCTTCAGATGGGGATGAAAACCGAGCAGGAACATGTCCCTCCTAAACTGTACACGCTAAAAGATCCCACGGCAGTTCAAAATCATGAAGAGCAGGGCATTCGCCCCGCTGTCCTGATATTTTAAAAAAAATTGTACAGATAGGTTCATTTCCTAGGTCCCTCCCCTTGAACGCCTATGAGCTTTCTTGTCTTTCAGATGTCTTGGTTTGAAAATGGGTGATGCGGTACCATGGTGACGCGCTCTCAACACGGAGAGCAGTCCTAGTTGTTTATCATCATCATCATCATCATCATCATCATCATTATTGTTATTATGATTATGATTATTATTATTGTTATTATTATTATTATTATTACTATTATTTTTGTTGTTATTATTATTATTATCAATATTATTATTAGACTGAGGCAGCTGAAATGTGGTTTCTAAGAACAATGTTCCATGGACAGCAAAGAAAACAAATGAGACAGTCTTGAAGGAGGTAGATACAAAAAGCACATTAACGAAAAAGATTAGGAAAAGACAAGCAACAGTTATGTACATAAACAGGAAAATGTATGAGACAAGAGAAATTAGAGCACCTAGTGTACATAAACAGGAAAATGTATGAGACAAGAGAAATTAGAGCACCTAGTCACAACAGGAAAGCTGGAGGGAAAGAGAGTGCCAGGTATAGATACAAGGAGAAAATATTGGACAGACTTGCAGGGTGGCTGAGGACAGAGAGGGTGGGAGATGTACTTGCAGCGACAAAGGATAGATTTGTATGGAGGACCATGATCGCCAACGAAATGCAGCAGGGCACATGAAGATGATGATGATGATGATGATGATGATGATGATGATGATGATGATGACGACGATAAGACTAAAATACGATGGCCATGTGCCACGTAGAAAGAACACGGGCCTCAAGGCAACCATTTTTCAAGGAAAAACAGAGGCAAAAAGGTAGAGGGCAGACCTCCAACCTCATACATCGAGAACATAACCAACACCAGTGGCCTAAATATTCAAGTTGTCCGCAAAAGTCCAGACAGAGCCGTTTTGAAAGAGAGTGGTGGTGTCAAAGAGTGCAGCGGCAAACACTGAACCCGCGCGACGTCGACAGGTGAGACAGGTGAGGTGAGATTATTATTAGTATTATTATTCATTATATTATTATTATTATCATCATCATCGTTGTTGTTGTTGTTGTTGTTGTATAATAATAATAATAATGTTATTGTTATTGTTATCATTATCCTCCTCCTCATTATTATTTTATTATCATTGTTGTTGTTGTTGTTATTGTTATTTGGAACTGACCCCTGAGTAAGCTGCAGCAACACGTCTCACCCATTGAGCTTTATGGTCTCAGCGCAGATGCACCGAAAAAAGTTGTCTTCCACACTGACCTGTTCCTGCACAAGGCTGAAGAAAAATTAAATCTGTCTTACTTCCGTTCCACTAGCCTGCACATTGGGGATATAGCTCAGTGGTAGAGCATTCGACTGCAGATCGAGAGGTCCCCGGTTCGAACCCGGGTGTCCCCTAAAAAAATTTTTTTTTCATGATTTGTTATTTAACGATATTGTATCAAGTCTTTATCCTAAACTGTGTAATTATTTACGTATTAAATCATTTTATTCTTTTACTTATTTATTTATGTATCTTGATTCTACTCTGAATAAGTAGGGCCTATATTACATCAAGACTTTACAATTTCGAAATACGTAAGCTACTTATCGAGGTTCTGACAAACATTAAAAATATCAGAACATTTACAGAAGAGATGAATTTCAAAAATCTCATAAATTTTGGAGTTGAAACGATAATTTGTGAAGACATAATATTAACAATAAAGAGAAGAAATAGTGCTCTCTACCTCTCCTCCAAAATAAGGTCAAACACAAAATGAAGTGTCTGTCAAGGTGGGATTCGAAGGTACACATCTGAATAGATATAAACACATAGATGAATAAACGCATAGATAGATAAGTGAATAGATAAAAGGAAAGGAAAAAGGAAAGGAAATGGAAAAGGAACAAACAAACAATAGATAAATAAATAAATTTTTGAAATACAAATAATTGAATCAAAACAGAAACAATGTGCTCATCTATCTACCCCATAAAAATATATATATATATATATCTGGAGAAAAAAAAAAAGTTGTCAGAAGTGGGATTCGAACCCACGCCTGGAGAACCAGACTGCGACCTGAACGCAGCGCCTTGGACCGCTCGGCCATCCTGACATCTGACTAATCAGTCGTCAACGGAGCCTGTATACCCACCTGCCACGATCTTTACCAAGGGGCGTGACTATTTTCCTTTCTCTCCCTGTTATATTCTGTTCTGTTCTGTTGGTTTTAAAGTCCTACCACTCTCAGAGTATACGAGGACTAGAGAAAAAATTGCTCAAAGAAGCCTTTAAAAATGTTAGTAGCATTGTGAAATACTGACGCTTTATTCGGTTCTCTTTCGGGTACTCCCGATTCATGTGATTTCTCTCCCTGTTATGTTCGTCAAGGTTAAAGACCTACCACCTTTTTAATCTCCCTTTAGGGATGCGATTGTCAAGTGGGTGACACGCCAGACTTCCAATCGGAAGGTATACGGTTCGACTCCGTCTGGTGGGTAAAAGATGGTGATCTTTCTGACCTCTCAAATCAGTTTCAGTTTCTCAAAATTACGTCTCCAAGCTCAGAATGAATTCCATATGCACTAACGTCACAGGTGCCGTGTAATGGAGAAGATTCAGAATGATTATGGCACAAGCCTTATGCCTGCACATAAGCCCATGAGCTGGCCAGATCCTACCTAGCTTGTGATTTTCTTTTTCTTTTTGAAGGTCAACAGGTGTGCAGACCTACTAATGCCTTAATCTCCTTCGTGTGTATACTACGCACACAGAACATCAAATAAATTGTGCACGTTGAAGATCCTGCAAATGATTGTCAGTGTCTGGTAGCCTGTAGAAATATGAAACACCCAGCATGTACACCCACTGAAAACAGTATGCAGACAGCAGCAACAGATGACCTGCACAGTGATGACAAAACAACGTATATGCATTAAAGAAAAACCCAAACACAAGACAATTAGCCTCTTTCACTTTCTGAAGTCTTGGTAAAGATCAATAAAAAAAAAATTAAAAGGTGGCGCAGGACTGTGGTGACGCACTCTCAATGGGGAGAACAGCCCGAATTTCACATGGTAAATCCATTGTGCCCCCTCCCCCCCCCCCCCAAAAAAAAAAAAAGAAATGAAAAAAAGAATATGAAGACTACAAAGAATAAAGAGGAGGCTGTGGATTCGAACACGAGTTTCAAGAACGTCAGATTTTTTTTTATCTAAAACGATAATTCGTGAGTAACAATAACAACAATAACAACAAGTAGAATTGGCCTCTCTTTTCATATTGTGTAGCCTTCACTGATGAGCGTGTAGTCAAGTGGGCCTATCTCTGACCTGCGATCAGAAGTGCTTAAGTTTGATCCATCATGACAGCACCGCCTGATGGGCAAAGGGAGAAGTTTTTCCATCTAACAGAACAACGTGGGTGCGGACCTGCCAGTACATCAAACCTCCCTCGCATGCCAGTATGCGCGTGCAGAATTGATATTATGTACGTCATGTCAGCGACTGGCTTACGGAAACATGAAAACACCCAGCATGCAAGCAACGGCACATTTGTGGGAGGGGGTGGGGAGGCTTTCGTCTAATATTCTTAACTTCTACCTTTGGAAAATAAAGCACTATTATCATTATTATTATCTCCTCCGAAATAAAAACTTTTTTTTCTTAATGAAGAAAGTTTGTCAAGATTGACAGTCAATGCCACATCTTTGAACAGATAAATAAATGAATGAAAATGTTGAAAAGATAAACAAATGAATGAATTAATCCATATATACATAAAAGTATTAAATAGATAAAACTATTCAAGTGTAATTAAATCAACTAGAACAGAAAAATAACACGTACGCACGTCCTTACCTCTGGGAAAAATATCTAAAAAAACAAAACAAAAAACCCCACAAAAAAAAAATTGTCAGAAGTGGGATTCGAACCCACGCCTGGAGAACCAGACTGCGACCTGAACGCAGCGCCTTGGACCGCTCGGCCATCCTGACATCTGACTGAATATACCGTCAATAGAGACTGTATACCTACATTATTAAGGGGAGTAACCATTTCTTTTCGCATGCAGTGCGAGTGCTGAAACTACCTCGCAAGCGACCTGTCTATCCCACGGACCGCTCTTCACGCTATAGTACCGCGCCATTCCCCCCCCCCTTGTGATTCTTTTATTTCGTATTGGGTGATTATTTCTATATATGTGAAAGCTAATTCTTCCTTAGAACTGAGTAGGAACGACAACTCTGTTGTTGCTGTGATATCTGATCGTTCATAATAATGCGCTTTGTGCATGCTGCGCACGAACTTTTCAGTTTGTTGAAGAAAAGATTCATTGCACTCGGGCAATTCCACATGCGCTCCACCCATACGTTGCCAGCAATTATCTGGCAGATTCCACAGCCCACGTAAAATCAAATGCGTTGGCAAGGTTTTGAAATGGAGGAAAGAAGGGGGGGGGGGGGGGGGTCGCAGGAAAAGGATCTAAAACAGTAAGCTGACAGCACCAGAATGATGGAAACATTAACACTGGCAGCAAACAACCAGTTTTTAATGTCAGCAGGCAGGGATTGAACTCGAGATATCGGATCTTGAGTCCACGGCTTTGTCAACAATGAACCAACCATCCTGTACGTGTTGGACCTCTGTTTATCATCTCATGTGCCGGCAAAAGACCAGCATCAGACGACCATTCAAGGTCCAGTAGAGAGGAAAGAAAATCCCTGTCTCACTGGGAATGGAACAAATTTTTGACATCTTAACCCTTTGACTCCCGCAAGCTGTCCAACAGTATCATGCAGGACACTGGTGGCTAGGGTGCGGGAGTCAAGGGTTAAGTGGAAGCATATATATCCCTTCCACTAGTCTCACATTTTTCTTGAAGCGATATTTTAAAACCTGCCTTCCTTGATAGTTTTCTTTTAAACGTTCCCATTTTACTTTCTTAGATATGTAAACAATAAACACCACGAGGGTGCGGATGGGACCCGGAGCACCAATGCCCTGCCACTCTCCGGACAATCACCCCCCAAGCTCCCGACGCCACTCGATAGTTATTTCACAAAGCAAAGGAGGGCTGCCCATGCGCTGCATGATCCATTCGGACCCAGTTATCGTGTTAGACGTTTTACATGATGTCACTACATTACTTTTCCAGCCTGTCCTTTGCCTTTACTGGGTGCTGTGTAAGATGTTACAGATGATGTCGTTACACTTAGTAGAGTTCTGCTACATGAGTTTTGGATGGTTCGGTCTGTGTTATGTATGGAGGGCCCCTCTTCTCTGGTTACCTAAGGCACCAGTTCTTACGATATAGTCTGTATTTGGTGAGGTGTGTGTGTGTTTGTGTTTGTGCGTGTGTGTGTTCGATGGTGTTTGTTTTTTCTTTTGTGTGTGTGTGTGTGTGTGTGTGTGTGTGTGTGTGTGTGTGTGTGTGTGCGTGTGTGTGTACGCGCGCGCGCCTGTATGTGTTTGTATGTGCGTGCGTGTGTGTGTGTGTGTGCGGTGTATGTTTGTGTATGTGTTTTATGGTGTTTATCCTTTTCTATCATTTTGTTTTGTATGTGTGTGTGTGAGTGTGTGTGCGCGATCGAACGCGCGCGCGCGCGCGTGTGTGTGTGTGTGTGTGTGCGCGCGCGCGCTCGCGTGTGTGTATGTGCGTGTACTAGCGCGTTGATGGGCGCTGAAGATAGGGTGGAGCGGGTATCTCTCTTTTTCAACAGCTTCCATTCAATAGGGCCTAACTAGTCCATTTCACGCGAAGCTCAACTTCGACAGCTCACGTGTAATAATAAGGTTGTCAACTCCCAAAAACAGCCGGCACTGGACGCTGGCTGTCAAAGCGAGACAGAGCAAACACCACATCCAGTTTCTTTCCTTCCCAGCCGGTCAACGATACGCCAATAGAAAACTGCAGGATTTATATGGCTCATTGTTGTTACTAACAACCCGCTTGTTTCCTGCCACCAGTGCCGCGATAAAACTGTTGATGAAGGTGGTGCCAGTGTTAATTTTAACAGAGTCGTTGTAGCGACACAGGCTGTCAGTTGACTGTGAACCACCCCGAATTGTTACGAAATTAATTGTGTGAATTACCAGAGCGTGTGTGTGTTTAGGGGACAGAGTGTGTATAACGACAGGTCAAAGCCACTGATCCTGAGACGACGAAGATCTCTTGGAGGGAGGGAGTGAAAATAGTTATTTTTCTTCCAGTTTTTCTTATTCTTGAACTGGTGAGTTTATCATCATCATCATCTTCTTCATTTTCGTTGTCGCTTATAGTCGTCATCAGCATATTCATCATCGTTCTAATTATCTTCTTTATTGTTTGGAAGTAGTCCCCAGTGGGGATGCCGGGGGCTCTTTCAGTAAAAATAGTATTCCCACGTTCTGGATATTCTACACTAGAATTTTCTTTTCTGTCAATCTCTTTGTTTCTTTCTTATTCCTTTTGCTTTCTGTCATTTCTTCCTATCATTTTCTTCCTTGCTGGTCCATTCACCTGTATGTGTTCGATAAATCCTAACTTTCTCTTAGGATTGATAATTCGACACATGTATTATGTGTATTATGTGCATTTTTGGCTCTAAGGAAATGTAATGTGCTCAAGCAATTTAGGTTATTCAGGCCCATTTTTATATGTATGTTTTAGTTACCTTAGTTATATTTAAATCTGTAGTCAGGTATGTTTTTTTACTCCCCGGGTGACAAATTGGACGGAGTGGTCAACGCCAGGGGCATCTCCTTAGAGTATGTGTGTGAATGCATTGATATGTGTACTTGATTCTTTTTTCCAGATTTTTTTTTCTCCAGTGAGGTATGGTGTACTTTGTGAGGTGGTTATAGCCCTATCGCTCTGTGTAGTGAGGTATGGTGTACTTTGTGAGATGGTTATAGCCCTATGGCTGTGTATAGTGAGGTATGGTGTACTTTGTGAGATGGTTATAGCCCTGATATGGCTCTGTGTAGTGACGTATGGTGTACTTTGTGAGATGGTTATAGCCCTGATATGGCTCTGTGTAGTGAGGTATGGTGTACTTTGTGAGATGGTTATAGCCCTATGGCTCTGTGTAGTGAGGTATGGTGTACTTTGTGAGATGGTTATAGCCCTGATATGGCTCTGTGTAGTGAGGTATGGTGTACTTTGTGAGATGGTTATAGCCCTATGGCTCTGTGTAGTGAGGTATGGTGTACTTTGTGAGATGGTTATAGCCCTATGGCTCTGTGTAGTGAGGTATGGTGTACTTTGTGAGATGGTTATACCCTGATATGGATCTGTGTAATGAGGTATGGTGTACTTTGTGAGATGGTTATAGCCCTGATATGGCTCTGTGCAGTGAGGTATGGTGTACTTTGTGAGATGGTTATAGCCCTATGGCTCTGTGTAGTCAGGTCAGACAAATACGTCTGCTACTGGCAAGCTGTAGCCCAGTACTACCTGTCACAGCAGGAGACTTGGAGAGGGGATTGGCGCCACCAAGGATTAACCTAAGCCCACAGAAAAGATATGAGAGACACTATAGCCAACAACATACCGGATCGGTCGGGGCCCGGGTTACAAACGACCGCGCTTACCACTGACAAGCACCAGGGTGGAAGTGAAAAGTCAGCTACTGGGGCAAAGACATCATTCAAACTGCCAACGGAAAAAGCTACCATTGGAACCTGGAATGTCCGTACACTTCATCAGTGCGGCAAAGTAAAAGAACTAGAACACGAGCTGAGACGCTACCAATGGGACATTGTGGGTATATCGGAAGTAAGATGGACAGGCTTCGGAGAAGCAATCACAGAGGAAGGACACAAGATGTGGTACAGTGGCGAAGAGTCACTACATGAAAATGGCGTAGCTTTCATCGTACGCAAAGAAGTCATTGGATGCATCATGAGCTGCACGCCTGTCAACAGCAGAATCATCAGCATTCGGGTGTCAGCCAAACCAAAGAACATCACCATCATACAAGTGTATGCTCCAACTACCAGCCACGAAGACCAGGTGGTTGAAGAATTCTATGAGAAAATAGAAGACACCATCGGAAAAGCCCCCAGGAAAGACATCATCATAGTTCAGGGGGACTTCAACGCCAAAGTCGGCCCAGATGCCTACAAAAACTGGGCTGGAACAGTGGGTCAATTTGGCACAGGGGAAACTAATGACAGGGGACTTCGCCTTCTGGAGTTTGCCTGCACCCAACGGCTCACCATTGCCAACACCCTCTACCCCCACAAACTGTCAAGAAGAACAACCTGGCATGCGCCGAACGGAAAGACTCACAACCAGATCGACTTTGTCCTCACACCGCGGCGCTTCAAATCAAGCATTAATAAAGCAAAGACGAGGACATACCCTGGAGCTGATATAGGCAGCGACCACGACCTCGTGCTGCTCACAATGAAGATCAAATTGAAAAAGAAGTACCAAGCTGCGCAGCCACGCATCAAGTTTGACCTGGAAAAGCTAAAAGATCCAGAGATAGAAGAGGCATTCCAGGCACAGCTCGGGGGGCGGTTCGCGGCACTCAACTTCCTGGACAGCGACATCAACGACCTCACAAACAACTTTGGTGAGGCAGTCCGCGAAACAGCAGAGGAGGTACTGGGGCGACAGAGGAAGAAACACCAAGCATGGATCTCAAATGACATCCTTGACCTCTGCGACAACAGAAGATCACTGAAGAAGACGAAAAACTCCAGCCCTGAAGAAGCCGCACAGTATCGTAAAACCAACAACCTTGTAAAGAAGAAAATGATTGAAGCCAAAGAACAATGGATCAACAACCAGTGTGAGAACATCGAGAAAGGCATGAAAAAAGGAAACAGCAAACATGCCTTCACCACACTGAAAAACCTTACCAAGACGCAGCAAAACAGATCGTCAGTCATCGAGGATACCTCAGGCGAGCTGCTGACAGAAAGCTCCGCTGTTCTGAACAGATGGACGCAGTACTGCCAAGAACTATACAACTACCCAATACAGCCAGATGACAGTTTGTTTCAGGGGGACTCAACACCATTGAGGGAATCCTCACCGCTACCAGTGATGAGAGAAGAAGTGGAAGAAGCCATCCGCAGCCTACCAGCAGGGAAATCACCTGGAGCAGACAATATCCCAGCAGAGCTGCTCAAACATGGAGGGAATGATTTGGTCACTCGTGTAACATCGATTTGTCAGAAGATCTGGGAGACAAAACAGTGGCCCACAGAATGGACTCAATCACTCATCATCCCCCTGCCCAAAAAGGGAAATATGCGCCAATGCCAGAACTACAGAACAATAAGTCTCATTAGCCACACCAGCAAGATCATGCTCAGAGTCATATTGAATCGACTGAAGAAAGAAGCGGAAGAACACCTTGCGGAAGAACAAGCTGGATTTAGGGCGGGCAGAAGCACAGTAGAACAGATCTTCACCTGCCGGATAATGATGGAGAAACATCTGCAGCATCAGAGAGACCTGTTCCACAACTTCATAGACTTTAAAAAAGCATTCGACAGGGTGTGGCATAAGGGTTTGTGGCAGGTGCTAAGAAAGTTTGGCATAGAGGAAGGTCTCGTCCAAACCATCCAGGCGCTGTATAACACTGCCAGCAGCGCAGTTCTCCTCAACAACCAGATAGGGGACTACTTCAAGACCACAGTTGGAGTCCGTCAAGGCTGCCTACTCTCTCCCGTGCTGTTCAATCTCTTCCTGGAGAACATCATGCGTGAAGCCCTCCATGACTTCCACTCCACTGTCTCCATCGGAGGAAGAACCATCAACAACCTGAGGTTCGCAGATGACATCGACCTGATGGGAGGCAGCAACGAAGAACTACAAGACCTGACCATGAGACTGGAAGAAAGTGCAGGTGCACACGGAATGGAAGTGAGCACAGAAAAAAGCAAAGTCCTGGTCAACAGCACAACCAACACCCATGCTGAAATCTACATGAACGGGCAACAGCTTGAAGAAGTGGACGCTTTCAAACACCAAAGACGGTCGCTCTACAACAGAAATCAAGACCAGACTAGCGATCGCAACAGCAGCAATGGTAAAGCTAAAGATCTGGAAGAGCAGAGAGATCGGCTTTCCATCGAAGATGAAGCTGTACAAGTCCCTGGTGCTCCCCATCCTGCTGTATGGATGCGAAAGCTGGACCATGACAGCAGAGACCACCAAGAGAATCCAGACGTTTGAAACTAAATGCTTCAGGCGCTTGCTCGGGATCTCTTGGCAAGATCGGAAGACAAACGACTTTGTGTGGAGCCAAATAACAACACTCGCAGGCCCACAAGAACCCCTCCTGGCAACAGTCAAGAACAGGAAGCTTTCGTGGTTCGGGCATGTCACACGCCACAACTCACTGCCCAAAACGGTCCTCCAGGGTACACTGGGAGGCGGCAGACGAAGGGGACGACAAGCCAAATGCTGGATGGACATCATCAAAGAATGGACCAGGTTGGATGGCACCACGCTGGTGCGACAGGCGGAGGACAGGACCGGTTTGCGATGGCTGGCTTCAAGAGTGTCTCTCATCTCTCCTCTACGCCCATCACGGGCAGGAGAATGATGATGATGATGAGTGAGGTATGGTGTACTTTGTGAGATGGTTATAGCCCTATGGCTGTGTAGTGAGGTATGGTGTACTTTGTGAGATGGTTATAGCCCTATGGCTGTGTGTAGTGAGGTATGGTGTACTTTGTGAGATGGTTATAGCCCTATGGCTGTGTAGTGAGGTATGGTGTACTTTGTGAGATGGTTATAGCCCTATGGCTGTGTAGTGATGTATGGTGTACTTTGTGAGATGGTTATAGCCCTATGGCTGTGTGTAGTGAGGTATGGTGTACTTTGTGAGATGGTTATAGCCCTATGGCTGTGTGTAGTGAGGTATGGTGTACTTTGTGAGATGGTTATAGCCCTATGGCTGTGTAGTGAGGTATGGTGTACTTTGTGAGATGGTTATAGCCCTATGGCTGTGTGTAGTGAGGTATGGTGTACTTTGTGAGATGGTTATAGCCCTATGGCTGTGTGTAGTGATGTATGGTGTACTTTGTGAGATGGTTATAGCCCTATGGCTGTGTAGTGAGGTATGGTGTACTTTGTGAGATGGTTATAGCCCTATGGCTGTGTGTAGTGAGGTATGGTGTACTTTGTGAGATGGTTATAGCCCTATGGCTGTGTGTAGTGAGGTATGGTGTACTTTGTGAGATGGTTATAGCCCTGATATGGCTCTGTGTAGTGAGGTATGGTGTACTTTGTGAGATGGCTATAGCCCTGATATGGCTCTGTGTAGTGAGGAATGGTGTACTTTGTGAGATGGTTATAGCCCTATGGCTCTGTGTAGTGAGGTATGGTGTACTTTGTGAGATGGTTATAGCCCTGATATGGCTCTGTGTAGTGAGGAATGGTGTACTTTGTGAGATGGTTATAGCCCTATGGCTCTGTGTAGTGAGGTATGGTGTACTTTGTGAGATGGTTATAGCCCTATGGCTGTGTGTAGTGAGGTATGGTGTACTTTGTGAGATGGTTATAGCCCTGATATGGCTCTGTATAGTGAGGTATGGTGTACTTTGTGAGATGGTTATAGCCCTGATATGGCTCTGTGTAGTGAGGTATGGTGTACTTTGTGAGATGGTTATAGCCCTGATATGGCTCTGTGTAGTGAGGTATGGTGTACTTTGTGAGATGGTTATAGCCCTGATATGGCTCTGTGTAGTGAGGTATGGTGTACTTTGTGAGATGGTTATAGCCCTGATATGGCTCTGTGTAGTGAGGTATGGTGTACTTTGTGAGATGGTTATAGCCCTGATGTGGTCTGTGTAGTGAGGTATGGTGTATTTTGTGAGATGGTTATAGCCCTGATACGGCTCTGTGTAGTGAGGTATGGTGTACTTTGTGAGATGGTTATAGGCCTATGGCTGTGTGTAGTGAGGTATGGTGTACTTTGTGAGATGGTTATAACCCTGATATGGCTGTGTGTAGTGAGGTATGGTGTACTTTGTGAGATGGTTATAGCCCTATGGCTCTGTGTAGTGAGGTATGGTGTACTTTGTGAGATGGTTATAGCCCTGGTATGGCTGTGTGTAGTGAGGTATGGTGTACTTTGTGAGATGGTTATAGCCCTGTGGCTCTGTGTAGTGAGGTATGGTGTACTTTGTGAGATGGTTATAGCCCTGTGGCTCTGTGTAGTGAGGTATGGTGTACTTTGTGAGATGGTTATAGCCCTATGGCTGTGTGTAGTGAGGTATGGTGTACTTTGTGAGATGGTTATAGCCCTGTGGCTCTGTGTAGTGAGGTATGGTGTACTTTGTGAGATGGTTATAGCCCTATGGCTCTGTGTAGTGAGGTATGGTGTACTTTGTGAGATGGTTATAGCCCTGTGGCTCTGTGTAGTGAGGTATGGTGTACTTTGTGAGATGGTTATAGCCCTATGGCTGTGTGTAGTGAGGTATGGTGTACTTTGTGAGATGGTTATAGCCCTATGGCTCTGTGTAGTGAGGTATGGTGTACTTTGTGAGATGGTTATAGCCCTATGGCTCTGTGTAGTGAGGTATGGTGTACTTTGTGAGATGGTTATAGCCCTATGGCTCTGTGTAGTGAGGTATGGTGTACTTTGTGAGATGGTTATAGCCCTATGGCTGTGTAGTGAGGTATGGTGTACTTTGTGAGATGGCTATAGCCCTATGGCTGTGTATAGTGAGGTATGGTGTACTTTGTGAGATGGTTATAGCCCTGATATGGCTCTGTGTAGTGAGGTATGGTGTACTTTGTTATGGTTATAGCCCTATGGCTATGTGTAGTGAGGTATGGTGTACTTTGTGAGATGGTCATAGCCCTATGGCTCTGTGTAGTGAGGTATGGTGTACTTTGTTATGGTTATAGCCCTATGGCTATGTGTAGTGAGGTATGGTGTACTTTGTGATGGTTATAGCCCTGAATGGCTCTGTGCAGTGAGGTATTGTGTATTTTGTGAGATGGTTATAGCCCTGATATGGCTCTGTGTAGTGAGGTATGGTGTACTTTGTGAGATGGTTATAGCCCTGATATGGCTCTGTGTAGTGAGGTATGGTGTACTTTGTGAGATGGTTATAGCCCTGATATGGCTCTGTGCAGTGAGGTATGGTGTACTTTGTGAGATGGTTATAGCCCTATGGCTCTGTGTAGTGAGGTATGGTGTACTTTGTGAGATGGTTATAGCCCTATGGCTGTGTGTAGTGAGGTATGGTGTACTTTGTGAGATGGTTATAGCCCTATGGCTGTGTGCAGTGAGGTATGGTGTACTTTGTGAGATGGTCATAGCCCTGATATGGCTCTGTGCAGTGAGGTATGGTGTACTTTGTGAGATGGTCATAGCCCTGATATGGCTCTGTGTAGTGAGGTATGGTGTACTTTGTGAGATGGTTATAGCCCTATGGCTGTGTGTAGTGAGGTATGGTGTACTTTGTGAGATGGTCATAGCCCTGATATGGCTCTGTGTAGTGAGGTATGGTGTACTTTGTGATGGTTATAGCCCTGATATGGCTCTGTGTAGTGAGGTATGGTGTACTTTGTGAGATGGTTATAGCCCTATGGCTCTGTGTAGTGAGGTATGGTGTACTTTGTGAGATGGTTATAGCCCTATGGCTCTGTGTAGTGAGGTATGGTGTACTTTGTGAGATGGTTATAGCCCTATGGCTCTGTGTAGTGAGGTATGGTGTACTTTGTGAGATGGTTATAGCCCTATGGCTGTGCAGTGAGGAATGGTGTACTTTGTGAGATGGTTATAGCCCTGATATGGCTCTGTGTAGTGAGGTATGGTGTACTTTGTGAGATGGTTATAGCCCTGATATGGCTCTGTGTAGTGAGGAATGGTGTACTTTGTGAGATGGTTATAGCCCTATGGCTCTGTGTAGTGAGGTATGGTGTACTTTGTGAGATGGTGTATAGCCCTGATATGGCTCTGTGTAGTGAGGTATGGTGTACTTTGTGAGATGGTTATAGCCCTATGGCTCTGTGTAGTGAGGTATGGTGTACTTTGTGAGATGGTTATAGCCCTGATATGGCTCTGTGTAGTGAGGTATGGTGTACTTTGTGAGATGGTTATAGCCCTGATATGCTGTGTGTAGTGAGGTATGGTGTACTTTGTGAGATGGTTATAGCCCTGATATGGCTGTGTGTAGTGAGGTATGGTGTACTTTGTGAGATGGTTATAGGCCTATGGCTCTGTGTAGTGAGGTATGATGTACTTTGTGAGATGGTTATAGCCCTGATGTGGCTCTGTGTAGTGAGGTATGGTGTACTTTGTGAGATGGTTATAGGCCTATGGCTGTGTGTAGTGAGGTATGGTGTACTTTGTGAGATGGTTATAGCCCTATGGCTCTGTGCAGTGAGGTATGGTTTATTTTGTGAGATGGTTATAGCCCTATGGCTCTGTGTAGTGAGGTATGGTTTATTTTGTGAGATGGTTATAGCCCTATGGCTCTGTGTAGTGAGGTATGGTTTATTTTGTGAGATGGTTATAGCCCTATGGCTCTGTGTAGTGAGGTATGGTTTATTTTGTGAGATGGTTATAGCCCTATGGCTGTGTGTAGTGAGGTATGGTGTACTTTGTGAGATGGTTATAGCCCTATGGCTCTGTGCAGTGAGGTATGGTGTACTTTGTGAGATGGTTATAGCCCTATGGCTCTGTGTAGTGAGGTATGGTGTACTTTGTGAGATGGTTATAGCCCTGATATGGCTCTGTGTAGTGAGGTATGGTGTACTTTGTGAGATGGTTATAGCGCTATGGCTCTGTGTAGTGAGGTATGGTGTACTTTGTGAGATGGTTATAGCCCTATGGCTCTGTGTAGTGAGGTATGGTGTACTTTGTGAGATGGTTATAGCCCTATGGCTCTGTGTAGTGAGGTATGGTGTACTTTGTGAGATGGTTATAGCCCTATGGCTGTGTGTAGTGAGGTATGGTGTACTTTGTGAGATGGTTATAGCCCTATGGCTGTGTGTAGTGAGGTATGGTGTACTTTGTGAGATGGTTATAGCCCTATGGCTGTGTGTAGTGAGGTATGGTGTACTTTGTGAGATGGTTATAGCCCTATGGCTGTGTATAGTGAGGTATGGTGTACTTTGTGAGATGGTTATAGCCCTGATATGGCTCTGTGCAGTGAGGTATGGTGTACTTTGTGAGATGGTTATAGCCCTGATATGGCTCTGTGTAGTGAGGTATTGTGTACTTTGTGATGTTATAGCCCTATGGCTGTGTAGTGAGGTATGGTGTACTTTGTGATGTTATAGCCCTATGGCTCTGTGTAGTGAGGTATGGTGTACTTTGTGATGTTATAGCCCTGATATGGCTCTGTGTAGTCGACTGGGCTTTAAGCAACAATAATAGTAACAAAGTGCGGAAGTGTGTGTGTGTGTGTGTGTGTGTGTGTGTGTGTGTGTGTGTGTGTGTGTGTGTGTGTTTCCCCCCAACCCATACCGCTTATTCCGACTCTTCTACACATACAAGTTCCACTATTTTCTTCTTTTTTTTCTTCTTTTGTTTTAGTAGTAAAAAGTCAGAACAAAGCGAGTGTCTTTGATAGAAGTAATTTATATACAATGTATTACAACGAAATATGTTATACGTATATCGCAAAAGTTTTATTAGAATTCCGAGCAATCTCTCTCTCTCTCTCTTTGAAAAATGTCATTCAAAATAAAGCTTGAGATGAAGTGAGTACAATGGTAGTTTTTGTGGAGAGTTGTACTACTGAAGCTCTTCAGAAGAGATGCCCCCCGTCAAATAAATATTTCCGCCCTAAACTCCTGACACTCTGCTGGGCCAGGCCGTATCATGAGTCCTGGATGCCCTACTGCTGTCGTCATTTTTTTCCCCTCTACCTGGTTCAAACCCGCACCTTCAAGGTGGTTGTGCGCCTCGAGGTCAAGTCACCCTTGTGATGGATGTCTTAACGCGTTCTCATTTTTTTCGTGGTTTGTTGTTTTTTTGTTGTTGTTTTTTTTTTTTTCTCTTCTGGTTCTTGCTTGCTTGAACGCGGGCAGTCACCCTTGTTTTGGATGTCTTAACCACTTCAGCTATCAGACACCTTTAATTTAAAGCCATATGAAGTTCATTTTTGTTCCTCTTCTACAAGATCCAGCTGGAACTTTTCAGCTGCTTCTGCCACTGTCGTTAAGACTGATCTTCTTCTTTCCAAAACTCAAGAACTGTTCCATGAGGTCTTAATTTTAAGCTGATGTGCCTATCAACATGACTTTGGCTTGGAAGCTGGATTCCCTCACGTGGCTGGCCAAGCTGGCATACCTTTCAGTCCTAGAGCTTTCTCCATTCTACTTTCATAAGCTACAGCGTTTTCTATCAAAATGATTCGATGAATGGAAGTGGGGCACTATATCAGGTCTCATGTCGCTCTTGCTGATTACTTCTGGATGTTGGTTTCCTCCTCATCCGCACCCCACCCCCTCAATTCTGGAAGATCTTTTGAGTTATCTGCACGATCCAGCAGATCCCGTGACCATGCTCCCGATGTTTGTTTCGTCACTGCTGTGTAGAAGGTTGCTGGAGCTTCTGGTGGCGTTCACCCCCCCCCCCCCCTCTTTGGCATTACTAATTGATTGTGCAATCTCTTTGGGCACTTGATTGTGCCTCCAGGCTGTCCATTTTCCTTGGGTTGTTGCTACTTTGCATGAGGTCAGGACACAATCTACCGTTTGTTAGTCCTGGCACAGTGGATACGGTGTAATAGTACAATAGACTATGTTATCATAAACATTTCCCGGGGAAATATTACTGTGTCCGTAACTTTCAGACCTTAATACAACATTTGTCAATGACAAATGCGAAAATACTTTTAACGTTAAAACCTCGCGAAACGTTGTACTGTTAAGTGTTGATCAAAATGTAAAAACAGAATACTCGATCTTATCATAATACTAGCAAAATCATTTATCTTAAATGCATGTTGACAAATGTGTTACGAATGTTCCCACTCTTCCAAGATACTGAACATGAGATTAAAAATTAAACAGTATAGTACCAAAATAAATCAATACTTGTCCACGTTAATGCCCATTGGAGCTACCATAGCCGATGTTTTCTCAACAGAGAATAGATTTATCTTCATGACATGTATTTAAATTTTGATGTTCTTACTAAAACTGCCAGTTTCAATTATTATGTTTCTGTATGTTATGGTATATATTTATATGTCAAGTGTTACCTTTTTCTTATCTGTATGAATTCACATCGTCGTCTGTTACCACGTTGTTGATGTCTGTTCATTTGTGTTCTGAATCATAGTGACTGCCAGTGTTCAAGTAAATACGAACCAGAAAAACACAAAATACAGGATCGGAACACATCTGCCATTTTCTCCCGCTGGACGCCATGTTTGGGAAGTTGTCTACTTTTTTCCCTAAATGCTGTGCGTTTATTCTTTGTTGTCTTTTGTATACACTCGACAAAGGCCATTTGGCTGAAAATATGCGCCTGTCTTTGTTTTCTTACATTAAATATAATGAGTTCTAATTCCATTTTTATGTTTTCTGTTCATTCACTTTTTTTAAACCAAAATTTCAAAAAGGCCAGAAGGCTAATTGGTCTTCAAGGGGTGGGACCTGGGAAATCAACCTATCTCTCCAATGTTTTTTACCACGGCACCTGGGCAATGCCCTGCTCTTCACGATTTTCAACTGCCGTAGGATCTTTGGCGAGTGCAGCCAGAAGGCACACGGTCCGACTCGTTTTTCGTCCCCTTCCGAAGGGCTAGATGTTCAGTTCGATTTCCGGTCAAACTGAGGAGAAAAGTCAAGGCCTTTACAGGGGCGAACCCTGAAACATCGAGTTTAGTTATTGGCAGACAAAGGTCTGAACCATTCTGTCACTCCTCTCCCTACGCGCGCTACACACTGCGCTACAGGGACTAACAAAAAAAGTGGCGCACATGGGAGTCGAACCGATTACCTCCGTGTTATCAGCACGGCGCTCTAACCAACTAAGCTGATGGGCCATCTTAAAATATGGCCAGCCTGAGGGTTCAACCCACATCCTCTTCTTTATCAGCATAGTCCTCTAACCAACTGGGCTAACAGGGCCACAAAATCGGGTTCGTTCTGTTCATTGTAAAGCAAAATGAAATGATAAAAAAAGTTAAAGTAAAATCAGTTGTAACACAATGGATGTGATTAAAACACGACACGTGCCAAGCTTAACTTAACAGATTACGCCATAAGAACACAGAACTGTTTTCCCTGTGTGTTGCCCGGGTCCCGCATAAACAGTATCGTCAGTTTCGTAGGCAAGGACTTCAGAGTGGAAATGCATTAGACGTGGACGTGGTCCAGACAACAAAACTCTCTCAGAACCCCGAAGGGTCAAGAACCCATTGAAATGTTGACCACCACCACTGATGTAGAGCCACAAGTTTGGAGAGGGAAACCTTTTCATTCCCCTACCTTACCCGCCAGCTTCACATAACATACAACAGGAAACTGGTAGAAACTGGTGGATAGGATCAGGGAGGGAAAGGGTAAGAACAATGGGTATCACTCTTTCCGCTTTCGTTAGGTCTCCCTGCACCCCCCTCCCCCTCCACACATCGTTTTGTGGCGGAAAAATTTCACTTTTTGTTTGTTTGGGATTTTTTTTTTTTTTTTTTTTTTTTTTTCGCAGGACGATGGAATAGTTGTTTTTGTGGATAACAACGGAAGGGTCATGTTTTGTTGTGGAGGACACTAAGTCAAGTTTCATTACGGATAAGGATAATGGAATAGTCATGTTTGTGAATAAAGGATAAGGGAATAGTCATGTTTGTGGATAAAGGATAATGGAAGTCATGTTTGTGGATAAAGGATAATGGAATAGTCATGCTTTGTTGTGGATAAAGGATTATGGAATACTCGTTTCATTGTGGATAAAGGATAATGGAAGTCATGTTTCATTGTGGATAAAGGATGATGGAATAGTCATGTTTGTGGATAAAGGATAATGGAATAGTCATGTTTCATTGTGGATAAAGGATTATGGAATAGTCATGTTTGTGGATAAAGGATTATGGAATAGTCATGTTTGTGGATAAAGGATTATGGAATAGTCATGTTTCATTGTGGATAAAGGATTATGGAATAGTCATGTTTCATTGTGGATAAAGGATTATGGAATAGTCATGTTTCATTGTGGATAAAGGATTATGGAATAGTCATGTTTGTGGATAAAGGATAATGGAATAGTCATGTTTCATTGTGGATAAAGGATAATGGAATAGTCATGTTTCATTGTGGATAAAGGATTATGGAATAGTCATGTTTGTGGATAAAGGATAATGGAATAGTCATGTTTCATTGTGGATAAAGGATTATGGAATAGTCATGTTTCATTGTGGATAAAGGATTATGGAATAGTCATGTTTCATTGTGGATAAAGGATTATGGAATAGTCATGTTTCATTGTGGATAAAGGATTATGGAATAGTCATGTTTGTGGATAAAGGATAATGGAATAGTCATGTTTCATTGTGGATAAAGGATAATGGAATAGTCAGTTTCATTGTGGATAAAGGATTAATGGAATAGTCATGTTTTGTTGTGGATAAAGGATTATGGAATAGTCATGTTTCATTGTGGATAAAGGATAATGGAATAGTCACGTTTTGTTGTGGATAAAGGATAATGGAATAGTCACGTTTTGTTGTGGATAAAGGATAATGGAATAGTCACGTTTTGTTGTGGATAAAGGACAATGGAATAGTCACGTTTTGTTGTGGATAAAGGACTGAATCACGTTTGTGGATAAGGTCAACGATAGTCGTTTGTTGTGGATAAAGGACATGGAATAGTCACGTTTTGTTGTGGATAAAGGATTATGAATAGTCACGTTTTGTTGTGGATAAAGGATTAATAGTCATGTTTTGTTGTGGATAAAGGATTATGGAATAGTCATGTTTTGTTGTGGACAAAGGATTATGGAATAGTCATGTTTCTGTTGTGGATAAAGGATTATGGAATAGTCATGTTTTGTTGTGGAAAAGGATAATGGAATAGTCATGTTTCATTGGACAAAGGACAATGGAATAGTCACGTTTTGTTGTGGACAAAGGATTATGGAATAGTCACGTTTTGTTGGGATAAAGGATATGGAATAGTCTGTTTTGTTGTGGAAAGGATGATGGAATAATCATGTTTTGTTGTGGACAAAGGATTTTGGAATAGTCATGTTTTGTTGTGGATAAAGGATTATAGAATAGTCATGTTTTGTTGTGGATAAAGGATTACGGAATAGTCACGTTTTGTTGTGGATAATGGATTATGGAATAGTCATGTTTTGTTGTGGATAAAGGATTATAGAATAGTCATGTTTTGTTGTGGATAAAGGATTATGGAAGTCATGTTTTGTTGTGGATAAAGGATTATGGAATAGTCATGTTTTGTTGTGGATAAAGGATAAGGGAACAGTCACGTTTATGGATAAAGAATAATGGAATAGTCATGTTTTGTTGTGGATAAAGGACAATGGAATAGTCATGTTTTGTTGTGGATAAAGAATAATGGAATAGTCATGTTTTGTTGTGGATAAAGGATAACGGAATAGTCATGTTTCTTTTTGGAATATAATGGAATAGTCATGTTTTGTTGTGAATCATTTTTGCTCCCACTGCCTGCAGGAAGGTGATGGATAAAGGCGAGGGAGTGAGAGGGTTAATATGTACTGTGAGCAAGAGGGTTAATGATTTTTGTCAGCGAAATGGAAAAACCTGTTGTTGAGGAGGACAAAGGTCACAGACAAGGCGTGTGACATTGTGGAGTGGACGGTTGATTGGTTGCCTTGACCAGAACAATGGGGGTCACGGTGAATTACATTTTTGTCTAACAAACCAGAAAAGTCCTTGATTAGCACACGTACATCTCACCTACTGGGTAGCCTACCTGAGTTGCCGGGGGAATTTTCCCCTCCATTCTGAATCATTCACAGTCATATTTCCTTTTTGTTGTTGTCACCGTCACAATAGATTTGCCATGTGAAACTCTAGCTGCTCTCCTCTTTCAGGGCGCGTCGCCGCAGTGTAGCGCCACCTTTCTCTAACCAAAATTTCAGAAAAGCAAGTGTAGCGCCACCTTTCTCTAACCAAAATTTCAGAAAAGCAAGAAGCTAACTGACCTTCAAGGGGAGGGACCTGTATTATAGATTTCTGTTAGAGACAAGCCTGTGCTATAGATTTCTGTTAGAGACAAGCCTGTATTACAGATTTCTGTTAAAGACAAGTCTGTATCATAGATTTCTATAAGAGAGAAACTTGTATTATTAGTTTTTATAAGAGAGAAACCTGTATTATAGATTTCAAGAAGAGAGAAACCTGCATTATAGGTTTCTGTAATAGAGCAAATTGCATTATAGATTTCTATAAGAGAGAAATCTGTATTATTGATTTTCATAAGAGAGAAACTTGTATTGTAGATTTAAATAAGAGAGAAACCTGTATTATGAATTTCTATAAGAGTGAAAATTGTATCATGGATTTCTATAAGAGATAAACCTGTATAATAGATTTCTATAAGAAACTTGTATTATAGATTTCTGTACGAGAAATCTGTATTATAGATTTATATAGGAGAGAAACCTGTATTATAGATTTGTATAATAGAGAAATTTGTATTATAGATAATTCTACAAGAGACAGACCTGTTCATAGATTTCTCTGCTAGACAAGCCTGTACTATAGAGATTTTGTTCATGTGTTTTTTCTTTAAACGTCTATATACATGTTTTCAGTTATTTACTTAAAGAAAAAATAAATTGAGTGGCTTGCAGATTGTGCTCTTTCTCGACTGACATCTTCCAGTTTTTGCACAAAAATGAGCGAGATTGGGACTGATTGTGAGGTTGACAAGTTGGGACTTTTGTTCACAGTGACTGGTGGAAAAAATGGACTAAATACATGTCCCCAATTATCAATCCTAAGAGAAAGTACGTAAGACTTTATCGAAAGATTTTTCTGTTAGACGCAACTTTGTATCATAGATTTCTCAGTTAGAATCAAGTCTGTATAATAGATTTCGTTTTTAGCGACAAGTCTGTATCTCTGTTGGAGGCAGCGTGTGTGGACTGGTCCTAAGCCTTGACAAGTTTGATCACGCGTTGAAAAGGAAAGCAAAGAAAACAAAGGGCAGTTTATATGGCTGTGTGCTTGTTTAGGTACTGTATGCACAGGCTGTTGGCACGTGGTACTTGTATGGGTCCTGTATGCACAAAGTGTTAGCACGAGGAACGAACAAGAATCATTCGGTAACAGCTCACAATCAGATGATGAGCGGTCAATGCACGGAACGATCAGCAACACCAGTTGCAAACTGTTAAAACAACACACCATGCAATGTCGGGCTCCTTTCTCTGCAGTCTATCACATCTAGATAAACAGGGTACCAAGTCGACTTCACACCCACACCCACACTACATATATATATATATATATATATATATATATATATGTGTGTGTGTGTGTGTGTGTGTGTGTGTGTGTGTGTGTGTGTGTGTGTGTGTGTGTGTGTGTGTGTGTATACACACAGACAGAGAGATATATATATACACATACATATATGTGTGTGTGTGTGTGTGTGTGATGTGTGTGTGTGTGTGTGTGCGCGCGCGCGCGCGCGTGTGTGTGTGTGTGCGTACATTGCAGATAAACAAAAAAAAACTAGACTTTTGATCCCGATTTTTCGGCCTGTGTGGGGCCTTCTCCAGTGGACTGTTTATTCAGGAATAATGCAACACACACACATCTATGCACACACACACACACGCACGCATGCATATTATGAAATACAAAAACAACATGGTCAAACCATATGTGATGTTCTGCGCCATGATCTCTGTCTTCTTCCTACTGATGAGGAGGCCAACGTCTTGGCAAACATTGTTGACTAACCTCTGGAGACCAGGCAGTGTCTGAGATATCAAAATGGCAATCATCAATAAAGAGTTATCACCGGGATCACGAACTGGCACACTCTGGTCAAGGCTCTGCAGCCTGCAAGGTTGAAAAACTTGCTTCTGGACCTTAGTGTGTAGACGTACACTTCTTCATCCCGAACAGTGTCAGTAGAGAACTGAACTCTGCCTCACTCCTCTTTGAATGGTGAATGGCTGGGAGTATGATTGTCACACTGCACTGTCCCCTACATGCCATCATGGAAAGAGATGATGAGATTCAGCAGCTTCAATGGGTGTATTTGATCTTCTCCAGGAATGCAAAGAGGCCTTTCAGTTAAGCAGGTCAAAAACTTTGGTCACTGGATGAAGGTAACTTTTAAAGGGTGCTCCTGGTCCCAGCTGTTCTCTTCTACACGTCTGACTGAGACTGTCATGTCAGTGGTGGTTCTCTCGGCCCTTAAGCCGCATTTGGACTCTGGTGAGACGTAACCTGCTCGTGTTTGCATTGTCTTCGGACCCACTCGGGCAAAAACCTTGCCGAGCACTGATATGCCTGTGTTTGGTGACTTACAGTAACTCAAAAACACTCAGCATTCACGTTCTCTGAACACGCAGAGTGACAGCCTTAATGGCAGGGGTAACCCACCCACCCCCTTAATGGCAGGGGTAACCCACCCACCCCACACCACACACCTACCACACACACACACACATTCTTAGGAAGCAATGGATAAGTAACCATGACGTAGTGATAAATCTAAGTAATGAAAAAAACATGGAGTGATGCAGGAGCATACGATACTAAACCAGCAGCAATCTTAAAAGTGTTAACTAAAAAAGAAACAGCCATCAGTTTATCTAGAATGTGTGCATACAACTTTTGGCTCAGAAAACTAAACTTCAAGATAGATCACACTGTTTGGACAATGTCTCGAAACATAGCAAAGAAACTACATTAAGAAAACTGTAATGGAACATTCTCCACAATTATATATTATATACACCATATAAATGTACTGCTGTACAAAATGAAAATAAATGAAAATAAGTATTCCTTTTGTTGGATTTAGTTTGGTTTTTTTTTCTTTGACTGTACCGTAGTTAAAACATTCTGGGGAAAAGTCGAAAACAATGCTCAGCTTTTCACTGGCAAAGTAAATAAATTCACTTTGAATGACAAGATGTCAATAGTTCTGTAAGAAAGACAGTTAACAAAACACCTCTAACAGGCAAAATGTGCATCAGATTTATTAAAAAAGAAAAAGAAAAAAGAAAAAAAAGACGAATGCTTTAACGCAGCTTTCTATCATATTTGAAAACCGAACACAAATTAGACAAATGAACCAGTATCACTCTTAACAGCTGCTTAAAAAACAGATTATGGATGGCACTAACGGTTCATACGAAAAGCACTATGGTGATTATTTTTTTCAGATTTAGGCGACTAACAAAATACATACGCATACGCGTACGCATATGTACTTGTCCATGAACTACACTCATGGTCACAAACAAACCTACGCGCGTACATACACATACATAGAGGAACTCGATATTCGCAGACATTCTTGTACTGAAATTGTGATCCGTTAACAAAATGACAAATGCCTGTATTTAGATATAATGTTGCATATGTCAGTATTATTATAGAACATGTAAATACAAAACCTATGCATACACATTGGGTCACAGAAATCCAGGGAAGATACATGCTTGTAAAGACGAACGAAAATGATTAAACTGTCGTCAATAGATAAACATACAGACAGTAGATTATATATGGTATAAAAGAACCAGAAGAACAAGAAAACCAATGTAAGCGCGTATCCAACGAGACAAAACAAAAAAGCGCAAATTTTCGGCCAACTAGCCTTTGTCAAGCGCGGACGCACGGTAACAGACAGATCACAGACACCAAACAATGGATAATAAAAACGGGACTAAAAACTTCCTTGCCGCCTCGTCCAGTGGGTAAGAAGTTTTTAGTCCCGTTTTTATTATCCATTGTTTGGTGTCATATTTTTCTTACCCACTGGACGAGGCGGCAAGGAAGTTTTTAGTCCCGTTTTTATTATCCATTGTTTGGTGTCTGTGATCTGTCTGTGACCGTGCGTCCGCGCTTGACAAAGGCTAGTTGGCCGAAAATTTGCGCTTGTTTTGTTTTGTCTCGTTGGATACGCGCTTACATTGGTTTTCTTGTTCTTCTGGTTCGTGTTTGCTTAAGCGCGGGCAGTCAAACTTGTTTTGGATATGGTATAAAAGACTAACCCAAAACGTCAAACTGTTCATTTATAGATAAACATACAGACGCTACATTATGAATTGTATTTCACCAATGTATGTCGAGAGAGAGAGAGAGAGAGAGAGAAAGGGGGGGGGGGGAGAGGACCAATGAAAAAGGGCATGTGAAGCACTTCAAAAAGAAAAGAGAAACGGGTGCTCCATGTAAAACAAAACAAAACTAAATAAAAACAAAAACAAACAACACATAAACACATATGCAACAACACATACATACAAACATGCACACAAATACACACACACAAAACACACACACTCACACGCACGCGCGTGCACACACACATAGTATTACATAGCCGACCACATACACTTAAAAGCCTACTTGTATATTTCAGTGAACCTTAACGTGCCGCCTACACACGAAAAAAAAAAGGGGGAGCGGGGAGGGGGGAGCGGGGAGGTGATGGGGGACTGGGGGGTGGGAGAAAGGAAAACTCACCTTCCCTTCTACCTTCTCCCCACCTCCTTCAAGTTTCCCCATCCACACATCCATCTCTCCTCCCTCGCACGAGCGATCAGAGGATAACTTGCCCCTACCTGGCTTGCGATCAATCGATCAATACACCAACAATGCTCTTCTGGCTCTGACAAAAAAAAAAGAGAGAAAGAAGAAGAAAGAAGAAGAAAGAAGAGGAAAGAAGAAGAGAAAAAGAAGAAGAAAAAGAAGAAAGAAAAGAAAAGAAGAAGAAGAGAAGAAGAAGGAAAGAACAAGAAGAAAGAGAAAAGAAAGGAAGAAAAAAAAGAAGAAGAAAGAAGAAGAAGAAGAAAGAAAGAGAAGAAGAAAAGAGAAAGAAAAAGAAGAAGAAGAAAGAAAGAGAGAAGAGAAGAAGAAGAAAGAGAAGAAAGAAGAGAAAGAAAAGAAGAAGAAGAAAAGAAAGAAAAAGAAGAAGAAAAAAAAAAGAAGAGAAGAAAGAAGAAGAAGAAGAAAGAAGAAAAGAAGAAAGAAAAAAGAAAGAAGAAAAAGAAAAGAAGAGAAGAAGAAGAAGAAAAAGAAAAAGAAGAAAAGAAAGAAGAAAAGAAGAAAAGAAGAAAGAAGAAAGAAGAGAAAAAGAAGAAGAAAGAAGAAGAAAAAGAAGAAGAAAAGAAGAAAAAAAGAAGAAGAAGAAGAAAGAAGAAGAAGAAAGAAAGAAGAAGAAAAAGAAGAAGAAGAAGAAAGAAGAAGAAAAAGAAGAAGAAAGAAGAGAAGAAAAGAAAAGAAGAAAGAAAGAAGAAGAAAAAAGAAGAAGAAAGAAGAAGAAGAAGAAAGAAGAAGAAGAAGAAAGAAGAAGAAAAAAGAAGAAAGAAAAAAGAAGAAGAAGAAGAAAAAGAGAAGAAGAAGAAAAGAGAAGAAGAAAGAAGAAGAAGAAGAAAAGAAAAGAAAAAAGAAGAAGAAAAGAAGAAGAAGAAAAAGAGAAGAAAGAAGAAAAAAAGAAAGAAGAAGAAAAAAAGAAGAAAGAAGAAGAAAGAAAAAAGAAGAGAAAGAAGAAAGAAGAAAAAGAAGAAGAAAGAAGAAGAGAAAAGAAGAAGAAAAGAAGAAGAAAGAAGAAGAAGAAAGAAGAAAGAAGAAGAAAAAAAAAGAAGAAAGAAGAAGAAGAAAAAAGAAGAAGAAGAAGAAAAGAAAAAAAAAGAAGAAGAAGAAGAAAGAAGAAAAAAGAAAAAGAAGAAGAAAGAAGAAGAAGAGAAAGAAGAAAGAAAGAAGAAAAGAAAAGAAGAAGAAGAAAAAGAAGAAGAAAGAAGAAAAAGAAGAAAAAGAAAAGAAAGAAAAAGAACAAGAAAGAAAAAGAAGAAGAAAGAAGAGAGAAGAAGAAGAAGAAAGAAAAAGAAGAAGAAATAAGAAAGAAGAAGAAGAAAGAAAAAGAAGAAGAAAAGAAGAAAGAAGGAAGAAGAAAGAAAAAAGAAGAAGAAAGAAAAAGAAGAAGAAGAAAGAAAAAGAAGAAGAAAAAAGAAAAGAAAGAAAAGAAGAAAGAAGAAGAAAGAAGAAAAGAAGAAAAGAAAGAAGAAAAGAAGAAAGAAAAAAGAAGAAGAAAGAAGAAGAAAAGAAGAAGAAAAAAAGAGAAGAAAGAAGAAGAAGAAGAAGAAAAGAAGAAGAAAGAAAAAAGAAAGAAGAGAAGAAAAAGAAGAAGAAAGAAAAAGAAGAAGAAGAGAAGAAGAAAGAAAAAGAAGAAGAAAGAAAAAGAAGAAGAAAAAAAAGAAGAAAGAAAAGAAGAAGAAAGAAAAAGAAGAAGAAAGAAGAAGAAGAAGAAGAAGAAGAGAAGAAGAAAGAAAAAAAAGAAGAAAGAAGAAGAAAGAGAAGAAGAAAGAGAAGAAGAAGAAGAAGAAAAGAAGAAGAAAAGAGAAGAAGAAGAAGAAAGAAGAAGAGAGAAAAAGAAGAAGAGAAGAAGAAAGAAAAAGAAGAAGAAAGAAAAAGAAGAAAGAAGAAAGAAAAAGAAGAAGAAAGAAGAAGAAAAAAGAAGAAGAAGAAGAAGAAAGAAGAAGAAAGAAGAAGAAGAGAAGAAGAAAGAAGAAGAAAGAAAACGAAGAAAAGAAGAAGAAAGAAGAAAGAAGAAAAAGAAGAAGAAAAGAAGAAGAAGAAAAGAAGAAGAGAAGAAGAAAAAGAAAAGAAAGGAAGAAGAAGAAAGAAGAAAGAAGAAAGAAGAAAGAAGAAAGAAAACGAAGAAAAGAAAAAGAAGAAAAAAGAAGAAAGAAGAAAGAAGAAGAAAGAAGAAGAAGAGAAGAAAAAAGAAGAAGAAGAAAGAACAACAACAAAAGAAAGAAAGAAAAAAGGAAACAAGAAAGGAAAAAAAGAAAAAAAAAATCTCACCACCTCAGCTGGTAGGAGTTCTGATATACTGTAAAATTGTTTTAACCCTTTGACTCCCGCACCCTGTCCTACAAGAATCATCTATTACCAACCATGCAAGAAAGCAAAAACCTGATTCTTTGATTCCCTCACCCTATCCACCAGCTTCCTGTAGGGTGAGGGAATCAAAGAGTTAGGTTTTTGCTGTTGGTGGATAGTGTGCGGGAATCAAAAGGTTAAAAAAAAACCGCTTCGTGGCCATAGGATCAAACCAACAATGGAAATTGCAAAGGCAATAAAGTGTACGAGAGAACATACATCCTGATTTTACCTCAGATGACACACGCTGTCAAGAGGGCTCCCCCCCCCCCCCCACCCACCCCCTCTCTCTCTCTCACCACACTACTCTCTCTCTCTCTCACACACACACTCTCTCTCTCTCTCTCTCTTTCTATTTCAATAGTTTCAAGCCTAGGCAGACAGGTGCACTAACAACGGCAAGTTAGAAAAAAGGAACATGGCTTTAAGCGAACAACTTCTACCGTTGAAAAATAAAACGTCATTGTGGCAAACTCACCATCTGATCAAGGCCTTCCCGTGTGTTTTTCTACGGCTTGTAGATAAAAAGGCAGGGTTTTTTTTTTAAATATCACTTTATAATCTTCCATTCTTAAAAGGAAGGTATTTTTTGAAAATATCACTCTTTATAATCTTCCATTCTTAAAAGGAAGGTATTTTTTGAAAATATCACTCTTTATAATCTTCCGCTCTTAAAGGAAGGTATTTTTGAAAATATTGCTCTTTAGAATCCTCCATTCTTAAAAGGTAGGTATTCTGAAAATATCATGCTTTATAATCTTCCATTCTTAAAGGGTAGGTATCTTGTATATATCACTATTTATAATCTTCCATTCTTAAAGGGTAGGCATCTTGTATATATCACTATTTATAATCTTCCATTTAAAGGGTAGGCATCTTGTATATATCACTATTTATAATCTTCCATTCTTAAAGGGTAGGTATCTTGTATATATCAGTATTTATAATCTTCCATTCTTAAAGGGTAGGCATCTTGTATATATCACTATTTATAATCTTCCATTCTTAACGGGTAGGTATATTGTATATATCACTCTTTATAATCTTCCATTCTTAACGGGTAGGTATCTTGTATATATCACTATTTATAATCTTCCATTCTTAAACGGGTGGGTATCTTGTATATATCTATTTATAATCTTCCATTCTTAACGGGTAGGTATCTTGTATATATCACTATTTATAGTCTTCCATTATTAACAGGTAGGCATCTTGTATATATCACTATTTATAATATTTCATTCTTAACGGGTAGGTATCTTGTATATATCTATTTATAATCTTCCATTCTTAACGGGTAGGCATCTTGTAAATAATTAATATCACTATTTATAATCTTCCATTCTTAACGGGTAGGTATCTTGTATATATCTATTTATAATCTTCCATTCTTAATGGTTAGGCATCTTAAAAATATCACTTTATAATCTTCCATTCTTAAAGGTTAGGTATCTTGTATATATCTATTTATAATTTTCCATTCTTAAAGGTTAGGTATCTTGTATATATCTATTTATAATCTTCCATTCTTAAAGGTTAGGTATCTTGTATATATCACTATTTATAATCTTCCATTCTTAAAGGTTAGGTATCTTGTATATATCACTATTTATACTCTTCCATTCTTAAAGGTTAGGTATCTTGTATATATCACTATTTATACTCTTCCATTCTTAAAGGTTAGGTATCTTGTATATATCACTATTTATAATCTTCCATTCTTAAAGGTTAGGTATCTTGTATATATCACTATTTATAATCTTCCATTCTTAAAGGTTAGGTATCTCGAAAATATCACTCTTTATAATCTTTATATGTCACGTCAGCATATTGATGATGGATAAGTCTTGTGTACTTTTTTGTTGTTGTGCTTTGAATTGTTGCTGCATGCTTTGACATTGTCATGTTCTGAATCGAAAGACAAGAACTTTCTATCAAAGGATGGACAAAGAAAAGACACAACAGTACTCCCGCCGACCTCGATAAAAAAAAATTAAAAAAAGACTTTTAGCAAGTCAGAAGAATCACAAGAGAAGCCCTCCAGCGGATCCCTGCCCATTATGGGATACCGTACAACGAGACGGTAGATGAAGACCTGTGCGCGCGCGCGCGCGCGCGCGCGCGTGTGTGTGTGTGTGTGTGTGTCCAGCAGTGATTTCGCTCTTTACATGACAGCTCTTTTGGCCATGAGTTAAGGCGGGATAACTCCTACGAGAAAATCTATAAGGTGAGAGAGAGGCAGACAGAAAGACAGACAGAGGTAGAGATTCAAAGAGAGAGACAGACAGAGGAAGTGACAGACAGACAGAGAAAGAGAGACAGACAGACAGAGAGAGAGAACGAGAGAGAGAGAGAGTCAAGACTCAAAGGACACTGGTGACTCAGACCAACAGCCCCTTATCACGTCAGGAAGGGGGTTTAATGGGACCGGAAAACTGAAGAAAAATATTACTTTACGGTGATACAAACAGGTAAACAGTACACGCGCGCACACTCGCGTACGCATGTATGCACGCCTGCATGCACACATATATACACCATGAGACAACAAGAGAAAATCACTCAAGGATAGTAGCATTATGTTCCAGTGTACCTATCTTCTGCCTTGTAGCTGGTTCTTACTACGAAAGAGAGAGGGAGGGAGGGGAGAGAGAGAGAGAGAGAGAGAGAGGCCGACAGACAGGCAGAAGAAAACGTAAGCGTTGAAAATATGAAAGAGAGAAATGAGAAAACGTATGAGAGAGAAGAGAGAGAGAGAGAGAGAGAGAGAGAGAGAGAGAGAGAGAGAGGAGAGAGAGAGAGAGGCCGACAGACAGGCAGACAGAAGAAAACGTAATGTTGAAAGCCTGAAAGAGAGAAATGAGAAAACGTGCGTGTGTGTGTGTGTGTGTGTGTGTGTGTGTGTGTGTGTGTGTGTGTGTGTGTGTGTGTGTGTGTGTGTGTGTGTGTGTGTGTCTGTGTGTGTGTCTGTGTGTGTGTATGAGGGAGAGAGAGAGAGAGAATTTTTTCCCTTTCCAATCTTGCTGTAAGTTAACGCAAACACCGATAATCTACTTCCTCCATCAACCGACCAGAAACAGAGAATTAAGGAGGGCCTGTGGTGTCGTATTTATTTTACATAGTCACTGATCGATTTGAGATTAATACTCACTCTCACCCACTCACTGCTCATTATGCTACTGACCCGTAGGGCAGCAATGAAGATCTGTTCTGGGCCAGCCTCTGTATGGTAAACCAGGTGTGTCAAAACTCTGAGTTCTGCTTTTATTAGTTAGATATTTCTGGTCTTAGGTAATCTGGGTTTTCCTCCCATATGTCATTCTTCTGAAGGATGGTACACGTACAGGCGATAGCTTTAGAACTGAGAAGCGTTTCTCGTTCGCGAGGAAGCTGGCCTGCAAATGGCGTGACAACAAGTGTCGAGGGAGAATGTATGGTGTTCAATGAAACGAACACGAGGTGGAAGTAGATTTTAACCAGTTGCCATCATTACCTACCTACCTCGCAGGAAAGACCCTCTCAATACTACCTACCTAGCCTTACCTAGCGAATATCTAGCCTTACCCAGCGAATACTTAGCCTTACCTAGCCTTACCCAGCGAATACATAGCCTTACCCAGCGAATACTTAGCCTTACCTAGCCTTACTGAGCGAATACCTAGCCTTACCCAGCGAATACTTAGCCTTACCTAGCCTTACTGAGCGAATACCTAGCCTTACCAGTGAATACTTAGCCTTACCCAGCGAATACTTAGCCTTACTAGCCTTACTGAGCGAATATCTAGCCTTACCCAGCGAATACTTAGCCTTACCTAGCCTTACCGAGTGAATACCTAGCCTTACCAGCGAATACTTAGCCTTACCTAGCCTTACCAGCGAATACTTAAGTCTTACCTAGCGAATATCTAGCTTACCTAGCGATTACCTAGCCTTACCAGCGAATACTTAGCCTTACCTAGCGAATATCTAGCTTACCTAGCGATTACCTAGCCTTACCTAGCGAAAACTTAGCCTTACCTAGCGAATATCTAGCTTACCTAGCAAATACTTAGCCTTACCTAGCGATTACCTAGCTGTGAGGTGGAACAAAAATACCACCACCACCACCAAAAATAAAAAAAGCGAACAAAACAAAACAAAACAAGAGAGGAAGAGAGACAGGACAGACAGACAGAGAGAGAGAGAAAGACACACACAGAGAGACAGAAAGAAAGAGACAGAGAGAGAGAGACAGAACGAAATAAGAAAAACAAAAGCCGCATTGTCCTAGCGTGTGTCGTAAAAACCTCGTCTGAACGAGACGGGCCACTGCCCAGTCCACCTTCATCGTGTTTTCATTATGTTGGTTTCCTTCCTGACTTGATTACACTGGAAATGAATGGAGCGTGTGTGGGATGTGTGGGCTGGAAGGGGCGTGTGTGGGGGTGTGGGCTGGAAGGGGCGCCGGTTTAATACGCTAAAGGTTTTAAAACCCCGAGAACCCACACGTCACCAAACACTGTTATCAATTATGTTGTTATAAAGAAACACACATGAAGGTCGTTTGCTGGACGAAGACGGGGATGGGGGGAGGCGATTCGTTACGCCAAAGGATCAAACTCAAAGGAGCCGTACGTCACCAAATATTATCGATTTTTGTGTTATAAAGAAACACCTGAAAAGTAGCTTGCTGGCTAGCGATTTGGGTGGAAGGGGGAAGGGGGCGATTTAATACACCGAAGTCAAAACTCAAAGAAGTCATACGTCACCAAATATTGTTATCGATTTTGTGTTATAAAGAAACACCTGAAAAGTAGCTTGCTGGCTAGCGTTTGGGTGGAAGGGTGAAGGGGGCGATTTAATACACGAAGTCAAACTCAAAGAAGTCACGTCACCAAATCTTGATTTATGTGTTATCAAGAAACATATCTGAGGCTGCTGGATGTTTCTTGATAACATGTTCAAATCCCAAAGATCACATGTCGCAAGGATTTGTGTGTGTGTGTGGTGTATGTGTGTGTGTGTGTGTGGTGTGTGTGTGTGTGTGTGTGTGTGTGTGTGTGTGTGTGTGTGTGTGTCCGCGTGCGTGTGCGTGTGTGTGTGTGTGTGTGTTACGTGTACAAATCAGTTATGTAAAACTATGAGATCATTCAAATATTTGATATTATGCTCACTGTATTCGTTGTATTACAGTTCTTTTCTCGTGCGAATATGTTATCACAAAGTGATACCATGTAAAAATTCAGGTACGCTTTCCCAAAGGTGAGCACGTCGCCGCAGTGCTGCGCCACCATTTACTCTATATTTTGGGCTCTCTCTCTCTCTCTCTCTCTCTCTTCTCTCTCTCTCTCTCTTTCTCTCTCTCTCTTCGTCTTTAGTTGAATCCTTTATTATTTTCTTCTTCTTCTTCTTCGGGGGAAAGGGAGTGGACATCTATGTTGATATTTGATTATTCTATTCCATAATTACTTGTCATTTTTTTCTTTCTTCCTAGAAGCATGCAAAAGAAAAGTTCAAACATTTTGTAACAGCCATTCCATACAATGAAAACGTGATTCTAGATTCTCACGCTCTCACAGACACATACAGAGAGAGAGAGAGAGAGAGAGAGAGAGAGAGAGAGAGAGAGAGAGAGAGAGAGAGAGAACCTTCAAAATGCCGAATTATCAAAATTACAGACAAGATCAGAAATCAAACAGAAATTAGCCACGAAAGTCTTGTACAATGCTGACGATGCCCTGATCTTACTTTCTGTCGAATTCAATCTCAATGTTCTTTCTATCAAAACGATATTGTTATTAGTATTTCATTGTTATTGTTGTTTAAAGCCCAACCAACTGCGCAGAGCCATATCAGAGCAACAACTATTTCAAAAAGTACATCATACATCACTGGAGAGAAAAAACAAAGAATAAAATTGGGAAAGAAAATTAAGTACACATATCAACGCATTCGCACACATTATCCAAGGATACTCCGTCCAATTTTTAAAATTAAAGCTTACTACAAATATAAAATACGGGTTTAACTAGGGACATTAAAACATAAAAACGGGCCTAAATTACCTAAGTTGATTTTGCATGTCACATTTTTTTAGAGCCAGAAATGCCCAATTATCAATCCTAAGAGAAAGTATTGTGGTTTTACTGAACACATACAGATGACTGGACCAACAAGGCAGAAAATGTTACCAAAAAATGACCGAAAGCAAAGGAACAAGGCAGAAACAAAGAGACTGGCAGAAAGAGGAAATTTCTAGCACAGAATTTCTGAAAGGTGGGAATACTATTTATAAGGAAAGAGTTCCCGGCATTCCTCCGGGAGGGGAAGATTTAGAGAAGGATGGGGGTGGGGGTGCTAAGAAATTACCAGAATCAAACAACATAGTTCCGTCTATCTTCAGATGAATACCGTACATTAATGGACACCTATGTTTGGCAGTAGTATCAAGATAATCGAAGGGAAAATATAACAATTACATGGACTTATAACCGCAAGCAAAAAACAAAACAAAAATAATCACGTGTTTTCAATTTAGCGGGGGAAAAACCCGAACAGTTTTATGTTGGTAGAATAATACATTTCCTTGGGTACAAGTGGAAATTTGATGCATTAAGAACAAAATATATCAAGACTAGTAGGCCTACTGTGTATGTGGACTGAAGATAACGACCAATCATATTCTTTCTTACGTTAAGATTGTTATTGCTATTTTTGTTTAAAGCCCGGCCGACTGCGTAGAGCCATATCAGGGCTATAACCGTTTCAAAACATACAGAAATACTCCAACAGGGGGGAAAAAGAAAAGAAAATTAAGTACATATATCAACGCATTAGTGTACATAATCTGAGGAAATGCCTCCGGCGTTGACCACTCCGTCCAATTTATCGCAAGGGGGATTTAAAAAACATACCTGAATACAAATTTAAACATAACTAGGGATACTAAAACATGTATAAACACAGGCATGAATTACCTAAAATTGCTTCCGCATCTCTCATTTCCCAGTGCCAAAAATGCACTTAGCACATGTACCCAATTATCAATCCTAAGAGAAAATACGTAAGACTTTATCAAACACATACAGGTGAATGGACAAGCAAGGCAGAAAATGACAGGAAGGAATGACAGAAAGCAAAGGAGGAAGAAAGAGAGTGACAGAAAAGAGGAAATTTCTAGCACAGAATTTCCAGAAGGCGGGGATACTGTTTATACTGAAAGAGCCCACGGCATGCCCACGGGAGTTTCCGTTAAGATGAAACGATACATTCCTATACTTTCAAAGATACATTTCTATACTTACAACAATTCTATACTTACAACAACAACAACAACAACAACAAAACAAAAAACAACGGTTTACGACATATTTAAAATCAACGGAACACATGACTGTTTTCTGTCAGCATGCCGACAAGTCCAACAGCTAATGATAAAGATCTCGTAATTTAAATGTTAACTGTCAGCGTAGTGTTTAACTATTTCTGTTACGTTATTTCATTTATTCAAATGGAGGAAGGAATGTTTCATTTCACGTCTGTTCACAATAGTTATTTAAACTTTTGACTCCCGCACTCTGTCCACCAGCATCCTTCATTGTCAACCAACCATGCTAGCAAAGCAAAAATTTAACCCTTTGATTCCCTCACCTCATCCATCAGCTTCCTGCAGGAAGTTGGTGAACAGGGTGAACGAGTCAAAGGTTAAAACTTTGGCAGTAGGTGGATAGGTTGCGGGAGTCAAAGGGTTAAGAGACAAACACTTGTTTGATTTTCATCATTTGCTCGATCTTCCTCTCCTCTCCCCTCCCCTCTCCCAGTTTATTTCACCTTTCTCAATATTTCTGTAAAACAAGTATCCCCCCACCCCCACCCCACTTTGTGTCTAAAATCATTTTAAGTGACTAGAAGTTAGATCAATGACTTCCACTACACACACTGAGTGGTGTTACTCTAAAACTCTCGAAACAGCTCATATTTCACCGACAATGTTCTCTTACGTGTACAAATCGATCTTCAGTAAAGCTTTTGATCGACCGAATGTATTCCATGTTATGCAAACTTGATAGCCCGCTGTTCTAACCAGAAACGTATAAAAGAAAAGAATAAGAACGGCTATGTGACTGATGGAATATGACGCTTCTGTCTTTTTTTTTTTTTTTTTTTTACGTCATTTAAATACGTTTTTTTGTTTTTGTTTTTGTTTTTGTTTTTGTTTTTTTTCATCGCGTGTTTTTGGTTTCTATTTGCTGAAACACGGGCAGTTACTTTGAATCAAGTTTCAGTTATCTAAAGCTATCTTATTATTATCATCATCATTATTGTTATAATGCTACCAATTTTGAAGAACAAGGTCTCCCAACAGTGTAAAAATCGCTACTCACAGTTCCGTAGCTTTCGATGGCGTTCTCGCCATCTTCGTCAGCGCTCTAATGCTGTCTGCGTGAATCTCTACTCAGATCTCGCGAACATGGGATGAACCCAGTTCACGAGATCGAATCAGAGAATGGTACACCGGGGGCAGGGTGTAACGGCCCCGGTCCCTGTTGAGCGGGGGGTTGGTGGCTGCGATGTAGATGGCCTCCTTGACTCCTCGCTGGAACCACTTATTTTCTCTGTCCAGGATGTTGACATTGTCCGCACTGAATTGATGTTTTTCGGCGTGTAGGTGAGCTCCTACTGGAGAAGAGTCCCTCTTGTGTTCTGTTAGTCTCTTCTGAAGGGGGCGTTCAGTTTCACCGACATAATGTTGGTTACAGTCCTGGCAGTCTATTCTGTATATAATGCCAGCTTTGTCGAGTTTGCTGGTTTTGTCCTTGGGGGTGACCAGCTGGCTGCGTATGGTGTTGGAAGGTTTGGAATGTACAGCCACCCCCAGTTTTCTGATCTTTCTGGACAGAGCGTCACTCACACCTCCTACGTATGGGATGGTGATGTGTCCCTTGCGCTGGTGTTGTTTCACTGGCTGTTGGGATGCGGTGTTGGATTTCCTGCCTCCCGGGCTGTTCCAGGCCCACTTTTTGTAGCCCGAGATGGTGAGCACTTTTTTCAGGTGGTTTGTCTCCTTGTCTTTTGCCTCTTGGGTACTGCATATGGTGTTAGCTCTGTGGGTAAGGGTTCGAATCACTCCCAGTTTGTGTTCAAGGGGCTGGTGGCTGTCGAACTGTAAATATTGGTCCGTATGAGTTGGTTTACGGTAGACCGAGAAGGATAGAATGCCATCAGTTCTGGTGATGAGGGTGTCCAGCATGGCTATGGAGTTGTTCTGTTCCACTTCCCTCGTGAATTTGATGGCTGGGTGTTGGTTGTTCAGATGTTCTGTGAACTGTTCGACCAGTTGCTGGGGGAGGATAGTCATGGTGTCGTCTACGTAGCGCCCCCAGTATCGTGGTGGGGAGTGGAAAGAAGCCAATGCTTTCTCTTCAAAATCCTCCATGAACAGGTTGGCTACTATTGGGCTTACTGGGGAGCCCATGGCTGCTCCTTCTTTTTGTTGGTAGAATTCACCTTGGAAGGTGAAGTAGGTGGTGGTGAGGCAGCAGGACAAGAGTTCACATACGTCGTCCACTGTGAGAGATGTACGTTGGTGGAGGGTTTGGTCGTTTTGTAACCTTCGGCGTATGATCTCTATGCTTTCTTTCACTGGTACGCTGGTAAATAGGGCAGAGACATCATATGACACAAGGAGTTCATCATGAGCGAGGGTGTAGTTACTCAGTTTTTCCACTAGGTCAGCACTGTTGTGGATGTGATGATCTGTGTGTCCTACGAGAGGTGATAGGATGTCCGCCACAAATCTAGCCGTCTCATACATGATGGAACCTCTGGATGCGACTATGGGACGGAGGGGGACTTCTTTCTTGTGGACTTTGGGTAGACCATAAAACTTGGGGACGTCGGACACAGTTGGGTATAATTTCCTGTACTGTTCTAATGACAGGCGGTCCGTCTCTTTCAGGCGTTTCAGTGTGTCTTTCAGTTTGTTGGAAAACTTGGAAGTAGGATCTTTCTTGAGGCGTTCATATGTTGTAGTATCTTCCAGAAGTTTGCTTGCCTTCTCATAGTACATGGGTCTAGGCATGATGACTGTGGCACGACCTTTGTCAGCTGGTAGGATCATCGTGGCGTGTTCGTTCTTTAAATCCGCCAGAGCCCGTCTTTGGTCCGGTGTTAAGTTGGATTTCGGTAGTTTGGCCTGTTTCATGATTCTGACACAGTCTGATCTTAAGTGTGTGGCTTCTTCTGAATTAGGGCCAATATACCTGCAAGCTGTTTCAATGCTTGTGATGAGGTCTACCACTGGAAGCTTGTTAGGGACTACGGCGAAATTTAGTCCTTTCTCTAGTACTTCCTGTTCAGGTTTAGTGAGTTGGCGATCTGATAGATTGATCACCCACCTCTCTTTGGTCTTTCTTTTTGTTTCTTCCGGTACAGGTGTAATCTCGCTTTTGTCATTCTGTTGTCTCCTGTTGTTTTTTGGTGCTAGAAGTTCGAATTTCTTTCGATGGCGTTGGCGTACTTTGTCCCATTCTATTCGTCGTGTGTTGTTTAGCCACTCTTTGATTTCGGAGAGCATAGCATCTGGTAGTGTGCTAGAGCTCAGTCTTTCCTCGAGGTCTTGGATTTTCCCTTCCAGACAAGTGATGCGGGTGTTGATTTGCTTGATGCGTTCGTTCATGAGTGCTCGTTGTGCCTGATTGATGATATTATTTGCTGCTGTTCCTTTCATCGGAGTTTTGATTTTTAGGCTGGTGGGAAAGACGCCGTGATGTTTGCAGTGCAGTGTGAAGTGTAGATGGTTCCTGAACTTCGCTAGGGAGCGGTGTAATTTCTCTGATTCACGAAAGGTAGTGATGATCGTCCGATCGTAATCGCGAATGAGACGTAGGGGAAGTTTCAACAGTTGGGGGGTAGACATAATGCTACCAATTTTGAAGAACAAGGTCTCCCAACAGTGTAAAAATCGCTACTCATTATTGTTATTACTATTGTTGTTGTTGTTGTTTTGGACTATTGTTGTTGTTGTTTTGGGTGTGTATTTTTAAGGGGTCGAGGGTCATAGACGGCACATACACACACACTTGAACATAATGTTATGATTTAAATGTTCTGTGTTCTTCTCTATAATTCTAGAGTGAAATAATACAAGCTGGTTGTTCCAATACCTTCGTTTTTGTGAGATTTTAAAAAAGTGCTGCCGGCTTGTATATAAAATGGGCACTTTAGGACCCACAGAGAGAGAGAGATGGGTGGGTGGGTGGGTGAGCGAGTGGGTGAGGGATGCATTTGAGAGGGTGGGTGAAGGATGCATTTGAGAAAGGATCAAAACAGAAATCGAAATGGAAATCGTGTTGCTTTTAGCACAGCACAGCCGACCACTAAGACCATATCAGGGCTACCGCCACGTAAAAAAATCCAAGTCTAATTGAAAAGCCAACAGTTAATAACGAAGTATATGGAGAATCAGTGTGGTGATCCAAGCTGGTCAATATTACTGGTGATATACACTGAGGATATTTTCGTGTTTGTATGGCTGAACTTGCTGCTGTTTTGCAAGAGAATTACACGAACAATAACCTTCAGTTCGTCATATCATCATGTCTTCTTGGATGTTGTTATTATTTCTGCTTAAAGTCCAGCTGACTGCACAGAACCATATCAGGGCTATAACCATTTCAAAACATAGACAATACCTCACTGGTGAAAAAAAAAACTCGAAAAAAAAATTATGCACAATTATCAATACGTTGGCGTACATAATCTAAGGATATGCCACTGGCGTTGACCATTCCGTCCGATTTATCACCAGGGGAATAAAAACCAAAACAAAACAAAAAACATTACAGGTTTCAGTATAACTAAGGACATCAATATATAAGAATAGAACTAAATCACCTTAAATAGCTTCTGCTCATCGCATTTCCTTCGCGTCAAAACTGCAGTTATGCATGTACCCAATTATCAATCCTAAGAAGATGTAAGACTTTACAGAACACACACAGGTGAATGGACCAGCAAGGCAGAAAATGATAAGAAATGACAGCAAGCAAAGGAGGAAGAAAGAAACAAAGAGAGTGACAAAAAAGAGGAAATTTCTAGCACATAATTTCCAGAAGGTGGGGATACTATTCGTACTGGAAGAGTCCCCGGCATCCCCACGGAGAAGTCCTCATGTTGTTGATGTGAGCTGAAGGCAGAGACGTCAATTTACTCACAAGATCTACCACTCCCTTCGTACTTAAAAGGCAAGGCTTGTGACAAACGTTATGAACACAAGCACAGTTTTACAAAAGGGAAATTCGAAGAGAAAAAGAAAAAAAATATAGAAGTTTACGGAAACGTGAAACACTCAGCATGCACGCCCACAGAAAACGTAGTTCGCAGACTATTCCTAACGCCTGCACAGTGTGGGCGAAAGAACGCGCAAACACGCACTCCAAAATTATCTGAACGCTTAACAAAATTAAACATCATCTTTGCGACTACTCAAAGGAACACAGGACCCAAACCTGAATTAAAAAAGTAAATGCCCGTATAGTTGTGACAATATGCTAGCACATTTTCTTCAGAGACAGGCAGTCAGACACACACTCCATACAAACACAAGACACACACTCCATACAAACACAAGACACACTCCATACAAACACAAGACACACTCCATACAAACACAAGACACACACTCCATACAAACACAAGACACACACTCCATACAAACACAAGACACACTCCATACAAACACAAGACACACACTCCATACAAACACAAGACACACACTCCATACAAACACAAGACACACACTCCATACAAACACAAGACACACACTCCATACAAACACAAGACACACACTCCATACAAACACAAGACACACACTCCATACAAACACAAGACACACACTCCATACAAACACAAGACACACACTCCATACAAAACAAGACACACATTCCATACAAAAGTCCATATAAAAAGAGGTCCCCCGGTTTTTTTGTTGTTTTTTTTAAAGCGGAGGTTACTATTATTGTTATTTTTGTTTACAAAGCCCAGCTGATTGTATAGAGCCACATCAGGGCTATAACCTGTTTCAAATCACACAATTCTTCAACAGGGGAAAAAACAGAAAATTTAAGTACAAATATCAGTGCATTCGCGCCACATAATCTAAGGAGATGCCCCTGGCGTTGACCACTCCGTCCAATTTATCACACAGGGGATATAAAAAAATATATATCTCAATACAAATTCAAGCATAACGTAACTAAGGACACTAAAAGATGTATAAAAATGGGCATAAATTCTCTAAAATTAGTTCCGCATATCTCATTTCCCTAGAGCCAAAAATGCACTTAATACATGTCCCCAATTATCAATCCTAAGAAAAAGTACGTGAGACTTTATCGAACACATACAGGTGAATGGACCAGGAAGGCAGAAAATGATAGGAAGAAATGACAGAAAGCAAAGGAACAAGGCAGAAACAAAGAGAGTGACAGAAAAAGAAATTTCTAGCACAGAATTTCTAAAAGGTGGGGGATACTATTTATACTGAAAGAGCCCCCAGCATCCCCACGGAGAAAAGAGCGAAGGGTTAAAAAATGGAATAACAAACATATTCTTTACAGATGACTTTCTTACTCTTATTCCTTTCCGTTTCATAACATTGTCCTCTCTGTTGTTTTTGATTTACAGATTTGTCACGATACATCAACATCACATTATAACCCGGAAATGCATGAAAACTCAGACGACAGGTTTAGCCAATCACAGCGCCGGAGAGTACGGGGAAGGCGACAGCGTCCTTCCCGAAACTCCCAGTCTCCCATTCTGTCATTGGCCGAGAGGATCGTGATCGCTAAACTGGATCCAGAAAACTTTTCCATGCAGACGGTATGTATCATGGGTTATTGGTCCAGTCAGTGGCGAAATATGTTCTGATCACTTATTTCAAAAAATGTAAATGGGAATTTTTCCTGAAAACATTCGGAGACAACTCTTTCCACTGCCGTGATCTTTTAATCTTTTGACTCCCACACCCTATCCACCAACTACAAAAAATTTACCCTTTGACTCCCTCACACTATCCACCAGCTCCCTCACCCTATCCACCTGCTACCTGCAGGAAGCTAGTGGTTAGGGTAAGGAGTCAAAGGGTTAGGTTTTTGTTTTGCAACATAGTTGAAAATGCAGGACGCTAGTAGACAGGGTACGGGAATCAAAGGGTTAATTAACGTTTGTCGAGTGCACATGGGATCGTCTCATGCGAAAGACTGAATGATGGTGATGCGGTGCCAAAAGTAGCAGCGATGTGTCCATGGTAGTCCGTTTCCAGGTTAAGATGACGATGTTGCAGTCTTCTACTTCTTCATCATACAAGAAGATTAAACAATCATGTTTGTAGATAACGATTGTTACCGTATGTCTCGTGTGTGTGTGTGTGTGTGTGTGTGTGTGTGTGTGTGTGTGTGTGTGTGTGTATGTGTGTGTGTGTGTTTTTACTTTTTAGTGTGTGTGTGTGTGTGTGTGTGTGTGTGTGTGTGTGTGTGTGTGTGTGTGTGTGTGTGTGTATGTGTGTGTGTGTGTTTTTACCTTTTTAGTGTGTGTGTGTGTGTGTGTGTGTGTGTGTTTACCTTTTTAGTGTGTGTGTGTGTGTGTGTGTGTGTTTTACCTTTTTAGTGGGTGTGTGTGTGTGTGTGTTACTTTGTGTGTGTGTGTGTGTGTGTGTGTGTGTGTGTGTTGGTGTGTGTGTGTGTGTGTGTTGTGTGTGTTTTCGTTTCTTCTTTTTCAATATTTTTTAACAAAAGGGACATTGCTTTATATCGACCAGAACTGGGGAGGTGTGTGTATCTGTGGCTGCGTCTCTCTCTCTCTCTCTCGCTCCCCCCCCCCTTGTGTGTGTGCGTGTGTGTGTGTGTGTGTGCGTGTGTGTGTGTGTGTGTCGTTGTGTCTGTGCGTGTCTGTGTTACCAAAATAAGATTTTTCTCAGCTGTTTCCGAGACTGGTTTTCTGTCTGTTTTTGACTTTTCAGACAAGATCGAAAGAAGTGCAGCAAGCGGTGTCCATGACCCCACGACCCCCTCTGGCAGAACTCATCAAGCAGTACCGCAGTATGGAGTCAGAGGAACAGGAGCTGGGCCAATCCCTGATGGACCAGGTGAAAGAAACGCAAGGTCACATGAGGCAGGTGGCCAGTGGGATCCAACGTCCAGACCCATCGCAAAGCCTGGAGCACAGCCACGTGGCTGACCCATCAGTCTTACAAAGGGTGGAACAGTGGCGTCAAGTCCACTCATCAGAATGGCAAGGGGTGGACCAAAACCCTTCAGCCAGCCAATCAGCATCACAGACAGCGGGGCCAAGCCGTGCAGCCGACCAATCAAATTCAAAAGGGGTGGAGCAAAACCGTGCTTTCAACCAACCATCATTAGACGGGCTGACACACAGTGACCATGTCAACCAAACCACTTCACAACGAGTGGACCAACGTTTCACAGCCACCCACTCGATGCCAAATGGAGAAAACCACGGTGAAGACAAACTCGTCACCCAAACAGACCCAGTGTCTTCTGAACCACAGCGCTCAGGACAAGATATCTCTGATAAGATATCAACGAGCACAAAAGCCTGTTTGAGTACAAACGCAGAGACAACAGTTCAGTTTCAGAGGACAACAGCTGGGCCAGAGAAGATGACTGATAATGTATTCAACGAAGAAGAAGAAAACATCAAAGAAACCCCAGAAAACAACGGTGATGTCCATTCCTCGCTTCCACCAAAAGAAAATAACAATCACGCAAGCCATGAAAATTCCGAAGAACTATCGTCAAAAGTAGAAGAAAACGGTCAGGCGTGTCACGAAACCCCGGACAGTCGCTGTCAGAAAAGCGAGCAGCGTATCTTCAGAGGTTTACCAGGACATCTAACGACAGTAAAATGCCCCCACACAGAAAAGACAAGGTCAAGAAACACAGACCAGACGTGGGACTGACCGGAAATCGTCAGATACGTAACGAGAAACCCAACGTAACAGGTGACAGATCGCTAAATGACAAACTGTCAAACATACACATACAACATTCTCCACAGTTCTCAGAAAAGGCCGAGGACAATGAACTGAAAGTTACAAGGAATGATACACTACACACAGCACTGCCGATGATACAGACCAACAGCATGCATGGGACAGTGAACAAAGTGGACCCTTGTGTCCCGACGACCACTTCTTTCTTATTGCCATCCATACAGCCGTCAGCAAAACACACTGAGGCCAACGTGGACAGCCATCACAACCAACATGCATGGACAGACTGGCAGCAACACGTCCCACAAGACAGGGAAAGTGGACAAAGCAATGATGATGACAAACGGGCTGGCAGTCCTCCTCTATCGACCGCCAAACAGCAGCCCAGCACTGCGTCACACGCGGAGCAAAAAACCTGCAGAGAATGTGGTTCACTATGTCATAACTGCGGGCCAGGTCCAGACAGCACACCAGACGGTCAAGGTGACAAACAAACCCAACTTCAACAGAAATCTGAAACGTCCCAGTCTTCGACAGAGAAATCAGACACAGATGCTGCAAACGGCAGAAACGAAAACCAACGTCAAGAGGACTTACTACAGCCAAACGCCTTGCCAACGCCAAAGGCCAACCAATCCCCTGACAGTAATATAACACAAATACCTAACGACAACAACACAGCAGGAAGGAAAGAAGGGGACGCAAAATACAACACGAACAAACCAGTGACTGCCTTGGAATCGTCTCACACCTTCCCCCAACCAGACCCGGACAACCAAACAGACGTAAACCGATTTCATGAAGCCTCTGACGACAGCCATCACGCCAAATCCCCCAAGCAAGGCCGAGGCGACACAACGACAAAGACAGAAAGAAACAAGAAACAATCAGGTGTTGTGGAATACGGTGACCAGATCGATATCAAAATCAGCTCACGAGGGGACGTGCATATTTCTGCATATTCCGGGCAGAGCATCGTCAACAAATCAAACGCAGGCGATGACAGCGAAATCCTTCAGGTGTCGGATGAAAATAGACCCAAGGACAGACATGTTCGTGCAAAACACAAGATACAAACTGTGAGGAAAGTGAAAGTCACTGACAAAATCCATACGAACAAACCATCACAGACAGAGGGCTCTGAAAATAGCAACCATGGAACAGAATCTGACATCACCCACGACAAGGTGACCACCAATCCAGAACAAGTAACGGCTAAAAGAAACGCTTTTAAGACCTCAGGAAACGGAAGCCATAGTGTAAAACGTACACAGAGAACAACAAAGCCAGAAATTCGCCGTCATGTCATCGAAACCCCGCAGAAGAAGACCCCGCACATCCCCGTGAAACCCCTTCACCACGCAGTGCGATATCAACACCACCACCCTAGACATCAGACAGCACACCCTTACCGACATCATCGAAACATCTGACGATGACGATGACGATGACGATGACGATGACGATGACTCGTCTTCCACGGATGACAGAATCTACGATTTTATCGGCTTACCTCGGCGGAGGTCGTACACACTACCCGAGGTTATACACAGAAAACCGTTATCTCGAGACACCTTTAGAATGCGCTACAGAGTTGACGATCAAGGCTTTGACAATGTCAACAAGAACGGGAAACTTGTATTACCAGAACTTGTCAATCCTCAACGAAAACTGCATCCTTTTCTACCTGCCGATTCCGTGGCAAAGACTTCTTGGGGTCTGTATGGCAGGCACCACACTGTAGACGACTCACACCCCTCCTTGCTTAAACTGCCCGTGCTGATGGGGCCGAGGGCGTTATTACATCAATATCTGACGCGCGCGGTCTGGGAAGGTCAAGGATGCCGGGGTCGTCGGGTCAAGGTCACGTGAAGCTGCCTCATCTGAGTCAAACTGGCAGTTTGGTGGGGCGCGGACAACCTGCTGCTGAAGGGAAAACTGTGAGTATACTGTGTCTATCTGCCTGTCTGCCAGTCTGTCTGCCCGCCTACCTCCAATTCTATCCACTGTGTACTGAAACAAATGTTCTTGTCTATTTTCCTTCAAGATGCAATCTTTTGTTACTCTCACCAAGTTATGAAACAGCATAATATTTGCATATTAATATCTACAACACCCGGTTCATGTTCATGATTTGATTTTTGTTCCTCCTATGTAAGTAGAAACACATGCATACAGACAAAAGAAAGAAAACAATGGATGGCGTTGTACTGCGGCGACGCATTCTTCTGATCAGGGCAGCCCGAATTTTACATGGTAAATCCGTGTGCGTGCGCGCGTGCATGCGTTCGCGCGCGCGTGTGCGCGTGTGTGTGAGTGTGTGTGTGTGAGAGAGAGAGAGAGAGAGAGGACAGACAGACAGACAGACAGAGAGAGAGACAGACAGAGAGAGAGGTTATTGTTCTTATCACCGTTGGTTAAACCCCAGCCGGCTGCGCAGAGCCATATCAGCACTAAAACGTAAACAATACCTCACTGGGGGAAAAAAATGAAAAGAAAATTAAGTACACATGTCAATGCATTCGCGCATATAATCTAATGATATAAGCCTAGCGTTTACTACTCCGTCCAATTTATCCCCAGGGGACTTAGGTTTAGGTTCATACTGCTTATGGTCCAGCCGACTACTAGAGCCATATCAAGACTAACACCACGTTAAAACCAACACCCAGGATGAAAATAAAGACAACAGTTAAAAAACATGCTCACCCTTGCTTAACCTTGCAAGTCTAAAATACGTTTAAAGAATAACGTATTCATACGGAAAATCATATCACGTGAAATCTATTGATCTGTAAAAACTGGAAAATTACATCAGGAGGGACGTCTCTGAAGAGGTTGTTTAAGGAGTCCGCCGTGTTGTGCTTATCTCTCACATTGTACAAGTCCCAGCATTCAAGAAGAAGATGTCTGATGCTCAACGGCTCGTCACATGGTATACACCACAGTACTGCTTCGTTTTTTAAAAGATAGGAATGAATGTAGGATGTGTGACCTGTGCGTAACCTACATAATACTCTTTCTTACGGGTTAGGGCGGATTTGGGAAAGTGTCCATTTATTCCAATTCTCCTTTCAGAGATTTCTTACTGTGCAAGGATTGTAACTGTAAGATTTAGACATTTAAAAAAAAAATGAACCTGATTTCAAATTGAAACATAAGGAAGGACACTAAAATATATAAAATCAATGCTAAATTACCTAAAATTCTTTCTGCACCTCACATTTCCTTAGAGACAAAAATGCACTTGATACATGTACCCAATTAAGAATCTTAAGAGAATACCAATTAACAATCCTAAGAGAAAGTAAGTGAGCCTTTATAGAACACATACAGGTGAATGGACCAGCAAGGCAGAAAATGATTGGAAGAAATGACAGAAAATAAAGGAACAAAGCAGAAACAAAGAGAATGACAGAAAAGATATTTCTAGCATACAATTTCCAGAAGGTGGAGATACCATTTGTACTGAAAGAACCCCCGATGTCCCCTCGGAGGATACCTTTGAATATTACCCTGAAAAAAAAACTGAAAAAGAAAATCAAGTATACATAACACACCATCAGCACTTATAATCTAAGTATATGCCCTTGGCGTCGATCATTTCGTCCAATTTATCACCAAGAGGTCTAAAAAAAAAAAACGAAAACAATCGTGAACATAAGCAAAGACATAAAAACATACACAAGACTGATCTAAACTGCCTGAAATTGCTTCTGCACATCACATTTCTTTAGAACCAAAAATGCAGTGAATACATGTACAGGTGAATGGACCGACGAGGCAGAAAATGCTAAGAGATGACATAAAGCAAAAGGACGAAGGAAAAAACAAAGAATGACAGAAAAGAGGAAATTTCTAGCACAGAATATCCGGAAGGTGGGGACACTTTTTATACTGAAAGAGCCCCCGGCATCCCCACGGGGGAATTGGAGGATGGCATTGCGAGTTAACTGAAAAACTACAAAAGAAAATGTTTCGTTTCATGTACAGACAATCAAGTAAAGGCCACCTCCAACTTGCTAGTGTGCGACCATCCCCAACCCAGCGGGTAGCAGGTGGCAAATGGCGGATGACCTTCAGTTATGGACGTTAGATGCGCAAGAAGCCAGGCTTTTCTGAATGAATGAACAGTCCCGCACCGTTTAGAAAATATCCTATATGTCCTGTTACAGATCCATCAGGCGGATATTCACCGGCTAAAACCCTAGCCCACTACACTCACAGTGAAGATTTTTGGCCATGAACTAAGGGCTGGGTAACCTTTACTGAAAACCTACAGGGCTGAAATCAGAGGTACCAGGCCTAAAGTCGCCTTCTAACAAACCATGGTACCATGCAATATAACAGGGCTGAAGTCACAGGTACTAGGCCTGTAGGCGCCTTCCAACAAACCATGGTACCATGCAATATATAACAGGGCTGAAGTCACAGGTACCAGGCTGTAGCGGCCTTCCAACAAACCATGGTACCATGCAATATAACACGGATGAAGTCACAGGTACCAGGCTGTAACGGCCTTCCAACAAACCATGGTACCATGCAATATAACAGGGCTGAAGTCACAGGTACCAGACCTGTAGGCGCCTTCCAACAAACCATAGTATCATGCAATATAACAGGGCTGAAGTCAGAGGTACCAGGCCTGAGGCGCCTTCCAACAAACCATAGTATCATGCAATATAACAGGGCTTAAGTCACAGGTACGGGGCTGCAGGCGCCTTCTAACAAACCACGGTAGCATGCAATATAACAGGGCTGAAACCAGAGGTAACAGGCCTGTAGGTGCCTTCCAACAAACCATGGATTGCCGCCAACCGGTACTCTTGAGTGGGAAGCGCTGATTCCTTAGGCTCAATCATTAGTCTTTTGGATTGAACGATGAAACAAGGTCCCATGTGCAGTACGTGTTCAGTGCACGTTAACGATCCCGCTGCTGCAAAGTTGTTCCTGGCAAAATTCTGTAGCAAAAATCTACTTTCATAGTAAACAGAAATTTACTCATATAGAGAAAAGGAGGAGCACGCGGGGGGGGGGGGGGGGGGGGGGCTTTACTGAGGTGATGCTTCTTCTTGAAGCAGCCTGAACTTCACATGGTAAATCCGTTGTGATGGGAGGAAAACCACACACAGAAGGAAAAAAAAAGATCAAATACAATATAAATTACAAAATTCAAATTATAAGCAAGCAAGCGCGCACGCACGCGCGCACGCACGCACGCACTCACACGCGCGCGCGCGCACGCACACACACACACACACACACACACACACACACACCACGAAGATAATATAACCTTATTAGTAAGTCGAGCTAAATGTCATATCGACCACATTTATTTCAACCATTTAAAAATCTACACAAATGGACCATTAACTGAGAAAAACGCAGGCTCTGCGTTTTGATATAGGCTCTTACAATAGAGAAACTTTTCCAATACAGGACCCAACAAATCGGTATTTACAGCTGAACTCTTTGCAATACTGATGGCTTTGAATTACATGCAGTAAGTTATCCTAGGATTTTTATCTCCTATCTCAATATTCGTTAACATCAGTGACTATACACAGCTCTGGAATGGGATTTTATACCTAATTCGCTTATTGACCATAACTTTGACTATCTAAAAGTGAAAGTAACTGCCGTAGTAAGACAAGAACCATGATGACGTGTCTATTGTGAGGGTCACTTACTCAAGGAGGGAGTGATGCGAATTCAGCTTAGGTGAGGAAGGGTTACCTGCCACAAAGTATCAGACAACCCCACGTTGTGTGTTCCTTGGTGTTTACACATATGTTACAGCAAAACATCAGTTTCCTTTCTGTTATGTTACATACACTTCAGACTGAACGTACTCTGTAAGGTAGTCGCCATTGGGCACTCACAATGTGATGTATGGATCATTCTGAAACAGATTAGAAACTGTTCAGACCTAGAAAAAAAATTATCCCAGGATTATTATATCACAAATCATTTTATGTGTTGATTCTAAGTCGGTGCTTCAGGCTCTTGAACTAATAAAATTAGACACTAGATCTGAAATGGTAACAGAAATTAGCCATTTATTTCAGTTCTTATCCTTAAGAGGCACTGACCCAACTTTCTGTTAGATACCATCTCTTTGTTCGTTTCATCATAATGATATGATTGACAGGGCTGCCAAATGAGGAGCCATGGGTTCACCAGAATCAGACAACATACAGCTTTCTCTCTCCTTGAATGAAACTCGTAACTTAGTGGACGCTTGCGTTTGGAAGCCGTGTCAAAATAATCAGAAAAGTGCAATGCTGATGGCATGAATTTTGTAATCAGCAAAATAAATAAGCAGTTTAATGTTAGTAGATTTATACAAAAGGATGCAACAGACCTCCTAAAGGATGCGACAGACCTCCTTCACAGTGTCGAAAGAACAGCAATGGAGATTGGGCTCCACCTCAATGCGAACAAAACAGAGTTCATCTGTCTGAACCAAGACGCATCAGAAGGTATGAGAAGTCTCAATGGAGATGCGATCAAACAAGTTCAAGACTTTAAATACCTGGGCAGCTACACTGACTCCACAGAACAAGACGTCAACACCAGACTCGGAAATGTCTGGGGCGCACTAAATCAACTGGACAAAATCTGGAAACCCAATCTACTAGACAACCTGAAAAGGAACTTCTTCCGAGCAGCAGTAGAGTCCATTCTTACATATGGCTCAATCTCTTGGACCCTAACGACATTGGAGAATATTGATGGAGCATACACACGAATGCTGCGTGCAGCCCTGAACAAATCCTGGAGAGAACATCCAACTAAAGAGTGATACGGTAAGATCTCACCAATCAGTAAATCAATAGCCAACAAAGACTGCGCTTCGCGGGACACTGCTGGCGTAGCAAAGAACAACTGGTGGGGGATGTTCTACTATGGAGACCCAGCCATGGCAAACAAAGACCAGGACGTCCAAAGAAGACCTTCATCGACCAACTGATGGATGATACGGGCTGTCAGTATGATGAACTACCTACTGCAATGTCTGACAGAGAAGGATGGAAGAAACGTGTCATGGATAGCCAAGCAAGCTCGACATGATGATGATGATGATATTTATACATTTCCTCATGTATAGATGGAAACTCGATGCATTCGAAACAAGGTACACCAGAAATAGTGTCTTTGTGGACAGAAAATAACGACTAGCCATTCACTTTCTTGCATTAGAATAAAACGACACATTCCAGTACTTTTCAAGAACACGATTTCCGACATATATGAATCATGTTTATTAACATACGAATTTTTCGTCAGCCTGTCTAAAAGTCCAATACTTAAACATTTACAATTCGTTCCTCTCTCTGTTCATAGCTACAGTTAGCTATTTTATTGTTTAAGTATTTGTTGAAGTATGCTGATTCATTTAAAATGTTTTCGCTTCCCTTTCCCTCCTTGTTTTTACAATACAATACAATACAATACAATATTTTATTTATATAGCGCAAAATCTTGATAAAATCAAATCTAAGCGCTGAAACAGGCACACACGCACGCACGCACGCACGCGCGCACACACACACACACACACACGCACACACACACACACACACACACACACACACACACACATACACACGCACGCATACGGCTAAAATGGGGAGAAAGAATAAAAGCAATGGAAAATTATAGAGAGCATATTATACACAATTATATATTACAATGTGATTCCACTCCGAGTGGAGACAGGCTGCAGAGGGGATTGAGTGAGGTCAGGATTTTATGCAGGGGAGAAAAGGTGAGTTTTGAGAGCGGACTTGAAGGAGACAAAAGTAGGTTGCTGACGGACTGAGACAGGAAGTTTGTTCCAGGAAAGTGGACCAGAAACAGAGAAGGCTCGTGGACCATAGGTATTGAGCTTAGTGCGTGGAAAGCGAAAAGTCAGAGGATCGGAGGCAGAGCGGAGGGTACGTGAGGGAACATAGATTCAAGTAGGCTTGACAGGTAATCAGGGGCTGCGTTATTGAGGCTTTTGTAGCACATGGTGTCTAGTTTGTACTGTATGCGCTTTGATACAGGGAGCCAGTGAAGTTGTGCCAGGAGAGGAGATATGTGGTCAGCTTTTTTCTTTTTGAGTACAAGGCGTGCAGCATTGTTTTGAATGCGCTGTAGGATGTGAATGGTGGAGGCAGGAAGACCAGACAGGAGTGAATTGCAATAGTCAATGCGAGACATTATGAAGGAGAGAACGAGTTTTGCAGTTGTTTCCACAGAGATACTTCCTGATCAGGCTTATACGGTGGAGGTGATAGTAGCAAGATCTGGCAGTTTGAGAAACAAAGTTGTTCATGGAGAGGGTAGAGTCAATGCAGACACCAAGGTTTTTAGCTGAATCAGAAATTGGGACTGATGTGTTACATAATGGGAGAGAAAGAGGAGGCAGCTGAGAAAGTTTCTGACGGATGCCAATGAGGATAGCTTCTGTCTTGTCATCATTTAGCTGAAGTTTGTTGTATGTCATCCAATTTTTAATGTCCGAGTAACACTCAGTGGTGCGAGTCAGGAGGCGCTGTATATTGTCAGGTGAATCACTGTCTTGAAGTTGGGTGTCATCAGCATAGAAGTGGTATTTTACAGAGTGGGAGTTGATGATGGTGGACAGGGGGGAGGTGTAAAGAGTGAAAAGAACAGGGCCAAGGACAGATCCTTGTGGAACACCACAGGTCAGGTATGCAGGTTGAGAGTAAGTGCCATTAATGAGAACAGTTTGTTTTCTGTTTGATAGATATGAAGTGAACCAGGAGAGAGCAATGTCAGAGATGCCAAAAGTATGATGAAGTCTAGAAAGGAGAATACCATGATGAATGGTATCAAAGGCTGCAGACAGATCAAGGAATGTGAGGAGAGAGACTTTGCCAGTATCAGTTGCAAGGAGGAGATTGTTGAGAATGTGTAGCAGGACAGTTTCAGTGCTATGGCACTGGCGGTAGGCTGACTGGAAAGGATTGAGGAGATTGTTGGCAGACAGGTGAGAGTTCAGCTGGTTGAGGACAACCTTTTCGATGAGTTTTGACAAGAAAGAGAGATTAGAGATAGGCCGGTAATTTTTCAGTTCATTTGGGTCTAAATTGTATTTCTTGAGGAGAGGGTGAACAATAGCAGACTTGAAAGAATCTGGGACAGTTCGAGTTTGAAGGGAAGTGTTGATGATGTCAGTGATGAATGGTTTTAGCCCGAATGTGTTTGTAATAGTTGAGTGGGCTGTAAGTAACATGAATTTAAATTTGAACTTCTTTTTTTTCCACCAAGACTACTACATATAAGCATCTGCATTTGCCCTTCCTGTTTCTACACCCCCCTTCCCCACATCCCTTTTTCTTTCTTCCTTTTTGTGTATTTATTTATCTATTCATACATTTATTTATTGTTAATTTTATTGTTGTTATCATTATTATTATGTACACGTTTTTCTTTTTATTTTACTTTTTCATTTTTATTTATTGATTTTTGTCTATAATCACTTAAGTGAATAGACATTAAACCAATAACCCCCCCCCCCCCACACACACACACACACACCACAAACCCAACCAACCAACCAAAATTGCTAACAAGGTGAAGCAAGACATGAATGGATGACCGCTGTTTTCCGGATTCTGTATGTCAAGTGCTGTCATTATCATCATTTATTCATTCATTCATTTACTGGTGTTTAAAGCCCAGCTGACAGCTTAGAGCCATATCAGGGCTGTGACTATCTCCGAGCAAACGGATGACCCCGTCGTGGAAGGGGGTTGGGGTGGGAGAGACAATCTAGAAAAGAAAGTAGTCTGCTGTGCGGTTAACACGATAAACCATGAAAGCTTGTTAAAATCAAACAAAAAATATTCTTCTACACGTTGTTGTTACAGGAAGACGATCGTGAACATCGTATCATGGGCCTGTACCAAGAGCTGAAACACGTCAACGTCTTCTGCAGACGTCCTTCCACCCTTCGTCTCAACGTCACCAGACGTACTTCCGACCTGGACATGCGCATCGAATGGGGAAGACCACATCCGGAAGGGGACAGGACTCTCAGAGTGAAATACCGCGCGAGAAGACCTACCGACACCCACTCAAAAACTGCGGCAAAGACACACGCACTGACTGTCAAAAGCAAAACTCGAAGTCTCTGCAACATAGAACTTTCTTCCCAAGTCGAACCCAGGAAACGGTTTCGAAGGAATTATTCTGAAAAGTTCATATTCTTGGATGACGATCTTTTGCCGGAGATGCAATTACATCATACGAAAGGATTTGGTCCTGACGTCAAATGGTTTATCCAGCCTGGTGTTGCGTCAGAAAGGTGTGACGCAGGTTTTTCTGCTGGAAAATCGCAAGAAAAAAGAAAGAAAGCGTGGAAGACTTTGAGGAACCGATGTATGCCTAAAATTCACATCATGAAATCTCTGGAGATGAAGTCTTTTTTGCGTATGCCGAAACTTAGATTTAACTGAAGAAATATTCAGCTGGAGACAACAACAACAAAAAAACAAAAACAAAAAAAGAGCTGTATTCTGGTTGGACTGTTTAATTACTTGATGACAAATCTGTGCAGCTCCTATGTCACTGCCCCCACCACACTGCTATTTTCAGCTCTGCAGCACGTTTCCAAACCTACTGAAACTGAGGTTATCATGAGACTAGGACATCAGGCCTAAAGGCCACAGAATCTGGTCCAAGTTTTCAAAGCTCTGTAATGACAACAACAGGGATTTGTAATGTTGGCGCTATGGAGATCTATTTTGGGTTGATATTGCGTGACACACGGCCGTACTCGACACTTTATTAATATATCCATCCTAGCGTCAACCAGGCCCGAGAAATATAGACACTTGTGGTTTCGGTCAGGAAATTAGCAACACCTTCAATGACGCTTCCGTAAAGTGGATGCGGCCTGACTGAACAAACTCCCGCTCCTACAAGCACACAGCATGCTCAACTCCGGGAAAGAGTGAAAAAAAAAAAATCCCACGATAAATTTTTTCTGATCGATGGGGGTTCGAATCCATGAATCCTGAGTACTCCATTGCACAAACCACATCACACGTTGACTGTTTAACCCTTTGACTCCTGCACCCTATCCACCGACAGCAAAAACTTAACCCTTTGACTCCCTCACCCTATCCACCAGCTGCAGGAAGCTGTGGATAGGGTGAGGGGTCAAAGGGTTAAGTTTTTGCTTTGCTAGCATGATTGACAGTGCTGGATGCTTGGTGGACGGAGTGCGGGAGTCAAAGGGTTAATTGCATTGTTCGTTTAAACGTGGTGTTAGCCTTGATATGGTTCCTGTGAACGACTGTGCTATAGCCAACACGAACATGAACATGAATTGGATGTTTATCGATTTTCATTGTGACGGCATCAACCAAGCGACCCTGAAGCTGGTATGTACATCACGTCCTTTTTTTTTTTTTTTTTTTTGTATGCAAGGTGTATATATACAGGTAGTGGGGCGATCATAATCATTAATGTTTACAGCCCATCCAAGGTGCGGAGCCATACCTGGACTATTACCGTCTCAACAGGTTTGAACCTGGAAAAGAAAACGGGGGGAAAAGTACACATAGCAATGCATTTACGCACATAACCCAAGGATCTGACCCTGGCGTTGACCACTCCGTCCAATTTACCACTAGTGAGTCTAAAAAGAAACAAACCTGAATACAAACATATAAACATAACTTAATGACACGAAGACATATACAAAGTAACTGGCCTTAATTGCCTAAAACTGCTTCTGCACAGTACTGCTCTGCACAGCACATTTCCTTAGAGCCAAAAATGTGGCTAATACATGTACCCAATTATATATCCTAAAAGAAAGTTAATACATGTACTCAGTTATCAATCTTGATAATTACAATATTTATATAGAGCAAAATCTTGATAGAAATCAAATCTAAGCACTGAACAGACACACACACACACACGTACACACACACACACACACACACACACACACACACACACACACACACACACACACACACACACGGCTATAAATGGGGAAAAAGAATAAAAGCAATGGAAAATTATAGAGCGCATATTATATACAAATATATATTACAATGTGATTCCACTCCGAGTGGAGACAGGCTGCAAACGGGGTTGAGTGAGGTTAGGATTTTATGCAGAGGAGAAAAGGTGAGTTTTGAGAGCGGACTTGAAGGAGACAAAAGTAGGTTGCTGACGGACAGAGAGAGGACGTTTGTTTCCAGGAAAGTGGACCAGAAACAGAGAAGGCTCGTGGACCATAGGTATTAGAGTTTAGTGCGTGGAAAGCGAAAAGTCAGTGGGGAGGCAGAGCGGAGGGTACATGAGGGAACATAGATCTCAAGTAGGCTTGACAGGTAATCGGGGGCTGCGTTATTGAGGCTTTTGTAGCACATTCTTAAGAGAATGTACTGAAGGCGTTATGGAAACTGTACAAGTGAACACGCCAGCAAGGCAGAAATGACAGGGAGAGATGATAAAAAGCAGATTAGTTACAGAAAAGAGGAAAATTCTAGCACATAATTTCCAGAAGGTGGGGATATTGTTTATACTTAAAACAGCCCCCGGCATCCCCACGAAGGGGGGGGGTGGGGGAGGTGGGCTGGCATCTCATCGACTTGCATGGTGTTTCAGAATGTTTCGAACCTTGTAACACGTGGAAAGAGAAGAATTTGTTTTATTGGCGATACAAGACAAAGGCGAGATTAAGGCCAACTGCACTTTGTCGAGCGTACACAAAGGACAACTAAAAAACAAGTTCTCAAGATTTAAAAAAACAACAGCAAAAACACACACACACACACACACACACACACACACACACACACACACACACACACACACACACACACACAAAACTATCTTTCAACTTGAGAGACGCAGGGAAGTCTGTGAATTCTGTCCCCTCTCGTTTTGTTCTAAATCTGGTGATTCTGATTTTTCGTTTAACCTTTAATAAGGGACATGTGTGGGTGTGTGTGTGTGTTGTGTGTGTGTGTGTGTGTGTGTGTGTGTGTGTGGTGTGGTGTGTGTGTGTGTGTGTGTGTGTGTGTGTGTGTGTGTGTGTGTTGGTATGTGTGTGTGTGTGTCTGATTTTCTATCAGTCTCGAAAGCAGCAAGCTCAAAAGAACATTAATGAAAACGACCAGGAAAAGACGAACAGCAGTTCTGGAGGGACATTCAACGAGGCAAGAGAAATTTGAGCACCTAGTCACAACAGGAAAGCTAGAGGGGAAAAGAACACCAGGTAGATCCGGGGAGAAAACAGTTTTGTGGAGTCCGTGGGGACAAAAAGGGTAGCAGATAGATTTGCAGCGACAACAGAATGTAGATTCTTATGGATGGCCAAAATCACCAACGCCATGTGGCAAGGCACACGATGATGACATACATAGATAGATAGATAGATAGATAGATAGATAGGTAGGTAGGTAGATAGATAGGTAGATATATAGGTAGATAGATAGAGATAGATAGATAGGTAGATAGATAGGTAGGTAGATAGGTAGATAGATAGGTAGGTAGGTAGATAGGTAGATAGATAGATAGATATATAGGTAGATAGTAGATGATATGATAGTAGATAGATAGATAGATAGATAGATAGATAGTAGGTAGATAGGTAGATAGAAAGATAGATAGATATTAACCTGGGAGGGGGTATTAGATTTCTTTATATCGACCAGGTGTGTGTGTGTGTGTGTGTGGAGAGAGAGAGAGAGTAGAGAGAGAGAGAGAGAGAGAGAGAGAGAGAGAGAGAGAGAGAGAGAGAGAGAGAGAGAGATTCTCTGCTGTTTCAGAATGACTCCATTCCAAATTTGGGTCTAAGCTAGGACCACAGATGCGTTAAGTTTGGAAGTCATGGCGCCAAGCTCAAGTTCACACGTGCCCAAAACACACACACACACACACACACACACACACACACACACACACACACACACACACACACACACACACACACGCATACACACACTAAAATCAGCACTTCTTAAATGAAGGTGTGTGTTAATCACTTTGATGTCATGATTATACTGACTTGGCAAACGGTTGTGCCCGCAAACAGCAAACATCTAGTTTCGTCAGTCAAATAAACCTTCTTCTTCTATTTCCGTGTAGAAGTCTGGTTGTGTTTGCTTGAACGCTAGCAGACACCTTCATTCTGATGTCAGAACACTGAAGTTATACATCTGACAGTGTAAATGTGTGTATTTTATTGTGTCTTGTTTCCACATTTTGTGCCTGACCTGAGCACATGACTGAATACTTGTGAGCAGAGCACATGACTGAATACTTGTGAGCAGAGCACACGACTGAATACTTGTGAGCAGAGCACATGACTGAACACTTGTGAGCAGACCACATGACTGAACACTTGTGAGCAGAGCACATGACTGAATACTTGTGATCAGAACACATGACTGAATACTTGTGAGCAGACCACATGACTGAATACTTGTGAGCAGACCACATGACTGAATACTTGTGAGCAGACCACATGACTGAATACTTGTGAGCAGACCACATGACTGAATACTTGTGAGCAGAGCACATGACTGAATACTTGTGAGCAGACCACATGACTGAATACTTGTGAGCAGACCACATGACTGAATACTTGTGAGCAGACCACATGACTGAATACTTGTGAGCAGACCACATGACTGAATACTTGTGAGCAGACCACATGACTGAATACTTGTGAGCAGACCACATGACTGAATACTTGTGAGCAGACCACATGACTGAATACTTGTGAGCAGACCACATGACTGAATACTTGTGAGCAGAATGCGTTAGTGAAGTACTCGTGAGCAGAGCACATGACCGAATACATGAGCAGAGCGCATTAGTGAAGAACTTGTGAGCAGAAACATTAAGTACTTGTGAGCAGAGTGGTTTGCTGAAATACTTGTGAGCAGAGTGCATTACTTAAGTACTTGTGAGCAGAACGTAACGGAAGTACTTGTGAGCGGAACACATGACCGAAGTACTTGTGAGCAGAACATAACGGAAGTACTTGTGAGCAGAACACATGACTTAGGTACTTGTGAGCAGAATACATGACTGAAGACTTGTGAGCAGAACATATAACTGAAGTACCTGTGAGTAGAGTGCATTTTTTCTGAAGTGCTCATAAGCAGGACACATTAATCAAATACTTGTGTGAGCAGAGCGCATGACTGAAATACTTGTGAGCAGAGCACGTGTCTGAAATACTTGTGAGCAGAACACATGACCAAAGTGCTTGTAAGCAGAGCACGTGACTGAAATACTTGTGAGCAGACCACGTGACTGAAATGCTTGTGAGCAGACCACGTGACTGAAATACTTGTGAGCAGACCACGTGACTGAAATACTTGAGACCACGTGACTGAAATACTTGTGAGCAGATCACATGACAGAAGTACTTGTGATCACATTACTTAAGTACCCGTGAGGTGAGCACGTTACTGAAGTTCTCGTACGCTCTGCTCTTTGTGAACCACAGGTTATATGTGATCTTATATACGTACACTTACTGGTGGGTTTGTGCATGCACGCACGCGTGTGGTGGGCGTGTGTGTGTGTGCGCCCCCAAAGTGAATACGGACTCGAAAATGAGTCTGTTTATCAGTGTTTATCAACAATGCCAAACGCTAAAATGGCGAAACGTGTGGTTATAAAGAGAGCACTGCAATATGACTAATCGTGTTGGCTCCTTCTTCCTCCCGCCCCCCCTCTCTCTCTCTCTCTCTCTCTGTCTTTCTCCCTCTCGCCGATAAAAGTCCAATATATATATTGGACTTGTATCAGTGAGAGAGAGAGAGAAAGAGAGAGAGAGAGATTGGACTTGTATCGGCGAGAGAAAGAGAGAGAGAGACAGAGAGAGAGAGCAGAGAGAGTGTGTGTGTGTGTGTGTGTGTGTGTGTGTGTGTGTGTGTGTGTGTGTGTGTGTGTGTGTGTGTGTGTGCGTGTGTGTGTGTGTGTGTGTGAGAGAGAGAGAGAGATATACAACTTAATCTTCCTTCAATCATATAATTCTTTAACATATTTTTATTACTTTCATTCAGAATAGGTAATCCAGCACACAGCAGGAATAACTTTCGATATCTGAATTTTGGCAAAGCGCTTAACCGCCGTCTCAAGATCAGTCTCGACACACTAAAAGATCCGACATATTTGAGCAATTCCAAGCGAACAGAGGAGGAAAATTCGCCCTACTTCGGTTTGAAGATCTCAAAAACAATATCAACCAAATGCTGATGGAAAACAGCAACCAGAGATCTTAAGGATAAACCGATGGAAATTCAAGCCAAGAATCACAGGTAATATCCCGGGAGATGTGCGACACTAGAAGGAGCTTAGAGCAACAAAAGAAAATTGAGAAAGGAAAAGAGAAACACAGTGCTGTAAACAAGACGACTTGTCAAGTAATGAAAAACACAAAAGTAAAGTTAGATTGAACACACCAATGTGAAGATATTCCGAAAAAACTCAAAGTCAATGACACAAAGAAAGCTTTTAAGAATATGCAAGACTTATTGTTATTTGTTTAAAGCCCAGCCGACTGTCTAAAGCCATATCAGGGCTGTCTACACAATACTTCAACAGGAAAAAAGGAAAAGAAAATGAAGTACACATATCAATGCATTCGAGCACATAATCTGAGATAATAATTATAATAATAATTACAATATTTATATAGCGCAAAATCTTGATAAAATCAAATGTAACCGCTGAAACAGACACACACACACGCATGCACGCACACACGCGCGCGCGCACACACACACACACACACACGCACACGGCTATAAATGGGGAGAAAGAATAAAAGCAATGGAAAATTATAGAGAGCATATTATATACAATTATATATTGCAATGTGATTCCACTCCGAGTGGAGACAGGCTGCAGAGGGGATTGAGTGAGGTCAGGATTTTATGCAGAGGAGAAAAGGTGAGTTTTGAGAGCGGACTTGAAGGAGACAAAAGTAGGTTGCTGACGGACTGAGAGGAAGTTTGTTCCAGGAGAGTAGACCAGAAACAGAGAAGGCTCGTGGACCATAGGTATTGAGCTTAGTGCGTGGAAAGCGAAAAGTCAGAGGATCGGAGGCAGAGCGGAGGGTACGTGAGGGAACATAGATCTCAAGTAGGCTTGACAGGTAATCGGGGGCTGCGTTATTGAGGCTTTTGTAGCACATGGTGTCTAGTTTGTACTGTATGCGCTTTGATACAGGGAGCCAGTGAAGTTGTGCCAGGAGAGGAGATATGTGGTCAGCTTTTTTCCTTTTGAGTACAAGGCGTGCAGCATTGTTTTGAATGCGCTGTAGGATGTGAATGGTGGAGGCAGGAAGACCGGACAGGAGAGAACTGCAATAGTCAATGCGAGACATTATGAAGGAGAGAACGAGTTTTGCAGTTGTTTCCACAGAGAGATACTTCCTGATCAGGCTTATACGATGGAGGTGATAGTAGCAAGATCTGGCAGTTTGAGAAACAAAGTTTTCATGAAGAGGGTAGAGTCAATGCAGACACCAAGGTTTTTAGCTGAATCAGAAATTGGAACTGATGTGTTACATAATGGGAGAGAAAGAGGAGGCAGCTGAGAAAGTTTCTGACGGGTGCCAATGAGGATAGCTTCTGTCTTGTCATCATTTAGCTGAAGTTTGTTGTATGTCATCCAATTTTTAATGTTCGAGTAACACTCAGTGGTGCGAGTCAGGAGGCGCTGTATATTGTCAGGTGAGTCACTGTCTTGAAGTTGGGTGTCATCAGCATAGAAGTGGTGTTTTAGAGAGTGGGAGTTGATGATGGTGGACAGGGGGGAGGTGTAAAGAGTGAAAAGAACAGGGCCAAGGACAGATCCTTGTGGAACACCACAGGTCAGGTATGCAGGTTGAGAGTAAGTGCCATTGATGAGAACAGTTTGTTTTCTGTTTGATAGATATGAAGTGAACCAGGAGAGAGCAATGTCAGAGATGCCAAAAGTATGATGAAGTCTAGAAAGGAGAATACCATGATGAATGGTATCAAAGGCTGCAGACAGATGCCCCTGGCGTTGATCACTTCGTCCAATTTATCACACAGGGTATTTAAAAAACCTGAACACAAATTTAAATGCGACTAAAGACGCTGAAACATACATAAAAACGGGCCTAAATTACCTAAAGATGCTTCCGCACCTCACATTTCGCTAGAGCCAAAAAATGCACTTAATACATGTACCCAATTGAAAGTATGTGAGAAGTAGAGAAAGTATGTAAGACTTTATCAAACACATAGAAGTGAATGGATCAGCAAGGCAGAAACTGATAGAAAGAAAAAACGGAACACAAAGGAACAAGGCTGAAACAGAGTGACAGAAAAGAGGAAATTTCTAGTACAGAATTTCCACAAGATGGGGGATACTGTTTATGCTGAAAGAGCCCCCGGCATCCCCACCGGGGGATGCAAGACCTGACCAAACAAAAGCCAAGCAGAGTCAGCATCATTCAGGACAAAGACGGCAACGGTTATTGTTTTAAAGCCCAGCCGGCGCAGAGCCATGTCAGGGTTATGACCATCTTAAAACGTACACCATACCTCACTGGGGGGAAATCTGGAAAAGAAAATTAAGTACAGATATCAATGTATTTACACACATAATTCAAGAATATTCCCTGATGTTTACTGGCATTTCACCTCATGTCGTTCTTAACTTCACCTTATTTGACACCCCTTTGTATGACGTTTTCACCCCATGTCGTTCTTAACTTCACCTTATTTGACACCCCTTTGTATGACGTTTTCACCCCATGTCGTTCTTAACTTCACCTTATTTGACACCCCTTTGTATGACGTTTTCACCCCATGTCGTTCTTAACTTCACCTTATTTGACACCCTTTTGTATGACGTTTTCACCCCATGTCGTTCTTAACTTCACCTTATTTGACACCCCTTTGTATGACGTTTTCACCCCATGTCGTTCTTAACTTCACCTTATTTGACACCCTTTTGTATGACGTTTTCACCCCATGTCGTTCTTAACTTCACCTTATTTGACACCCCTTTGTATGACGTTTTCACCCCATGTCGTTCTTAACTTCACCTTATTTGACACCCCTTTGTATGACGTTTTCACCCCATGTCGTTCTTAACTTCACCTTATTTGACACCCTTTTGTGTGACGTTTTCAACCCATGTCGTTCTTAACTTCACCTTATTTGACACCCCTTTGTATAACGTTTTCACCCCATGTCGTTCTTAACTTCACCTTATTTGACACCCTTTTGTGTGACGTTTTCAACCCATGTCGTTCTTAACTTCACCTTATTTGACACCCTTTTGTGTGACGTTTTCAACCCATGTCGTTCTTAACTTCACCTTATTTGACACCCTTTTGTATGACGTTTTCACCCCATGTCGTTCTTAACTTCACCTTATTTGACACCCTTTTGTGTGACGTTTTCAACCCATGTCGTTCTTAACCTCACCTTATTTGACACCCTTTTGTGTGACGTTTTCAACCCATGTCGTTCTTAACCTCACCTGGTTTGACACCCTTTTGTATGACGTTTTCACCCCATGTCGTTCTTAATCTCACCTGGTTTGACACCCTTTATAGGACATTTTTAACACATCTCGTTCTAATCTCACCTGGCTTGATATCCTTTATAGGACATTTTTAACACATCTCGTTCTTAATCTCACCTGGCTTGACACCCTTCATAGGACATTTTTAACATATCTCGTTCTTAACCTCACCTGGTTTGACACCCTTTATAGGACATTTTTAACACATCTCGTTCTTAATCTCACCTGGCTTGACACCCTTCATAGGACATTTTTAACATATCTCGTTCTTAACCTCACCTGGTTTGACACCCTTTATAGGACATTTTTAACACATCTCGTTCTTAATCTCACCTGGCTTGACACCCTTCATAGGACATTTTTAACATATCTCGTTCTTAACCTCACCTGGTTTGACACCCTTTATAGGACATTTTTAACACATCTCGTTCTTAATCTCACCTGGCTTGACACCCCTTTTTATGGCGTTTTCATACTATCTCGTTTTTTACCGCACCTGGTTCGACACCCTTTTTAGGACATTTTCAACACATCTCGTTCTTAATATCACCTGGTTTGACACCCCTTCGTAGAGCATTTTTAACACATCTCGATCTTAACCTCACCTGGTTTGATACCCCTTTTTAGGGCATTTTGGTTTGATACCCCTTTTTAGGGCATTTTCACCCCATCTCGTTCTTAATATCACCTGATTAGACACCCTTTTTAGGGCATTTTCACCCCCATCCTGACAGAGGCACGACCAGTTGGTTCGCGACCGCTTATTCACTGGCTGGCCAGCTTATTCACAGTTGACCTCTCACCTGGAGGCTGTTCCCCTATCCACCACCTGGGGACGCGCCTGGTTGGGGATGGCCGCCCCACCGACTGAAGCCAGTTGTCCAGGTAAAAAAAAACAAAAATACGGTGTTAAAAAAACAAAAAAAGGAGTTAAATCCCAGACCCACAATGTTAACGGCCAGATCTTTTTGCCTTAAAATGTCGTCAGTGTAAAATGAATTGCCGCTGACTCTGCAAAATCCGAAGACCCAGACAAAATAGACAAACACTTTTAGTATGGGAGAGCAGCCCGAGTGTTTTCGATACTGTCCTGACAATAACTATGTAAACAATATGCGGTTTTACAAAACAGCTCATACTGCTACAAGTACTAGTTCATTTGACCACCCATGGGCCTGTTACAGCATTCCTATTTCCGTTACCATCCTACCTACTATCTATTTCACACTAACGTTTGGGGTGATTAAGCGAACATAGCACTGGCAGCGTATCAATCATCGGTTGTCTAATAGCGTATATAACATAAAGTCTTCTACATGTTTTGTTGGCAATTAAGACAACGAAGGCTCTCCCATGTTTGAAATTACACAGGTAAAATGGTTTGAAATTACATGGGTAAAAAAGTTTAAAATCACACAGGTAAAATGGTCTGAAATCCGACAGGTAAAATGGTTTGAAATCACACAGGTAAAATTTTCGATATTGCCAGGAACAGTTTGTGTAACGATTTACGACAATCCTCATAGCTGGCAGTTATCATCATGAATCTGGGATTTAACCAACACCGTGTTAAAAGGCGGACGCAAAAATTGTCGTTTTTAAAACACAGACGCCAAAAAAAGCAAACACGCTAACGGCGACACAAAGCCCGACACCAGTAAGCAACGATCAAACCGAACAATTTCAAATATTGTTTAATTAACTGTCTTCGACGGCTTTAACTTACACACGTAAGTTAACTGTCATCGAAGACCTTTCGGCGAAACCCAAAGTGCGATATATATAAATACCTATTTAACCGTCTTCGACGACGTATAACTTACATACGTTAAGTTAATTATCATCGAAGACCGTCGAACAATCGACTAAACTGCGGTGTACGTGTATCTTTCCAAAGGTAGTACACACAGCGGGCCGGGTGGTTCTTTTGACAGAGCCGTAGACTCAAAATCTGACATCTCGAGTTCAATCCCAGCCCGCAACGTTAAACATTAGCCCGTTTGCTGCCCATCTTAATGTTTCCGTCACTCTGGTGGTGTCACCTCAGTGTTTTAAAGGTAAGACCCTCTCCCTTTCTACTCCTAAGTTCAAGACGTTGCCAGCACATAGGGTTTCAGGCAAGCTCAGATAGTTGCTGGGAGATTTGGGTGGAGCGCATATGAAATTGTCCGAGTGCGATAAAATCCCTCTTGAACAAACTCCATATAAACAGTTCTTAATTAAAACGCGGACGCCAAAATGCAGGTGGGCTAACGCCCAACACGCGTAAGTAACCGTCAAGCCGGACAATTCAAACAATCAGGAAATGCTGCGTATAGTATACCAATCTTTCAAAGGGAGGGGGGGAGAGAGAGAGAGAGAGAGAGAGAGAGAGAGAGAGAGACAGAGACAGAGACAGAGACAGAGACAGACAGACAGACACAGAGAGAGAAGGGACGTATAAATCTACCCACATAACACAAAACAGTGACACGACATAACGATAGCTGCCAACCTTATCAACGAACCCTGTGTTTAAAAACATTTCAACATTTTCTGCCAAACTAGATTTCGACAAATGGGAATGTGACACATGACTGCGTTCACCATTTGTGTGGTTAAAAATGCACACAAAAATGACTGCAAGCAGGTTTCATATTCATGTTCCATGAATCTTTATCCTTGACATCATATTATAACGTTATCAATGTCCTGTTTTATGCTTTGGAAAATCTATCCGGTATTTTGTTGTTGTTATTGTTGTTGTTTTAATGGCATTAACATTTTCGACAATCTGGAAAATTACAGGACGGTTGGCAGCTATGACTGGGCGTCAAATTTAAATAGGTTGTGTGTGTGTGTGTGTGTGTGTGTGTGTGTGTGTGTGTGTGTGTGTGTGTGTGTGTGTGTGTGAGAGAGAGAGAGAGAGAGAGAGAGAAAGAGAGAATTGAGAGTGTGTGTGTGTGTGTGTGTTGTGAGAGATTGAGAGACAGAGTGTGTGCGTGAGTGTGTGTGTGTGTGAGGGGGTTAGAGAGAGAGAGAGTGAGACAGACACAGACACAGACAGAGCAAGATGCGATACAAGTGGAAGAAAGAGAAAGACGGAGCTGGGGTGTGTGGCAAAGAAAGAGAAATCGAGAGTATACAGATAATGAATGTGTGTGTGTGTGTGTGTGGAGAGAGAGAGAGAGAGAGAGAGAGAGAGAGACAGACAGACAGACAGACAGACACGACAGACAGACGTACACACAGTACAAACTCACGCTCAACAGCCTTTATTGTGTAGGCCATTGACCCAATTTGGGTCTGCATCCATTCAAGCCCCCTTTGGGCCACAGACACACGGCCACGTTGGCCTCCGTTCCACACACACACACACACACACATACACACAGAGTGTTAAACCGTGCAAGGGGAACCACTAACCAGAATAATGCACAACGCTATACCTTTTTTTTCATTCTTCCAATGGACGGATACAAAATTGTATTTCTGACCACTCTCCAAAACGACGAAGACTTGTCAAAATTCAATGTTAAAAATGGGTAAACTTTTTACAATCATGTTGGACTGCAGTTATAACAGATAGTCTGATACTGACGACTTGTAATGCAGCTTGCAAAATTCCCAGGGATTTTTGTTTCTCTGTGGTTTACACCTTGCACTGTGTAACAAAGACACGGGCATACACAAAGGAAGAAAGGAGGAGGAAGGGGAGACAGAGACAGACAGACAGACAAAGAAAAAAGAGAGAGAGAGAGAGAGAGAGAGAGAGAGAGAGAGAGAAGAGAGAGCTCCAAATAAAGTTCAGTAACTCAAAGAAAGTGTCGTGTCCTGAAAAACGTCAAAAGACTAGTAGTCGTGAGGCCATCATCGCCAACAGGCCTGGTGTCTTCAGCTAAAACTCGAATTCGGAGAACATTCAACTTTCGTTTTTCGATTTTTTTTAACCTTTCCTTCTTTACCCCTCAAACCTTCTCCCCTTCTCTGCAATTTTACTTTCTGGTTTGGTTTTCTTCTTCTGGTGAATAATGATTTTGGAGTACCCATGATCACAGCGTCTCCTCTTCTGCCTGGGTTAACTGGGACTATGGTTAGTTGGGATTATGATTAGTTGGGATTATGTTAGTTCGGGTTATGGTTAGTTGGGATTATGGTTAGCTGGGGTCATGCTAAAACAAACAACATGGGTTAAGAGTTAACAGTCAACTGTCAAACTCCATGCAGCATGCATCCCTAATGGCGGCAGAGGAGGAGACCCACGTTCACGCTGAGTACTTTTCACTACACCAAATGTTGACAACCAAAGAACTGAGGACATCTTTTTGATATTTTCCCATTTTCCGAAGTTATTCTGGAAGTTTCTGCAATGCGCAAGCATAACTGTAACACTTATGTTGATGTAAACATATGTCGCGACATTTAAACTATTTAAAGGTAAAACGCAAGTCACAAACAAGCTAAGATTTTTTTTTAAAGTTTTCACGATTCCAATTCTTTTTTAGAATTACTTTATTTGGAGCTGCTGACGTCAGGATGTGTGGCAGGCTTTTTGTCAGTGAAGAGCTAGAGAAGCGGAAATGGTTTTCTAGCTCTTCAACCGGTGAGAAAGCAGAGAACCTAACGGTGGACTAAAAACAGACGCTTACATACAAAGACGACAAACCCAGGGACATACACACATACAGCAAACCTCAAAACAAACCAGACTTCTCAAATCTGCAGCAAACGCCGTCAGTGTTCAGTTCTGAGTGTTCCGCATTATGATGCTCACAGCCAGCAAACCGTAACACAGACGTTCTTGACGCTTGAACAATCACCATGTCATCGGCGATTTCTGCAGCAAACACATTCATCGTTATCTTATTGTTATTTCTGTTCAAAGCCTAGTCGACCGCAAAAAGCCATGTCAGGGCCATAACCGTTTCAAAACATACACAAAACTTCAACAGGGAAAAAAAAGGTAAAGAAACTTAAGTACACATATCGAGGCATTTGTGCACATAATGTAAGAAGATGCCCCTGGCCTTGACCACTCCAATTCATCACACAGGCGATTTAAATAACATACCTGAACACAATTTGAAACATAACTAAGGACACTAAAATACATAAAAACTGTACATACATAAAAACTGTACATACATAAAAACTGTACATACATAAAAACTGTCTTAAATGACCTAAAATTGCTTCTTCACGTCACATCTTAACGCCAAAAAATGCATTTAACACATGTACCCAATTTCCTAAAAGGAAATACGCAAGACTTTTTACCAGCAAGGTAGGAAATGATAGGAAGAAATGACAGAAAGGAAAGGAACAAGACGGAAACAAAGAGAGTGACAGAAGAGAGGCAATTTCTAGCACAGAATTTTCTGAACGTGGGTATACTATTTGTATTGAAAGAGCCCCACCATCACCGGGGGGTCATCAGTATCTATTTACCTATCTATCTATCCATCTATCTATCTATGTATATAGATATAGAAATCCATAGACACATAATATAGCTACACACACATATATATATAAACCATGACTTTTTATCATATGCTGCAAAATTTCAAGAGACCTAAGCTATGGCAAATAATTACTAACTGCGCAATTTTTAAGGATTATAATAATCACTAAAATGAAACATTCTTTAAATCTAGAAAGTTAATTTTTCATTAGTTTAATGCAACAGTAAAAGTCCATGTAATTAATGAGAATAATAATTATCATGAGCACCCTCCTGTGGGTTTGCTTAGCAAGTTTCAAGTCATAATTTGAAAAAAATTTTGGAAGATATAAGGACTTTAAGAATTCCAATTTTTGTTAAGCCAATAAAGGCAAACTGACAATTAGACATCTATTAACTGAATGAATTTAGAAGTTATAAGACTTCGGATAAGATTTTCAATTTTTGTTGTAGTCAGCTAAGGCAATTCATAACTGAACAAATGTTCCAAGTTACAAGGATTTTAATAATCATTTTGTGTCTGTGTAGGCCAAGGCAACTAATTATCTAATGATAATGCCAAGGTAGGGCATCTCGGTAAGGGCTAAGACTTCAGTAGTAATCTTGGGAAAATAAAAACATTTCTGATTTTTTTTCTTGACTGGTTCAGCCATTTTAAACTGGGCAAATGAACAGTTTACAATTCCATTTTTCTGCACATCAGAAATGCTGCTCTTCTTCCCAACTCCTTGAACACTACATGCACTAACTGGTCCAAGCCTTGTGTGCAACATTTGTCAACAAAATCGTGCCACAGGAGTTGTACGGAACAGCCTTGTTGTGGGAAAGATACATGATGTGAAAAGAAGATCGCAGACTTTACATCAGCTGAACATTACATAAGCTAAACCGATCTATTTTCTTGACCGATTCAGCCGTTCCAAAGTAAGGATGATTCTTGTAAAGTAAACATCCACATATGGCTATCGTTTTTGTTGTGTAATTCAATGCAACAAAATCAGAAATTCAATAATAATAATTCAAAATAATCGAAACTTTCATGAAACAACAAATCAAAGAACTTCGATTTTACACCTTTTTTTTTCTTTTTCCTGATGCTCGTCTGTTATGGTAACTACATGATTTAGAAAACTTTGGGGGGGGGGGGGGGATTGGAAACTTTTTTGTCATTTTTTTGTAGCATACCTTCAATAGTGCTGTTGTTTTCAGGCTTCTCCACTTGACTTTGAAGCCCTCAGCAAAACGGACACACAGCTGTTCTCGACACAAAACGTGATTCTCGTCTGCCATTTCTGCAACAAAGATATTCATCAATATATATATATTTATATATATAAACTATTTTTATTATCAGACAAAGCACAATTTCAAGACATCTAAAATGAAGTAGTTTTTAAACTTAACGGGCGATTCCTCATTACAGTAATACAACGCAGGCCTACATAATCAATGAGAATAATAATTATCATAATCATCATCCTGGGGCTTCGCTTAAAATGAAAAATTTTGAAAGTCAGAAGGATTTTAGCAATCTTATTTTTTGTCTAAGCCAGCGAAAGCAATTAATTAATGACCAACTGAGCAATTTTGAGTTTTATAAGAATTCTACAATTCTCAATTTTTAAATCTAGCAAAGGCGATCGCTAATTTTGCGATTTTGGAAGCATCATTTTTGTTTAAACCAGCTGAGCAAGTTAACCACAAAACGAACAATTTTCTAAGTTATAAAACTCTAAGGATTTTAATATTATTGTTTACTTCTATCAAGGCATGTAGTGAAAAGGCCCAGCATCTCATCAAGGCCTTTGTAGTGGTCTTCAGCAAATAATTTTTTTTTGTTTTGTTTGCCTTGACCGGTTCAGTCATTGTAAACTGGGCAAATGTAAAGTTTGTCACCCCACTTCTTTCTGTGCAAAGGAAATCTGCTTTCCTGCCTGCCTCCTCAACACTACACACACTGACTGATCACAACACTGTACCTACCCCCAATCCTCACTTTTATAAGGATCCGTTTTATGTCCAAGTATGATTTTACAATCTTGCAGCAGGATTTGTATCGACTAGTCTTATCATGGGAAAGACAAGCGAGGTGAAGAAAAAGATCGCAGATGTTACATCAGCCCTATATTAATACTTTCTTTTTTTTACTGGTTCAGCCATTCAAAAGTTATGGTTCTTTTTATAAAGTAAACATCGACACGTGTTCGTCGTTTTCATTATGTAATCAAATGTAAACAAAACTAAGAATTCAGTTAATCAGAATAATCGTTAACTTTCATCAAACAAAGAAACACGTTTAATTTTGTACTTGTCGTTTTCTTCTTTTCGCTGTTGCTTATCTGTGAAGGTAATTACATGATAAAGAAAACTTCACTTTTCTTCCATTTCCTGTAACATACCTTCATTCAACTGTCCAGCTGTCTTCAGGCTTCTAAACTTGACTTTTGAAGCCCTCAGCAAAACAGACACACAGCCGTTCTGGACACCAAACACTGATTCTCGTCTGCCATTTCTGCAACAAACATTTTCATCAATATCTATATACACTATATATACATATATATCATCGTATGTACTACAAAATTTCAGGACATCTAAAATGAAATAGTTTTTTAACTTTACCAGAAGAGTTTAATTAATATCAAGCACACATAATGAGAATAATAATTACTATGATTATTACCTTGGTGATTTTGCTTACCAAGTTTCAAAACATAGATTTAGTTTTTATTTTGGAAGCTATACGGCTTTTAAGAATCTCTTTTTGTGTAAGCCATCAAAGGCAATCAACTATTACTCAAAAAGTTTGGAAGTTACAAAGATTTGAAGATTCTCAGTTTTGTTTAAACTAGCTAAGGCAATTACTCGCTGAACAATGTGTTGTGGAAGCTAGACGGATTTAAATAATTTCTATTCATGCCAACTAAGGCAACGATCATTTAGCAAGCAAAGGTCCAGCATCTCAAAAGCCTTAATGAGATGTAACAATTTTGGTCAAATAATTATAAACCATTCTCGTTTAATTTTTTATTTTCTATGGTTCAGCTATTCTACATTGAACAAGTTAAAATCTGCTAGCTCATTCTTTTCTGAACACGGGAAACTGGGCTGTTCTGGCTACCTCCTTCCCTTAACACTATGTACACTGACGGGTCACAACACTGTACCTACCCCTAACCCTCATCTTTTCGAACTCCCCACTTTGTGTACAAAATTTATCGACAAAGGTGTTGCGCATGATTTACAAAAAGACATGCCTTACCGTGGTTGCAATGTATCCGAGGCAAAATAAATAACTGTCCAGACTTTTGCCTCAAGCTTCACAGATTCCACACAAATCTCTCTACTCATTCTCCTTCCAAAGATGGTCCTTCTATCAATGTCAAATCGACAATCCCGGGCGTGTTTCATTATGTAATCAAATGTTACAAAACTGAAAATTCAGTTAAAATAATCATTAACTTTCATCAGACAACCGTCAAAAAAAATTTTTTTTTCTTCTGTTGCTCATCTGTGCTGGTAACTACATGATTCACTTTTCATTTGGTTTTTTTTTTTTTCATTTTTATAACATACCTTAATTTAACAGTGCAGTTGTCTTCAGGCGTCTGCTCTCGACTTTGAAGCCCTCAGCAAAACAGCCGTTCCTGAACATTGTTGTTTGCCGTTTCTGCAACAAACATATTCATACATGTATATACACATGTATATCAACAATTGGAAAATTGAAAAAGTGTAGTTTTATAACTCGCATACACATGTTTAAAGGTCTCAACAGTTTTTCAATTATTGGGCTCGACACAACCAGTATTACAACTAATCAATTTTTCATGAGTTATACCTAGTCTGTATGTGACAAATTTCTTGCCAGGATTTCAGTTATGGTAGAAGTTCAAAAATAGTTTTAGCACTACTATAGGCCTAGTTTTTTTGTTTTTTTTTTTTTTGGGGGGGGGGGGGGGGGGGAAGCTCGTAAAGTCACTTAACTGGATTAGGCTAATTACCAAAACAATTACGACTTTTTAAAAAAATATTTGCCTGGAGTCTGTGTATGACAAATTGGCCAGAATTCTATTATGGAAGTTGTTTTAGGATGCTTTTCTTAAACGCCAGACTACCAGCTATCATGGAAGTTGTAATGATTTTCAAAAGAAGAAAGCAACTTTTGTCACAGTAACCAAATAAAAACCTTTCCATACATTGTAAAGCTATTTTTTTGTCTTTTCAGTGATACCAGTTATATATAATATTTACCAGAAAAATGGTCATACCAACTGACAACTAATCCGAGAACTTTTTTTTTATACCATTTTAACTTAAAATTTAAGATTCTCTCTCTTCTGTGATGATAATTATATAATGAAGAAAATAATTTTAATTTTTTCTGACATACCTCCACTCAATTGTCAACTTGAACTTGTGTTCAGGCTTTTTTGCACTTCGACTTTGAAGCCCTCAGCAAAACAAGACACTGCCGTTCTCGACACTGTCGTCTGCCACTGTATCACTGCAGCAAAATACAATAACTGTCCAGCTCGTCCATCATACGGCCATTCTCCATTCTCCAGTAAGATCGTCCGCCATCTAGATCCAATGTCAAATCTGCAGCAAACTCCGTCCACTGTGTTGTAAAGTCCAGCAACAAGTCCACCACACACACTGACAGGCCATTGTAGTTTCATGAACACCGAAGTCTGTGATTTTAAGTTACTTCTGCCGTTCTGGCAGGCATTTCAAGTCGACATTAAACTCGCACATGTCTGCTTTCCCGAATTAATAATTGTCGTCTGCGGTTTCTTCAGTCTCAACTCCGTTTTCCCGCGCTTTGGGGGAACTTTTTTCAGTAAGGAACGATTTGCACGAAATTCACGTGCTATTTTGAGTAAGTCCTGATAGTACGGACTATTTCTGTCTGGCTGCTGTAGATGTGGCGCATGAATACACAGCTTGATATCATTACTACGTAGTATTCTTACGCTCACTTTTGCCCCGGCTCACCAGGCGTAGACCTAATTTCCAGTTTTATTAAAAATGCGTCTTTAACAGAACAAAACAATGCACGCGCAGCTTTTTCGGTCAAATGGCATTTGTCAATCGTACACAAAAAAGAAGAAAGAATAAATGTACAGCACAAACCCCACGTAGTCACACTGTGGATTCTTTTTTTTTATTATTATTAAATTGATTAAATTTTGTCGTATCCGCTTGCGTGAGAGTGTGTGTTCTTCAGTCTAGGGTTATGTTTTCGTTTACCCATTAAAAATGCTTTTTTAACAGAATTTTGCCAGAGTCAACTCATTTTGTTGTTGTGGGATGGTCAACATGCACTAAAAGTAAGCTGTACGTGATATTATGGTTAATCCTAACGGTCTCATTTGCCCCCTTAACACCAGTCAAGGTGTTCATTTTGACGGCCTTTGGGGAACCTCTGTGCAACGTCTTTGTGCCAACGCTGATCACGCCATAGACATCTCACTCAGTTTGCCATGGAAATAGACGGGACAACATGGCCAAGCCATTGTACAATCTGCCTTTTTTTTAACACAAAAATAATGAAAACAAAACAAAATTTCGCTTCAAACAGACATTTTTCATTGCAAATCTCTGTGTAGCTAAGAAACTAAACTAAACCAACACAACGATTAAAAATCACCAGTATTATATTATTTTGACATTGGTACAGTTTCTCATATTTATGCTTTCGAAGAAAATTTTTTAAAAGAAGGAGGGGGGGGGAGGATAATGGAGGAAATGTAGATTGCGCGACAAACATCATTATTGATTTTAAGCAGTGATTCCACTATTGTGACCTGACTCTAGGTCACAGAATGGTGTAAACAAGATTTTCTCAGCCCGTAATGGGTGGATTTTTTTTATCTTTACTACATTTGGGTCAAAGGTGTCGACCATTCAGATGTCGAGAATACATGTACTCAAAAGGAAAAAAGCTGACCACATATCTCCTCTCCTGGCACAACTTCACTGGCTCCCTGTGTCAAAGAGCATACAGTACAAACTAGACACCATGTGCTACAAAAGCCTCAATAACGCAGCCCCCGATTACCTGTCAAGCCTACTTGAGATCTATCTTCCCTCACGTACCCTCCGCTCTGCCTCCGATCCTCTAACTTTTCGCTTTCCACGCACTAAGCTCAATACCTATGGTCCACGAGCCTTCTCTGTTTCTGGTCCACTCTCCTGGAACAAACTTCCTCTCTCAGTCCGTCAGCAACCTACTTTTGTCTCCTTCAAGTCCGCTCTCAAAACTCACCTTTTCTCCTCCGCATAAAATCCTAACCTCACTCAACCCCCCCCCCCCACCCCCCTCTGCAGCCTGTCTCCGCTCGGAGGGGAATCACATGGTTATAATATATAATTGTATATGCTATGCTCTCTATAATTTTCCATTGCTTTTATTCTTGCTTTTATTGCTTTTATTCTTTCTCCCCATTTATAGCCATGCGTGTGTGTGTGTGTGTGTGTGTGTGTGTGTGTGTGTGTGTGTGCGTGCGTGTGTGTGTGTGTGTGTGTGCGTGCGTGTGTGTGCGTGCGTGCGTGCGTGCGTGCGTGCGTGCGTGCGTGCGTGCGTGCGTGTGTGTCTGCTTCAGCGCTTAGATTTGATTTTATCAAGATTTTGCGCTATATAAATATTGTAATTATTATTATTATTATTATGTTTTTGAAGGACAAGGTACCAAGCTCAAGATCACGTTAACCTGAAATCAATACTTTTTCAACAACATGTCTACAATGCATTTTCTCAGGAACTTCTGACAATGCTAAAAATCTTTTTTTAAACAGAAGTATTGCCTCGGAAAAAAATCTAAATTTCCTAAGGTTTACGGTAAAATATTTCAAATTATTTTTACATCCACAATTTGTAGTGTCTTGACTTTTGGTGCAGTGTCGGGGTGGGGCCATGTGACACAGACATGCTGGACAAGATGATCAGAAAAATGGGTGGGGTGGTGAGTAGAACAGAGAGAGAGAGAGAGACAGAGACAGAGAGACAGAGACAGAGAGACAGAGAGACAGAGAGACAGAGAGAGACACACAGAGAGAGGCAGAGACAGAGACAGAGAGACAGAGAGAGACAGAGACAGAGACAGAGAGACAGAGACAGAGAGAGACAGAGACAGAGACAGAGAGAGACAGAGACAGAGACAGAGAGAGAGAGAATACATTTGGAAACAAAAACATGCAGATGACAGACAGAAAACGATCCTGACTGACCAGACCCATCTTCCACATGCTATCTACAACAGTGAACGTGCAGAAAGAAGTGGGATATTTTTAGCTCCTTCTGCAATAACGACCCTTGAACTTTGGAATTTGTTTGAATCATTTATCAAGAGGGATCATCGCATTCAGACAACTATGCGAGCAGTTATCTGGCAGACTCCAGAAGCCTGCACAAAAACCCAAACAAGATTTTCTCACCCGTTTATGGGTGGATCCCTACCCAATTTTGGTCAAAGCTTTGCACTGCTGAGGAGTAGCCAAAACATACGTTTGGAAGGTAAAACTCCAAAGTCAAGGTCACATAAGCACACAAAAAGACTGCGTGAAATTTTTGAGGAAGGTATTTGAAAAGCGCCTGCTCGGGAACTTCTGAAAATATTTAAATTCTGAAATCCAAAATAAGTGTGACTGCACGCATTGAAGCAAACAGGAAAAAACCGAGAAAAACAAAAACAAAACAAAACAAAAAAAAGAATCAGAACGCAGCAGGGAAGTTGTTGTCTTTTTCTCCTAATTTTTGTATTTGGTGTTTCTTCGTATGTGATCTTACATGTACGTTTGACAAAGGCCAGTTGGCCGAAGATTTGCGCCTGTCTTGTCTGGTTGTATTAGATACGTGTTCTCATTCTTTTTTGGGGTTTTTTGTTGTTTTTTTTTGTTGTATATTTTCTGGTTTAAATTCTGTGTTGATCCAAGTGAAGTCTACCGTAATCGTTGATACATGTCAAGTTGTATTTTAGCTTCAGCTTTTTCAAGGTCACGCTGACCCTATAAAGTACCGAATCAGGATTTTTTTGTTATAAAAAGGGAGATGGTTAGAATGGTGTCACTGTTTGTCTGTCTGTCTGTTTTTGCTTTTTGTTTTGTTTTGTTTCTTTGTTTTTGCCTTCTGTTTGTTGTTGTTGTTGTGTTGTTGTTGTTGTTGTTGGCGTTTCGTTTTCATCTGTAAGATTTACAATGGGCTTATTTATGGAGGTGTAATGGCTTGTTAATAAAAGTTCTGTGTCACTTATGATAGCACAGATTTCATCAGATTAGAATAGCACTGATGTTTGCATGCAGATCCAGTATCCATTGACATTCAATTTTTAACATGTGTTTCCTGAATTGAATTGATGACCTCTAGTCGGTATAAGCAAGACGTGCTGATTTTTGTTTTGTTTTGTTTTGTTTTTTTGTTTGTTTGTTTGTTTTTATAGGAAGATTCAGTCTTTTACAACTTCGCCGTGTGTAAGAGCATTATGGCAAGCAGGACGTGCTGATTTTTTGTTTGTTTGTTTTTCATTTTTTCTTTTGTTGTTGTTGTTTTGTTTTGTTTTTTTTTTTTCTTTTCTTTGTTTAGGAAAATTCAGTCTTCTACTACTTCGCCGTGTGTAGAAAGACGACCCAGTTCTTCCACAGTTCATTGTTTCCCGTGGCCATAAACTCAGTATTTAGAGCGCAGAGGTCGTGGGTTTAATTCTCGGCCGGGTCTCCTTTTTGTGGTGGTGGGGGAGCGGCTGATTCTTTTGATAGAGCCGTGGACTCCAGATCTGATGTCTCGTGTTCAATCCCAACTCGCAGTATTTAAAACTGGCCTGTTGGCTGCCCGTCTGAATGTTTCCATCATCCTGGTGGTGTCAGCTTACTGTTTCATACTAGGTCCACTAGCTTTCGCTGCCGTCTTAAGTTCCATCATCCTGGTGGTGTCAGCTTACTGTTTCATAGGTCCTCTTCTCCCCCATCCCTACCGTTTCAAGACCTTGCTAGTGCATAGAGATTTGCTCAGGAAGTCTGCAGATAAATGTTGGCAGACTTGTCCAGTGCGATGAATTCCTCTTGAAGAAACCCTAACCTCCCTGACGATACCATATACAGGAGCAGTGTGAGTGTGTGCGTTGGTAATGGTTAACAGAATCGAAGGTTTCTGAATGAAATAATTTCGGTATAATTTTGTAGGTCCCTTTCATTTTCTGCAATTAGCACGGTGTCATCTGCGTATAGACTGTGGTTTATCATTTTTCCTCCAACCTTTATCCAGGCATTCTTCTAGGTTGATCATGATAGTTTCGCTGTAAAGTTAAAACATATCTGGTGACAAACACAACCCTGCCTGATCTCTTGAGAGTTTATATCTTTTTTCTATTCTCATTGCTGCTGGTTTTTTTCCCAATACATATTTCTGATTATTCGTATATCTTTTCCATCAATATTGAGTCTTTCTAGTTGGTTGATCAATTCTTCATGTCTTACCCGATCGAAAGTCTTGGTATAATCAACAAAGCATAAATATAAATCCTTATTCAACTCGATTAACCTATGATAGCTCTTAGGATGCATATGGCATTAATAGTTCATTTCCCTTCCACAAATCCACATAGTTCTTCTGCTATTTCCCTTTTGATTCTGTTTCTTGTCCTCATCATGATTATTCTTAATACGATTTTTGTTACATGACTCATCTTAACATCAATTAATCAACATCAGGAAGAGAGTTCTTCAGTGTTATTTTAGAATCGATATTGTTGTACGTATACGAACATAAAAAGTCAACTCGCAGAGCCAGAGCAAGATTGAGGCAGCTGAAATGTTTCTAAGAAGAATGTTAAAAGTTCCATGGACAGCAAGTTAAACAAACGAGACAGTCTTGAAGAAGGCAGACACAAAAACGACATCAACGAAGAAGATTAGGAAAAGACAAGCAACATTTATAGGATATTTCATAAGGCAAGTTAAATTAGAGCACCTAGTCACAACAGGAAAGCTGGAGGGAAAGAGAGCACCAGGTAGACGCAGAGAGAAAACAACGGACATTTTGCAGAGTGTTGGGGACAAAAAGGATGGGAGATATACTTGCAGCGACAGTAGGTAAATTATTAGTTTGGAGGCCATGATCGCCAACGTCATGTGGCAGGGCATTCCAGGACTCATCAAGTTGATTGTAACGATGGAGTTCGCATTCTACAGGCCCTGTTTTCTTTGGAAGTGTAATGAAAATTGATTTTGACATAACATGCACGAAAAAAATCCTGTTGTCATATCAGAGGCTGGCTTATGGGAACATAAAAACACCAAGCATGCACGCCCACCAAGATGCTGACTGTACAAAACATTTTTATTAACTTTTTTTATTCACTTTTTGCTCCACATCAAACGGACACCAAACATCTAATATGGCATCGAAAAAACGATAAAAATCATATACACATGAAAAGACATCGCCGACATACAAACTCCATACAACGCACAGACACACATAATGACACACATAATGACACACATAATGACACACATAATGACACACATAATGACACACATATGAATTTATTGGAGTCAAAATGACACAAGATCTATGCTATATCAACATGATTATTACACACATAATGACATTTATACATTGGAGGTTCAAAATTGAACATCAAGATCTATGCATACATCAACATGATTTTATTACACACATAATGACATTTATACATTGGAGGTTCAAAAATGAACATCAAGATCTATGCATACATCAACATGATTTTATTACACACATAATGACATTTTATACATTGGAGGTTCAAAAATGAACATCAATATCTATGCATACATCAACATGATTTTATTAATTATTTTTTCTCAAACTACATGTTTTTGCTGTACAGCAAACAAACATTAAGGACCAATGTGGTTACAGTAATACCAATTTATACACACAAAACAAGTATTGTTCACATACAAACAACCTGTAAAATACAAACCATAATGACAATATTCCAAACAAAGCAAAATTTATTGTGTTCATCAAGATTTAAGAAACATCAAGAAGAAAAAAACGTTTTCTACGGGGAGAACACTGGCATATAGTTGTCCCACTGAGCATTAACCCTTTGACTCCTGCAGCCTGTCCAACAGCATCCTCTTTGACAACCATGCTGGAAGAGCAAAAACTTAACCCTTTGACTCCCTCACCCTATCCACCAGCTTCCTACAGGAAGCTGGTGGATAGGGTGAGGGAGTCAAAGGGTTAAGTTTTTGCAGTTGGTAGATAGGGTGCAGGTGGCAAAGGGTTAAAAATGGACACGTGAGTTTGTTTTGGATTCTACTGGTCAGTTTTGAATCTCACATTCAGCATTCTTTGGAAAGTATGTACATTCGAAACACATCTGTCAATTTTGCATTTATAGAGAAACTATTTTGCAATCATTGTTATAAGATCAAAATTCTATCTGTTTTTACATTTTGATCAACACCCAACAACACCAAATTTTGATGTTGAAGGTATTTTCGCATTTTCCGTTGAATAGTTTTTCTATTAAGTTTCCAAAAGTTACGGACACGGAAAGTGTTCAAAAGAGTTTCTTGCATTCTTACATCACATACAGTTTAATATATATTCGTTGTAATATCCAATGAACTATTCTTAATTGCAATCATCATTATTTAACATCAGAGAATTTATTAATTGTTAGAAAAAAATTTCTCACGAGATATTAATGTTTAGTTTTCTTTGACCACCTAAAACAACAGTTTAGTTTGCTATCGTCCAATTCAACTTTTTTTTCATAGTAAAATTTTGCTCCCTTTTGTACACTCATTATTACTCTTACAGCACAAGGCACATCCAAAATACTGCTCCTGTTGCTGTTCATTTAACTGTACAACAACATAGTAGAATGTGGTCAGTTCGCCTAATAGCTTGAGTTCTCCGTGCTCCACTACAAAAAGGTCTGATTGTATGTAATGCACAGTGAATCCAAATGACTTTGGAGACTAACCCTGTACAGAAATATTCTGAAATAATAATAATAATAACAGCAAAAATTAACAGTAAGAGCGAACAGATTTCACACCAGCTATCACACACACACACACACACACACACACACACACACACACACACACACACACACACACACACACACACACACACATACACTATATACATATACACACAGAAACACAAGCATGAAGGTAATGGTATTGTCTCGCTTTGTGTCACTGTCACCACACAAGTCTTGGCCAATACTTTGCGGTCCTGGGGGTTGGCGTGAAACAGTTCGGACTTGCCTGCACAACACAACCACACACAGAAAACTTTGAACTACACACGCACACAACAATACAATTCTTATTCTTATTGTTGTTTAAACCCAGCGACTGCGTAAAGCTATATGAGGGCAATACGCAACACACACACTACTTCAACAGGAAAAAAAAGGAACAGAAAATTAAGTACACATATCAGTGCATTCGCGTACATAATCTAAGGAGATGCCCCCAGCGTTGACCACTCTGTCCAATCTATCACACAGGGGAGTTACAAAACACACCTAAATATACATATTAACATGACTAAGAACACCAAAACATATAAAAACGGGCCTAAATTACCTACATTTGCTTACGCATATTTCATTTCCCTAGAGCCAAAAATGCACTTAATATATGTACCCAATTATTTATCCTTAGAGAAAGTACGTAAGACTATCTATCTATCTATCTATCTATCTATCTATCTATCTATATCTATCTATCTATCTATCTATCTATCCATCTATCCATCTATTCATCCATCCATCCATCTATCTATCTATCTATCTATCTGTCTGTCTGTTTGTCTGTCTGTCTGTCTATCTATCTATCAAGAAATACGTAAGACTATTTCTGTATTTATCTGTCTGTCTATCTGTCTGTCTGTCTGTCTGTCTGTCTATCTATCTGCCTATCGATCTGTCTATCGATCTATCTATCTAACTATATATATATATATATACCTATCTGTCTACTTATCTAACTGTTGTCTATGTATCTATCTGTCTATCTATCTAGCTATCTGTCTGTTGCTATCTATCTATCTATCTATCTATCTGCCTATCTATCTATCTATAAGTCAGTCTATCTGTCTGTCTATCTGACAGTCTTCTATCTATCTGTCAGTGTATCTATCTATGTACCTAGCTATCTGTCTGTCTGCCTGTCTCTCTATGGCTCTATCTGTCTGTCTATCTATCTGTCTATCTATCTATCTATCTATCTGTCTGTCTATCTATCTTTCTATCTGTCTATCTATCTATCTATCTATCTGACTGTCTGTCTGTGTATTATATGATTATCGAGCATTAACAGCAACTATACATATATGGTATGTAAACATATAATATACATGTATACTATACAATGTACATACTATACATATATGTATATATATATAAACACAAACTATACATATCTGCCATTTTTCCTGCTGTATGCCACATTTGGTAAGTTATCAAATGTTTTTGTGTGTGTGTGTATGTGAGAGTGTGTGTGTGTATGTGTTTGTGTGTGTGTGTGTGTGTGTGTGTGTGTGTGTGTTTGTTTTGTGTGTGTTGTGTGTGTGGTGTGTTGTTGTGGTGTGTGTGTGTTTGGGTGTGTTGTGTGTGCGTGTGTGTGTTTTGTGTGTGTGTGTGTGTGTGTGTGTGTGTGTGTGTGTGTGTGTGTGTGTGTGTGTGTGTGTGTGTGTGTGCGTGCCGCGTGTGTGTGCTACGTTTTGTGCCTTTATTCTTTGTTGTCTTTTGTATCCGCTTAACAAAGGCCAGTGGGCCCAAAATTCCACCTGTCTTAATTTTTTGTTAAACACGCTCTCTAATTCTATTTTCGTTTTTTTCTGGTTCGTATCAGCACTATCATCACAACATCAACTACACACATTCGACAAACAAACAAAAACATCCAAACATCAACTACACACATTTCGACAAACAAACAACATCACAAACATCAACAACACACATTTCGACAAACAAACAACATCACAACATCAAGTACACACATTTCGACAAACAAACAAACAACATCACAAACATCAACTACACACATTTCGACAAACAAACAAACAACATCACAAACATCAACTACACACATTTCGACAACAAACTCACAAACATCACTACACAATTTCGACAAACAAACAAACAACATCAAAACATCAACTACACACATTTCGACAAACAAACAAACAACATCACAAACATCAACTACACACATTTCGACAAACAAACAAACAACATCATAAACATCAACAACACACATTTCGACAAACAAACAAACAAAAAACATCACAAACATCAACTACACACATTTCGACAACAAACAAACAACACATCACAAACATCAACTACACACATTTCGACAAACAAACAAACAACATCATCAAACATCAACAACACACATTTCGACAAACAAACAAACAAACAACATCACAAACATCAACTACACACATTTCGACAAACAAACAAACAAACAACATCACAAACATCAACTACACACATTTCGACAAACAAACAAACAACATCACAAACATCAACATACACACATTTCGACAAACAACAAACAAACATCACAAACATCAACTACACACATTTCGACAAACAAACAAACAACATCACAAACATCAACTACACACATTTCGACAAACAAACAACAAAACAACTCACAAACATCAGTACACACATTTCGACAAACAAACAACAACATCACAAAAATCAATTACACACATTTCGACAAACAAACAACATCACAAAATCAAATACACACATTTCGACAATACAAACAAACAAACAAACAAACAGGCAAGAAAGCAAGGAAACAAACAATGGGGACGACCAGAGAAGACAACCCAAAGGAGGTAACCGTACCAGTTTTGTGAAAGAGTTGTCCACACACCAGGATGTATTCAAAGAAACAAGAGTTAGACTGTTGTTCACGTCTGCTTCTCTCATGGCCTCTGCACACAAGATACACACACATACACTTACACACAAACACAACACACACACGTACACAACTATACACTGCATACACATGTACCCACATAGATAAACAATACACACACAAAGCATATAATACATAGACACATGTTCACACATGACACACACACACACATATGTGTTTTTTATATATTATATAATATGCACAAACACAAACAGACACCACAAACATACGTACAAGTAGCATACACACACAGTTACACACATACATACGTACAAACACAACACGTACATAAACAAGCACATCATACATACACATGTACATACACATAGAAACCCACGCGCGCGCGCAACACACACACAACACACACACACACACACACACACACACGAACATACACTCACACACAAAGACGCAGACATGCATGTACACACCACACATACACACGTACACACACAGACACACACGTATATACATGTAAGCACGCACACATACATATGCACGTTTATACACACACACACACACACACACACACACACACACACACACACATACATACATACATACATACACACGCATATACACGCACACTCAAACACACACATACACATGTACACAAACACAAAGAGAGATAGCAGTCAGAGTATAGACTGTTTTAGTTCACTTTAATCAAGACTCCCATTTCTCATTCCAACTTTCATTTAAAGATCTTTGCATGGGCTCAAGGCGTCTAAACATCATCACTGCACTATCAGAATCGGTTGAGCGCACATGGAATTGTCCGAGTGTGATGAATCCCTCTAAAACTGACTGACAACTAGTTGTAAAGTCAAGTTATGTTATCTTCTGTCCTTCTGTCATCAATGGCACTTACTCTCAACCTGCATACCTGACCTGTGGTGTTCCACAAGGATCTGTCCTTGGCCCTGTTCTTTTCATTCTTTACACCTCCCCCCTGTCCATCATCAACTCCCACTCTATAAAACACCACTTCTATGCTGATGACACCCAACTTCTAGACAGTGACTCACCTGACAATATACAGCGCCTCCTGACTCGCACCACTGAGTGTTACTCGGATATCAAAAATTGGATAACATACAACAAACTTCAGCTAAATGATGACAAGAAGAAGCTATCCTCATTGGCACCCGTCAGAAACTTTCTCAGCTGCCTCCTCTTTCTCTCCCATTATGTAACACATCAGTCCCAATTTCTGATTCAGCTAAAAACCTTGGTGTCTGCATTGACTCTACCCTCTCCATGAACAACTTTGTTTCTCAAACTGCCAGATCTTGCTACTATCACCTCCATCGTATAAGCCTGATCAGGAAGTATCTCTCTGTCGAAACAACTGCAAAACTCGTTCTCTCCTTCATAATGTCTCGCATTGACTATTGCAATTCACTCCTGTCGGTCTTCCTGCCTCCACCACTCACATCCTACAGCGCATTCAAAACAATGCTGCACGCCTTGTACTCAAAAAGAAAAAAGCTGACCACATATCTCCTCTCCTGGCACAACTTCACTGGCTCCCTGTATCAAAGCGCATACAGTACAAACTAGACACCATGTGCTACAAAAGCCTCAATAACGCAGCCCCCGATTACCTGTCAAGCCTACTTGAGATCTATCTTCCCTCACGTACCCTCCGCTCTGCCTCCGATCCTCTGACTTTTCGCTTTCCACGCACTAAGCTCAATACCTATGGTCCACAAGCCTTCTCTGTTTCTGGTCCGCTCTCCTGGAACAAACTTCCTCTCTCAGTCCGTCAGCAACCTACTTTTGTCTCCTTCAAGTCCGCTCTCAAAACTCACCTTTTCTCCTCTGCATAAAATCCTGACCTCACTCAATCCCCTCTGCAGCCTGTCTCCACTCGGAGGGGAATCACATTGCAATATATAATTGTATATAATATGCTCTCTATAATTTTCCATTGTTTTTATTCTTTCTCCCCATTTATAGCCGTGTGTGTGTGTGTGTGTGTGTGTGTGTGTGTGTGTGTGTGTGTGTGTGTGTGTGTGTGTGTGTGTGCGCGTGGTGCGGTGTGTGTGTGTTTCAGCGCTTAGATTTGATTTTATCAAGATTTTGCGCTATATAAATATTGTAATTATTATTATTATTATTATAAAAACATCTGGAATCGATTCATGCCTTCTCCCGCCCTCTCTCTCTCTCTCTGTGTATGTGTGTGTATGTATATGTGTGTGGTATGTGTGCCCGTGCGTATTTGTGCGTGTCTGTGTGTGCATGGTGTGTGTGTGTGGGGGGGGGGAGCTTATGCGTCTGTTTGTGAGTCAGAGAGTGTGCGCGTGTGTACGTGCACTTATATATACACGTATGTCACAATGACGTCTGTGGTATTCCCACCACCACCACCCATTACTACACCACCACCACCACCACCACATTACTACCACCACCACCACCTTACTACCACCACACCACCATTACAATGAAGTCTGGTATTCCCCACCACCACCACCACATTACTACCACCACCACCACCACCACCACATTACTACCACCACCACCACCATTACAATGAAGTCTGGTATTCCCCACCACCATCACCACTACCACAATGAAGCCTGCAGCATTCCCACTATAACCATCACCACCAACACAATAAAGTCTGTGGTATGTACCACCACCACCACCACCATCACCATCACCACCAGACTGTCTCCCGTTACCTCAGCCTGCTGTGCTGAAAACTGCTGTCCCATTGCTGACAGCGCCTTCACCACCTGTCCACATAACGACCATCATGATGATAACTGTAATAACAATACTACACAGTTATGGTGTGATAGTACTACTACTAATAATAATAATGATGTTGATGAAACTAACTACTACTACTACTACTTACTACTACTACCACCACTACTTATGATAGCGATAATAATAGTGATAGTAGTAATGATAACGATGATGATGATGATGATGATACTATTGTTATCATCATCATCATTACCTTTATCATTATTGTTATTATTACTAATATTATAACAATTATTCCACATACATTTGCAAGCAAATTTGTTAGATAGATAAAAGAGAAATAGAGAGACAGAGAAAGTGAGGCAGAAAATTGTGAGAGTGTTGTGTTGTGTGTGTGTGTGTGGGTGTGTGTGTGTGTGTGTGTGAGAGTGAGAGAGACAGAGAGATAAATTGACAGACCAACTGACAGACAATAAAAACATACAAACAAACAAACAAACAAAAAAACAGACAGACAGACAGACAATATAAAGAAGACAAGACAGACGAGCACAGCGTCAGTGGCGTGGCAGACGACAGCTACACGAGTTACCGGTCCTTCTTACCTCAGTGAAATCCAGGGACTGATCCCCGTTGGTGTCAAACTCCTTGAACTTGATCCAGTGATCCTTGATCTGTAACACCATCACTACTACATCTTCCACGGCAACAACAACGACACCACCACCATCATTGTCATCAAGAACGATAAAAACAATTCTTTTTTTCTTAGTCTATTCTTATTGTTTAAAGCCCAGTCGACTGCACTGAGCCGTATCAGGGATATAACCATTTCAAAACGTACACAACATCTGGATGAAAAACATGAACTGGAAAAGAAAATTAAGGACACATATCGATGCATGCGTGCACACAATGTGAGGATGTACTCCTGGCGTTGACCATTCCGTCTGATTTATCACCAGAGGATGTCAAAAAACAAACAAACAAATAATCAAACCTGAATGCAAACCTGAACATGAATAAAGACACTAAAGCATACATAAAAATGGCCTACATTACCTAAAGTTGCTCCTGCACAGCACATTTCATCAGAGCCAAACATGCATTCAATGCGTATACCCAATTATCAATCATTAGAGAAAATGTGTAAGACTTTATAAAATGTGCATAGCTCATGTTAAAGAATACAAGGCAATGAAGAAAATCTGTCCCTGACCAAATTGTTCCTCCTGCCTAACGCCCCCCACCCTACCCCCACCCCCTTACCCTCCCCCCCTGCTGCGCTGCCCAACCCCCGACGTCAGTCACACCCACTTACAAACTCGACAGACAGATGCGAGAAGTGTTTCATGCAGTTCACAAAGTTGACAGAGTCGTTCTGGGGATTCACCAACTGGGGATTGTCCGCTGTTGAAACAAAACAGAATACGTATAATTCAAAATGACAACACTGATATTGTCCACTGTTCAAACAGAATAAATTTAAAATGATAAAAAAGAAATGGCAGCATAAATTTAAACCAAATGGGGATTGTCCACTGTTGGAACAAAA
>JAPXFY010000031.1:44377373-44379873 GCA_030674185.1 Monoplex corrugatus
ACAAAGCAAGGCAAGGCAAGCCAAGGCAAGGCAAAGCAATACAAGGCAAGGCAAGGTAAGACACAAGACAGGGCAAGACGCGACAAGACAAGACAAGGTAAGGCAAGACACAAGACAAGGCAAGACACGACAAGACAAGGCACGTCAGAGACAATACGAAGAGAGAGATGATGGAACACAACAGGACGGAATGAGACGAAGGCATGACAAAATGCGCCCGGACAGACAACTCCCTGCCAACCAACCTCCCAAATAAAAAAAAAGGAAAAACAAACAAAAACAAAAACTAAAATCTAAGGCTAGCGATTCAAAACAGAACAGACCAACACACACACCCTCCCACCCCACTCCGCTAACAAATAAGATGGACCATTCACAATGGCAAAGTGGTTAGCGCAACAGACGAATGACTCCCAGGTTGTGTGTTCAAATCCCATCAAGTCTATGTTCCAGTAGGATTTGTTTCCACCTCAACCAGAGTGGCGCGTGCTATGGGCTCAGTGGAAAGACTGGAACCAATGACTCCAAGGTTGTGTGTTCAAATCCCATCAAATCTATGTTCCAGTAGGATTTGTTTCCACCTCAACCAGAGTGGCGCGTGCTATGGGCTCAGTGGGAAGACTGGAACCAATGACTCCAAGATTGTAGTGTTCAAATCCCATCAAATCTATGTTCCAGTAGGATTTGTTTCCACCTCAACCAGAGTAGCGTGTGCTATGGGCTCAGTGGGAAGACTGGAACCACACACATTCGAGTCTCATCTCCTTCACTAAGAAGTGCTGCTCGAATGTCCTGACGAACACAGCAGGTGCATACATCTCCCGGGCCTGGTTGACCTCAAGACACACCAGGAAAGGCAGGAAAGAGTGCAGCCCTGTCAAACATCGACAAGCAGTCAAAGACAAGAATGACGGTTGTTCATCAAGGTCCCTTCAGGGTGGAACACTGCCTCAACAGGATGCAATGGAACAACAAGAGACATGGCTATTGACAGCTCCTCTGACCACCTAGCTCCACGGCAGGAGGAAGGAACTGGAAAAAAAATGGCCACATTCATTGCCACAACACAAACAAACCCAAGATAAGACAAGACAAAAAAAGACAACAACAAAAGTAAGAAAAATAGCCAAAAAGAAACAACAACAACAACAAAATAATAATAATACGTTAAAATCGACAAAAGAAAGAATGACGCGAGACCAAAGACACACACACACGCTCGCACGTGCACACACGCACGTGCACACACACACACACACACACACACACACACACACACACACACACACACCAACACACACACACACACACACACACAACAAATCAAAACACACAAAACAAATCAAAACAAAACGAAACAAGATACTGGAATACTTACTTGTCCTTAGCTATGTTAGACACTCTTTTCACCCGTTTCACCTTGAAGTTCTGACAAACATAAAAAAAACAGGATGAAGACATGACGTGATTCATACACAGAAAAAAAGAAAGGAAGAAGACAGGGGGCGGGAGGAAGGAGAGAGAGAGAGACAGACAGACAGAGAGACAGACAGACAGACAGACAGAGAGAAACACACAGACAGAGACAAAGGGACAGAGACAGAAAATGAGAGAGAGACAGAGACAGAGACATAGACAGAAAGACAGAAAGAAAGAATAAGAAGGAAAAGAAGAATGAGCCGGAGGAGGAGAGGGGAGAAAGACGAAAAGGGGGAGAAGGAGAAAGAGGAGGAAGAGGAGGAAGAGAAGAAGAAGGAGGAGGAAGAGGAGGAGTAGAAGAAGAAGAAGAGGAACAACAACAACAAGGTGGAGGAGGAAGAGGAGGAGAGAGAGAAAGATAAAAAGAATGAGGAGGAGGAGAAGAAGAAGAAGAATGCGAAAAGAAGAGGAAGAAGAGAGAAGAGAAGAAGAAGAAGAAGAGAAGAAGAAGAAGAAGAAGAAGAAGAAGAAGAGAAGAAGAAGAAGAAGAGGAAAAGAGAGAAGAGCTAGAGAGGAGAAGAAAAAGAAGAGAGGAGAGAGAAAAGAAGAAGAAGAATGGAGAAGAAGAAGAGAAGGAGAAGAAGAAGAAGAAGAAGAAGAAGAAGAAGAAGAAGAAGAAGCAGAAGAAGCGAAGAAGAAGAAGAAGAAGAAGAGAAGGAAGAGGAAGAAGAAGAAGAAGAGAAGAAGAAGAAGAAGAAGGAAGAAAAGAAGAAGAAGAGAAGAAAGAAGAAGAAGAAGAAGAGAAGAAGAAGAAGAGAAGAAGAAGAAGAAGAGAAAGAAGAGAAGAAGGAAGAAGAAGAAGAGAGAAGAAGAAGAAAGAAGAAGAAGAGAAAGGAAGAAGAAGAAAGAAGGAAGAAGAAGAAGAAGAAGAGAAGGAAGAAGAAGAAGAAGAAAAGAAGAAGAAGAAGAAGAAGAAGCATGCGAAGAAGCATGCGAAGAAGAAGAAGAAGAGAAAGAAGAAGAAGAAAAAGAAGAAGAAGAAGAAAATGCGAAGAGAAGAAGAAGAATGCGAAGAAAAAGA
>JAPXFY010000031.1:44384873-44399873 GCA_030674185.1 Monoplex corrugatus
TAATCAATATATTACTGAATAAATGAAAGACTAAATAAGTAAGTAAATAAAGAAATAAGAAAATAAATGACTGATTAACTAAATGAATAAATAAAATAAATAAACAAACAAATGAATGAATGAATGAATGAATGAATGACTGAATGAATGAATGAATGAATAAACAAATAACTAACTAAATAAATAAATAAGTAAATAAAAGAAAAGTCGAGCCAAATAAATTAAAAAAAGAAGAGTCAAGTTATATCAATAATCTTCCCTTTCCACAGCAAGTTTGTGCAATAATTTACTACAAACAATATATGACCATAATGGCAATTTTGTAGCGACAAGTTTCCAACAGTATACCATGTCAAATTTGGTCGTTTATGAACGAGTGAGAAAGGTGGGAGTTTTGTTTTAGTTTTTGTTTTGTTCTGTGCTTTACTTAACCACATTGATCTGAATATTGATACGGGACCATATTTATTCAGGCCTCATATATTTTGGACCACACACTACACAAGACACTAAAGGTCCATATACGGTCAGAATAGTGTGAAGTTTTGGAATCTGATTTTTTTCAAAGGGGGATTCTCCACTTGGACAATTCCAACTATACTTTTTAGCAATCCTTCTTCTTCTTCTTCTTCTTCTTCTTCTCCTTCTCCTCCTCCCCTTCCTCCTCTTCCTTCATCGTCCTCTTCTTCTTCTTCTTCCTCCTTCTTCCTCTTCTTTTTTCTTGTTCTTTTTCCTTCTTCTTCGTCTTCCTCCTTGTTCTCCTTCTTTTTTCGTCTTCTTTTTTCTCCACCTCCTCCTTCTTCTTCCTCTTCCTTCTTCTTCTTCTGTCTTTCTTCTTCTTCGTCTTCCTTCTTCTTCTGTCTTTCTTCTTCTTCTGTCTTCTTCTTCTTCTGTCTTTCTTCTTCTTCGTCTTCCTTCTTATTCTTGCACTCAATACAATCAAGGGCATATAATCATAATTATTTCTGCACTCAATATTATCAAGGGCATATGATTATAATTATTTCTGCTCTCAATACAACCATGGGCATATAATCGAACTTATTCTTGCACTCTCACACCACTAACAGCGCCCCTTCCCCGCTCTATATACAAACAAACACACAATGTATAGTGATGTAATAAATAACTCTGTGTGTGTGTGTGTGTTTGTGTGTGTGTGTGTGTGTTGTGTGTGTGTGTGTGTGTGTGTGTGTGAGTGTGTGAGTGTGTGTGTGTGTGTGTTGTGTGTGTAGTGTGTGTGTGTGTGTGTTGTGTGTGTGTGTGTGTGTGTGTGTGTTGTGTGTGTAGTGTGTGCGCTCGTGTGTGTGTAGTGTGTGTGTGTGAGTGTGTGAGAGTGTGTGTGTGTGTGTGTGTGTGTTATGTGTTGTGTGCGCGTGTCTTGTTGTGTGTTTTGTTTGTGTGTGTGTGTGTGTATGTGTGTGTGTGTGTGTGTGTGTGTGTGTGTGTGTGTGCGTGCGTGTGTCTTGTTGTGTGTGTATCTTGTTGTGTGTGTGTGTGTGCGTGTGTGTGTGTTGTGTGTATGTTGTGTGTGTCTATGTCTGTGCCTGTGTTTGTGTTGTGTGTGTGTGTGTGCATGTGCGTGTGATGTGTGTGTTTTTGTTGTGTGTGCGTGTGCGTATATGCCTGCGCTGTGTGCGTGTATGCGTGTGTGTATATATTTGCGTATGCACATGTTGTGTGTGTTGTGTGTGTGTGTGTGTGTGTGTGTGTGTGTGTGTGTGTGTGTGTGTGTGTGTGTGTGTGTGTGTGTGTGTGTGTGTGCATGCTTGCATGTTTGGATGCGTGTGGATCAGTACATGTAAGACAGCTCTCACCTTTTCTTGTAAGTACAGCATTCGCTTCAGCTCCTCTTCGTTCTTTTTTACTGGTTAAATGGGGATAAAAACAACAAAGAATGGATCAGAAAATTAACAATAGCACAAGACAGACTACAGAGGGTGTGTGTGTGGAAGCAAACTAAAACGAAGAGAGAGAGAGACAGGGACAGAGAGACAGAGACACAGAGACAGAGACACAGAGACAGTGACAGAGACAGAGAGACAGGGAGACAGAGAGACACAGAGACTGAGACAGAGAAAGAGAGAGAGAGACAGGCAGACAGAGACAGCGACAGAGAGAGAGAGAGAGACGGAGAGACAGAGAGAGGGGGGAGGAAGGGGAAGAGAGAGAGGAAAGACAAAAAAGAGGTGGAGAGACAGAGACATAGGGAAAGAGAGAAAAGAAAGAGCAAGAGGAATGAGAAAAAAGAGAGAGGGAAAGACAGAAAGAAAGAGAGAGAGAGGAAAGAGAAAAAAGACAGAGAGGGAGGGAGGGAAGGGGAGAGAAAGAGAGAGAAAGAGAGAGAGTGAGAGAAAGAGAGAGACAGAGAGTGAGAGAGAGATAGAGACAGAGAGTGAGAGAGACAGAGAGTGACAGAGAAAGAGAGAGTGAGAGAGATAGATAGAGTGAGACAGAGAGAGAGAGAGACAGAGAGTGAGAGAGAGACAGAGTGTGAGAGAGAGAGACAGAGAGAGAGAGAGAGGACAGAGAGTGAGAGACAGAGAGAGACAGAGAGTGAGAGAGCGAGAGAAAGAGACAAGAGAGTGAGAGAGCGACAGAGACAGAGAGTGAGAGAGAGAGCCAGAGAGAGAGACAGAGAGTGAGACACAGAGAGAGAGAGACAGAGTGAGAGAGCGAGAGAAAGAGACAAGAGAGTGAGAGAGAGAGACAGAGACAGAGAGACAGAGAGTGAGAGAGAGACAGAGAGTGAGAGAGAGAGAAACAGAGAGAAAGAGAGAGATAGACGGAGAGGAGGGAGGGAGGGAGGGGAAGAGAGGAAAGAAAAAAGAGGTGGAGAGACAGACAGACAGGGAATGGGGAAAATAGAAAGAGCGAGAGGAAAGAGAAAAAAAAAGGGAAGAAAAAAAGACAGAGAAAGAGAGGGAGAGACAGAAAATAGAGAGAGGGGGAAAAGAGAGAGAAAAAGAGACTGAGAGGGAGGGAGGGAGGGAAGGGGGAGAAAGACAGAGAGAGAGAGAGAAAGAGACAGAAACAGAGACAAAGAGACAGACCGACCGACAGACCGACAAACAAACAGACGAACAGACAATGTAAAATGTGCACTGAAATCAGATAAAACAAAATCGAATCATCATCGTCATTATTACCATCATCATCATCAAATACGCCATCATCCATCATTATCGTCATCATCATAGTCATCACCATCCACCATCATCATCATCATCACCATCATCATCATCCATCATCGTCATCATCACCATCCACCTCCATCATCACTCATCACCATCATCATCACAGTCGCCATCATCGTCGTCGTCGTCATCATCATCATCGTCACGATCATCGTTGTTGTCATCATCAGCAACAGCAGCAGCAGCGTTATGCATCACCATCATCATCATCATATCATCGTCATCGCCGTCGTCGTCATCATCATCATCATCAAACAATAACCAAAAATAAATAAACAAAAATGAAAAAAATAAAACAAAGCAGTGGTCTAGCGGTTAAAGATCTGCCCAAGACGCCGGACACCCAGGTTCGAATCCCAAATCAGACATGGAATTTTTCTGATCCTTTCGCCAGATCTTAAGCGTTGGTCTGGGTGCTAGCCTTCCCTTTGGGACGATAAACAGATTGTAGCATGCTGCATTCATTGCAAGTTAAAGATCCCATGACAACAAAAGTTCTGTCCCTGGCAAAATTCTGTAGCAAAATCCATTTTCATGAGCCAGGAGTAAAACACGCATACAAAATAAAAAAGGAAGAAGTGGCGTTGCACTGCGGCGACACGCTCTCCCTAGGGAGAGTACCACAGTTTCACATGATAAATCTACTACGACGAACAGAACCGTGAAAAACAAACAAACAAAACAAACAACTGACCAGACAACAAGAAAACCCTCCCTCCCCCACCCCAAATTGCAAGAAATTAAAGCGACCACACACACACACACTTTCAAACACTGGATTATTCTGTATACTTACCAGAAGGTGGCACCTCCCCCACCATCTTTTCTTTCTGTAGTTTCAACTTTCTCTGTTGTTCCTCTGCTAACTGAAGAGAGAGAAAGTGAGTGAAAGACTTCAGATAGTTTAAGTATACTATGGCCATTGGTCTATATACATACCATACATAATTGTCGTCATTGTTATTGTTGCTTAAAGCCTAGCCGACTGCGCAGAGCTATATCAGGGTTGTAACCATTTAAAAAAAATATACACCCTACCTCACTAGAGACCAAAGAAACATATAGAAAAGAAAACTACGTACATGTCAGTACATTTGCCTCATCATCATCATCATCATCATCATCATCATCATCATCATCATCATCTCATCATCATCAGGTGCCCTGCCGCATGGCGTTGGCGACCATGGACTTCCAACCATCTCTATCTCTCGTTGCACCCAGCATCTCCCCCACCCTCCTCATCCCCAGCCACCCTGCAAGTCCGTCCAGCATTTCTCCCTGGGTCTACCTGGTGCTCTCTTTCCCTCCAGCTTTCCCGTTGTGACCAGGTGCTCCAAATCCCCCTTCCTCATAAAATGGCCTATAAATGTTGCTTGTCTTTTCCTAATCTTCCTTATCAGTGATCGACTTGTGTCTGCCTCCATCAAGACTGTCTCGTTTGTTTTCTTTGCTGTCCATGGTACTCTCAGCATTTGCCTACATAATCTAAAGCTACGTCCCTGGCGTTGACCACTCCGTCCAATTTATCACCAGAGCATAAAAACACACTTGAATACAAATGTAAACATAACTAAGGACAATAAAACAAACTGATAAAAACGGGCCTAAATTTAAACCTAAAATTACTACTGCAAATGATATGTCCTTACAGTAAAAAAATGCACATGATACATACAGAGGGGTGCAAAAGTAGGTATACAGTAAGTATCACATCATTATTATAATGCTTAATTCCGCTCTCGATTAGAGGAGTGTGTGAATACCGACGGCAAGCAGTTTGAGTATCTGAGGGATTAAGGCTGTGCTTGTTATTACATGTATATGCAATATTCATTTGTTTGTATAATAAATGCAATGAGTATTGTGCGTGTTTTCTTTTTTCATAACTGTATACCTCCTTTTGCAACCCCCTGCATATTCAATTATCAATTCTAAAAGAGAGTATGTAAGGCTTTATAGAACAGGTTGAATGGACCAGCAAGGCAGAAATGGTAGGAACAGATGACAGAAAGCAAAGGAGGAAGGCAGAAACAAAGAGAGTGACAGAAAAGAAGACATTTCTAGGCACAGAATACAGAAGATGGGGATACTATTACACTGAAAAGGTCCCCTGCATGCCCACAGGGGAAAACCACAATAAAACAATACAAACTCAACAAATCGGACAACACATAAACGGACATAGCAAACATGGAAACGGACAAGAAAACTTAATATGTTTTGACTGACAACAATGAAAAATGATGTCGCTGTCATCAGTAAGTAATCAAAGTGCATACTGAATTAATTAATATGACTAATTTTTACAGATTAATATATGGCAAAGTTCTGAATTTCACTTTTGTTTTTCTTCCGTCAAAAGCATGGTAGACATTCTTCGCTAAGATCCATTTCTTTCGTTGAAGAATTTGGCACACACATTTTGCAGAGCTACAGATCAACCAACAAACAAACAGACAGACTGACAGATAGATAAAAAAAAAAACAGACAAAGAAACAAACTTACTACACATTTTTTATGTAGATTGTCGTTGTGTTTCTTTAATTCCTCGTTCTTCGTCTCCAGGAACTGCATCCTGACAACATAGCACAAAACAATAAATATACTTTCCTCTCTGTCTGTCTGTCTGTCGTTGTCTGTCTGTCTGTCTCTCTGTCTGTCTGTCTGTCTGTCTCATTCTCTCGTACTTCCACACATACATCATACACACATACGTACGTGCGCGCGGACACACACACACACACTTTTGATAGAAAAACAAAAACAATTCAAAAAATATCACGCATACACACACGCAAACAACACAGCACACAAACACACAACACACACAACACAAAACACACACACACACACACACACACACACACACACACAACACACACACACACACACATTACAAAAAAGCAACAACAAAAAGCTCACACGAATACACACACACACACACACACACACACACACACACACATACAACACACACACACACACAACACACACACACAACAACACACACACACACACACACACACACAAAACACAAACACACACACAACACACAACACACACACACACACACACCATACAACACACACCACACACACACACACACACACCAACACCAACACACACACACACACACACACACACACACACACACACACACACACACACACACACACACACACCACACACAAACACATACACAGGTACCTGTCTTTCACATCAGCTAACAGTCTGTCTTTCTCTCTCTCCCACAGCTTCACGTTCCCCTGTCGTTGTAACCTGCACACAGTTGGGGCCACTGATGACGTCATGATTCGTCATCATCACAGGCATCTTTGTCATGGCGGTTTATTCTTATTCTCAATGTTTAAAGCCCAACCGACCGCGCAGAGCCACACCAGGACTATAACCATCTCAAAACGTACACAACATTTGTTAAAAGAGAAAAATAACCTGGAAAAGAAAATTAAATACACATGTCATTTAATTCGGGCACACAATTTAAGACTACGTTCCTGGCGGTGACCAATCCGTTTAATTTATCACCAAAGAGGTTTTAAAAAAAAACTCCATACAATTCAAACATAACTAAGAACACTAAAACATATAAGAACTGGCCTATTTAAAAAAAAAAGATTCTGCCCATTACGTTAAAGCCAAAAATAGTTAGTACATATACTACAGCACATTAAAGCCAAAAATACAGTTAGTACATATACTACAGCACATTAAAGCCAAAAATACACTTAGTACATGTACTACACTACATTAAAGCCAAAAATACACTTAGTACATATACTACAGCACATTAAAGCCAAAAATACACTTAGTACATATACTACAGCACATTAAAGCCAAAAATACAGTTAGTACATATACTACAGCACATTAAAGCCAAAAATACAGTTAGTACATATACTACAGCACATTAAAGCCAAAAATACACTTAGTACATATACTACAGCACATTAAAGCCAAAAATACACTTAGTACATATACCACAGCACATTAAAGCCAAAAATACACTTAGTACATATACTACAGCAAATTAAAGTCAAACATAAGGTCATTCCTATTATTCTTATTGTTGCTTAAAGCCCATCCAACTGCGTGCAGCCATATCAGGGCTTTAACCGTTCAACACACACAGAGTACTTCAACAGGAAAGAATGAACAGAAAATTAAGTACACATATCAATGCATTCGCACACGTAATCTAAGGACATGCCCCTGGCGTTGACCACTCCGTCCATTTTATCGCACAGGGTATTTATAAAAAACCACCTGAATACAAACTCAGACATAACTAAGGACACTAAAACATACAAGAACTGGCCTATTTATCTAAAACTGACTCTGTTCATTACACTAAAGCCAAATATACTCTTAGTACATGTACTATATTACATTAAAGCCAAAAATACACTTAGCACATGTACTATATTACATTAATACCCAAAATGCACTTAGTATATGTGCTACATTGCATTAAAGCCAAAAATACACTTAGTACATGTACTACACTACATTAAAGCCAAAAATACACTTAGTATATGTACTACACTACATTAAAGCCAAAAATTACACTTAGTACATGTACTACACTACATTAAAGCCAAAATTACACTTAGTATAGTACTACATTACAGTGAAGCCAAAAATACACTTAGTACATGTACTATATCACATTAAAGCCAAAAATACATTTAGCACATGTATTATATTACATTAAAGCCCAAAATGTACTTAGTGTATGTGCTACATTGCATTAAAGCCAAAAATACACTTAGTACATGTACTACATTACATTAAAGCCAAAAATGCACTTAGTTCATGTACTACACACCTCAAAGCCAAAAATACACTTAGTACATGTACTACATTACGTTAAAGCCAAAAATGCACTTAGTTCATGTACTATATTACATTAAAGCCAAAATACGCTTAGTACATGTACTACATTACATTAAAACCAAAAATACACTTAGTACATGTACTACATTACATTAAAACCAAAAATACACTTAGTATATGTACTACAGCACATTAAAACCAAAAATACACTTAGTACATGTACTACACTACATTAAAGCCAAACATACACTTAGTACATGTACTACACTACATTAAAGCCAAAAATACACTGAGTATATGTACTACATTACATTAAAGCCAAAAATACACTTAGTACATGTACTACATTACATTAAAACCAAAAATACACTTAGTATATGTACTACAGCACATTAAAACCAAAAATACACTTAGTACATGTACTACACTACATTAAAGCCAAACATACACTTAGTACATGTACTACACTACATTAAAGCCAAAAATACACTGAGTATATGTACTACATTACATTAAAGCCAAAAATACATTTAGTACATATTTAATTACATTAAAGCCAAAAATACACTTAGTATATGTACTACACTACTTTAAAGCCAAAAATGCACTTAGTATATGTACTACACTACTTTAAAGCCAAACATACACTTAGTATATGTACTACACTACTTTAAAGCCAAAAATACGCTTAGTACATGTACTACATTACATTAAAACCAAAAATACACTTAGTACATGTACTACACTACATTAAAGCCAAAATTACACTTAGTACATGTACTACATTACATTAAAGCCAAAAATACACTTAGTATATGTACTACAGCACATTAAAGCCAAAAATACACTTAGTACATGTACTACACTATATTAAAGCCAAAAATACACTTAGTATATGTACTACACTACATTAAAGCCAAAAAGTACACTTAGTAATAATAATAATAATGAAGCATTTGTATAGCGCACTCCTCCAACAAGATGCCAGAGCTCTGTGCACTTAACAGACGTTATCATAAGCAGCAATCCATGATAGACAAGCAACAGTGATGTACAAATCAAGTCAAAATTAAAAATAGTGATAGATAACACACTGGTAACTTGTTATAAAAAACCTAAGCAACATTAAGTTAAGGATAAAGGATCACACACACACACATACATACACACACACACACACACACACACACACACACACACACACACACACACACACACACACACACACGCGCGCGCGCGCGCGCGCATAGACACAGACACACACACACACGCACTGATTCAATCACTCACTCACTCACATACACACATACAAACCTGAACACAGTTATACATACACAAGAGATTAATTATACAATCATTACTAAATAACATGTCACTTAATAAACAACACGAAGCAGCACACGAGACAGCCAAATAAGCTAGACATTAAAGGGTAGGCCAGAAGAATTTAAAGGTTATAGTATTTCTTGAAAAGGTGAGTTTTCAGAGCTTTTTTGAAAGACGGAGTTGATGAGATTTCTCTAATTTCACGTGGAAGGGAATTCCATGTTTTGGGGGCTGCAAAGGAGAAAGAACGTTGTCCAAAGGTAGCAGTTCTGACATGAGGAACGTTAAGTATTTTTGAATCAGAAGAGGAACGAAGTTGACGTGATGGTGTGTATACAGAGAGAAGGTTTGAGAGGTAGAGAGGTGCAGTTCCAGAGAAAAAGGAATGGCAGAGAGTTGAAAGTTTGTAATCAATCCTTGCTTGGATAGGAAGCCAATGCAGATTTTTGAGGAGAGGTTGTACATGATCATATTTGGATGCCTTCAGTACCATTCTTGCAGCAGAATTCTGAACTTTCTGAAGCTTATCAAGATAATGTTTGGAGCAGCCTGATAGAATTGAATTACAGTAATCTAATTTTGACAAGACAAGGGCAGATACCAGAGTTTTTTTGGTATTAGCTGAGGTGAGATGACGAATTGAACTAATGCGACGTAGTTCAAGATAGGCTGAACGGCACACATGTTTAATGTGTAAGTCGACACTCATGTTCTCTGTCATTTGAAAGCCAAGATTACGAGCAGATGGAGAAAAGGTGACATCATTGCCACAAACTGATATGGACTTAGGCTGCTGATGAGAAGGATGTTTTGATGATGAATGAAGAAATAATGCTTCAGTTTTGTCATCATTGAGTTTGAGTTTATTTTGAAGCATCCAGGATTTGATGTCAAGAATACATTTTTCTAAGGAAGATACTGATGGTGACATGTTGGTTGGAGGAGCAGAGACATACAGCTGAGTGTCGTCGGCAAATGATTGGGAATTGATTGAGTGAGACTTAATCAGGTCTGCAAGAGGTTTTGTATAGAGGATGAAAAGAACAGGTCCAAGCACAGATCCTTGTGGAACACCACAAGTTAAATCTTTGTATCCAGAACAGCAGTCTTTGATGGAAACAGATTGTGTTCGGTGAAACAGATAGGATGTGAACCATTTTAGCACTGTACCAGAGATGCCAAAAGCAAACTGGAGTCTCTTTAGGAGGACATGATGGTCAATGGTATCAAAAGCAGCTGAGAGATCTAGCAGTGTCAAGACAGAAACGTTTCGAGAGTCAAGGCTAAGAAGTATATCATTTGTCACTTTAAGAAGAGCAGTTTCAGTGCTGTGATGGGGTCGATATGCCGACTGAGATGGACTGATGAGTTTATGTTCATTTAGATAAGCGAGAAGCTGTTTAAGTACGATCTTTTCCATGACTTTTGACAAGAATGAGAGATTTGAAACTGGGCGATAATTTTTTAGCGTGTTGGGGTCAAGTGTGGCTTTCTTTAGAAGGGGTTTGACAACAGATCTTTTGAAGTACATGTACTACACTACATTAAAGCCAAAATTACACTTAGTATAGTACTACATTACAGTGAAGCCAAAAATACACTTAGTACATGTACTATATCACATTAAAGCCAAAAATACACTTAGCACATGTATTATATTACATTAAAGCCCAAAATGTACTTAGTGTATGTGCCACATTGCATTAAAGCCAAAAATACACTTAGTACATGTAATACATTACATTAAAGCCAAAAATGCACTTAGTTCATGTACTACACTACCTCAAAGCCAAAAATACACTTAGTACATGTACTACATTACGTTAAAGCCAAAAATGCACTTAGTTCATGTACTACACTACCTCAAAGCCAAAATACACTTAGTACATGTACTACATTACGTTAAAGCCAAAAATGCACTTAGTTCATGTACTATATTACATTAAAGCCAAAATACGCTTAGTACATGTACTATATTACATTAAAACCAAACATACACTTAGTACATGTACTACATTACATTAAAACCAAAAATACATTTAGTATATGTACTACAGCACATTAAAGCCAAACATACACTTAGTACATGTACTACACTACATTAAAACCAAAAATACACTTAGTACATGTACTACACTACATTAAAGCCAAACATACATTTAGTATATGTACTACATTACATTAAAGCCAAAAATACATTTAGTACATATTTAATTACATTAAAGCCAAAAATACACTTAGTATATGTACTACACTACTTTAAAGCCAAGCATACACTTAGTACATGTACTACACTACATTAAAGCCAAACATACACTTAGTACATATACTACAGCACATTAAAACCAAAAATACACTTAGTACATGTACTACACTACATTAATGCCAAAATACACTTAGTATATGTACTACATTACATTAAAGCCAAAAATACATTTAGTACATATTTAATTACATTAAAGCCAAAAATACACTTAGTATATGTACTACACTACATTAAAACCAAACATACACTTAGTACATGTACTACACTACATTAAAGCCAAAAATACACTTAGTATATGTACTACAAAGCCAAAAATACATTTAGTACATATTTAATTACATTAAAGCCAAAAATACACTTAGTATATGTACTACACTACTTTAAAGCCAAAAATGTACTTAGTATATGTACTACACTACTTTAAAGCCAAGCATACACTTAGTACATGTACTACACTACATTAAAGCCAAACATACACTTAGTACATATACTACAGCACATTAAAACCAAAAATACACTTAGTACATGTACTACACTACATTAATGCCAAAAATACACTTAGTATATGTACTACATTACATTAAAGCCAAAAATACATTTAGTACATATTTAATTACATTAAAGCCAAAAATACACTTAGTATATGTACTACACTACATTAAAACCAAACATACACTTAGTACATGTACTACACTACATTAAAGCCAAAAATACACTTAGTATATGTACTACATTACATTAAAGCCAAAAATACATTTAGTACATATTTAATTACATTAAAGCCAAAAATACACTTAGTATATGTATCTACACTACTTTAAAGCCAAAAATGCACTTAGTATATGTACTACACTACTTTAAAGCCAAAAATACGCTTAGTACATGTACTACATTACATTAAAACCAAAAATACACTTAGTACATGTACTACATTACATTAAAACCAAAAATACACTTAGTATATGTACTACAGCACATTAAAGCCAAAAATACACTTAGTACATGTACTACACTACATTAAAGCCAAACATACACTTAGTACATGTACTACACTACATTAAAGCCAAAAATACACTTAGCACATATACTACAGCACATTAAAGCCAAAAATACACAGTGCATATACTACAGCACATTAAAGCCAAAAATACACTTAGTACGTGTACTACACTACGTTAAAGCCAAAAATGCACTTAGTTCATGTATTATATGACATTAAAGCCAAAAGCACAGTCAATACATACACCCAATTACCAATCCTTGGAAAAAGTACTAAGACATTACAGAACACATACAGGTGAATGGACCAGCAAGGCAGACAACGATAGGAAGAGCTGACAGAAAGTAAAACAGCAAGGGAAAAACAAAGAGAATTACAGATAAGAGGAAATTTCTGGCACAGAATTTCTAGAAGATGGTGATATCATTTATACTGAAAGAGCCCCCAGCATCCCCACAGTGGGTAAGATGTTAGACTTGCAACCCGGAAGTTGTGGGTTCGATCCTGCCTGTGTACCTCCCGTATAGTGGGTAGAGGGTGGAGGTTTGGTTTGTTTTGTTTTGTTTTGTTTTGTTTTGTTTTTGATCTCCCAGGTCACCTGTCAGTAACAAAAAAAAACCCTTCCTGTACATACACACGCCAACCATTACATATGTAGGGTAACCCTTTGACTCCCGCACCCTATCCAGCAACTAGGAAATCTTAAACCATCTTGACTCCCTCATCCTATCCACCACCTGTTAACACTTAACCCTTTGGCTCCCGCACCCTATCCAGCAACTATAAAAAACTTAAACCATCTGACTCCCTCATCCTATCCACCAACTGTTAACACTTAACCCGTTGACTCCCGCACCCTATCCAGCAACTATAAAAACTTAAACCATCCGACTCCCTCATCCTATCCACCAACTGTTAACACTTAACCCTTTGACTCCCGCACCCTATCCAGCAACTATAAAAACTTAAACCATCTGACTCCCTCATCCTATCCACCAACTGTTAACACTTAACCCTTTGACTCCCGCACCCTATCCAGCAACTATAAAAACTTAAACCATCCGACTCCCTCGTCCTATCCACCAACTGTTAACACTTAACCCTTTGGCTCCCGCACCCTATCCAGCAACTATAAAAACTTAAACCATCTGACTCCCTCATCCTATCCACCAACTGTTAACACTTAACCCTTTGGCTCCCGCACCCTATCCAGCAACTAGAAAATCTTAAACCATCTGACTCCCTCATCCTATCCACCACCTGTTAACACTTAACCCTTTGGCTCCCGCACCCTATCCAGCAACTATAAAAACTTAAACCATCTGACTCCCTCATCCTATCCACCAACTGTTAACACTTAACCCGTTGACTCCCGCACCCTATCCAGCAACTATAAAAACTTAAACCATCCGACTCCCTCATCCTATCCACCAACTGTTAACACTTAACCCTTTGACTCCCGCACCCTATCCAGCAACTATAAAACTTAAACCATCCGACTCCCTCGTCCTATCCACCAACTGTTAACACTTAACCCTTTGGCTCCCGCACCCTATCCAGCAACTATAAAAACTTAAACCATCTGACTCCCTCATCCTATCCACCAACTGTTAACACTTAACCCTTTGACTCCCGCACCCTATCCAGCAACTAGAAAAACTTAAACCATCTGACTCCCTCATCCTATCCACCAACTGTTAACACTTAACCCTTTGACTCCCGCACCCTATCCAGCAACTAGAAAAACTTAAACCATCCGACTCCCTCGTCCTATCCACCAACTGTTAACACTTAACCCTTTGACTCCCGCACCCTATCCAGCAACTATAAAAACTTAAACCATCTGACTCCCTCATCCTATCCACCAACTGTTAACACTTAACCCGTTGACTCCCGCACCCTATCCAGCAACTATAAAAACTTAAACCATCCGACTCCCTCATCCTATCCACCAACTGTTAACACTTAACCCTTTGACTCCCGCACCCTATCCAGCAACTAGAAAAACTTAAACCATCTGACTCCCTCATCCTATCCACCAACTGTTAACACTTAACCCTTTGACTCCCGCACCCTATCCAGCAACTATAAAAACTTAAACCATCTGACTCCCTCATCCTATCCACCAACTGCAAAAACTTAACCCTTTGACTCCCGCACCCTATCCACCAATGCTAAAACTTAACCCTTTGACTACTTCACCCTGTCCACCAGCTTCTTGCATTGGATGAAGAAGTCAAAGGGTTAAGTTTTTCTTTGCTAGCATGGTTGACAATGCCGGGTGCTGGTGGACAGGGTGCAGGAGTGAAAGGGTTAAAGAACCAGTCAGTCATGTTAGTGTTGGGTGGCCTAT
>JAPXFY010000031.1:44402373-44416465 GCA_030674185.1 Monoplex corrugatus
AAGTGTTATAACTAACTATACATGTCACATGTCACCTGTTTGTAGTACTGACCTGTTGACAGACAGACAGACAGGTAAAAGGTCAGTTATCATCACAAGTCAAGTGTTATAACTAACTATACATGTCACATGTCACCTGTTTGTAGTACTGACCTGTTGACAGACAGGTAAACAGTCAGTTATCATCACAAGTCAAGTGTTATAACTAACTGTATATGTCACATGTCACCTGTCTGTAGTACTGACCTGTTGACAGACAGACAGACAGGTAAACAGTCAGTTATCATCACAAGTCAAGTGTTATAACTAACTATATGTCACCTGTCACCTGTTTGTAGTACTGACCTGCTGACAGACAGACAGACAGGTAAACAGTCTGTTATCATCACAAGTCAAGCATAAGTTATGTAATAGCTGTATATGTCATCTGCCAATCGTCACCTGTAACATCATCGAAATCGATGGTACCCGCTGCAGCAGACGTCACAACAACTCTCCTCCATTTACTCCGGTCTTGACTTTTCCGTGCTGCTGAGTGGACCTTCATCGTGCACCTTCAAACCCTGATGACGGTGATGTTGTTCATGTAGGAGGTGAGTGGTCTGCCTGGATTTCTTCTGACCTCAACTTTTCATTGCAAACCTGTTTGTCACTAAGGTTGTCTTGGCGCTGTGAGTTGCTTGGTTGATGTACTTCCTTTCCTTTAGTTGGTTTCTGCCAGCAGTTGTCATCAGACCGTGAGTTCGATACGCCGTTGTGTGTTCATTTTATTGGTCTGTTTGACTGAAAGAAGCCGCCTGTAGAACCACATCTCTGCTGCCTCGATCTTATTTGCATCTGATTTTCTGCACGTCCAGGCTTCATAGCCATACAGCTGGAGTTAATTAGGGTTATTTCAAGAGGGATTCACCGAGCTCGGATAGCTCCATATGCGCTCCATCCAAATCCGCCAGCAATTATCTGACAGATTTCCTGAGCCTGCACAAAACCCTATGCGCTGGCAAGGTCTTGAAACGGGGAAAGAGAAGAAGGGACCTATGAAACACTAAGCTGACACCACCAGAACGATGGAAACATAAATATGGGCAGTGAACAGGTCAGTTGTTAATGTTCCGGGCTGGGGTTGAACTCAAGATATCAGATCTTGAGTCCGTGACTCTGCCAACTGGCCAGCTATACAGCATTACTGTCCAGCTCAGACATTTTATGAGTTTCATTTTATGGGATGTTGGTATGTCACAACCTTCGGCAAGAAAGAAATATACTAACATGTGTGTAGGACAAGGCATACTTTACACATACATACACACTCTAGTAACGGAACACACTTAGCGCTCACGAATGTGCGAACACACACGCACATGATAAGACGTGATGCAATTTTACTTATATAACGCAGGTGTCTGCCCGTCCGTGTGCATGTACCGACACACACATACACACACATACACGCACACATACCATTCACGTACGTACACATCACAAACACACACGCATACATACACAAGCACATACACATAGGAAATACACACACAAGCACACATGCACACACATACTCAAAAACACACACACACAAATGCACACATACAGACAGCAGAGACATGAAACAAAGCACACACAAATGCGTGCAAATACATTTTCACATACACACACACACACACACACACACACACACACACACACACACACACACACACACACATACACACACACATACACACACACACTCTCTCTCTCTCTCACACACACACACATTCTCTCTCTCTCTCTCTCTCTCTCTCTCTCACACACACACACACAGAGGAGGGAAGGAAGGAAGGGGAGAGACAAAGAGACAGAGACAGGGTGAGACAGAGACAGACAGAGAGACAGAGAGAAAGAGACGCACAGAGACAGACAGACAGACAGGCAGAAAGACACACAGACAGACAGATAGAAATGAAACAGAAATAAAATATATTCAAAAAGAGATTGACTTTAGCACATAGTCCAGCTTACATCATATCTCTGGAGAGGAAGAGGAGGACAAAGAAGAAAAAGAAGAAGAAAGACAGAAAAAGAAGAAGAAGAAGAAGAAGAAAAAGAAGAAGAAAGACAGAAGAAGAAGAAAAAGAAGAAGAAAGACAGAAAAAGAAGAAGAAATACAGAAAAAGAAGAAGAAAGACAGAAGAAGAAGAAAAAGAAGAAGAAAGACAGAAGAAGAAGAAAAAAAGAAGAAAGAAAAGAAGAAGAAAAGAAGAAGAAAAGACAGAAGAAGAAGAAGAAGAAGAAGAAGAAAAGAAAGACAGAAGAAGAAGAAGAAAGACAGAAGAAGAAGAAGAAGAAGAAGAAGAAGAAGAAAGACAGAAGAAGAAGAAGAAGAAGAAGAAGAAGAAGAAAGACAGAAGAAGAAGAAGAAAGAAGAAGAAGAAGAGAAGAAGAAGAAAAGAAGAAAGAAGAAGAAGAAGACAAAAGAAAAGAAGAAAAAGACAACAGAAGAAGAAAACAAAGAAGAAGAAAGAAGAACGACAAAGACAAAAGACAAAAAAAGAAGAAGAAGACACAAACAAGAGACAAAAAAACAGAAACAAACAACACAACACACACAACACAACACACACAACACACACACACACACACACACAAACACAACAACACACACAACAACACACAACACACACACAAAAACACACACACACACACACAACAACACACAAACACACACACAACACAACACAAACACACACACACACACAACACACACACAACACACCACACACACACACACACACACACACACACACAAACACACACACCACACACACACACACACACAACACACACAAACACACACACACACACACACACACACACACACAAATAACACACACACACAACACACAACAACACACAAAAACAACAACACACAACCAACACACACACACACACACACACACACACACACACACACAACAACACACAACAACAACCACACACACACACAACAAAACACACACACAAAACACACACACACACACACACACACACACACCACACACACACACACACACACACACACACACACACACACACACACAAGAACAGAGACATGAATGTTGCACTGACCTTCCAACTCTCTTTTTTCTTTGCTCAAGGAATTGATGACCTGCTGGTAATGCTGCAACAACAACACCATCACTACAAACAACAACATCGTAACATCACCATCAATATCAACATCATTATCACCACAAACAACAACAATAACAACAGCATCGTAACGTCACCATCAACATCACCACCATCATCACCACAAACAACAACAACAACAGTAACAGTAACATTGCCCAAATTGCCGTTTTCTTTCCTTGGGGAGTCTCTCCTTTCTGTCCTCCCCCTTTCGTACAACTGCATCTTCTGGGAAATGCTGCCAGGAGTTGGTGATTTGCGGCAAGGCGGGAGGCCTGGTGTACCATCTTGCTGTGGACACGGAGTGTGTCTGGGACTCCGTCAGCCCACTCATTGGCGTGGTCTTCTCCTGCCTATGAAATCTGTGCCTGGTGTTGTACTGTTTCGTGTTTTGGCTGGCCATGATCAACTTGGGAATATACGATGGTGGTTTCCCGTTGCCTTCCATCGGTAGACCCGTGGAGAAAATATTGGACGGACTTGCAGGGTGGCTGAAGACAGAGAGGGTGGGAGATGTACTTGCAGCGACAGGGAATAGATTCGTGTGGAGGGCCATGATTCGCCAACGTCATGCAGCAGGGCACATGATGATGATGGTGTTGTACTGGACTTGCAGGGCTGGCTCGTTGACAGGCATTCTTGTCAGGTAACCAGATTACTATGTGCGTCGGTGCACAGGAAAATTCTTCTTTTAGCATCATATAGGGCTCTGGTACAACTGTTTCATGCCCATGATCAACCTTTTCGCAACAAAATTCAACAAGAGGTCATTATCTACGTGTCCCCAGTCCAGGACCTGGAAACCCTAGCAGTGGACACCTTCTCTATGAACTGGACTTCTGTGGTCAGCTACGCATGTCCCACAATCCCCGATCCTTCACTAAGTGATCAGAAAAGCCAGGTAGAAAAAGGTTCAGGTGATCCTCATCGCACCTGTCTGGCACTCCTAACCTTGATCCCCACACCTGAAGTCTCTAACACACGAGTCCCCTTGGCGCTGACCCCAAGCCAGGACTTGCTCAGGTATCCCCACTCCGGAATCCTCCATGCCAACCCGGCAATGTTCCAACTCCAGGCTTGTCTCCTGTGTGGTGCATCTTGCCATCAGTGACTGAGGAGTAACGGTTAAAAGGTGTAGCATCAAGCATGTCTGATGTCATCGTTTCTGACCAGGTCCCTTATGGTTTTGTCAGCTGCTGGCTTCAGACATCTCATCTCACAAGTTGTGGGGTTTTGATCCATGGTTCTGTTCCCAGTCCAGGTCTGGCACGGTTAGGTTATTGTTATTGTTATTGTTATCGTTATTGTTATCGTTATTTTTGTTTAACCCTTTGACTCCAGCACCACGTCCATCAGCATTCTGCATTACGTCCATCACCATTCTGCATTGCCAACTATGCTATTAAAGCAAAAATTTAATCCTTTGATTCGCCCACCCTATCCACCAACTTTCTCCAGAAAGCTAATGTATAGGGTGATGGGATCCAAGGATTGAGTTTTTGCAGTTGGTGGTTAGGATGCGGGAGTCAAAGGGTCATAGTCTAACCGACTGCGTAGAGCCATATCAGGGCTATAACCATTTAAACACACACCAACACTTCAACAGGAAAAAAAGGGGAAAGAATATTAAGTACACGTATCAATGCACTCGCGCACATAACCAATGGAGAAGCCCCTGGCGTTGACCACTCTGTCCAGTTTGTCACACTGGAGATTTAAAAAACACACCTGATTACAAATCTAAACATAACTAAGGACGCTAAAACATATAAAAACAGGCCTAAATTACTTGAAATTGCTTCTGCATATCTCATTTCCATAGAGCCAAAAATGCACTTAATATATGCACCCAATTATCAATCCTAAGAGAAAGTAGGTAAGACTTCATTGAACACATACAGGTGAATGGACCAGCAAGGCAGAAAATGGTAGAAAGAAATGACAGAAAGCAAAGGAGGAAGAAAAAACAAAGTAACAGAAAAGAGGAAATTTCTAGCACAGAATTTCAAGGTGGTGGGGATACTATTTATACTGAAAGAGCCCCCGGCATCCCCATGGGGGTCAAAGACAGGTGAGGGAGGGAATGAAGCTTGTGTTGATCAGTCTGGCTTGGATCTGGGTGTTTTAGGTGAGGTGCTAGCTGATAGTATGCCATCTTTGGGAGCCCATGAATTAAAACTGCACAATACTTACAATAACAGTACGAATAATGATTATTTACTATTTACTCGTTAATAACAATTCATTAATTATTTATGAATGAATCATTGTATAAGGAAAACAGTCCACGTGGAAAGCATGTTTACACTTTATATAGTTACAGATCTGTATTAAGGTTTAAATAATACACACACAATAGCACATTACTGCAGCAAGCATAGGTCATTCATCCAAAATAACAACAGACGATAATAACATTAAATCACAAAAACACTGAAGTCCCATCAGTCACAGAGAATACATACGGGAGAAATTTGAGTTAAATGAATACGAGTCTTTTATGCACACTCACACACATACACACACACACACACACACACACACACACACACACACACACACACACACACTCACTCACACGCATACACACACACACACACAAACACACACACACACACACACACACACACACACTCACTCACACGCACACATACACACACTCATCATCATCATCATCATCATTCTCCTGCCCGTGATGGGCGTAGAGGAGAGATGAGAGACACTCTTGAAGCCAGCCGTCGCCAACCGGTCCTGTCCTCCGCCTGTCGCACCAGAGTGGGGCCATCCAACCTGGTCCATTCTTTGATGTTGTCCATCCAGCATTTGGCTTGTCGTCCCCTTCGTCTGCCGCCTCCCAGTGTACCCTGGAGGACCGTTTTGGGCAGTGAGTTGTGGCGTGTGACATGCCCAAACCACGACAGCTTCCTGTTCTTGACTGTTGCCAGGAGGGGTTCTTGTGGGCCTGCGAGTGTTGTTATTTGGCTCCACACAAAGTCGTTTGTCTTCCGATCTTGCCAAGAGATCCCGAGCAAGCGCCTGAAGCATTTAGTTTCAAACGTCTGGATTCTCTTGGTGGTCTCTGCTGTCATGGTCCAGCTCTCGCATCCATACAGCAGGATGGGGAGCACCAGGGACTTGTACAGCTTCATCTTCGATGGAAAGCCGATCTCTCTGCTCTTCCAGATCTTGTTTAGCTTTACCATTGCTGCTGTTGCGATCGCTAGTCTGGTCTTGATTTCTGTTGTAGAGCGACCGTCTTTGGTGAGGGTGGCGCCAAGGTATTTGAAAGCGTCCACTTCTTCAAGCTGTTGCCCGTTCATGTAGATTTCAGCATGGGTGTTGGTTGTGCTGTTGACCAGGACTTTGCTTTTTTCTGTGCTCACTTCCATTCCATGTGCACCTGCACTTTCTTCCAGTCTCATGGTCAGGTCTTGTAGTTCTTCGTTGCTGCCTCCCATCAGGTCGATGTCATCTGCGAACCTCAGGTTGTTGATGGTTCTTCCTCCGATGGAGACAGTGGAGTGGAAGTCATGGAGGGCTTCACGCATGATGTTCTCCAGGAAGAGATTGAACAGCACGGGAGAGAGTAGGCAGCCTTGACGGACTCCAACTGTGGTCTTGAAGTAGTCCCCTATCTGGTTGTTGAGGAGAACTGCGCTGCTGGCAGTGTTATACAGCGCCTGGATGGTTTGGACGAGACCTTCCTCTATGCCAAACTTTCTTAGCACCTGCCACAAACCCTTATGCCACACCCTGTCGAATGCTTTTTTAAAGTCTATGAAGTTGTGGAACAGGTCTCTCTGATGCTGCAGATGTTTCTCCATCATTATCCGGCAGGTGAAGATCTGTTCTACTGTGCTTCTGCCCGCCCTAAATCCAGCTTGTTCTTCCGCAAGGTGTTCTTCCGCTTCTTTCTTCAGTCGATTCAATATGACTCTGAGCATGATCTTGCTGGTGTGGCTAATGAGACTTATTGTTCTGTAGTTCTGGCATTGGCGCATATTTCCCTTTTTGGGCAGGGGGATGATGAGTGATTGAGTCCATTCTGTGGGCCACTGTTTTGTCTCCCAGATCTTCTGACAAATCGATGTTACACGAGTGACCAAATCATTCCCTCCATGTTTGAGCAGCTCTGCTGGGATATTGTCTGCTCCAGGTGATTTCCCTGCTGGTAGGCTGCAGATGGCTTCTTCCACTTCTTCTCTCATCACTGGTAGCGGTGAGGATTCCCTCAATGGTGTTGATTCCCCCTGAAACAAACTGTCATCTGGCTGTATTGGGTAGTTGTATAGTTCTTGGCAGTACTGCGTCCATCTGTTCAGAACAGCGGAGCTTTCTGTCAGCAGCTCGCCTGAGGTATCCTCGATGACTGACAATCTGTTTTGCTGCGTCTTGGTAAGGTTTTTCAGTGTGGTGAAGGCATGTTTGCTGTTTCCTTTTTTCATGCCTTTCTCGATGTTCTCACACTGGTTGTTGATCCATTGTTCTTTGGCTTCAATCATTTTCTTCTTTACAAGGTTGTTGGTTTTACGATACTGTGCGGCTTCTTCAGGGCTGGAGTTTTTCGTCTTCTTCAGTGATCTTCTGTAGTCGCAGAGGTCAAGGATGTCATTTGAGATCCATGCTTGGTGTTTCTTCCTCTGTCGCCCCAGTACCTCCTCTGCTGTTTCGCGGACTGCCTCACCAAAGTTGTTTGTGAGGTCGTTGATGTCGCTGTCCAGGAAGTTGAGTGCCGCGAACCGCCCCCCGAGCTGTGCCTGGAATGCCTCTTCTATCTCTGGATCTTTTAGCTTTTCCAGGTCAAACTTGATGCGTGGCTGCGCAGCTTGGTACTTCTTTTTCAATTTGATCTTCATTGTGAGCAGCACGAGGTCGTGGTCGCTGCCTATATCAGCTCCAGGGTATGTCCTCGTCTTTGCTTTATTAATGCTTGATTTGAAGCGCCGCACTAACGCACACACACAAAACACACATACACACACGAACACACAACACCACACACACACACACACACACACACACACACACACACACACACACACACACACGCAAAGCACATATTAGTAACTTAAAAGAATAACGAACAACACACACACCACAAAACACAACACACACACACACACAGCACAACCACACAACACACACATAAACAACACACACACAACAACACACACACACACACACACACCACACACACACACTCAACACACACACACAACACACACACACACACAACACACATACACAACACACACACACACACACACACACACACTCAACACACACACACACACACACACACACAACACACACACACAAACACACACACACACACACACACACTCAACACACACACACACACACTCAACACACACACACACACACACAACACACACACACACAACACACACACACACTCAACACACACACAACACACACATACACACACACACACACACACACACACACACACACACACACACACACACACACACACACACACACACACACACACACACACACTGCCAACCTCTAACTTGGTGTGACAGTCCTTGCTGAGCTGGTTCAGAACACTAAGAACATCAAGCAGAATCTTGGAGGGTGAAACGTTTTCCTCAGGTGAAAAGCCTCCCTGAACGTAGCCATAGAAAGGGTCCTTCAGAAACATGTTGCGAATTGGGCGCCACTTTTTCTGCTCCTGTCAAAAGCAATAAATAAATAAATAAATAAATAAATAAATAAATGAATAAATGAACAAATAAATGAACAAATAAATGAATAAATAAATAAACAAACATAAATAAATAAACATACCAATAAATAAATATACAAACAAATAAATAAACAGAAATAGCGCCACTTTATATAGTCCTGTAAAATAGATATATGAATCACCAAATACATCCATAGATAAACAGACAGACAGACAGATAGATGGATGGATATAGATAGACAGAGAGAGACAGAGAGATAGAGAAACAGATAGATAATAGATACACAGACAGACAGACACATAGAAAGACAGAGAGAAAGGGAGGGACAAAGAGAGAGACAGACGGACAGACAGACAGAGAGAGAGAAACACAGAGACAGAGAAGGAGAGACAGGCAGAGAGTGAGACAGAGAGAAAGAGAGAGATAGGAAGGGAGAGAGAGAGAGAGAAGAGAGAGAAAGAGAGAGAAAGACAGAGAGACAGAGAGAGAGAGACAGAAAGAGACAGAGAGAGACACAGAGAGACAGAGAGACAGACTGACAGACACAGGCAGAGAGAAAGAGAGAAAAACACAGATACAGAGGAGAGACAGAGAGAGACAATGACAATGACAATGACAATGATGCTTTATTTTTCAACGGTAAAAGCTATTGGCTAGAAGCCATTTTTCAAACTTGCCGTTGCTATTCTATACACATGACATTTGTTTACAGTAACAAATACAGCTTAAGGAAAATACATGTTGAATACTAAAATTAAGATACAATGAAATCAACAAACGTACAGTCACCACTTAGAGATAGGTAGATAGATAGATAGATAGATAGATAGATAGATAGATAGATAGATAGATAGATAGATAGATAGATAGATAGAGAGATAGAGAGAGAGAGGTAGATAGTATAGACAGATAGATAGACAGATGAGCAGGTAGATAATGATAAGTAAATAAAGAAAGAAAGATAATGTTGATAGTGATATTAATAAAAATAAGACGAAGAAGAGGAAGAAGAAGAAGGAAGAGGAGGAGGAGGAGAGGAAAACACAGTAAACAAAATAGTAATAAGATAAAACAAAATAAAATGAAATAGAGGGAGAAGAAACATTACATGTGACAAATTTATAGAAGATAAATCAAGCGTCAAATAGACTAATGTTCTTACAATTAAATCAAAGAAGATGAAATCAATTTTCTGATTACACACAAAAAATATTAACACTGTTACAAACAACAATTACCACTACTACCACTACTACTACTACTACTACTGCTACTAAACCCAAAGATAATAAATGGAGGTAGAAAAAAGAGCAGTTCAGGAGGATGATTAGAGGGAAAAAAAAAAAAAAAAAAAAAAAAAAAAAAAAGGGGGGGGGGGGGGGTAGCAAACATTGGGTCGATTGAAGGCATAAACACATAAAATTCTACAGGAGACAGAAAATCAACAGATGATATGAAGTCAAATAGACAAATGTATAGATAGGTAAATAAAGTAAATGTTACTTTCGACAATAGGAAATTACAGTAATGATAAACGCATATGTAGGCTATAATAGAAATATCATACATGTGTAAACAAATCAATAATTCATGTAATAAGACATAAATAAATCAAGAATAGTAACCATAATCAAGCGCCGTTTTTCTTGATAGGAGAAGAGAGATACAAGCATGATACGGATAACAGTTGGAGAAAAGTGACAAATACAGACAGCAGATAAGAGCCAACCAAACAAACAGACGGGACAGAAAGACTGAGACAGAAAGAGAAAACAGAGAGACAGAGACAGACAGCAAGACAGATAGAGAAAGAAAGACAGAGACAAAGAGAGAGCGAGACAGCAAGCGAGCAAAGGAGGGAGAGAGAGAGAGAGAAGAGAGAGAGAGAGAGACACACACACACACACACACACAACACACAGACAGACAGAGACAGAGACAGAGAGAGAGAGCTGTACTCATTTAATTTTTTTCAACCGATGCTTATTTTTGATTTTATCCTATTGTTTGTTGTTGTTCTTTCTGAACTATTATTATTATTGATGAACTGACTATGCTTGCTGTATCAATGTATGTGTACATGTTTCCCACTATATGTCACTGTATGACATTATATAATGATCAATTCTAAGTGCAACGAGCATGCTTTGAACATGGACTGTTTGCTTTACAAACAAAACCATTGTTGTTATCATCATCAGTATTATTATTAGTAGTAGTAGTAGTGGTAGTGGTAGTAGTAGTAGTAGTAGCAGTAGTATATTGATATCATTATGATTATTATTATTATTGTTGTTGTTGTTTTGTTGTAATGAACATCATCATAATAATAATATAATAATTATAATAATAATTACAATATTTATATAGCGCAAAATCTTGATAAAATCAAATCTAAGCGCTGAAACAGACACACACGCACGCACGCACACGCACACGCGCGCACACACACACACACACACACACACACACACACACACACACACACACACACACACACACACACACACACACGCATGGCTATAAATGGGGAGAAAGAATAAAAGCAATGGAAAATTATAGAGAGCATATTATATACAATTATATATTACAATGTGATTCCCCTCCGAGTGGAGACAGGCTGCAGAGGGGGTTGAGTGAGTCAGGATTTTATGCAGAGGAGAAAAGGTGAGTTTTGAGAGCGGACTTGAAGGAGACAAAAGTAGGTTGCTGACGGACTGAGAGAGGAAGTTTGTTCCATCATCATTAGTTTTGGTATTATTATTGCTATTATCATTGTTATTATCATTATCTTTATTATCAACATCATTATCATTATCATCATCAATATTTTATCTCGTTCTTTTTCTTACTGTTATTATCAATGGGCACACAAAGGCGAACTGTTGGTGTGTTTCCCAACGAACAGATCAAAACCACACTTCCAAAGCGGCGGGTGGACCTTTTACACCGTGCAAAAACAAACAAACAAACAAAAACAAATGAAAGAAAGAGCAAGTTATCACACTGTAATTTGTTCGTGTGTCAATTCAATACACCTCAATGAAACATTACGTTTACTGTTGTTCCATGTTGTTTACGTGTTAAATTAAATTAATATTATTGTTCATTGTCTCGTCACATTATTCATTGCCTATGTTCACTGCGGGAAAAAAAAAATTTAAAACATACTTCAGATTACCTGATTCTATAAAATGTATTTAAACTCGGCCCAATAAGTTAAAAAATAAAAATAAAAAATAAAAAAAAAATCCTCCCCGGCGGGGAATTGAACCCCGGTCTCCCGCGTGACAGGCGGGGATACTGACCACTATACTACCGAGGAGCACAGTTATACTGTTGAAAAAGATTATTACATACACAGCTGGTTTCTTTCTTCTCGTGGACAATCGCTAGAAGTGGGTCTTGTCATGATCTACAATTACAGCATATATTCTGTACATGCGACTGCATCTTAAACCGAGCCGACGGCAGATTCGATGATAACTAATTGTTGAGTATTTTCTTTGTTCTTGTTTCGTATTATCGTTCCACGATTGGGGACTGTCTTGAAGATGAACAGTGTCATATTGGCCTATATCATATGATATAACTGAAGAGTTTACTCTGATAATAAATATCATATTGAATTATATTGGCTGTGGAAATATACACTGCTCATTTTTGCCAGGGCAGCCAGGAAATTCCCTACTCTTTTCGATTTTCAGCTGCAGTGGGTTTTTTAACGTGCGCAGATCAGAAGACACACGGGTCCGACTTGCTTTTCGTCCCCCGACTGGTGGGTACGGGGACGGGAGGGGGGGGGGGAGGGGGACAAGGGCAAAGAGAAAGAAGGAAATCACAGACGAAACAACAAAGGAAAAAGCATCTGTAAAGAAACACGTCACCCACTTTGGAAGCATAGAACGTTCCCACTGCAGGACCTACATAGCCTACTGACACACCGTTCTGGGAATGTGTCCCGGGCTGTTCCCCGACCCCCAGCATTCTGTCTTCTTTCCATTTTCCGCTCTTTAATTTATTTATTTGTTCATGTTTTTTATTTACTTTATTTCTTTCTTTATTTATTTATTTATTCATTTATTTATTTATTTATTCATTTATTTATTTATGCATTTTCCTTGCCTTGTCCTCCTCAAAGATGTCTGTTTCGTTCTGTATTTTAGACCAGAAAATTTGTTCTGTTGAGCAGAAGGTGTATTTGTCCGTTTGTCTGTCTGTTTGTTTGTTTGTTTGTTTGTTTGTTTTTGTTTTTCTGTCTGTTCATGCCACAGGAAGGGAGACAACTATTCTTTCCAGCTTTTAGGGCTCTGACAATTTTTCTGCATTTGCTTTGCTGAGTAGTCGGTCCCTGGCAGTCGATCTCTTTATACAACTCACAAACCAGAAGTCGGTCCCTGGCAGTCGATCTCTTTATACAACTCACAAACCAGAAGTCGGTCCCTGGCAGTCGATCTCTTTATACAACTCACAAACCAGAAGTCGGTCCCTGGCAGTCGATCTCTTTGTACAACTCACAAACCAGACAACAAAGGACGAAATACAAAACAAGTGTGACTGCCCGCGTTCAAGCAAACAGGAACCAGAAAAAAAACAAAAAACACGAAAAAAGAATCAGAACGCGTATTTACTTAAGACAAGACAGGCTCAAATTTTCGGCCAACATCCTGGGTTGTTCTTACAGCTTGGTTCCCCCACCCCCCTCCACCCCCTTTTCTCCACTTCCCTGGTATGTATTCCCGTTGGCCATATCACCTGAAGTGGGTGGTGACATAAAACAAGTTGGCCATATCACCTGAAGTGTGTGGTGACATAAAACAAGTTGGCCATATCACCTGAAGTGTGTGGTGACATAAAACAAGTTGGCCATATCACCTGAAGTGGGTGGTGATATAAAACAAGTTGGCCATATCACCTGAAGTGTAGTGTGTGGTGACATAAAACAAGTTGGCCATATCACCTGAAGTGTGTGGTGACATAAAACAAGTTGGCCATATCACCTGAAGTGGGTGGTGACATAAAACAAGTTGGCCATATCACCTGAAGTGTAGTGTGTGGTGACATAAAACAAGTTGGCCATATCACCTGAAGTGGGTGGTGACATAAAACAAGTTGGCTATATCACCTGAAGTGGGTGGTGACATAAAACAAGTTGGCCATATCACCTGAAGTGTGTGGTGACATAAAACAAGTTGGCCATATCACCTGAA
>JAPXFY010000031.1:44421565-44429065 GCA_030674185.1 Monoplex corrugatus
GTTTGGTTATCTTTTGTCATATGTTTGCTTGTTTGTTTATCTTCTGTCATATGTTTGCTTGTTTGGTTATCTTTTGTCATATGTTTGCTTGTTTGTTTATCTTCTGTAATATGTTTGCTTGTTTGTTTATCTTCTGTAATATGTTTGCTTGTTTGGTTATCTTTTGTCATATGTTTGCTTGTTTGTTTATCTTCTGTAATATGTTTGCTTGTTTGTTTATCTTCTGTAGTATGTTTGCTTGTTTGGTTATCTTCTGTAATATGTTTGCTTGTTTGTTTATCTTCTGTAATATGTTTGCTTGTTTGGTTATCTTTTGTCATATGTTTGCTTGTTTGTTTATCTTCTGTAATATGTTTGCTTGTTTGTTTATCTTCTGTCATATGTTTGCTTGTTTGGTTATCTTTTATCATGTTTGCTTGTTTGTTTATCTTCTGTAATATGTTTGCTTGTTTGTTTATCTTCTGTAGTATGTTTGCTTGTTTGGTTATCTTTTGTCATATGTTTGCTTGTTTATCTTCTGTAATATGTTTGCTTGTTTGGTTATCTTTTGTCATATGTTTGCTTGTTTGTTTATCTTCTGTAATATGTTTGCTTGTTTGTTTATCTTCTGTAGTATGTTTGCTTGTTTGGTTATCTTTTGTCATATGTTTGCTTGTTTGTTTATCTTCTGTAATATTGTTTGCTTGTTTGTTTATCTTCTGTAATGTTTGCTTGTTTGGTTATCTTTTGTGATATGTTTGCTTGTTTGTTTATCTTCTGTAATATGTTTGCTTGTTTGTTTATCTTCTGTAATATGTTTGCTTGTTTATCTTTTGTAATTTGTTTGCTTGTTTGTTTATCTTTTGTACTTTGTTTATCTTTTGTACTTTGCTTGTTTATCTTTTGTACTTTATCTTTTGTACTTTGCTTGTTTGTTTATCTTTTGTACTTTGTTTATCTTTTGTACTTTGTTTATCTTTTGTACTTTGCTTGTTTATCTTTTGTACTTTATCTTTTGTACTTTGCTTGTTTGTTTATCTTTTGTACTTTGTTTATCTTTTGTAATTTGTTTGCTTGTTTGTTTATCTTTTGTAAGTTTGCTTGTTTGTTTCTTTTGTAATTTGTTTATCTTTTGTAATTTGTTTATCTTTTGTACTTCATCTTTTGTAATTTGTTTGCTTGTTTATCTTTTGTAATTTGTTTATCTTTTGTAATTTGTTTATCTTTTGTACTTTGTTCATTTGTTTATCTTCAGTAACCCTAATGAATCATTGACAACTGAAAATGGTCAGGATAATACACATCTTTACAAAACACACAAACTAGCAGTGTTTTACATCTTGCAAGCGAGCCTCTGACGACATGATTAAAGGAAGGATTCATACAGACCTGTATTACAGACATCAAAATAAGAGCAGGAATGTCAAAACAGAAAATGATACAACTCAATAACATTTGGAAAGACTGCAGCATACCAACAACCTCTGAAATCAAAATTGTAAAATGTCTGATCTGGCCAGTAATGTTATATGACTGTGAAGCCTGGACATGCAGAAAGACAGATGAAAAAAGATCAAAGCAGCAAAGATGTGGTTATACAGGTGGCTTCTTACAGATATATGGATCAATAAAAGAACAAACGAAAGCATTTTATACAAACTAATAGTCCAAAATCAACTGCTGGCAGAAAACAACAGAAGAAAAATGAAATACATCAGCCATGCAACCTGCAACACTAATACAACCTAACGACAACAGTTTTACAAGGTAGAAGTAAGGTAAAGTTGAGGCCAAAGAAATCTGGGCATACCACTCACCACCTACATGAACAACATCACCAACACCACTGGTCTGAAGGTATATGAAGCAGCACAGAGAAGTCAAGACCGGAGTAAACAAAGGAGTATTGTTGTGATGTCTACTGCAGCGGCTAACATCGAACTCAATAACATTCAAGGGTGACAGGTTAACTATAGAGAACCATGCAAAACTCACACATCAGATATATGTTTTGAATAACCAAAGTGAATAGCTGACAACTGAATATGTTTAAGATAACTACAAATGTTTAGCAAAACAACCATGATCACAGAGCAATAGTTATAAGTGTTATAAGATGAAGTGAAGCAGCTGAAAAGGGAGTTGGCTAGATCTGATCAAGGAGATCAAAAGCGAATTCCATAAGGTTAAGACAGCCATATCTACTGCACATGTCTGATAATTAAATATATTAAGACATCCATCACAAGAGTGACTTGGCCTTGAGGCACACAACCATCTTGAATGTGTGGGTTTGAACCCAGTAGAGAAAAAAAAGTTGGCAGCAGACAGGCATTCAGGAATCATGACCTGGGTGTGGTTAGACACTTACTTAAGTGTAAGGAGTTTAAGATCAAAACACTTGTTTATGAGTGACTTCTCTGACAATCTTCTGTTCAAAACACTTGTTTATGAGTGACTTCTCTGACAATCTTCTGTTCAAAACACTTGCTTATGAGTGACTTCTCTGACAATCTTCTGTTCAAAACACTTGTTTATGAGTGACTTCTCTGACAATCTTCTGTTCAAAACACTTGCTTATGAGTGACTTCTCTGACAATCTTCTGTTCAAAACACTTGCTTATGAGTGACTTCTCTGACAATCTTCTGTTCAAAACACTTGCTTATGCGCGACTTCTCTGACAATCTTCTGTTCAAAACACTTGCTTATGAGCGACTTCCCTATCTTCTGTTCAAAACACTTGCTTATGCGCGACTTCTCTGACAATCTTCTGTTCAAAACACTTGCTTATGCACGACTTCTCTGATAATCTTCTGTTCAAAACACTTGCTTATGCACGACTTCTCTGATAATCTTCTGTTCAAAACACTTGCTTATGCACGACTTCTCTGATAATCTTCTGTTCAAAACACTTGCTTATGCACGACTTCTCTGATAATCTTCTGTTCAAAACACTTGCTTATGCGCGACTTCTCTGACAATCTTCTGTTCAAAACACTTGCTTATGCACGACTTCTCTGATAATCTTCTGTTCAAAACACTTGCTTATGCGCGACTTCTCTGACAATCTTCTGTTCAAAACACTTGCTTATGCGTGACTTCTCTGACAATCTTCTGTTCAAAACACTTGCTTATGCACGACTTCTCTGACAATCTTCTGTTCAAAACACTTGCTTATGCGTGACTTCTCTGACAATCTTCTGTTCAAAACACTTGCTTATGAGCGACTTCTCTATCTTCTGTTCAAAGCACTTGTTTATGAGTGACTTCTCTGACAATCTTCTGTTCAAAGCACTTGTTTATGAGCGACTTCCCTATCTTCTGTTCAAAACACTTGTTTATGAGTGACTTCTCTGACAATCTTCTGTTCAAAGCACTTGCTTATGTGCGACTTCTCTGACAATCTTCTGTTCAAAACACTTGCTTATGAGTGACTTCTCTGACAATCTTCTGTTCAAAACACTTGCTTATGAGCGACTTCTCTATCTTCTGTTCAAAACACTTGCTTATGCGTGACTTCTCTGACAATCTTCTGTTCAAAACACTTGCTTATGAGTGACTTCTCTGACAATCTTCTGTTCAAAACACTAGCTTATGCGACTTCTCTGACAATCTTCTGTTCAAAACACTTGTTTATGAGTGACTTCTCTGACAATCTTCTGTTCAAAACACTTGCTTATGAGTGACTTCTCTGACAATCTTCTGTTCAAAACACTTGCTTATGAGCGACTTCTCTGACAATCTTCTGTTCAAAACACTTGTTTATGAGCGACTTCTCTGACAATCTTCTGTTCAAAACACTTGTTTATGAGCGACTTCTCTGACAATCTTCTGTTCAAAACACTTGTTTATGAGTGACTTCTCTGACAATCTTCTGTTCAAAGCACTTGCTTATGAGCGACTTCTCTGACAATCTTCTGTTCAAAACACTTGTTTATGAGCGACTTCTCTGACAATCTTCTGTTCAAAACACTTGCTTATGAGCGACTTTTCTGACAATCTTCTGTTCAAAACACTTGCTTATGCGCGACTTCTCTGACAATCTTCTGTTCAAAACACTTGTTTATGCGCGACTTCTCTGACAATCTTCTGTTCAAAACACTTGTTTATGCGTGACTTCTCTGACAATCTTCTGTTCAAAACACTTGTTTATGAGCGACTTCTCTGACAATCTTCTGTTCAAAACACTTGCTTATGAGCGACTTCTCTGACAATCTTCTGTTCAAAACACTTGTTTATGAGCGACTTCTCTGACAATCTTCTGTTCAAAACACTTGCTTATGCGCGACTTCTCTGACAATCTTCTGTTCAAAACACTTGCTTATGAGCGATTTCTCTGACAATCTTCTGTTCAAAACACTTGCTTATGAGCGACTTCCCTATCTTCTGTTCAAAACACTTGTTTATGAGCGACTTCCCTATCTTCTGTTCAAAACACTTGTTTATGAGCGACTTCACTATCTTCTGTTCAAAACACTTGCTTATGCGCGACTTCTCTGACAATCTTCTGCTGTCCAGTTCTGCCTAAAGTGTCTTGTTATTGCCATAATTTATTGCCATGATTTGAGTCCTTTTCTCACACTGGACAAAGCTGCAGGGAAGTTTCAGTCTTTTTCTCCTAATTTTTGTATTTGGTGTTTGTTTCTTTGTGATCTTACATTTGACAAAGGTCAGTTAGCCAAAAATTTGCGCCTGTCTTGTCTGGTTGTATTAAGTACGTGTTCTTATTCGTTTTTCATGTTTTCTTCTGGTTCCTGTTTGCTTGAAAGCAGGCAGTCACATTCGTTTTAGATTATATAAATCTGAGTAATGAGCAAGATCTATCACCCAGCCAGCTGATGCAAGTCACAATTAACATCCAAGACACAAAATTCATGACAAAATACTCTGAGGCAACACACACTCACACACACACACACACACACACACACACACACACACACACACACACACACACACACACCACACACACACACACACACACACACACACACACACACACACACACACACACACCAGGCACCACATTTTCTTTGCTGAATGCTCACAGAAAACTGCTTGCAAATTCACTGTTTTGTAGCTGCCAAAAAGACACACCAACACAGCACACTGATTTCTGTTCATATGAATACATCAAACATGAATCATTAAAGTCCTTCGTCACTAAAGTCACTTCCAAGGTCATCCAATGTCATCATTGCAGGGTCAAGGTCATCACCCATGGCTTGTTTGAAAGCAGCAGCATCCTCTGCACAAGACTGCGGTGCAACACTGGAATTATTCATTGGTTTACGTTTCACAGTGGTTGACTTTACGCTGGCTGGTGCGAGTTTCTTAACATTTGGAGTGATGCTGGGATTTTTCCTCACTGTCGTAGATGTGTTTGTGGTGTGTGTAGATCCAGGCTGTTTTGGGTTGAGAATGGATGGGTGGGATTTTTCAGCTTCCATTTTTCGCTTCTTGCGTTTAGAGTCCTCATCATCACTGCTAGAGCTGCTTTCGGAAAGAGCCACCTCATCTCTCAGGACAATTCTTTTCTGCTGCCCTTGTGTTTGTTTCTTGTTGTGAGGTAGACCTACGTTAGTCACACGCCCTCCTCTCCCACGGCCCCCTTGACCTCTGACTCCTCTACCTCTACCGCTGCCTGCTTTATCCTCAGTTCTCCCAGCACTAGATTTATCTCCCCTAACTGCAGACCTACCTCCCCTTGTCTCAGACTTACCTCCTCTGATTTCAGATTTACCACCCTTTGTTCTGGAAGTGCTTGTAGCTTCCTCCTGTGATGTCTGTGCACTAGATTTACCTCCCATTTTCCCCCTGCCTGCCCCTCGACCCTGACCTCGACCCCGACCCCGACCCCTGGATTTGGAAAGAATCTGGTTGGCTTTTTGGATGACGCTTTCACCAGGTCTAGGTGAAGCTGGTTCAGACTTACCTCCCATTTTCCCCCTGCCTGCCCCTCGACCCTGACCTCGACCCCGACCTTGACCCCGACCCCTGGATTTGGAAAGAATCTGGTTGGCTTTTTGGATGACGCTTTCACCAGGTCTAGGTGAAGCTGGTTCAGACTCCTCCGACTCTGACCCGGATGAGGATCCTGACTCTGACCCCGACTCTGATTCGGATTCGGATTCGGATTCTGAGCTGCCTTTTCCCTGAAACTTGTCCAAGGCCTGTTGCAGACGTTTGCTCTTGACTGGTTTTGGTGCTACAAAGTTCTCTGGCTGGAAGTAGGTGTGGATTCTTCCCTGACTCTGTAACACATTAAGGAGACACAGACTGAACAAAGGATTTTCCTTTTTCTTGTTTGTTTGTGTGTTTGTTGCTGCCGCATTCTCCTTTGACTCCTGCACCCTGTCCACAGCATCCTGCATTGTCAACCACACCAGCAAAGCAAAACCTTAACCGTTTGACTCCCTCACCCTATCACCCTATCTGAATAGTGTGAGGGAGTCAAATGGTAAAGTTCTCAGGAAGCTGGTGGATAGGGTAAGGGAGTTCAAGGGTGAAGTTTTTGCAGTTGGTGGGATAGGGTGCAGGGGTCAAAGGGTTAATGACCATGGAATCTGGGACAATTTTGACAATGCTATGGTGATGATGATGGGAATGATAATCATGATGCTATGGAGTTCCATTCTGTACTAGGACTGCATGACAGAGCTGTACTCTATGCTTATTTACGTAATATATCCTGGTGTCAACCAGGTCCTCATCTGTTTCACTGTCGGCGTCACCGGGTTCGGTATTGGCCGCTGCACATCTGGATGCCACCGTATCCCTCCAGACTGCTCTATCTGCACTTTTGTGGACAATTTCTTGAATATTTAGGCCACTGATGTTGGTTATGTTCTCGATGTATGAGATTGGAGGTCTGCCTTTCTTCCTTTTTGCCTCTGTTTTTCCTTGAAAGATGGTTGCCATGAGGTCCGTGTTCTTGTTCCGTGACACATGGCCAATTTATTTTAGTCTTTTCTTGTTGATGTCTGCAAGTAGTTTTCTGGCAGTATCAAGCTCTTCCTTGACACTTTCATTAGTTCTTTTGTCTGTCCATTTGACACGTAGTAGTCTCCTATAAAACCACATCTCTGCTGCCTCGATTCTTCTGCAGTGAGTTTTTCTCAGAGACCAGGCTTTGCAGCAATAAATCATGACTGGCCAGATCCAAGAGATAATAAAACCTGGGATGCTGGTCTGTAGACCTGAACAATACCTTCAATGATGCATCCATGATGTGGATGACACTCAACTGTGTGATCACAGTCTTTCCCAGTGAGCCCATAGCACACTCATACCGATCCATTTGAGACTGAAAAGTCTTGTGATGATTTTGATTGCTGTGATTTGAACCCACAACCTTCCAGTCAGCAGTCCACAGCAATAGCCACAGCACCATGGCCATTAGGACCAGGACTCATTTTGGTACGGTGCAAAACGAACACATTTTGGCAGATGACAATGTGAAAACCCCAAATCAAATTGACAGAAAAGAATTAGACTAATATTCAAACAGCAAGTTCATG
>JAPXFY010000031.1:44434065-44436565 GCA_030674185.1 Monoplex corrugatus
GTCCACACTCAAACACACTCATTCATGCATGCATACATGCAAGCACACACACACTCTCTCTCCCTCTCTCTCTCTCTCTCACACACACACACCTGCACACTCTCCACCCAGCCTTTCCTTTTCTCACACACATGGTATATCCATGCTCTCCCTCTTTCTCCTGTACACTCTCTCTCTCCCGCACATTCTCTCTTTTCCCCTAGTCTCTCTCTCATGCACATGCTATAAACTTTCTCTTTTCTCTCTCCCCTCCCCTCTCTCTCACTCTCTCCTGCACACTCTCTTTCCCCCTAGCCTCTCTCTCTCTCTCATGCACATGCTATAAACTCTCTCTCTCTTTTCCCACTAGCCTCTCTCTTTCTTCTGCAAACTCTTTCTCCCTAGCCTCTCTCTTTCTCATGCGCATGCTATAAACTCTCTCTCTCTCCCTCTCTCTCTCTCTCTCCTGCACACTCTCTTTCCCCCTAGCCTCTCTCTTTCTCATGCGCATGCTATAAACTCTCTGTCTCAAACATACCTAAAATCTTTCAGCCCTTCCAGCTCCTCCCCAGGGAACTCTGCCATCACCTCCATGGCTCTCACAGGACCCACCCCGGGTATACCTGGAGTGTAGTCACTGCCACACAGCAGTGCTATGTTGATCAGCTTGCTCCGATCCAGACCTGTACATCAGTGAAGGGACAAAGTTATATGTGACGTAGCACTGGAAAACCCAGCTAAAGACGCAGCCAGGCAGCCATAGGGACAAAGTTATGTGTGATGCAGCACTGTAAAACCCAGCTAAAGACGCAGCCAGCCAGCCATAGGGACAAAGTTATGTGTGATGCAGCACTGTAAAACCCAGCTAAAGACACAACCAGCCAGCCATAGGGACAAAATTATGTGTGATGCAGCACTGTAAAAGCCAGCTAAAGACACAACCAGCCAGCCATAGGGACAAAGTTATGTGTGATGCAGCACTGTAAAACCCAGCTAAAGACACAACCAGCCAACCATAGGGACAAAGTTATGTGTGATGCAGCACTGGAAAACCCAGCTAAAGACACAACCAGCCAGCCATAGGGACAAAGTTATGTGTGATGCAGCACTGTAAAACCCAGCTAAAGACACAATCAGCCAGCCATAGGGACAAAGTTATGTGTGATGCAGCACTGTAAAACCCAGCTAAAGACACAACCAGCCAGCCATAGGGACAAAGTTATGTGTGATGCAGCACTGTAAAACCCAGCTAAAGACACAACCAGCCAACCATAGGGACAAAGTTATGTGTGATGCAGCACTGGAAAACCCAGCTAAAGACACAACCAGCCAGCCATAGGGACAAAGTTATGTGTGATGCAGCACTGTAAAACCCAGCTAAAGACACAATCAGCCAGCCATAGGGACAAAGTTATGTGTGATGCAGCACTGTAAAACCCAGCTAAAGACACAACCAGCCAGCCATAGGGACAAAGTTATGTGTGATGCAGCACTGTAAAACCCAGCTAAAGACACAACCAGCCAGCCATAGGGACAAAGTTATGTGTGATGCAGCACTGTAAAACCCAGCTAAAGACACAACCAGCCAGCCATAGGGACAAAGTTATGTGTGATGCAGCACTGTAAAACCCAGCTAAAGACACAACCAGCCAACCATAGGGACAAAGTTATGTGTGATGCAGCACTGTAAAACCCAGCTAAAGACGCAGCCAGCCAGCCATAGGGACAAAGTTATGTGTGATGCAGCACTGTAAAACCCAGCTAAAGACACAATCAGCCAGCCATAGGGACAAAGTTATGTGTGATGCAGCAATGTAAAACCCAGCTAAAGACACAACCAGCCAACCATAGGGACAAAGTTATGTGTGATGCAGCACTGTAAAACCCAGCTAAAGACGCAGCCAGCCAGCCATAAGGACAAAGTTATGTGTGATGCAGCACTGTAAAACCCAGCTAAAGACACAACCAGCCAACCATAGGTAAGGCTGAACACAGCTGAATAGGTTCTATATCATGACCACTGAGATTTTTCCTTACTTTGAATCTTTTACATTTAATTAATTTCCCAAATCTGTATGGCTCAAAGCACCTTAAAAAGCTATAATTTTTTTCTCTCAGTTTTATGAGCTTGTTATTCCCCTTGTCCAAAATTTGCTTACCAAGTTTCAATGTGTCTTGAAAACAAAAGCATAACAGATAATTTTTTTCCGCCTTTTTGCGGGTTACATAATTTTTTTTCAGATTAATCTATAAAATTTCAAAATTTCAAAATGAAATTAAAAATTCAGGAATGAAAATTTTGTACTTTAGCCTGATTTTTTTATGTTGGTACATACAGAACTTAGCTTTTAAAAAATGAAAATGGCAACATCCTTTATTTCTATCCAGTTGATGTCAGAAGAGTATAACTGTGTAATGGTGGAGGGTGGGAGAGACTTGGGGTGGTAGGGGAAGTGTGGTGGTATGTAGTGTGTGTAGTGTGAGTGTATCTGTGGTGTATGTGGTTTTGTGTTTGTGGTGC
>JAPXFY010000031.1:44439065-44486565 GCA_030674185.1 Monoplex corrugatus
GGCTATAACCATTTCAAGATGTATCACATAAAGCCTTGCTGACAGAGCCATATCAGGTTTATAACCATTTCAAGATGTATCACTTAAAGCCTTGCTGACAGAGCCATATCAGGGCTATAACCATTTCAAGATGTATCACTTAAAGCCTTGCTGACAGAGCCATATCAGGTTTATAACCATTTCAAGATGTATCACTTAAAGCCTTGCTGACAGAGCCATATCAGGGCTATAACCATTTCAAGATGTATCACTTAAAGCCTTGCTGACAGAGCCATATCAGGGCTATAACCATTTCAAGATGTATCACTTAAAGCCTTGCTGACAGAGCCATATCAGGGCTATAACCATTTCAAGATGTATCGCTTAAAGCCTTGCTGACAGAGCCATATCAGGTTTATAACCATTTCAAGATGTATCACTTAAAGCCTTGCTGACAGAGCCATATCAGGGCTATAACCATTTCAAGATGTATCACATAAAGCCTTGCTGACAGAGCCATATCAGGTTTATAACCATTTCAAGATGTATCACTTAAAGCCTTGCTGACAGAGCCATATCAGGGCTATAACCATTTCAAGATGTATCACATAAAGCCTTGCTGACAGAGCCATATCAGGTTTATAACCATTTCAAGATGTATCGCTTAAAGCCTTGCTGACTGAGCCATATCAGGGCTATAACCATTTCAAGATGTATCACTTAAAGCCTTGCTGACTGAGCCATATCAGGTTTATAACCATTTCAAGATGTATCACTTAAAGCCTTGCTGACTGAGCCATATCAGGTTTATAACCATTTCAAGATGTATCGCTTAAAGCCTTGCTGACTGAGCCATATCAGGGCTATAACCATTTCAAGATGTATCGCTTAAAGCCTTGCTGACAGAGCCATATCAGGGCTATAACCATTTCAAGATGTATCACTTAAAGCCTTGCTGACTGAGCCATATCAGGTTTATAACCATTTCAAGATGTACACTACAACTTGCTCAAAATAAAAACAACTGACAAAGAAAATTAAGTACACATGTCAATGCATTCATGCACATAATCTAAGGATATGCCCCTGGCACTGACCACTCCATCCAATTTATCACCAAAGGATTCAAAAACACAAACCTGAACACAAATGTAAACATAACTACGGACACTAAAACAAAAACACAAACCTGAACACAAATGTAAACATAACTACGGACACTAAAACAAAAACACAAACCTGAACACAAATGTAAACATAACTACGGACACTAAAACAAAAACACAAACCTGAACACAAATGTAAACATAACTACAGACACTAAAACAAAAACACAAACCTGAACACAAATGTAAACATAACTACGGACACTAAAACAAAAACACAAACCTGAACACAAATGTAAACATAACTACGGACACAAACCAGCCTAAATAACTCGAAACTGCTGTTGCACATCACATTTCCTTACAGCCAAAAATGCAATCAAGGCATATACCAATTATCAATCTTAGGACAAAGTATGTAAGGCTTTATAGAACACATTCAAGTGAATTCAACTTGCCCCTCTCCTGAAACACCCCAGCATTCCCACCAGCACTAAGGCGAAACTCATCAACGCCATTTTTCTACCAACGCTGACATACCAGTGCCAGACATGGTCCCTAACTAAAGTCCTCGAGAGAAAACTGGTCACCTGTGAAATGAAATGCCTGAGGAAAGCAGTAAACAAGACAAGGCGGGACAAGATCAGAAATGAGGTGATACGAGACATGGTAGGAGCAACACCAATCCTACAACACATCGAACATATGAGGATCAAGTGGTTCGGACACCTCACACGTATGCCCCTAAACCAACCAGCTCTTCAGGCATACAACACCAGATCCTCTGGCTGGAGAGCCAGAGGAAGACCAAGACGACGATGGAGCGACTCCATGGCAGACACCCTCAGATCTCACGAGATGTCCCTTCTCCAGGCCACCCGCCTTGCTGCTGACAGATGACTGTATCTCCCCGCGACGCCCACTGGTACAAGCGGAAGGTAAAAGTAAAGTAAGTAAGTATTCAAGTGAATGGATCTGCAAGGCACAAAATGATCAAAAGAGATGACAGAAAGCAAAGGAACAAGGCAGAAACAAAGAGAGTGACGGAAGAGAAGAAATTTGTAGCACAGAATTTCCAGAAGGTGGGGGATACTATTTATATTGAAAGAGCCCTCGGCATCCCCACAGAGGAACAAAACAGTCAAAAACAGACACACAAATAAACATCAGTATTCTATCCAACCTCCCCCTTCTCAGCACTCACCAAAACGATGCCAGACAGCGTCAGCCGAGTAAAACTCCACATACTTGGTGTTGTTGAAGAAGTTCTTGTACACATGGCTAGCACCGAAGAGCCAGGCATCGCTGTCATCGGTGATAGTGCCCTGGGTCATTCCTATCAGCTCCAGCTGTGCGCACTGAGCCTCTGCTTCCATAGGACTCACCACGTAGGGCACACCGAACAGTTGCAGCAGCTCCTGAACATCAAGGTCAGGGTCAGTGAAAGGTCCAAGTTGAATGAGTGTTCTTGTTTCCCATATGTACACAAATCGGCCAAGCCAAAACAGCATTCAATAAGATGAAAAAAGCATTCTTATCAACAAATGCCTATCAATTAACATCAGGAAGAGAGTTCTTGAATATTATATAGAACTGATAATGTTATATGGTTGTGAGGCGTGGACAGTCAACAAGCAAAGCCAGAGCAACATTGAGGCAGCCGAGATGTGGTTTCTAAAAAGAATGTTGAGAGTTCCATGGACAGCAAAGAAAACAAATGAGACCATCTTGATGGAGACAGACACAAGAAGATCATTGATAAGGAAGATTAGGAAAAGACAAGCAACACTGATAGGACATTTTATGAGGGAAGAGAAATAAGAGCACCTGGTCACAACAGGAAAGCTGGAGCGAAAGAGAGCACCAGGTAGACCCAGGGAGAAAATATTGGATGGACTTGCAGGGTGGCTGAGGACAGACAGGGTGGAAGATGTACTTGCAGTGACAAGGGATAGATTTGTATGGAGGGCCATGATCACCAACACCAGACAGCAGGATACATGATGATGATGATGATGATGATGATGATGATGATGATGATGATGATGATGATACAGCTGTTCTTCTTCTTCATTCTTTCTATTTGGGTTTCCCTGTTGTCTGCCTTTCCCTTTGTTATGTTTTAAAAATGGTGTTGCTTGTTTGTTTCTTTCTTTCTAATTCCCTCCTATTTTCGGGGGGAAGGGGAGGGAGGTTGTCTCTCAGTTACTTTCCTCTATAATAACTTCTATGCTGTGTTTTTTTTTCTATCTATTCTGCCTGATGGAGGTCTTGTCTCTATGAGCACTTTCTGTGTGCACTGTGGAAGAGTTGTTTACCCACAAACATAAGGGAGGCACAGGTTATTTGTCATTTATATTCGTAATGCAGTCACCACATTGTTTATGACGCTTACCGTAATTGCTTGCTCACACAAACCAAAACAAAACAGAGAACACACACACACACACACACACACATGTGCGCGAGCAACACACACACACACACACATGCACCCACACACACACACACCCACACATGCACACACACACAAACACACACACATGCGCGCACACACACCAAACCACCCTTTACATCAACCACACACACACAAATGCACACAAACACACAAACACCAAACCTCCCTATACATCAACCATACACACACACACACACACACACACACATACACAAACACAAACCACCCTTTACATCAATCACACACACACAAATGCACACAAACACAAACACCAAACCCCCTATACATCAATCAACACACACACACACACACCAACACAAACACCAAACCACCCTTTACATCACACACCACACACACAACACACAACAAACCTCCCTATACACAACATACCACACCACACCACACACACACACCACACATACACAACACCAACCCACCCACACACACACACACAAACACACACAACACACATACAACACAAACACCAAACCTCCCTTTACATCAACACACACACACACAACACACACCACCACAACACACACACACACACAACACACCACCCCACCACACCAACACAAAACACACACAACACACAACTACACCAACTCCACACACACACCACACACACACACACACACACACACCAAACCTCCCTTACATCACCACACCACACACACACCACACACACACACACACACACACACACACACACACACACACACCAAACCTCCTTTACATCAACCACACACACACACACACACCACCACACCACACACACACACACACACACCAACCTCCCTTTACATCAACCACACACACACACACACACACACCACACACACACACACCCACCAACCAACACACACACACACACAACACCAACCTCCCTACTAACCATCAACACACACACACACACACACACACACACACACCCCACACACACCAACCTTTACATCAACCACCACACACACACACACACCCAACTCCTTTACATCAACCACCAACACACACACACACACACAACACCACACACACACACACCAACAACACACACACACCAACCTCCCTTACATCAACCACACACCACACACACCACACACACACACACACACACACACACACACACACACACACACACACACACACACACACACACACAAACCTCCCTTTACATCAACCACACACCACACACACACACACACACACACACACACACACCACACACACAACACACACACACACACACAACAACAAACCTCCCTTTACATCAACCACACACACACACACACACACACACACACACACACACACACACACACACACACACACACACACCAACCACCCTTTACATCAACACACACACACCACAACACACCCACACATACACACACACCACCCACACACACCAAACACCCCTTTACATCAACCACACACACACACACACCCACACACACACACAACCACACACCACACCAACACCACCCACACCAACACACACACACAAACACCCTTTAACACCACCACACCTCACAACACTCAACCACACACACACACACACACAACACACACACACCAAACCTCCCTTTAAACAACCACACACACACACACACACACACACACCAAACACCCTTTACACAACCACCCACCCACCCCCACACACAACACACCACCAAACCACCCTTTACATCAACCACCCACACCACTCTCACACACACACCACACACACCAAACACCCTTACATCAACCACCCACCCATCACACACACACACACCAAACACCCTTTACATCAACCACCACCACTCTCACCACACACACACCACACACACCACACACCACCCTTACTACACACACCACCCACCCACTCCCACACCAACACACACACACCACACACCACACACACACACACACACACACACACACACACACACACTCACTCCACACCACACACACACACACACACACATACTCACACACACAACTCACACACACACCACTCACTCACACACACACACACACACACACACACACACACACACACACACACACACACACACCACACACACACACCCTTTACATTAACCACCCACCCACTCTCACTCACACACACAAACACACACACACACACACACACACACACACACACACACCACACACCCTTTACATTAACCACCCACCCACTCCACTCACACCACACACACACACACACACACACACACACACACACACACACACACACACACACACACACCACACACCACACACACCACAACAACCCTTACCCCTCCCCCAACACACACACAAACACGATGATCACCTGAGCCTCCAGACTGATCTGTTCAGTCACAGACTTCCCCAACCTGGCTTGACGACCACGCTCCAATGTCAAGGCCTTTCGTTCTGTGCTCAGGTCTCGCTGGAGGTCATACAGGTCAGTCTGTAAGGAGAAAATTAAAAGTCAGGAATTCAGTACAATTAACCCTTTGACTCCCAGAACCTGTGTACCTTTCCACCAGCATCCTGCATTTGCTAGCAAAGCAAAACTTAACCTTTTGACTCCTGCACCCTGTCCACCAGCATCCTGCATTGTCAACCATGCTAGCAAAGCAAAAACTTAACCCTTTGACTTCTGCACCCTGTCCACCAGCATCCTGCATTGTTAACCATGCTAACAAAGCAAAAACGTAACCCTTTGACTCCTATAGGATAGGGTGAGAAGGTCAAAGAGGTAAGTTTTTGCAGTTGGTAGATAGGGTGCAGGAGTCAAAGGGTTAAGAAACCCATAAATGTGATGGACAAATGAATGGAATGTTGCACTGACATAAAATAAATCACATGCCTAAGTTTAACTTTAACCTCATGTCAGCTAGTTTTTTTTTTTTTTCATAATCTTTTTCCTGATAAAGCCGTGAAATCATGACTTAATATCTCCAGTTCAATCCAAGCCCACAATATTAACACTGGCCTGTTTGCTGATTGTCTTAACCCTTTGACTCCTGCATCCTGTCCACCAGCATCCTGCATTAACCACGCTAGCAAAGCAAAAACTTAACCCTTTGACTCCCGCACCCTGTCCACCAGCATCCTGCATTGTTAATCATGCTAGCAAAGCAAAAACTTAACCCCTTGACTCCTGCACCTTGTCCACCAGCATCATGCATTGTTAACCATGCTAGCAAAGCAAAAACTTAACCCTTTGACTCCCGCACCCTGTCCACCAGCATCCTGCATTGTTAATCATGCTAGCAAAACAAAAACTTAACCCTTTGACTCCTGCACCCTGTCCACCAGCATCCTGCATTGTTAACCACGCTAGCAAAGCAAAAACTTAACCCTTTGACTCCTGCACCCTGTCCACCAGCATCCTGCATTGTTAACCACGCTAGCAAAGCAAAAACTTAACCCTTTGACTCCTGCACCCTGTCCACCAGCATCCTGCATTGTTAACCACGCTAGCAAAGCAAAAACTTAACCCTTTGACTCCTGCACCCTGTCCACCAGCATCCTGCATTGTTAACCATGCTAGCAAAACAAAAACTTAACCCTTTGACTCCTGCACCCTGTCCACCAGCATCCTGCATTGTTAACCATGCTAGCAAAGCAAAAACTTAACCCTTTGACTCCTGCACCCTGTCCACCAGCATCCTGCATTGTTAACCATGCTAGCAAAGCAAAACTTAACCCTTTGACTCCTGCACCCTGTCCACCAGCATCCTGCATTGTTAACCATGCTAGCAAAGCAAAAACTTAACCCTTTGACTCCTGCACCCTGTCCACCAGCATCCTGCATTGTTAACCATGCTAGCAAAACAAAAACTTAACCCTTTGACTCCTGCACCCTGTCCACCAGCATCATGCATTGTTAACCATGCTAGCAAAGCAAAAACTTAACCCTTTGACTCCTGCACCCTGTCCACCAGCATCATGCATTGTTAACCATGCTAGCAAAGCAAAAACTTAACCCTTTGACTCCATCATCCTATCCACCAGTTTCCTGCAGGAAATAAAGCAATATCCACGAAAGTATTACATGACAATGCTTGGGCAGTCTTAGCAGAAGAAAAGAAAGTTTGAGAGATTGAAGTTTGACTCCATCATCCTATCCACTGGTTTCCTGCAGGGTGGACAGGGTGAGTGAGTCAAAGGACAAAGTTTTTGCAGTTGGTGGATAGCATGTGGGAGTCAAACAGTTCATGTTTTCATCACTGTCACCACAATGTCAGCATACTGTTCCATGGGTCATTCTCCCCCCACCCCATTTCAGGACCTTGCCAGCACATGGGGTTTTGTGCAAGCTCAGAGTGCCTGCCAGATCACATAATTGCTGGCTGATTTGGGTGGAGCATATATGGAACTTTCCGAGCACAATGAATCCCTCTTGAACAAGCTCTAATCTCTTTAACTTTCTGTTCTGCTAAGACTGTGCGAGTTTTGTCATGTAATACTTTCATGCATATCATTTTATTTTTGAACCAGGAACTGTAACAGGCCAAAAACCCAGCTGTTATTGTATACCTGTCCCTCTTTATTTGTCTCTGAAGGCTTTAAAAAAAACTTTCTAGGACTATCACACTTAGGGAGGTTTCCTCTGTGTCCACTTTTTCTTTTATCCCATTTTCTATGTCACCTCAGAGGCCACAAAAGCTGGCACAGTTTTCACAATATGATGACGATGACGATGATGAGGTTGATAACATGATGGTATGGAGTTCCATCTAGGATTGAGACTGTGTGACAGGGCTGTACTCTACACTTACTATCATAACATATCCTGGCATCAACCAGGCCCAAGAGATACAGACACCTGCAATGCTGGTCAGAATATTTCAGCAGCACCATCAATGACACATCCGTGAAGTGGAGGAGACTCGACTGTGTGGTCCTAATCTTCCCAATGAGTCTATAGCAATTAGCATGCTCAAGTCTGGGTAGGAGCTGGCAGGAGCAAAAAAATCCCACAATGATTTTTGAAGGGATTGATGGGGATTCAAACCCACAGCCTTCCAGTTGGTAGTCCGTTGCGCTAACCACTACACCCCAGTGGTTCAACGGGCTGGAAGACAGAGACAGCAGAGCACTGTGGAGCGTGAACGGGGCAGAGTGAGACAAAGTACACCACTGTTGGCCGTCCACTGCATCCTGAAATATCTCCAATCATCTTGACTTTTGTCTTGCCATAGTGCTCAGATATAAAGGAACGAGAGTGAGGCTGACGACCTTTGCTCGTCTCTCCCTCACTTCAATCAAAGTTAAGCGCAAGTCACAACTTCAAACAGAAGTGCACAAGGCATGAGCAACCTCCGCTTCCACAGCCCTACATGTGGGTAAGCTTTCCTGGCCCCGATTGGCCTCACCAGCCACCTCCAGACCCATAATCGCCATTCCCCTTGTCAAAATTGAAGTCGTGGCCTTCTTCAACAGCAAAGAACGAACAACAACAAAAACAACAACAAAACACACCATGGTGACTGGTTCTGAAGTCTGATATTAAATCAAGAGAGATCGACAGCAGTGGGACAACTCTATGCCCACTGCACCCAGTCTGACATCAATTATCTGGCAGACTCCTTCAGCCTGCACAACACCTGTGTCTGGTAACGTCTGGAAATGGAAGGCGGGGTGGGGGGATGGGGGGTGGACAGGATCTATGATCTATGTGTGGGAGCAGTAAAACGAACTAGGCTCAAACCCATATCAGTCAGAAAGGTAGATACTCAAACTGTACACTATCCAGTACCAAGCTCTTCCCAAAGTTCTTTAGGATTGTTATTGTTACTGTTATTGTTATTTTTGTTTAAAGCCCAGCCGACTGCTTAGAGCCATGTCAGGGCTATAACCACTTCAAAACACACAATACTTCAACAGGTAAAAAAGGAAAAGAAAAGACAGTACACATATCAATACATTCACGCACATAATCCAAGAAGATGCCCTTGGCATTGACCATTTCGTCCAATTTATCACACAGGGAATTTAAAAAAACCTAACCTGAACACAAATTGAAACATAACTAAAGACACTAAAATTTACCAAAAAATGGGTCAAAAGTACCTAAAATTGCTTCTGCATATCTCATTTCCCCAGAGCCAAAAATGTACTTAATACAATCATGTACTCAATTACTAATTCTAAGAGAGTGTGTAAGACTTTATCGAACACATACAGGTGAATGGACCATTAAGGCAGAAAATGATAGGAAGAAACGATAGAAAGCAAAGGAACAAGACAGAAACAAAGAGAGTGACAGAAAAGAGGAAATTTCTAGCACAGAATTTCCAGAAGATGGGGATACTATTTATGCTGAAAGAGCCCCGGCAACCCCACAGGGGGGTTTCTTTAGAATTGTAAGTTTGACTTGATCATACACCAGACACACACACATATACACAACACACACACTACACACACACACACACACACACATACACACACACACACACACACACACACACACACACATACACACACACACACACACACACACACATACACACACACACACACACACACACATATACACACACACACATACACACACACACACACATACACACACACATACACACAAACACACACACATACACACACACACACACACACACAAATACACACACACACACACACACACACACACACATATACATAACAAAAGGAATTACCAGGGAGTCCACTTCTTTGGTAAAGACGGCCGTCCCTCCATCCTTACTGGATTCCATTGAAAGTCGTCTCCCTTGGCTACCACTATCAACAGCCTTCTCTATCGGTGCCCTGAATAATGGAAACGGTTCTCTCTCCATTTCTCCACCATCCGGTTGACTAAAATCATCATCGTCATCAACTTTCTCTTCAGGATTATCCTCTTCACTGTCTTTACTTTCCATTCTTTGCATGTGGGACTCTGGAAATTTATTTGTATCGCCTTCATCCGTAGTTGTCGCCTGTAGCTCGCCGCTGTTCCCTGGAACGCTGGCACCATCGCTTGGCTCTGTTTCAAAGATGCTGGCTGGGAAGAGGTCATCTTCTGTGGTTTTGGACGGTCGACGCTGATCTCAATAAAGCCCTCATCTGAAAGCCACATACAGATCCAAGCAGTTACTAGTGTTACCTAGCTTAGAACGGCAAAATCCCAGGCAAAATGACAGTCAGTAAATTGGGAATGCCAACAGGTATCCGATTCTGATTTTGATGATACATGATATTCAGAGTGTAAATCTTACATCCAAGCACTGAATTCTGATAATGTTGTATTTATCTTTTGAATGTACTTTTACTTATTAAGCTTCTGTGTAGAACCAAGGAGCCTGTTATTGTTATTGTTATTGTTGTTGTTGTTGTTATTGTTATTGTTGTTGTTGTTGTTGTTGTTGTTATTGTTATTGTTGTTGTTGTTGTTGTTGTTGTTGTTATTGTTATTGTTATTGTTGTTAAAAGCCCAGCCGACTGCACAGAGCCATATCAGGGCTACAACTGCCTCAAAACATACAAAACATCAACAGTAAAAAAAAAAAAAAGAAAAGAAAATTAAGTGCACATGTCAATGCATTCGTGCACATAATCTAAGGATTTGCCCCTGGCATTGATCACTCTGTAAAATTTATCGCACAGGGGATTTAAAAAAACAGCTGAATACAGACTTGAGCATACCTAAGGACACCAAAACATATCTAAAAACAGGCATAAATTATCTAAAACTGTTCCGTATATCTCACCTCCCAAGAGCCAAACATGCAATTAATGCATGTACCCAATTATCAGTCCTAAGAAAAAGTATGTAAGTCTTTATCGAACACATACAGGTGAATGGACCAGCAAAGCAGAAAATGATGGTAAGAAATGACAGAAAGCAAAGGAACAAGGTAGAAAACAAAGAGAGTGACAGAAAAGAGGAAATTTCTAGCACAGAATTTCCAGAAGGTGGGGATACTGTTTACACCGAAAGAGTCCCCAGCATCCCCCCGGGGGGTTGCCAAGGAGTCAGCCAGAAATTTTGCTGGTAGATTTGGGCAATGCCCATATGGAATTGTCTGAGTGCAGTTAATCCGTCTCGAACAAACTCCAAATTCATTCAAATCCCTTGTGTACACTTTAATTAGTTTATTTCTTGTTCTTGTGTTTTAAGAACAACAACATTCAGACACAATCTTAGTTCACTCTATCTGTCCTAAAACTCCTCCACATATGTCTTACAGCAGAGTTGAACTAAAGAAGGTGAAGGGGGAGGTAGTAGGAGAAAAGTCGACACTGACCTTCTGAATCATCTTCTTCCACAGGACGACGACCTTGCTGTGATGCAACTGTGTTTTCTTTCCTTGGTCTGACCCCCTCTGAAGACTGTGATGCCCGTTTCTCTGTGGCTTTGTAAGTCACGTCGGCCTCCTGCACCTCAATGTCCTCTGGAAGCGGGTTTCCCCTTTGGCTGGCTGAGGGGATGTCTTTGTTGGTGTGTAACTGGGAAGATTTCCTTCGTGTTGATTTTTCCTGAGCTTTGTCTTCAGAGGCTTCACCGCCATTCACATTAACCACTGTTGGGGTTGAGTTTTGGTTTGGTGTTTCCTCAACTGGAATCTCTGTACCATCAGCGTCAGTTCTTGTGTTCTCATTGTCTTCAGGATTCAATTCCATCATGGACTCTATGTCTTCTAGATAATCCTGAGTCAGAGCTGGAGCTGCTTTTGATGTGGATGAAGACGCCGGTGGAGATGAATCGACCGTCTGTTCCGAGGCTGCGGTTTGTTGAGTGAGTCTGCCCTTCAGTTTTCTCTGGACTGTTCTTCTCTCTAATTCTGCCACATCTTCCAAAAAGCCACTGTGTGCTTCTTTCCTTCTCTTTCTCTGTCTTTTTTTGTTTTGGCTCGTTTGTGTTTCTTCTGCTCTTCCATTTCTGTCTTTGTCTTGACTAACTTCTGTTTCTAATTCTATGTCTGCACTTCCAGAAATAGGACCAGACTGACACTGATGAGACGAATGTTTTTCAACAGCTTTGAGAAGAGCTGCCATTTTGTTTTCTTTCTCTTTTATCAAATCTTGTTCCTGTTTCAAGAGTTCTTCCTGCATGTCTTGAATAGTGCGGTCTTCAGAACGAGGGGATGTCTGTTGTGGGGGTGGTTCTGCAACCTGCGTCCTCTTTTCTAAGGATTTCAGCAAGGCAGCCATCTTGTTTTCCTTCGCCTTTACCAAGTCTTCTTCTTCCTTCAACAGTCTGTCTCGCGTCTCAGTGAAGTCGGTCTCTTCTTCTGTGTGTAGTGATGGTGGACTTGGGTTTGTGATGGTGATCTGAGCGTCATGTTCACCTAAGACAGATGGCTGGTGTGATGTATCTGTGTCTGACTGACGGCTACTGTCAGAGGTGTTTTCTGCGTGTTCTGCACTCTTCACGACAATGTCCGGTTTGTCCTTGGCATGTACGATCTCCACACTTTGTGCAGTACTTGCTGTGTTGTCTGTGATGTTGTCTGTGGTACTGTCATCCAATTTTACTCTCTGTGCACTACTGTCTGTTCTGTGTCCAGTGTTGTCTTTGAGATCTCCACTCTGGACCACATTGTCTGAGTGGCAGGACTCGTCACCGACATGTTCTATAGACTCCTTCTTTACTGCGGTGACAATACAAACTGTGGGAGATGCATTGTGAGCAATATGGTTTATACTTACATCTTCATCATCTTCCTTTGCACCCACACTGTTCATTGTTGCCAGCTCCTCCTCACCTTTACCACATGACTCTGTGCTGACAACAGACCGTACGTTCATCTGATCTACTGACATCGCTTCAGTCAACTTTCTGTCATCTTCTTCATCAGAAATACTTATCTGCCTGACTGTGGATTTCCGTTTACCCTTTTTCGCTGCACTACGAAGTCCTGTCCTCGTCACCAAAGATTTCCCTCGTCTCTCTCGCCTGCTTTTTTTCCTGCAATCTTCCTCACTCGTTTCTTCATCGTCAGACAAAATTTTCCTTTTGCTTACTCTAATGTCCACCTCCATGTCAACTTCACCAGGATCATTGACAGTTTCTGGGTCCTCGGACTTCAGTTTGTCTGTTTCTACAGTTTCCGGGTCCTCTGACTTCAGTTTGTCTGTCTCTATGCTGTCTGGGTCCTCTGACTTTCCTTTTTCCATGTCTGACATCAATTTTTTCTTGTCTGGGTTTCGTTCCAGCTCTTTTTTCTCTCTGAGGAGTCGCCTCGCTTTGCAGCGTTCTGCTTCAGCGATCTGCTGTTTGCGAGTCAGCCCCTTGATGAGGATGTAGTGAGCCGCATCTTCCGACACAACGCGACTAGCTTCCACCACTTCGCCGTAATAGTTATCTCCCAGAGCGTAGGTGATGTCCCCTGATGTCCTCTGATTCATCTCTTTACGTAAGGATTCGATCTTGTTGGTCAGGCGACTCTGCTTAATCAGCTTCTGAACCTGGTAGCTGGAGAAGTCTTTGGAGTCCTGAAACAACACACAATTATACAATCTGAACTTGTTATTATTATTGTTATTGTTGTTTAAAGCCCAGCTGACTGTGTAGAGCCATATAGGGCTATGACCACTTCAAAACATACAAAACTCCAACAGGAAAAAAAAAAGAAAAGAAAATTAAGTACACATATCAACGCATTCATGCACATAATCTAAGGACAAGCCCCCGGCGTTGACCACTCTGTCCAATTTATTACACAGGGAATTTAAAAAACACAACACCTGAATACAAATATAAGCATATCTAAGGACAACAAAACACATTATAAAACAGGCATAAATAACCTAAAATTGCTTCCACCTATCTCATCTTCCTACAGCCAAAAATGCATTAACACATGTACCCAATTATCAATCCTAAGAAAAAGTATGTAAGACTTTATCAAACAGCAATGAATGGACCAGCAAGGCAGAAAATGATAGGTAGAAATGACAGAAAACAAAGGAACAAGATCCAAAACAAGTGTGACTGCCCGCGCCCAAGCAAACAGGAACCAGAAGAACAATACTATTTATACTGAAAGAGCCCATGGCATCCCCACAGGGGAGGGACAGTCTGAAGTTTCTAGTGTCCTGAAGACACCGCATCTGACACAAGGTCACCAACCATCCTAAAAAAATACACAATATCTCAATTAAGATCACCAAATATCCCAATAAACATGAATCATCTGAATCAAGATCACCAAACAACTTAATAAACACATTATCTGAATCACGATCACCAAACAACTTAATAAACACATTATCTGAATCAAGATCAGCAAACAACTTAATAAACACATTATCTGAATCAAGATCAGCAAACAACTTAATAAACACATTATCTGAATCAAGATCACCAAACATCTTAATAAACACATTATCTGAATCAAGATCACCAAACATCTTAATAAACACATTACCTGAATCACGATCATCAAACAACTTAAATTATCTGAATCACTATCACCAAACAACTTAATAAACACATTATCTGAATCAAGATCAGCAAACAACTTAATAAACACATTATCTGAATCAAGATCACCAAACATCTTAATAAACACATTATCTGAATCACGATCATCAAACAACTTAATAAACACATTATCTGAATCAAGATTACCAAACATCTTAAAAAAACTCACTTACCTGAATCACGATCATCAAACATCTTAATAAACACATTATCTGAATCACGATCATCAAACAACTTAAATTATCTGAATCACTATCACCAAACAACTTAATAAACACATTATCTGAATCAAGATCAGCAAACAACTTAATAAACACATTATCTGAATCACGATCACCAAACATCTTAAAAAAACTCACTGACCTGAATCACGATCACCAAACAACTTAATAAACACATTATCTGAATCACGATCACCAAACATCTTAATAAACACATTATCTGAATCAAGATCACCAAACATCTTAATAAACACATTATCTGAATCACGATTACCAAACATCTTAATAAACACATTATCTGAATCACGATTACCAAACATCTTAAAAAAACACATTACCTGAATCACGACCACCAATCATGGTTCACATCATCAAAATTCAAAAACAACAGAAGGGGCAGTAAATGATTTTGTGGTTTTCCCTCTTGGAGACTTGTTTGTTTCTGTGTCAAGGTCTACCAATTCCTCCCCCACCCCACTACCACCCCTTTCCTCCTGGTCCCTCCTCCTCTTTGTTTTGGTTACCTCAGGTCTTCGTCATGTTTCCCCTTTCCATAAGAACAAGTGTTCATGTTTTTACTTTAACACTTAACTCCTCTCTACTCTCCCCTCTACTGGCACAACTTCACTGGCTCCCTGTATCAAAGCGCATACAGTACAAACTAGACACCATCTGCTACAAAAGCCTCAATGACGCAGCCCCCGATTACCTGTCAAGCCTACTTGAGATCTATGTTCCCTCACATACCCTCCGCTCTGCCTCCGATCCTCTCACTTTTCGCTTTCCACGCACTAAGCTCAATACCTATGGTCCACGAGCCTTCTCTGTTTCTGGTCCGCTCTCCTGGAACAAACTTCCTCTCTCAGTCCATCAGCAACTTACTTTTGTCTCCTTCAAGTCCATTCTCAAAACTCACCTTTTCTTCTCTGCATAAAATCCTGATCTCACTCAACCCCCACTGCAGCCTGTCTCCACTCGGTGTGGAACCACATTGTAATATAATAAATTTGTATATAATATGTTTTAATATAATAATATATTTTTTATTTATATAGCGCAAAATCTTATAAAATCAAATCTAAGCGCTGAGCGTATACATGTATACATACCTACATACATATGAGCGTATACATGCATACATACATGCATACATACTTACATACATAAATCTAAGCTGAGCGTATACATGCATACATACATACATACATAAGTCTAAGCGTATACATACATACATACATACATACATACATACATACGTACGCACATGCATACATAATAATTACAATATTTATATAGCGCAAAATCTCGACAAAATCAAATCCAAGCGCCGAAAAGACACACACGCACTCACGCACGCACGCACACACACACACGCACACGCACACGCACACACACACACACACACACACACACACACACACACACACACACGCGCGCGCATGGCCACAAATGGGGAGAAAGAATAAAAGCAATAAAAGCAAGAATAAAACCAATGGAAAACCACAGAGAGCACATCATATACAAGTATATATTAAAACAAAGTGATTCCCCTCCGAGCGGAGACAGGCTGCAGAGGGGGGTTGAGTGAGGTTAGGATTTTATGCAGAGGAGAAAAGGTGAGTTTTGAGAGCGGACTTGAAGGAGGCAAAAGTAGGTTGCTGACGGACTGAGAGAGGAAGTTTGTTCCAGGAGAGTGGACCAGAAACAGAGAAGGCTCGTGGACCATAGGTATTGAGCTTAGTGCGTGGAAAGCGAAAAGTCAGAGGATCGGAGGCAGAGTGGAGGGTACGTGAGGGAACATAGATCTCAAGTAGGCTTGACAGGTAATCGGGGCTGCGTTATTGAGGCTTTTGTAGCACATGGTGTCTAGTTTGTACTGTATGCGCTTTGATACAGGGGACCAGTGAAGTTGTGCCAGGAGAGGAGATATGTGGTCAGCTTTTTTCTTTTTGAGTACAAGGCGTACAGCATTGTTTTGAATGCGCTGTAGGATGTGAATGGTGGAGGCAGGAAGACCAGACAGGAGTGAATTGCAATAGTCAATGCGAGACATTATGAAGGAGAGAACGAGTTTTGCAGTTGTTTCGACAGAGAGATACTTCCTGATCAGGCTTATACGATGGAGATGATAGTAGCAAGATCTGGCAGTTTGAGAAACAAAGTTGTTCATGGACAGGGTAGAGTCAATGCAGACACCAAGGTTTTTAGCTGAATCAGAAATTGGGACTGATGTGTTACATAATGGGAGAGAAAGAGGAGGCAGCTGGGAAAGTTTCTGACGGGTGCCAATGAGATAGCTTCTGTCTTGTCGTCATTAAGCTGAAGTCTATTTTCTATAATTTTCCATTGCTTTTTCTTCTTTTTCCCCATTTACAGCCATGTGTGTGTGTGTGTGCGTGTGTGCGTGTGTGTGCATGCGTGCTTATGTGTATGTTCAGCGCTTAGATTTGATTTTTATCAAGATTTTGCGCTATATAAATATTGTAATTATTATTAGCATTATTATTATTATTATTATTATTATTACTCTCCCCTACCCCACCAGTACTCAAGCTTCTCTTTCTGTACATGTACTGTTGAAATAACAAACACAGACTCCCAATAACACAATGGAGAAAGTAGTTGACTGGGTGTGTGTGTGTGTGGGGGGGGGGGGGTATAACTCAGCAGACACTGTAGGAGACACAGTATGAACAGCATGACAGTTTGGGTATGTTGACCGATACTCAAGCCTACCTAGAGAGGGAGAGGGAGAGGTGCAGTATTAGACCAGCCCCTTGTGCCACCTAACAACACCCAGCCAGATATTCCACAGTTCACAGGGGAACCTGGCCTGAAGATTCAGCCTGATGGGGACAGACCTGTGGACTACTACCGGCTCTTCCTCAACGAGATGCTTGACAAACTTCCCTACCACCCTGGAGAAGACTGTCAGAAAGCTTTCCTCTGGCAGGAGGTGCAAGGTGTACAGCAAGAGGGGCATCAGGAAAGAAACCAACTTTGTGTGTGGATATTGTCCTTCGAATCCATCTCTTTGTGTGCAGCCTTGCTTCGTGGCGTACCACACCAAGAAAAACTACTAGTTGCTGACTGATGCCCTATGTAGACACAGTGTGTGTATGTATTTTTCATCTGTGTGTTGTGTGATGTGCTATTGCAAAATTTGTAAAAAAAAAAATTAAAAAAAAGAAAGAAAAAACAACAGTGACACTGAAAACTCTTTCGAGTCGCAAAGTGTGTGTGTGTAGATATGAACATGTATTTGGTGATTGTGATTCTTCTTGGACAGAAGGTATGGAAATACATTTTTCATTATCATTCTTTTGCTTTCTGACAATAATTCAGTTTTATTATTCACTGTTTTTCCCTTTTTTTATACTTATATGATATCATGTCTAGAATAGTGTAAAAAGAATAAATCCTGTTTCATTGGACATAAACTTTCATCTGTCCTGTTGAATGGATGTGTAATTGTGATCAGTGTATAGAGGATTCAATTACCTTTCAGAAAAGTATTAGTTTTATGGACTTTTATTGAGTAGTTTTTGTGTCAGAATTTTTTTTAAATTATTACCCTCCGTGATGTAATATGGCCTGGCAAATAGTGTTTTCGGAGCTAAAAAAGGGCATAGCAGCGAAAGGGTTAAATGGTACATTTTATAATAACTCATAAATTCCCATGCCTAGTACCTACCAGACAGTTTATCAAGGAAGATAGAGCAGACCTAATCCATGGCATTGGAATTTCCAGGTCAGGGGGTCACTTTTATTCCATTATCAGTCAGAGCATCAAGTTTAAAGCTACAACAATTAAACAGACTCTGTCCCCTAGCTAAAACCTTCTGCTAAACAGTACTGGTAGTTAAGATGGATATTCTTTACAGTGAAAGTTGCCAGAATTTTTAAAAACTTGACCGGCACTACATGGGAACACACACCTTACCGGCACTAGGGGTACGGTGCGGCAGGAGGGAACTTTTTCAGCACAGCTCCCGGTGGCCGGTCTGTCGCGAGAAGGTTAATACTCAAATTCAAGACAGCAGACTTCAACACACAGGCCTGTTTTCAAGCAATATAGTGTTCTGGAAGTTTCCGAAGAAGTTCTATAGGATCAAGTTACTGGTGATGAAGACTGGATGCTGAATGGAAAGGGGGAAGAAAATAACCGTTAGTGCTAACAGCAAGACAACCACCACAGTGCCCATAGACCAACCCACCTCAGGCATGATGGCGATGCGAGCCAGTGCGTCTTCTCTGCGCTGTTCCTTCATCTCACTGAGGATCTCATGTCGAATTTCTGCCGGCAGATTCTGGAATTCTGATGACTCGAAATCTATCTCTTCCAGATTCTGATATTCTTCCTGTGTGCAAACATCAACAGAGGTATTAGCACATGACTCAGTTAGTGACTGAAAGAGCAAGAGAAAGAAAAAAAAAGAGAAGATGATGACAATGTTGATAGTGGTGTGTGTGTGTGTGTGTGTGTGTGTGTGTGTGTGTGTGTGTGTGTGTGTGTGTGTGTGTGTGTGTGTGTGTGTGTGTGTGTGTGTGTGTGTGTGTGTGTGGTGGTCTTTGATTTAATGTCTATTCACTAAAGTGATTTTAGACACACAAAAAACAAAACAAACAAAAACAAAACAAAACAAAAAAAAGAGGGGGGGGGGGTGATAAGAGGAGGAGTGAAGAGAATATTTGAAAATTGTCAATTTTGAACTTGAGAAAAGATGATCCAGAAAACAACTGTTTTGAAGAGGGGAAGGTAAAACTAACAAATAATGTTACCATAATTAACGATTTAAACAAACAAACTAACAAACAAAATTGATAAATATCTGGAAGAAACGAAGAAAAAAATAAAACTAATAATTGACTAACCATAACAGTGAACAAGTGAAATAACATTTTAAAGGTAATTCGCTATAGGACTTTTTGACAGGCTAACAAAAAATTCATACAGTAATGATGATGAGGCAAATATATCAGAAACTGTACTCATAGATAGTGTTGGAATATGTCGTTTTACCTTAACGCAAGAAAGAATATGACTATGTGTTATCTTCTTTCCACACAGACATACTATGTTCTTGGTGTATTTTGTTTTGAATGCATCAAGTTTCCATCTATACATAAGGGATTGTATAATTCTGCTGGCATGAAGCTGCTTAAGTATTTTGCTAACTTCAAAGTTCATGTGACATTTATCATACTTTTTCTGTTTTAATTGGAACTGCTTCCAGACGTAGTTGTCTACTAAAGTGTAATTCTCATGCAACGAGAGAGAAAGCTGGATATTGTTTGAATCTGGTGAGTTATTAGCTCCCCGTTTGGCAGCCCTGTCAACTTTATCATTATAACGAAAAGAACTATGAGAAGGTATCCAGCAGAAAGTAATATCAGTGCCTCTTAAAGATAAATTATGAATCAAGTGACTAATTTCCAGAATCATTTCTGATCTTGTTTGTAATTTTGATAATTCAAGAGCCTGAAGTACTGATTTTGAATCAACGCAAAAAAGTGTTTGAAAAATTGTCCTAGGAAGACTAATCATAAAGTTTAAAGCCATTAATATTGCAAAGAGTTCAGCTGTAAAGACAGATTTATCAAGTCCTATGTAGAAAGATTTTTCAATTTTGAGACTAGGTATTAAAAACGCTGAGCCTGCTTTTCTTTCAATTACTCTGTGTGTGTGTGTGTATGTGTGTGTGTGTGTGTGTGTGTGTGTGTGTGTGTGTGTGTGTGTGTGTGTGTGTGTGTGTGTGTGTGTGTGTGTGTCTGTGTGTGTGTGTGTCTGTGTGTGTGTGTGTCTGTGTGTGTGTGTGTGTTGGTTTGTGTGTGTGTGTGTGTGTGTGTGTGTGTCTGTGTGTATGTGTGTGTCTGTGTGTGTGTCTGTGTGTGTGTGTGTGTGTGTGTGTGTGTGTGTGTGTGTGTGTGTGTGTATGTGTTGCGCATGTGTGTGTGTATGTGTGTGTGTTGTGCATATGTGCATGCATGTATGTGTGTGTGTGTGTGTGTGTGTGTGTGTGTGTGTGTGTGTGTGTTGTGCATGTGTGTGTGCATGTGTGCGTGTGTGTGCGTGTGCGTGTGTGTGTGCATATGTGCGCACATGCGTGCATGTGCATGTTGGGGTGTGTGCATGTGTGTATGCATAAATGTACAACAGCAGTACATACATACATATATACATCTGACAATGTGCACAAGCACACTAACATACAAATAAAACGGAAGCCAGGCATGGCTACACACTTTGTGTATTACATGCGACTAAGCCACTCTCCATATCTGGACACAGAGCAGTCCACACAGTCTTACGAAAAGCGCCAAACATTTAACCTACACTGTACAACACACCCAGCCTCACACAGCCACTAACTCAAGTACCTGAAAAGCCTGTATAAATTCTCTGCGTTGGTCTACTACATCAGCTTCCGTCTCCCACTCTGATGCATTCTCCATAGGATCTGCTGATCTGAAAGAACAAACGCTAGTCAAGAGGAAAAAGTTTTTTGTTTTTTTTTCCGAATTTGTTTTCGATTAATTTTTGACAACACACAAACACGTTCCAAGAAGAGAAATAAGAAAATATATTTACGATGACAACAGGAACATTAAAAAAAACAACAAGCATGATATAAGCAACACTGAAAAAAATACAGGCATCATGTCTACAAATTTATAATAATAAATAATAACAATAAATAATTACAATATTTATATAGCGCAAAATCTTGATAAAATCAAATCTAAGCGCTGAAGCAGACACACAAGCAGGCACGCACGCTCGCACACACACGCACGCACACATACAGACACACACACACACACACACACACCCACACACACGCATGGCTATAAATGGGGAGAAAGAATAAAAGCAATAAAAGCAAGAATAAAAGCAATGGAAAATTATAGAGAGCATAGCATACAATTATATATTATAACCATGTGATTCCCTCCGAGCGGAGACAGGCTGCAGAGGGGAGGGTTGAGTGAGGTTAGGATTTTATGCAGGAGAGAAAAGGTGAGTTTTGAGAGCGGACTTGAAGGAGACAAAAGTAGGTTGCTGACGGACTGAGAGAGGAAGTTTGTTCCAGGAGAGTGGACCAGAAACAGAGAAGGCTCGTGGACCATAGGTATTGAGCTTAGTGCGTGGAAAGCGAAGAGTCAGAGGATCAGAGGCAGAGCGGAGGGTACGTGAGGGAACATAGATCTCAATATATCATATACATTTGCATGAAACAGGATTATAAACAGAAAGCATGAATAAAAAAAATATTAACAGATATGGATAGTGTGTCTATTTTTTATCAAATACATGCCTCTGTCTTATTCAGAATTCCATGGCCTATCTTGCCCTTTAGTGGGCAAATGTTGGATTTCCAATGGGAAGGCCCCAGGTTCAATCTGCCAAAACATATCCACCTCTTAGGTGAAGGGCGGAGATTTTTCCAATCTCTCAGCACAACATGTGTGCTGACCTGCCAGTGCCCCAACCCCCCTTCATGTGTATACACATACAGAATATCAAATATGCACGTTAAAGATCCTAGAGTTATGACAGAGGCTGGCTTATGGAAACATGAAAACACTCAGCATGTATGCCCACCAAAGATGCAGCGTGTACAACAACGTAGTGGAGTGTGGTCAGCTTACCTAACAACCTGAATTCTCCGTGTTCCAGTAAAAAGCCTGATCATGCGCAATGCACACTGAGCCTAATACACCTGATTTATGATAGTAATACCTTGAGTCAAAGCAGTTGCCAGCATTCAAGAAAGAAATCAGACAGACATGACAAGGGAATAAGAATGTACACTCCACTGATAAAAAAGCACGTAGTTCCTGACAACAAAGGCATACATCCCCCCCCCCCCCCCTCCCCCCCAAAAATCACAATGTACACACTTCCCACCAAGAAAAACACAATTTCCCACCAAGAAAAGTGTACATTTCCTACCAAAACCACAGACAGGTACACATTTCTCACCAAGAAAGACATCCATTTCCCACCAAGAAAAGCATACATTTCCCACCAAAACCATACAGGTACATATTTTCCACCAAGAAAAGCTTACATTTCCCACCAAAAGCACACAGGTACATATTTCCCACCAAGAAAGACATTTTATTTCCCAACAAGAAAAGCATACATTTCTCACCAAAACCAGAGAGGCACCAATTTCCCATCAAGGAGGCACCCATTTTCCCAACAAGAAAGTCATACATTTCCCACCAAAACCACACAGGTACACATTTCCCACCAAGAAAGACACCCACTTCCCACCAAAAAAGGTATACATTTCCCACCAAAATCAGACAGGCAACCACTGCCCACTAAGAAAGGCATACATTTCCCACCAAGAATGACATACATTTCCACCAAACAGCCTTGCTCAAGCATACTTCACAGACCACTAAGAAACACGATCAATAAAATAAAAAAAGAACAATAACACAACAAAACACACAAACAAAACCAGACAGCAGACTGACATACTTCTCTCTTCCCTAAATTTTTTCTTTTTTTGTACAGGTGGAAATGGTCCGTCTCTGTATCTCTCGGTACCTTTACATATTTTGAATATTTACATTCCTACAATAAAAGCAATGTCTGAAGTCTTCAGGTGGCTTTGCAATATCAATGTTTTCAACATAAGCAAACAGCTGTTAACATGCATCATGGCCATCACTTCTGGCAGCAACTGCCACAAACATTCTGACCACAAGCTTTTCTGGTTCGTCTGAACGCAGGAAGTCGCCCTACTTGTGGATTTGATGCAAATGGGTTCTTTATAGAGATGTCAATATGCTGTGAAAGTTTGGCAAAAAATTTGAAAAGTGGTTGAATGAAAGGTGTCTTTTGATTTTTAAAATAAAACTAAATGAAAATGTTGTCTTGTTTGTAGCAAACTACAGATTTAGGGAGGGTGAGGTTTTTAACTTCATAGTACCATTTGCAAAACTGTAGTGTCATCAATGTAAGATAATAATGCCTGGTGAGGTTTTTAACTTCATAGTACCATTTGCAAAACTGTACAGATATTAATGTAAGATAATAATGCAAAACTGTACAGATATCAATGTAAGATAATAATGCCTCACCAGATATCTTTGTTTTCAGAAGACAGCTGACAAACACACACATAATGCAATGCTAGAATTAACCCTTTGAAGCTGGTGGATAAGAAGAGAGAGTAAGAGAGTTAAGTTTTTGCAGCTGGCGGATTGGGTGTGAAAGGGAAAGAGTTAACAACATACACAGATTGAACTGCTGACTTTTTCTTGAAAGAGTTCATTTTTTTAAGCTGGCAGATAGGATGCAGGAGTGAAAGGGTTAACAACATAAACAGATTGTACTGTTGACTTTATTTCACTCATAGCAGACCTGTTGCTTTAGAATTTGTCTGTCTCTTTATTTTGTTTGTTTCTGTATTCTGTAAATGTGCTGCTCTTTCTTTGGATTGAAAACATGTTTTGGATGTTGTATGCAAAACAATATTGTAAATGACAAAATCAAATTCAAAAGAAACATAAAAATAATAAGAAAACAAAACAAAAACAAAAACAAATCCTCACCCTCGGTCCACTGTAGTAGGCATGGGAGGCAACTGGAAGATGTCTGGTTCAGTGCGAGCTTTGGACGGAACATTAGCATGATCAACTCTGTCGCCTGTCACACTTCCCACTGCGTAGCTACGAAGGAGATTCTCCAGAATTTTCCGAGACGTGCGACCTTTCTCTCTGTCCACATTCTCCTTGCGTTCTCTGCGAATGGCCTGAAAAATAGGTGAAAGCACTTCAACAAAACAGAAATACATAAACAAATGAACAAACACACAATGCTTACAAAGATGCATTGAGGGTCTCACTTACCGCACACTTCACTTATTCCATTCTCTGCTACCCATTACTTAGATTTGATTTTATCAAGATTTTGCGCTATACAAATAAAGTATTGCATTGTACTGTATTGTATTGTATTGTATTGTATTGCATTGTATTGTATTGTATTACGGATGTCAAGGGGAGGTACAGCTGAGGGGTGTGGGCCAGATGTGTGGCTTCTGCTGTTGAGAGGTTTTGTTGTTGTAAGACCTTCACACCATCCAGCCATCACTTCCTTGGTCTGCCTCTGCTCCTGAACCCTGAATCTCTTGTGTAGAATGCTCTTGCGACATACTGATTGGCTGGCATTTTGATCTTATGTTCAAAATATTTTCAGCATTCTAATCTTACGTCCAAATCATTTCAGCATTCTGATCTTACGCCTTAATCATTTCATTCTCTGTATTTCAATAAACTTCATAACTGGCACAGTTCGAACCGGCTCTCTGACTTTCATTTCTGGTTTAGTTATTTCTTGTGACATTTATGGTCTGTCTTACTCTTAAGCATCTCATTTCACATGTAGTGATAATTTTTTTTTTTTTTTAAGGATCATCGCACTTAGGGAGGTTACCTTTGTGCTCACCTTTTTCTTTTTCGTCCTATTTATTTTTCTACGGCCACTTTAATGGCCACAGAAGCTGGCACAGTTGGGTTCTTTTTTTGTTTTTTTACAATGCCATGATGATGATGTCGATGAGGATGATGATAATCATGATGCTATGGAGTTCTATATAGGATTGAGACTGCATCACAGGGCTGTATTCTATGCTTACTATCACATCATATATCCTGGCATCAACCAGCCCTGAGAAATACAGACACCTGTGGTGCTGGTAAGAAAATTTGAGCAACACTCTCAATGATGCATCCGTGAAAAGGATGAGACTCGACTGAGTGGTCCCAGTCTTCCCAATGAGCCCATGGCACGCCCAGCTCTGGGTAGGAGCTGGTTAGAGACAAAAAAAACACAATATTTTTTAAGGGACTGAAGGGGATTCAAACCCACAACCTTCCAGTCGGTAGTCCGTTGCATTAACCACTACACCACAGCGACTGGTTACATGCAGTGATCTTACTTTGCATTGACTGGTATTATGGTAAAGAGTTCAAGTTTGACACTGGTACGTGAGGGTTGTAATTAATAGACTATTGCTAAATGCTGTCCTATTAAAACTGAAAATGTCCAAGTAAAAGGATGAATTGGGGGACAGAGGACTTATTCATTTTCTTAGCAAGTGGACAGGTCTGAAACTTGACAAAATTTAGACAGCCAGAACAACCAATTACACAATACTTCGATCCACCTAGACAGACAGACAGACAGACAGACAGACAGACACACACACAAAAAGAACAGAGTAAACATACCTTTTATAAGTGTTGGGTATCTCACACACACATACACACACACGCACGCGCGCACACACACACACACACAACAGACAAACACACACACACACACTCCAAATCTAACCAACCCATCTGTAAACCAACTCAACACTCTTTCTTTAACCATCAAGCCAGTGTTTTAAGTCAAGTCATGAACTTATTCTATCACTTTAAAGTTTATAACCGTATACATAAAAAATAAAAAAAATCACCATTGTCTGTTTCTTGAGAGATGGCACTCCTCCATCAAAGACAAAGACAGGACGGATGCGATAAAACAGCAGTTTACAGACACGTGAGAAAAGACCCTGAAGATGGGCGTTGGGCAGTGGGTTGCCATCCTTGTCACGCATTCCCTTCATGGTCTGATGCAGCCAGATGCTGACATCTTTGGCACAGTTAAGGGTTCACACGTCATTCCCCTGTACTGTGGTCATCTCACTGTTCTTGTCTTAGATATGGGAGAGAGGGGGAACAACAACTAAATGAACATTAGAAGAAAAACTCACAGCACAGACAAAGAAGAAAAAACAAACAAAACAGCCAACCAAAAACCCCAAGCAAATAGCCATCTTGTGCCCACTCTGCTGTTTGCTGGAACTTTAACCCTTTGACTCCCGCACCCTGTCCACCAGCATCCTGCATTGTCAACCATGCAAGCAAAGCAAAAAAACTTACCTCTTTGACTGCCTCACCCTATCCACCAGCTTACTGCAGGAAGCTTGTGGATAAGGTGAGGCAGTCAAAGGGGTAAGTTTTCGCTGTTGGTAGATAGGGTGCAGGAGTCAAAGGGTTAAGTCCATCATTTTTGTTCTTCTTTTTTAAATGTTAATATGGGACCCCTGACTGTTATTTCTTTACTGATTTGGAAAGTTAACAATTCAGACATTTTGAGCTCATGAGTAATACATACACCACTGTCATGCCCATACACACACACACACACACACATACATAAAGCAAACAAACAAAACAATGCATGCCTGCATCTGTTCATGATTTTTGAAAATGTTTCTTATCTGATGTAGGATCTATGACAGAAAATGGCAGAAGGGAAAAGATAGGAGAGGTTCAAAATGAGAGAGAGAGAGAGAAAAGAGAGAGAGGCAATGTACATGTATAGTATGCCACTATGCATATTAAATGAGAGCAATGATACTGCAACAAAGAAACATTTCACACACACACACACACACACACACACACACACACACACACACACACACACACACACATTCTCTCTCTCACACACAGTTACAAAAATAAATCAACCACCAAATTACTCCCACACAGACAAACACAGAACATTCTGCACCACATCCAACAAATTGAAGGATACCAACAGCCAACACTTTACCCTCCAGAGAGGAGGGGGAGACCGGTTTGCCAGCAGGATGCAGCAACTGCCACAACCCTTGAACTCCCATGGTGACGCTTGATCACACTTCCCCCGTCTCTTTGACACTCCACAGTTCGTTCACTGTTCAACCTGATCCTTCTTCAAGTGACAGCTGTGGTACTTCATATGTGGTTCTGATAGTGACAGAGGAAAGAAAATACAAAGTTTCATTACTGAAACCATCTCACCTGCAGCTGTCATGTTATTGGTCTCTCACAAGCTCCCAACCAGCTCTGGAAGATCCTGACAGGGGGTGGGTGGCGGTATGTGTGGGGGTGTATGAAAGCTTATAAGAATCCAAAAATTAAAGAGAAGTTTTGAACACACATACACATGTACACACACACTCATGTGTTGTCTCTCTCTCTCTCTCTCTAACACACACACACACACACAACACACACACACACACACACACACACACACGTACACACAACACACACATGCTTGCTAGCATGAACAGACACATGATGTATGATTTATTATCAACATCCATTCTAATGACATGATTTTATTCATTTTGTTAACAGTTTGAGGATAAGGAAACCTGTCAGTCAACTAGACACAGTGACTTTTTCTTTCATCTGTAGCATGTGATCACTTTATCAAAAAATCGTAACTACTGACATGATGTGCAGGTAGACCCAGGGTGAAAATACTACTGTTTCGCCCTTGCAGATCTAACACATGAATACATAGCTGGATTTCATTAGCATCAATACTAACAAACAATAACTCTAAGTCAGCCCTAACCTTCCACCAGTACAAGTCCTGTGTATCGACGATGGTTTCGGGTTTACCGTTTGGGATTGGGCATCTCCTGTAAAATCATGAAAAAAAGATTATCTAACGATCTCGTATCTATATGCATATGGGAAAAAAACTAACTTAGCAGTGTAAACAGACAAACTACTTCAGTTACAGTGCTAACAATAACACAGGAGGAAAGACCACAGGCAATACAACAGACTGACTTCAATAGACCGGCACGGACTCATGCGTTACACAGGATTAGGCAATGCTCGTCAAAGCAGACACCAAAACAACGTATCAAGGGAGATTACTCTTATTATTTTTACGGATTGGTAAATTAAAATCTTGTAGGACGCCACTTCTTCCTGTTCTCCTGTATCTTTGTAATGTCCACCATTGAAGTTAGAGAGTGGTCCAATCAATCTCAAGTTTCCATGGCGCATGAAATGACGTCGCTACGTGCCTCAGAACATCAAGGCCAACATCAGATTGTTCGCTGATAACTGTATAGTCTATTCCATCATAAAGACTATCCAAGACTGCAAGATGCTCCAACGAGATCTTAACATACTGTCTGAGTGGGAGCAGCGTTGGGGGATGGACTTTCACCCGGAAAACTGTAATGTCCTGACTTGTTCAACATCAAGAAACCCCATTAACTTCAACTACAAATTAAAAGGACACACTCTCGAACACGTTGACAGCTCGAAATATTTTGGCGTCGACATAAGAAGTGACCTTAACTGGAAAGATCATGTAACGAGAGTCACCAACAAGGCCAACAGCATGGTAGGCTTTCTGAAAAGAAATCTAAAAATATCCAACAAAACTACCAAAACCAATGCTTACCTAACCCTTGTACGCCCACACCTGGAGTATTGCTCATCAGTTTGGAATCCATACAAAGCAGGCCAAAAGAAAAAGATTGAAATGGTGCAAAGAAGAGCAGCACGTCATGTATGTAATGATTGGACCAGCAGCGTAACATCCATGCTGCAAGAACTAGGTTGGGAATCCCTTGAATCACGGCGGAACAGGCAAAGGCTAATTTTCATGTATAAGATTGTTAATGGCACCGTGGACATCCCCCCCCCCCCCCCCCCCTGACAAATTCCTCAAGAAAGGACCCACCAAAACAAGATGAAACCACCGACACAAATGTGTTCATCTCAGCTCCTCTTCTGACCCATACAAGTTCAGCTTCTTCCCATCAACCATTCCCGCCTGGAACTCCCTGCCTGCAACAGCAACAGAGGCTCCCTCCTTGGTATCATTCCAGAGGGAGCTCAACAAAATCCCAGTTTAGACCCCCAACTAGCCTAGTGGTAAATGAAGGATGGGGTTGTGCCGGTCCAGGTCTAGACCTGGGGGTCACTACAATTACCGGATAAGCCTGTCCAGATACCAGGTTGGGTCCCCCCCCCTCCGCCCCCCCCCCTTTTTTTTTATTAAAAATTTTTTTTTTTTTATGCCTGCCGCTGAACTCAGGAGTAAGCGGTTGGGGTTTTGAGGCCACCTAAGATCCCCCTCTATCCTTTTGTTGTCCCAAGTAGACCTATTTTTGTGTTTTATCCTACGCCTCTGCGCACACATGTCAACAATAGTCAAGGATGACGGCTAACTGTACATATTGAAGATATAAAGGTTCCCTCCTACAAGGCTCACTAACCAATCTCTGTAGTGGACCCCTCAGTAAAAGGGAAAGAGAGCACCTGGCAATCATTCAGAGAGGCCTCCAGGAGAAACAAGAGCTGGAGTGACGTCAGGGTGCTGACTGCTGATTGAACCCTGTGGAGAGCACTCACTGCCTCAAACGTCAGAAGACGTGGGAACGAATGAACTGAACTGAACTGGACTGAACTGAACTGAACTGAAGTGAGGTTAATCTGCAACAAGTTCTGGCAGACTGGGGAATGGCCAACGCCCTGGAAATAGTCCTTAGTCATCATCCTGGTCACAACGGGAAAGCTGGACGGAAAGAGAGCACCAGGTAGACCCAGGGAGAATATACTAGATGGACTTGCAGAGTGGCTGAAGACAAAAAGGGTGGAGGAGATGCTTGAGGCAACAAGAGATAGAGACAGATGGAAGTCCATGATCGCCAATGCCATGCGGCAAGGCACCTGATGATGATGATGATGATGAGTCATCATCCCACTCCAAAAAGGCAACCTACAACTGTATCGCAGGATTAGCCTTATCAACTATCACACCAAGTCATGTTGAAGATCTTACTGAACAGGCTGAGACCGTGAACAGAAAATCTGATGGCAGACTTCAGAACAAACATCAATAAACAAGAAGTCTTCAGTTTCAGCATACTATGTGAGAAGTAGCTTCAACATCATCAGGACCTCTAGACTGCCTTGTAAGACTTTCAAAAGGCATTCAACAGGGTTTGGCATACAGCTTTATGTGCCATCATGACAAATGTATAACATCAACACCAACCTGATCAGAACAACAGAACACCTTTATGAAACGACCACATGTGCAGTTGTTATCAATGGAAGCATTAGTGACAGGTTCCAGACAACAGTCAGGAGTTCAGCAGGGTTGTTTACTTTTACCAACTCTTTTCAACATCATCATAGAACCAGTTATGGCTGACACACTGGAAGATCATGCAGGACTAGTCGATACTGGCAGCAGGCTGATAGCTTGGGTGGAGGTTAATGGCAGAAATTAATCAGACTGGTGCGAAGTCACAGTGACACAGCAACGGCCTATAGAATAGAGATCAGTGTTGAGAAGACCAAGCTGATGACTGAAAAAAATCAATGGCATTAGAACTGACATCAGGATCAGAGGACAACAGATGGATACAGTGTGACAAAATGAAGTTCTTTCTAGAATTGTGCAGACAACAGCTGAGCTCATAGGGCTGAAACCAATGTGGAAAGACAACAACATCACATTCAGCTGTAAAGTTAGACTGCTACACTCCCTTTTCCGTTTGATTTGTGTCCATTTTCCTTTATGCTTGCGAAACATGGACTCTCACAGCCGGCTTTCTATAGAAGAAAGCTTCTATGCATCTCATTTACTGATAATACCACCATCGAGACTGTACACAGTAGAATCAAGCATGCTATTGGCCCATTTGAGGACTGTCTGATCATATTCAAAAGATGCAAAAGAAAGTGGTATCGACATGTCACAAAAAGATCCTCAGGCCTTGCAAAGTCTATTTTACGAGACACTGTCCCAGGAAGAAGCAGAAAGAGAAGGTAGAAGAAGAGATGGGAAGATGTTATAAGATACATAACGTGTCATAAAATAATCTGTGGATTTTGAATGCACAAATTCCCTGCCTCGTTATTGTTCTTTCTATTCTGTGTGTGCTTGATTAAGTTTTCATGTGTCTCAGCTTGCTCGTAAGAGCTAATTATTTTTTAATTTTTTAACAGTGATTAAACAGTTTTTCTGTTATCATTTGCTTTGGATCTATCAAATTTCTAATTTATGTCGATGTTAAAATAGAAAGTACGACTGGCAAGATAGCACCGATCGAGGTTGACGAGTAAAAATAATTATGTTAACGTGCAACGCAAAATGCATGGTTAACTATGTCAATGTGCCGGTCCAAGCCAGCAGGCTGATGATCCCCTACGCTACCCTTCCACAAAGCGGAAGTCGGAAGCCGTTAAAGGAAGTCAATCTTTATACCGCACATGCGCATTGCAACTTCTCATCCACACGTGTTGTTGAAATGGCGTCGGATGGCGGTATGGTCCATGAGTCTGGAAGTATGACAATAATTTACTAAATTTGAATACGCTTTTAGACGTTAATATCATGTGCATTTATTGCATGAAAACACATTATTTATTAATTCAGTTCAGCTTTCAGTTTACGGAGCTAAGTTGCGTTATTTTGAAACTGTTATTGTTGTGACCCACTTGACAAACACTTTGCATTCATTGAACAGACTCATGATTCTGTGTGACTTTTTTTGTTTCTTTTGTTGTTGTTGTTGTTTTTGTAAATACAAAGAACCTGTATAGCGAGTAGACTATTATTCTACGTGACTTTTCTTATACAAAGAATATGTGTAGTGAGTAGACTATCATTCAATGTGACATCATTGCACTCTGTGTAGTGAGTAGACTATCATTCTTATTTCTATCATCTATGTGACATCGATACAAAAAATCTGTGCAGTGAGTAGACTATCATTCTGTGTGACATCGATACAAAAAATCTGTGCAGTGAGTAGACTATCATTCTGTATGACATTGATACGAAGAATCGGAAGAATGTATGATTTTCTGTTATTTTTTGTGTATCACTGTATGCTTTCGGGGTTTTCTTTTGTTTTTCTTTTCGTAAACTGGGGTTTTGAACATGTCCATATGTACAAATCGGTACATGTAGAAATAGAAACCAAACCAACATGTCGGCAATATTTAGTTCATTTGAAAATACTTCTGGTGTTTTTACCCTTTGACTCCTGCACCCTCTCTGCCAACTGTAAAAGCTTAATCCTTTGATTCCCTCACCCTGTCCACCAGGGCCATGTTAATTGTTATATTGCTTTTACACAACAGTCATGTAGGTGTACACATATTGATGTACACGCACATGTACACATGCATGCAGTGATGCAGCCATGCATGCACGCACCAAGAAACATTGTAGGTCGTTGGATGTTCGAGATATGGCTGACATAAGAGTTTATGTTATACAGATTGTAAATTATCTTAGAATTTACAGTATTTGATATTGTACATTGTATTTTGTTTTCAGAGAAGAAGAAGAAAAGCAAGAAAGAGAAAGAACTAGGGGTAAGTATCCATGGCCTGGTGTGTCGCTAAAGACTGAAGTAGGTTGCCATTTCTTTGACTGTGAACTATTCCATCATTTCAGTTGATTCCTTTCAGTGACATTGTTGTGTAAATGTGAGGAGAAGAGCAGCAGAATGGCTCAGACATTTGCCTAAACTTGAGGTTTCAGGTTCATATCCCATAGAGGCTTCAACTTTTCTCCTCAGTTTGGCCAGAAAATCAAACTGAATGCCTAGGCCATTGGAAGAGGATGACAGATGAGTTGAACGCATGTGCCTTCTGGTCTGTACATGCTGAAGATCCCTCGACAGTTAAAAATCATGAAGAGCAGGGCATTTGCCTGGCTGTCCTGGTATAGGATTATTGGAAAGATAGGTTGATTTCCTGGATCCCTTCCTTTGAAGGCCAGTTAGCTTTCTTGCGTTCCTGATTTCGTGATAAAAAAAGAAAAAAGGTGGTGCTGCATTGTAGCTGTGCGCTCTCAATGGGGAGAGCAGTCTGAGTTTCACATGGTAAATCCATTGTGACACAAATAAATGCCTATCAATTAACATCAGGAAGAGAGTTTCACCATCACTTACAGTAGGTACCGGCAGGCCAAAATTAAAAATACATTATTGATTAATTAAATTAACATAGGTGGAAAGAGAGCACGAAACTGAACACATTAGGTCTCTATCTTCATTAGAACCTGAGATATTGCATAAAACGTGACGTTAAAAATTATATCATTTTCGGGGAAAATTGGCATTTTTCACACAAGCCCTACTTTGGATGCTTGTCATCTAAAAACTATCTTATATAGACAGCTCAAAATTGGCAGAATGCTTACTAGCAACAAGTTATGAGAGCCTATTTTTTTCCAGGCATCTTGGTGAACTAGTTTATGTGTAAACTTGAGCCAAACATGGACTATCGCGCCAAAATGAGGGGTGTCCGTGAGCGCAAAACTTCTTTTGCATGCTGTTCGAGCATTTTTTGTCCGATTTGAATGATTTAAATTGTAACTTTCATATTTTGTAAAGATCTTTCAAATGGGGTGCATGAATGCACTATTTAGAGCAATATTAATTTTTTTCACTTTTGCCCCACCCCCTTTCATACCCACCTGCAAGTTAGCCATCTCCCATCCTCAACACAATGTCCCTATGGTATGAAGGTAAAGCATGATTGCACTTTTTACTGCCAAACAGTCTACAGCTTGAGTCTCTCTGCAGGTCAGAAGTGACTACTCTCAAGAAAAGAATAGCTGCCTGTAAACTTGGAATTTGCGACTGATGATGTGAAGATCTTTTTCTGACAACGTCCAAAATCTGCCATTAGAAGTTGTCATGCTGAAGTCTGCAGCAATCACAAACTTTTCATCAATGCAGCTCTTATCTGATGACAGTGGCCACTTGTACAATGTGCGTTTGTTTTTACACCTGGCCATAAAACTGACAACAGCTGTGGTGGGATCAGTGTTGGACTTTTCTTCAACTTCCCCTTGTTTCCATCTTCTTTCAGCAAAAAAACTTGAAGCAATACTATGTTACTGATCGGGGTTCTAGCAATACTCTTTCTCCTGCCTCGACCAGTAGCAAGGAATGCTGCCTGCAGGTCTTCGTAGTGAGAAGCAGCCTCTGAAGAGATAGAATAGCAATTATATGAATTTAGCTGTGGTTCAAAGAATGATAAAGTACAGTAGAGCACACTTATAATGAACACGCTTGAAATGAATTGACGGGAATAACGAACCCCTGGCCACATTCGCCTGGTCACGGACGGTGGTCACTATCGCACAATGCCTCGCTTGCCCGCGCCTATTCATGACGGCGATCTAAAAATAGATTATCGATCGATGGCATTTGGACCAGGAAATTGTGGACCAAGTCAAAGCTGCTGGTTCCAGTTCTGTGCCTCCTGAAGAAGAGGACAAGGCACCTGCAGAGCAGCTCAAGGCTGTGAGCTCTGCAGAAGCCAAACAGTGTTTGAAAACTCTTAGGGACTTTTGTATTGTGAATGGCGGAGAAACCTTTTTTGACACTTTAGGGACATGGGAGAAATTCATTCTTGAATCGAGCGAAAAGGGAAAAAAACAAACTGACATTGCATCATTTTTTTCACCCATGGGCAAGAAATTAGGACTCTAGATGAATGTATAATGGCTTTGGGGACGTGGATAAACAGTGGGAAGGGGGGGGGGGGGTTGTGTGAGGGATAAAATGTGTGTAAAGGTTTGACAAATAAAGAACTACTGATATAAAGAACTATTTTTTTTGCCTGGGGTTGTTCTTTATAATTTTATATCAGTGTTCTACTGTATTAAATCATGTTCTAATTACTAACTTCAAATGAATTTGTAATCTTCACTTTTATTATTATTCTTAAAAATTTCAATTTTATTTTCCTTTATTTTTCAAATAGCATATTCATAATCTATTGTATTTCTTAACTATTGATTATAAAATTCGTATTATCCTCTGTGTGTTGTACTAGTATGTCAGTATGAACACAAACAAGCCTCAAATATTTGTTTAAAACACACACACACACACACACACAACAATTAACTGCAAACAGTAGGCCTACATCTGTAAATAAAAAAAAAAAATCTAAGCAGAAATCCTTTTTAATCTTCATTCCAAATGTTCTTTAATACAAAAAGAAAAGAAAATAGCTCAAAACTAACAAGAAAACAATAATCAATGCAATACCTGCGTTATCAGAACGAAAGTTACACACATCAACTGATGTCAACATTAGCGATTACCTCCCTTGTCAAAAATCATCTCGAAATTTAGCAAAGTTTTTCCACCCTTTCGCTTAACTATCACACATATAATTAAATTAGAGTCTGAACGATTGTTTGATTGATATGATTGTAAAGTTACAAAGCAAATGAAGAGCAACCGTCAAAGATTTTACTTCAAATCACACACTTCGTGTGAACTTTCAAGATCGCGAGTCCATCAGTAACAAAACGTTCCAACCTTTGACATGTCGATCGATATTTTGATCTTTCTTGTTCAATCTAGCCATACCTACTGCTTTAAAATAATACAGTACTGTCTTAAAAGTCGATTGAAGTAATTCTAAGGCATTGTTTACCGATATAGCTTCGATGTTGTTTGAGAAAATTGACCGCGTTCGTCTTGCCGCTACTAGCTGCCATTGTTGCACTGGGCGAGTGTATGGGAATGCGAGACGCTTATGGGTGACTGCTTTTCATTGGTCAGCAGGATTTCCCAGTTGACGTCACCGAGTTAATTTGCATACCAAACGAAAGAGGACACTTCTCTCTTTCGTTTGAATACCTCGATGACAGTTTTTTTTTTACGTTTAGTGTGGAAAAAATGACTTTGAAATCTTCTTTCCTTGATTTCGGACCCTTAATTTTAATAATTTATAAACTTTTTGATATCAAAATAAAGCTTAAGATCTCGCTAAGCATTTCCTGTTTTCATTATACATGTTCCGTGCAAGGGGAATCCCTGCGTGGAACGCGAAGCGAGTGACCCAAAATAACGTTTTCGAGAAAGTCGGTCACGGTGGTAGGAAATCAGCAAACTCGACCGTTTTCAAAAAATCGTAAAAAATCACACATTCATCACTCGTACAAAAGAAAGACATCATTGAAAAGACAAAAGAATGATCTTTAATGTCACATACATCACTTTGATGAAAAATGTTTAGTTTTAATGAAAACATGTGGGGAAAAGTGGCCATTTCCGGGCAGAGCAGCATAGTTGTCAGTTGCAAACTGAGCCTGCCGGTACCTACTTACAGAGCCTGTGACTATAATGAATTTTACGTAATATTCGCCCCCCCACCCCACCCACCCCACCCCCTTTGTGCTGTTCAGTTTTTTTGACAGAGCCATGGACTCTATATCTGATGTCTCACGGGCAGCCCCAGCCTGCAACATAGAAATTTGCCTGTCTGCTTGCTGATACTTCAATCATCCTGATGGTGTCAGTTTATTTGTGAGGGCCTGCCCCCCCCCCCTCCTCCCCTTACAGGATCTTGTCAGCTTATAGGGTTATGTGCAAAAATCTGCCAGGTAAAAACAGGTAGATTTGGGGGGGGGGGGGGGGGGGCATATATGGAATTGCCTGAGTACGATGAATCCCTCTTGAACCAGCTCCCTTTGATGTGAAGTTGTAATTGATGCATTTGGATTCAGAAAGTGTGTGAACGGTTGATGGTTGCTTTTTGCAGGAAATCCATGCATCGGAATCCTTTACACTGAAATCGTCGGCAGAAAAGAGTAAAACCATCGCTGCTGATGACTGGCCGTTGTTGCTGAAGGTAAGTTGGCCTGACACACACATTAGGGAGTGAAATGTAATTCAAGAATTCTGAATATCACTGATAAAAGCGGTAGGTTGCAGAGGCTCAGGGTGTCTGTTGAAACCTCCAGTAGAGGAATGTTCTCAGTTTGCAATTCTGTGCCTTGTGGCTGCGCCTATGCTAGCCGAATGGGTAGCACAAACTGTGGTGGATTTGAGAAATTCTACATGGGAGATAACTCCGTGACTCTCAAGAGCTATGTTGCTTAGTTAATATTTAAAATTCTCCCTGCTTCCCTCTTATTTCCTTTGGTGCTCCAGTACAGAGTTAACCTTTTGACTCCTGCACCCTATCCACCAACTGCAAAAACTTAACCCTTTGATTCCCTCACCCTATGGACCAGCTTCCTGCTGGAATCTGGTGGATAGGGTGAGGAAGTCAAAAGAGTTGAGTTTTTGCATTGTTAACATGGTTGACAGAGCAGGATGCTGGTGGAAAGGTGCAGACGTCTAAGGGCTCAACTGTAACAAAAAGGCTGAAGATGTTAAAATAATGCTGTAGTCCCCAGCATACATGTAGTTCTGCCATTTTCACATCCTGCGCTTGCTTCGTGCAACATAAAATATATGTGATAATGATTGTTTGTCTTGATTGTCTTGGTTTGGAAAACCTTCCAGCATCTTAACCCTTCGGACTCTCGCACCCTGTTCACCAACATCCTCTATTGTCAACCATGCTAGCAAAGCAAAAACTTAACCCTTTGACTTTCTCACCCTGTTCACCAGCCTTCTGCGGGGTTAAGTTGAAGGGTTAAGTTTTTGCAGTTGGTGGATAGGGTGCGAGAGTCAAAGGGTTAAGTGCCATTCAGGACTTGGTACAGAAATGAGATAAACAAAGTGTTAATGAACATTGATTTTATACATGCCTACAGCCTAGGGTGAGTTTGATTAGGCGTGAATGTTTTTGATGATGGTGGTAATAATACTAATAGTATTAAAATGATGATGAGGATGATAATGATGAGGATGATAATAAGAAGCATATAATAATAATAATAATAATAATAATAATAATAATAACAACAATAATGACAATAGTAATGAAAATAATAATACTTTGCAGGTTGTCTCTTATCCCTCCCCCTTACCTCTCTCTTGTGATTTCTTTTTCTTTCACCTCCCTCTCTGTGTGTCTGTCCCTCTCTCTCTCTCTCTCTCTCTCTCTCTCTCACACACATGTGTAGTAGGTCTACATCAATCTTCAACACTTTGCCCCCAACCCCCCCCCCCTGGTCTGCCAACTTTGATCATAACTTGTTTTGTTTGTCTGCAGTATGTATTCTAATATTTTGTTTTTTTGTCATGGATTGGTGTGGTGTTTGACACACAGACTTTTGAGGTATATTTGTACTGATGTTGACATGAAATGTTGGAATGGTTTTTTTTCCCCAGGGGTTTGACAAGTTGAACATCAAGACCAGTCACTACACTCCACTGCCCAATGGCTCTTCCCCGCTTTGTCGACCAATCAAGGATTACATTGAGTACGTAAATGTTTAATTGTGCTTGCTATACTGTATCTCAGTAAGACAACCAGTACTGTATCTCAGTAAGACAACCAGTACTGTATCTCAGTAAGGCAACCAGTTTTTGCTGTGTAGTGGTTACTGCAATGGACTATGACTGGAAAGTCATGGGTTTAAATCCCTCTGTCTTTTCAGAATTATCGTGGGATTTTTCATCTCTTACCAGAGTCGAGTGTGCTATGGACACACAGTTAAGTCTACTGCTGTAACAAACACAGATCTGTCTCGTGTGAAATTCATTGTAGCAGATTCCACTATACATGAATGATCTCACAATGACACGTGATGGGCAGTTTTCCCTATAGGGATGCCGGGGGCTCTGTCAGTATAAAGTGTCCCCACCTTCTGGAATTCTGTGCTAAAATTTACTCTTTTCTGTCATTCGCTTCATTTCTGCCTTGTTCCTTTGCTGTCTTTCATTTCTTCCTATTATTTTTGCCTTGCTTGTCCATTCACCTGTATAAGTTTGATAAAATCTTGCATACTTCCTCTTAGGATTGATAATTGGGTTCCTGTGTTAACTGCTTTTTTGGTTCTTAGGAAATGTGTGCAGAAGCAATTTTAGGCAGTTTAGGCCCATTTATATGTGTTGTATTGTCCTTAGTTATATTTAAAATTGTGTTCAGGTATGTTTTTTAAATCCCATTTGTGATAAATTGGACGGAGCGGTCAAGACCAGGGGCATCTCCGTAGATTATGTGCACAAATGCACCGATTTGTGTTTTTGATTTTCTTTTCCCTTTTTCCTGTGGAAGTATTGTATGTGTAATGAAATGGTTATAGCCCTGATATGGCTGTACGCAGTTGGCTGGGCTTTAAGCAAAAATAACACTAACAACGTGGCTTTCAGGTCGGGTTTCATCAACCTGGACAAACCTGCCAACCCCTCGTCCCATGAGGTGGTGGCCTGGATTAAGCGAATTTTGCGTGTGGGGAAAACGGGACACAGTGGCACGTTGGACCCCAAAGTGACTGGATGTCTGATCGTGTGCATCGAGCGTGCCACACGCCTGGTCAAGTCGCAGCAAGGCGCTGGCAAAGAGTATGTCTGTACGTTCCGTCTGCATACTCCTGGAGAGGAGGAAGAGAAAGTCGGCCAGGTAAGGTGTCTTTGTTTATGTTGCAGTGTCTGTGTTGGCCATGTGTTATATCTTTATTATTTTGTTGTTTCTTTGTTCATATATATATTAGCGTTTTAACCCTTTCGCTGCTATCATGTTTTGCTAAGACACATGCTAAGATTTTTTTCAGAAACAGACAAAAATCACGCTTATTATTTTCAATTGCTTATAATTCAGAAGGCATTGAAGATAGATACATAAAAGTATATATCAAATGAAAGGAAATTGAATGAAGATTGTGTTTATGACAATTTCAAAATGAAATAATGTACCAGAGTGTCACATGTACTCTTTGAAATGCAATAAAAAAAATGTTAAAGTCAATGATGATGTAATCAAGTGATGCAGGAGCTCACAAGCAGTTTATAGCACACTTTGATTTGAAGATATAGACTGTACAAAGGTCAGAAAGCAGTGTCCAGCCACAACATAAGCACAGCCTAGCCACACATAAAATGAAAGGTGTTGGATTATGTCCCTTTAGTTGCTTTATATGAATAACTCTAGTGAGAACGAGATGCACTCAGACGATTAAATGGGCCAACACAACTGACATTGTCTCAAGACTGTTATGTGCAAGAATATCACATTTTGGCGACGAGGATGGGATTTGGAGCTCACGCAGGGAAGTAGAAATTGTTTTTTTCGTTTGCAAACATATTTTCTCACACAAGATAACTAGTTCTTGGTGAAAACCGAGTGAATTTGTCTTCAGTCGTTCGACATCGTCAGGCCGTTTAATCGTTAGCCAGTGCATAGACAGGTTACACTTCGAATTCGAAAACAGAAAAGAAAAGAAAAAAAAGAGAACAAAATGGTTGTTTTCTTTTAACGATATTGTTAATTAAGATGGCAAATAAGAATAGATTTGATGAATTCAATCCTGCTGTGGAAGATTTTGACTGTTATATTGAGCGCCTCGACTTGTATTTTGAAGCAAATGATGTTGATGCAAAGAAAAAATGCGTTTTCTTGTCTGTGATTGATGCCAAGTACTATTCTTTGCTACGATCACTGTGTTCCCCCGATGCTCCTTCAACAAAAACATATGAAGAACTTGTGGCTACCCTCAAAGGACATGTTTCACCCAAACCATTAGTCATTGGTGAAAGATTTAAGTTTCACAACAGACGTCAGTCTGAGCTAGAAACGGTGAATGATTTTGCTGCAGAACTGAGACGTTTAGCATCGACATGTGACTTTGGACAGTTTCTTCAAGAAGCGTTGAGAGACAAATTTGTTTGTGGTCTTTCTGACGCCATGATTCAAAAAAGACTTTTGTCTGAAAAGGAACTTACCTTCAAGACTGCAGTTGAAATTGCACATGCCATGGAAGTAGCAGCAAGTCATTCTGCTGTCCTTCAACCATCTGATACACCAGAGGTGAACGCAGTTCAGCAGGATTCAGCAAAATCAAAAGCACCTGACGGCACCAGAAGCCAGCAAATCCAGAATACCCGGTGTTATCGCTGTGGCAAACCACATCTTGCTATCAGCTGTCCATTCAAGAACTACACTTGTAACAATTGCAAGAAAGTCGGGCATTTAGCTGCAGTTTACCGTTCAAAAAAGAAATCATATGCACAAAAGTTTGTTTCAGGTAGTGAGGAAGAAATAGGGGCTATACTTCAGAACAAACCGTCAAAGGAAGGGATTGACCCATATACAGTTACTCTCAGTGTTGCAGGCAAGCCACTGTTATTTGAAATTGATACTGGAGCTTCAGTGACTCTGATCACTGCAGGTGTTTTCACTAAAACTTTTGAGAAAAACATATCCCTAGTACCCTGTGACATGGCGCTGAAAACCTACACCGGACAGCACATTCCTGTCCATGGGCAAGTTGAGGTTCATGTTTCACACAGAGAGAACTCCGCCATGCTACCTCTCATTGTAGTTGGTGGAAGAGGTCCAAATCTGCTAGGCAGAAACTGGATCCAGGAATTGAACATGGAGGCTGCTTTTATGGTAAATCAAGTAAGCGAGAAACCATCATGTGAAGCAGTATTTGACCAGTTCCCCAACCTGTTCAAGGAAGAGTTGGGTCTTGCAAAGTCATTCCCTGTCACACTCCACGTTGAAGAAAATTGCAAACCAAAATTCTACAAAGCTAGAACAGTTCCCTATGCACTAAGAACCAAAGTTGATGCCGAACTTCAAAGGCTTGAAGATGAAGGCATAATTGAACCAGTGAAACATTCGGCCTGGGCGACACCAGGGGATACCTGTACTTAAACCAGACGGAACAGTGAGGCTGTGTGGTGATTACAAAGTCACTGTGAATATGGCCGCCAAGGCTGATGTATACCCCTTGCCCCGTGTTGAAGATCTTTTCAACAAAGCTGCTGGTGGAAAATCTTTCACAAAATTGGACTTGAAACATGCATATCAGCAGTTGCCTCTTGCCGAAGAGTCCAAAGATCTCACTACGATCAACACACAAAAAGGGCTGTTCAGATACAACCGTATGCCTTTTGGGGTTTCAGCAGCACCTGCCATTTCCAACGCACAATGGACTGCCTGTTACAGGATATTTCGGAAGTGGCTGTGTTTCAAGATGACATACTAGTCACAGGTGAGACAGATGAAAGCCATATTCAGCATCTGAGAGAAGTTCTTCGCAGACTTGATGCAGAAGGTTTCCGTTTAAAGAAGAAAAAGTGTGAGTTCATGTTACCTGAGGTCACATACTTAGGTCATCGCATCACTGCAGAAGGAATCCAGCCCACTGCTGACAAAGTGAAAGCTGTTCAGGATGCTCCCACGCCCAAAAATGCATCAGAGCTAAAATCATTTCTGGGGCTTGTCAACTTCTATGGGAAGTTCTTACCTCATTTGTCCACAGTTTTGTCTCCACTGAACAGTCTCCTTCGCAAAAACACTGTTTTCAGATGGGGAGAGCAACAGAGCCAGTCCTTCAAGAAAGTGAAGGAAATGCTTCTTTCAGCTGATCTGCTGGTTCACTTCAACCAAGAATTGGAGGTGACGTTATCATGTGATGCTTCCGCGGTGGGACTAGGAGCAGTTCTGGCCCACAAACTGTCAGATGGATCAGAGCGTCCCATTGCCTATGCATCTAGATCTCTTAACAAGGCTGAGCGGAATTACTCCAATATTGAAAGAGAAGCTCTGGCTGTCAACTTTGGAGTTAAAAAATTTCGTGACTACCTGTTTGGGTGCCATTTTTGGGTATACACAGATCACAAGCCTTTGATGTCCTTGTTAACTGAAAACAAACTCATTCCAACAGAAGTTTCACCAAGAATTCAGCGTTGGGCAATGCAGCTGTCATCATATACGTACACCATCAGTTACAAGTCAGGGTCTACCATGACTCATGCAGATGCCCTCAGCAGGTCACCGTTACCAACCACCAGCTCAGAATCAGAGATTCCAGAGGAGTTTGTCTTCTTAATGGACCACCTGTCAACAACTCCAATCACTTCAGCTCATATTGAAGAGAAAACAAATTCTGACCCTGTACTGTCACATGTCAAGAAATACACTTTGTCTGGGTGGCCATCAGATCTTCCAGGAAAGTGGCAAACAGAGCTCAAAATGTACAAGAGCCACGAAACCGAACTATGTGTTCAGAGTGGTTGCGTTCTCATGCGAAACCGAGTTGTTGTACCTCCAAGTTGTAGAAGAGCAATGTTGGAGGAACTTCATTCGTGTCATCCAGGTGTCTGCAAAATGAAATGCCTGGCACGTTCGTACGTATGGTGGCCAGGCATTGATCATGACATTGAAATCACAGTTCAAGAGTGTGAAGCTTGTCAACAAGTCCGTCACATGCCAGAGAAAGCTCCACTTCATCCTTGGGAATGGCCTGAAAAACCTTGGTCAAGACTTCATGTGGATTTTGCAGGACCATTCATGGGCCACATATTCCTTGTGTTTGTGGACTCGCATTCAAAATGGACGGAAGTGAAAATGATGACAAAAATTACTGCAGAAAAGACTATTTGCTGCATGAGAGATCTCTTTGCAACACATGGGTTGCCAGACACAGTTGTTACAGACAATGGTCCCACCTTCACATGCAGTGATTTCAAAACCTTCATGCAAATCCTTGGCATTCGTCATATTCTGGTCTCTCCGTACCACTCAAATGGTCTTGCTGAGAGAGCAGTTCAGACATTCAAAGAGGCTATGAAAAAGATGTCACCCAAGTTCACCTTGCAGCACAGACTGGCGATGTTTCTACTTGAGCAACATATCACGCCTCACTCGACTACTGGCATTCCACCAGCAGAACTTTTGATGAAAAGAAGGCTCAAGACTCGCCTAGACTTGATTCAACCTTCTCTTTCCAGCAAGGTTGAAGATGCTCAGTCAAAGCAAAAGATGTACCATGATCGCAGTGCAAAAGACAGGAACTTTGTTGTAGGTGACAAAGTGTATGTACGCAATTTTGGGTCAGGCAAGGCTTGGTTTCATGGAACTGTTGTTGAAGTTACTGGACCACTGTCTTTCAAAGTCCAGTTGGTGGATGGCCGCATTGTAAGACGTCACATAGATCAAGTCCGGAAGCGATGGATTGAAGAGAAGACAACTGAGGACAATACTCTTCCAATGATGGTTGACCCAACACTTCCAAGTGAAAAGCCACCTACTGCCATTGCTATCACAGAACCAGAACCATTTCTCCAAAGTGATTCTGCTTCCTTGGAAATTTCCCACCAGTGACTATTCAGGACTCAATCACACCACCACCACTTGGTTCCAGTTCATTGCAGGCAGGCAGAGGGTCCCCAGCTTACGCTACGCCTATCCCTAGAGCTCAAAATCAAGAACAGATTTTGGGACAGCTTCCAAGGCTTGGTGCTTCTTCATTGGATACACCAGTGCTCCACAGGCCCACCCCTGACCCAGCTCAACGCCCGAGAAAAGCCCGGAAACCTCCAGATCGACTGGATCTGTGAACTCTCAAAATTTTGTTTTCTCTTCAAGATTACATTGGCATTACACACACACACACACATTGTAATTTTTTTTTCAAAAGACATTTTAATTAACAAGATTAAAATCTCCAAATCAACCGGATCGGTGAACTTTTGATCAGTTTCCTTCTCCAGATATTGTTTTGCAACGCAAAATTAACATTTTAATTTGTGGTCAACAAGTTGAACTGTTTGGAAAATGTTTATTTCAAAAGACAGTTAATAAGTTTTGTATAAAAAAAGTGTTAAAAGTTGAAAACCATGTTAAAACTTAAAAGGGAGGGTGTTGGATTATGTCCCTTTAGTTGCTTTATATGAATAACTCTCGTGAGAACGAGATGCACTCAGACGATTAAATGGGCCAACACAACTAACATTGTCTCAAGACTGTTATGTGCAAGAATATCACAAAAGGGTTTTATCTCCCAGTGTCTATCCCCAGTAAAAACGCTTCTGAGTGTGGTAGTTCTGGAAGCAGTCTTCTAAACACAGTCCTCTCCTTCCCCCTCTTACTCCCCTTCCCCTTCTAGCAGGTCCAGCAACAGCAGGTCCAGCAACAGCAGGTCCAGCAACAGCAAGTCCACACAGAGTCCAGCGAACATCATCACCATGCTGCATTACCATACCTGTAGCACAGTGAAAGCAAGGATTCAAATTTCCACATATTTTATGAAATAAAAAAAAGTCACACACACACACACACACACACACACACACACACACACACACACACACACACACACACACACACACACACTGACATAGGTAGCATGCTACTCCCCCATGCCACGCCCCCTTTCATTTTCCTCAAGCAAACACTGCAAAGAAACCCAGTGAGTACTGCTTCTACCAAATTGACTTCATTACAACATTGTTTCTGTCAGTATTATCACTGAATGCTTTCAATTTCCTATAAAAAGTCACACCAACAGTCTCTCTCTCTCTCTCTGTCTCTCTTTCTCTCACACACACACACATACACACACGCACACCCCTCTGCTCCCACCCTACTCCTCACATAAACACACACAGGCCATGGAGATTGTAGCCTACTCCTCACACAAACACACAAAGGCCAGGGAGATAGCACAGGGCAGAGGCCGACCAGAAAAACAAATCATCACAAGACACACACAGCGTGGCTGACAACGAGCGAGCGACGAGTGACACGCCCACAGGTGAACACACTGCCCACTCGGTCACTGGCTCGCTCACTGACCAGGCCCAAACAAAGGGCTCAGCTGTACAATACACACACTTAGCTGTTCTATTTATAAATATACTGAGAAGAAAGCAATACAATCATGTTATAAAATGAATAAAGCTCTCAAATACACCTACCGCATCTGGAACAATCGGATCTCCATAGGCCTACTCTGATTCAGACGATCAGTCACCCAAATTCTTCCACATCAAAATGTGGGTCGTTGGCATCAACTTCACGAAGTTCGAAGCCAGCTGGCTTGAAGTCTTCATCTCCACTGTCTTGATCTCGAAAAATCGCTTCAATAACTTCTGCAACTGTGTAGGTTCGTTGTGGGGCAGCCATAGCGCTTCAAAAACTGAAAGCTCAACTTCGTAGCACCTTGCCAATCGATCGTGATAAATTATGCAAATGATCTAAATAACTTGAACAAACAGCACTCAAAGAGCGAAGATTGTCAAGGGACCTAATCAAATCATAAATAGAACGATTCTGTGATATGCTAGACGAAAAGAGAAAGAGTGTTTGATACGGGACGATCCGCGATCGTCAACAGAGCATTGCAGACGACGGTTTCTATGACGAGCGTCACTCGTCAACAGCGCAGTGAAGAGGTTAATCATTTTCACTGTAATTTGTGGTTTTCAGTATTTCAAAAATGTAATGAGAAAAACAAGTGTTGGCCAGATATAGGGCTCAGTGTTAGGGGCATGCATGCATTTTTGTGTGCATAGAGAGGTGGGGGGGGGGGGGGGAGAGAGAGTGAGTGAGAGAGAGAGAGAGATAGAGAGAGAAGATGAATGGGGTGATAACGACAGTGATAGTGACACTTGTTTTTCATTGGCAGAAGCCATTTTTCAAACTTGTTGTTGCGAATCTACAATCTGCCTAGCAGTGAAAGAAAAATACTGAAAAAGGAACACATCTATAGATCAGTTTAAAAGATATGAGACATAAGGAGATCAAAGAG
>JAPXFY010000031.1:44489065-44686565 GCA_030674185.1 Monoplex corrugatus
TCTACTTTCTTTCTTTCCAAGTTTCTGTTTGGGAGGGGGTGGGGGGAGGAATCAATCCCCCATTTATTTTGTGTTCCTTGTGGATTTGAGGAGAGAGGATGGCCAAGTGTGAGACATTGATGAATGAAGAATAATTTTTAAGAGGATATGGTGAGAGTGTATGTTGTTTTACATGAGCATATGGCAACAGCATGTGGTATTACCAGGGTATGGTGACAGTGTATGGTATTATCAGGGTATGGTGACTGTGTGAAATTATCAGGGTATGATGACGGTGTGAAATTGTCAAGGTATGGTGACTATGTGAAATTATCAGGTATGGTGACAGTGTGAAATTGTCAAGGTATGGTGACAGTGTGAAATTATCAGGGTATGGTGACAGTGTGAAATTATCAAGGTATGGTGACTATGTGAAATTATCAGGGTATGGTGACAGTGTGAAATTATCAGGGTATGATGACGGCGTGAAATTGTCAAGGTATGGTGACTATGTGAAATTATCAGGGTATGGTGACGGCGTGAAATTGTCAAGGTATGGTGACTATGTGAAATTATCAAGGTATGGTGACAGTGTGAAATTATCAAGGTATGGTGACAGTGTGAAATTATCAGGGTATGATGACGGCGTGAAATTGTCAAGGTATGGTGACTATGTGAAATTATCAAGGTATGGTGACAGTGTGAAATTATCAAGGTATGGTGACAGTGTGAAATTATCAGGGTATGATGACAGTGTGAAATTATCAAGGTATGGTGACTATGTGAAATTATCAGGGTATGGTGACAGTGTGAAATTATAGGTATGGTGACAGTGTGAAATTATCAGGGTATGGTGACAGTGTGAAATTATAAGGTATGGTGACTATGTGAAATTATCAGGGTATGGTGACAGTGTGAAATTATCAGGGTATGGTGACAGTGTGAAATTATCTGGGTATGGTGGCATGTGAAATTATCAGGGTATGATGACAGTGTGAAATTATCAAGGGTATGGTGACAGTGTGAAATTATCAGGGTATGGTGACAGTGTGAAATTATGAGGGTATGGTGGCTATGCGAAATTATCAGGGTAAGGTGACAGTGTGAAATTATCAGGGTATGGTGACAGTGATGAAATTATCAGGGTATGGTGGCTATGCGAAATTATCAGGGTATGGTGACAGTGTGAAATTATCAAGGTATGGTGACAGTGTGAAATTATCAGGGTATGATGCAGTGTTGAAATTATCAAGGTATGGTGCATGTGAAATTATCAGGGTATGGTGACAGTGTGACATTATCAGGTATGGATGACAGTATGGAAATTATGAGGGTATGGTGACAGTGTGAAATTATCAGGGTATGATGACAGTATGAAATTATGAGGGTATGGTGACAGTGTGAAATTATCAGGGTTGTATGGTACAGGTGTGACATATTATCAGGGTATGGTGACAGTGTGAAATTATCAGGGTATGGTGACAGTGTGAAATTATCAGGGTATGGTGACATGTGAAATTATATACGGATGGTGACAGTGTGAAATTATCAGGGTATGGTGACAGTGTGAAATTATCAGGGTATGGTGACAGTGTGACATTATCAGGGTATGGTGACTGTGAAATTATCAGGGTATGGTGACAGTGTGAAATTATCAGGGTATGGTGACAGTGTGACATTATCAGGGTATGGTGACAGTGTGACATTATCCATGTATGGTGACAGTGTGAAATTATCAGGGTATGGTGACAGTGTGAAATTATCAGGGTATGGTGACTGTGAAATTATCAGGGTATGGTGACTGTGAAATTATCAGGGTATGGTGACAGTGTGAAATTATCAGGGTATGGTGACAGTGTGACATTATCCGGGTATGGTGACAGTGTGAAATTATCAGGGTATGGTGACAGTGTGACATTATCAGGGTATGGTGACAGTGTGACATTATCCGTGTATGGTGACAGTGTGACATTATCAGGGTATGGTGACAGTGTGACATTATCCGGGTATGGTGACAGTGTGACATTATCAGGGTATGGTGACAGTGTGACATTATCAGGGTATGGTGACAGTGTGACATTATCAGGGTATGGTGACAGTGTGAAATTATCCGTGTATGGTGACAGTGTGACATTATCCGTGTATGGTGACAGTGTGACATTATCCGTGTATGGTGACAGTGTGACATTATCCGGGTATGGTGACAGTGTGACATTATCCGGGTATGGTGACAGTGTGACATTATCCATGTATGGTGACAGTGTGACATTATCAGGATATGGTGACAGTGTGAAATTATCCATGTATGGTGACAGATTGAAATTATCAGGGTATGGTGACAGTGTGATATTATCCGGGTATGGTGACACTGTGACATTATCCGTGTATGGTGACAGTGTGACATTATCAGGGTATGGTGACAGTGTGACATTATCAGGGTATGGTGACAGTGTGACATTATCCGTGTATGGTGACAGTGTGAAATTATCAGGGTATAGTGACAGTGTGAAATTATCAGGGTATGGTGACAGTGTGACATTATCCGGGTATGGTGACAGTGTGACATTATCCGTGTATGATGACAGTGTGAAATTATCAGGGTATGGTGACAGTGTGACATTATCAGGGTATGGTGACATTATCAGGGTATGGTGACAGTGTGACATTATCAGGGTATGGTGACAGTGTGACATTATCAGGGTATGGTGACAGTGTGAAATTATCCGTGTATGGTGACAATGTGACATTATCCATGTATGGTGACAGTGTGACATTATCCATGTATGGTGACAGTGTGACATTATCCGTGTATGGTGACAGTGTGACATTTTCAGGGTATGGTGACAGTGTGAAATTATCAGGGTATGGTGACAGTGTGACATTATCAGGGTATAGTGACAGTGTGACATTATCCATGTATGGTGACAGTGTGACATTATACGTGTATGGTGACAGTGTGAAATTATCAGGGTATGGTGACAGTGTGAAATTATCCGTGTATGGTGACAGTGTGACATTATCCATGTATGGTGACAGTGTGACATTATCCGTGTATGGTGACAGTGTGACATTATCTGTGTATGGTGACAAGTGTATGGTATGTACAGGAGGGCATGGTGACAGTGTGAAATTATCCGTGTATGGTGACAAGTGTCTGGTGACAAGTGTATGGTGACAAAGGTATGGTGACAAGTGTATGGTATGTACAGGAGGGCATGGTGACAATGCATGATGTGATGGATGCCATGTGGGAGTTAGACCACCGCAAGGAGGAGACATACCTGCGTCGTGTCATTAAGCCCCTGGAGGCCCTGCTCACCAGCCACAAACGAGTGTTCGTGAAGGACTCTGCTGTGAGTTGATTTCATTTGTCTGTATTCCATGTCGCCGTCTTCATTGTATTCATGTGTGGTGTTCTGGTGGTTTGGTGTCATCTGGTGCAGGCATTGTGGTGCTGTGTAGTCTGCTTACTCTGTCTTTGATGGGTGGTGAATGTAGGTAGTCAAAGTTCAAGAAAGGTAAAGCGGCGGGGGTGAGGAGATGGGCAGCGCCCTCATAATGCTGGCCCTGAAAGAAGTGGAGATCTTTGCCATCTCTCTGCTATACAACCTGATGGTGATGAGACTACTTTTGCCCCTGTTTTTGTTCTTGTTTTGTATTACCGCTGCTTCCTGTCATGTAACCACACTTATATCATGGTGCTTCCTATCATGTAACACCTTATCTTGGGTCTTTCATATCATGTAACACCTTATCTTGGTGCTTCTTGTCTTGTAACCTTATCATGCTGTTTCATATCATGTAACACCTTGTCTTGCTGTTTGAGATCATGTAACACCTTATCTTGCTGTTTCTTATCATGTAACATATCTTGCTGATTCATATCATGTAACATCTTGCTGTTTGATATCATGTGACACCTTATTGTGCTGTTTCATGTCATGTAACACCTTACCTTCTGCTCCATATCATGTAACACCTTATCTTGCTGTTTGATATGTAACACCTTATCTTGCTGCTCCATATGTAACACCTTGTCTTGCTGTTTGATATCATGTAACACCTTATCTTGCTACTTTAATATCATGTAACCCATTATCTTGCCGTTTGATATGTAACAACTTGTCATGCTGTTTGATATCGTGTAACACCTTATCTTGCTGTTTGATATGTAACACCTTATCTTGCTGTTTGATATGTACACCATATCTTGCTGTCCCCTATCATGTAACACCTTGCTGTTTGGTACGTAGCACCTTATTTTACTGTCCCCCATCATGTAACACCTTATCTTGCTGTTTAATATCCTGTAACACCTTATCTTAATGTCCCTTATCATGTCACCTTCTGCTCCATATCATGTAACACCTTATCTTGCTGTTTGATATGTAACACCTTATCTTGCTGTTTCATATCATGTAACACCTTATCTTGGTGCTTCCTGTCATGTAACACATTATCTTCCTGTTTCATACCATGTAAAACATTATCATCCCGTTTCATATGTAACATCTTACCTTGCTGTTTTATATCATGTAACACCTTATCAATAGCCAGCCGAATCGGCCAAGCCAGAACAGCATTCAAGAAGATGAAAAACTTTCTTACCAACAAATGTCTATCACTTAATATCAGAAAGAGAGTTCTTGAATGTTATAGAACCGATAATGTTATATGGTAGTGAGGCGTGGACAGTCGACATGCAAAGCCAGAACAAGATTAAGGCATCTGAAATGTGGTTTCTAAGAAGAATGTTGAGAGTTCCATGAACAGCAAAGAAAACAAACGGGACAGTCTTGATGGAGGCAGACACAAGAAGACCATTGATAAGGAAGATTAGGAAAAGACAGGCAACATTTATAGGATATTTTATGAGGAAAGGGAAATTAGCTCTAACCTGGTCACAACAGGAAAGGTGGAGGGAAAGAGAGCGCCAGGTAGACCCTGGGAGAAAATATTGGATAGATTTGCGGGGTGGCTGAGGACAGACAGGGTGGAAGATGTGCTTGCGGCAACAAGGGATAGACACATATAGAGGGCCATGACTGCCAACGCCATGTGGCCGGGCACATGATGATGATGATGATGATGAACACCTTAATATTGCTGTCCCCTATCATGTAACACCTTATCTTGCTGTTTCATATTATGTGACACCTTACCTTGGTGCTTCCTATCATGTAACACCTTGGTGTTTCCTATCATGTAACACCTTGGTGTTTCCTATCATGTAACACCTTACCTTGATGCTTTCCTATCTTGTAACACCTTACCTTGATGTTTTCCTATCATGTAACACCTTACCTTGATGCTTTCCTATCATGTAACACCTTGGTGTTTCCTATCATGTAACACCTTACCTTGATGCTTTCCTATCATGTAACACCTTGGTGTTTCCTATCATGTAACACCTTACCTTGATGCTTTCCTATCATGTAACACCTTACCTTGATGCTTTCCTATCATGTAACACCTTGGTGTTTCCTATCATGTAACACCTTACCTTGATGCTTTCCTATCATGTAACACCTTATCTTGGTGCTTCTTTATCGTGTAACACCTTCTCTTGGTGCTTCCTGTCATGTAACATCTTATCTTGCTGCTTCGTAGTATGTAACACCTTATCTTGCTGTTTGATATCCTGTAACACCTTATCTTGCTGTTTGATATCATGTAACACTTTATCTTCCTGCTTCCTATCATGTAACACCTTACCTTTTGTTTGATATCATGTAACATCTTGTTGCTTCCTGTCGTCTAACACCTTATCTTACTGCTGTGTGCTTTTAATGTTGTCTGTAACATTGTGTTGTTATATCTACAGATATAAACCTCCCCCTCCTGTGAGGATGCTGAGGACTGATAGTATCCCCACCTTCTGGCAATTCTGTACTAGAAATTTCTTCTTTTCTCTTATTCCCTTTGTTTCTGCCTTATCCCTTTGCTTTCTGTCATCTCTTTCTTGTTATTTTCTTTTTAACCTTTGTTTTTTTTCGTCCCAGTTTCTACACCACTTCAATGGCCACAGAAGCTGGCACAGTTTTTACAGTGGGGTGATGATGATGTCAGTGGGGATGATAATCGTGATGCTATGGACTTCCATCTGGGATTGAGACTGCGTGACAGGGCTGTACTCTATGTTTACAATCATAGCATATCATGGCTTCAACCAGGCCCGAGAAATACACTTGTGGTGCTGGTCAGAAGATTTGAGCAACATTCTCAATGACGCACCTGTGAAGTGGATGAAACTCGACTGTGTGGTCCCAGTCTTCCCAGTGAGCCCATAGCACGCCCTACTCTGGATAGGAGCCGGTCACTTCCTATCATTTTCTGCCTTGCTGGTCCATTCACCTTTTTTATGTTTTGTTGCACTTAAGTTTACATATCTGTATTCAGGTTTATATTTTTAAACCCATGGTGATGAATTGGACGGAATGGTCAATGCCAGAGGCATGTCCTTAGATTATAATATTAGGTGCAAATGCATCGATAGGTTTACCTGATTTTCTTTTCCGTGTTCAAAGAGGTGTTGAATGGTTACAACCCTGATATCGTTCTGCGCAGTCAGCTGGGCTTTAAACAATGACGTTAATGTCAACAAATATTTACCGTTGACTTTCAGGTAATGCTGTGCTGTTACAGGTAAACGCGGTGTGTTATGGAGCCAAAATCATGTTGCCAGGTGTTCTGCGATACCAGGATGGAATCGAGTTGAATGAGGAGATTGTGATCGTCACCACGAAAGGAGAGGCCGTAGCGCTGGGTACCTTTCTCTTCCTCTTTTGTTTGTTTATGGGTTTGTGTGGTGGATTTGGGGGGGGGGGGGGGGGGCAAGTTCTTTTTTTTCTTTTAATTTATTTGAAAACGAACTTTGCTTGGCTTCTTCTTTTTCTGTAATAAAAGGGGGATTGTTTCATATCATCTGGGAAGGGGTGTGTGTCTGTGACTAAATTGTGTCAATAAAAGGGAGATTGATTCATATCAACCAGGAAGGGGTGTGTGTGTGTGTAATTTAAACGTGTCGGTAAGATCTTTTAGCAGTTTTGGGATGGATCTTTACCAAAGTTGGGTCAGTGTAGTGAACTGTTGAAGAGTTATGACAGCTTCGGTTCAACGTTGGTTTGGAAGGTAGGAAAGCTCAAGGTCAGGGTCACATGGACCAAAAGAAGGGCATAAGTGGCACTTTCTCTGGAACACGGTGACAATAATTACAATCTGTATTGGTGTTGTGACAGTCTATTACTGTCCTCAATGTGCTTGTTTTTTTTCCTCTGATGCTGCTTTAAGTATTTGTGGCCTCGAGCAGTACAAAATCTGGATTTTCTGTTATCATTTTTGTTACGAAGTTGGAATGGCTTGGTTATCTTTTCTTTTCTATTCTTTTTTCCCTGTTACCTTAACCCTTTGACTCCACCAACTGCAAAAACTTAACCCTTTGACTCCTTCACTCTTTCCTGCAGGAAGCTGGTGGAAAGAGTGAGGGAGTCGAAGGGTTCAGTTTTTGCTTTGCTAGCATGGTTGACAATGCAGGATGCTGGTGGACAGGGCGTGGGAGTCAAAGGGTTAAATAAACTTTATTGGGCTATGTTAGAGTGGAGATAGCACCTCACCTTCAGTTTTACTACATAAGTTGAAACCTGCCTCAAACCTGCATGCAGCTTCCTCTTCACCTAAATGTGGGTGGGCATCTAACCCTGTTAAGTGTTGGAGAAGGTAAAGCTGCAAGAGAGGAGTGTGGCTTGAAAATCTGGCCTGGTATTAGTGAGAAGTCTACCTCCTTACTCCAGCAAGCGGAGCTTACCCAAGATTCCTGAAAGTCACCAACCTTAGTATCAGAATCTTCTCAGCAAAACTGGTGGGTGAATGAAGCCCCCTGCTCTTCTGATCGCTTGGCAGTAAAGATGCTTTAGATCTGGAAGCATACAAAAAAGAAATCGGTGGTAAGTTTACCAGCTAAACAGGAATTTACATGAAAATTTGCTGTCTTTAGATCATGGCTTACATGTCAGACCATGCAAAAGAATAATCCATGGTAACTGTACGAGTGAAACGGGAATTTTCTTGAAAATTTTCCTTCTGTAGATCTGGGAGTGTACAAAATAAGCTTGATCATAAATTTTCAAGTCATTTTGAGGTACTTGGTCTATATGCATCAGGCACAGATCCCTGGCCTGAAGGAAAACTGATGGTCATGTGAATTTGGTGGAAAATGTAGTTTATGTTTGGTCAGTAAAGTTGAAGGAATGTGTCTTGATGGGTACAGGAATAGCCTTGATGACGACGGCGACGATGGCAGCCTGTGACCACGGCATGATCGCCAAGATCAAGCGGGTCATCATGGAGCGAGACCTGTACCCTAAGAAGTGGAAGATGGGACAACTGGTAAGGTTTTTGGTCATGACGGGGTAGGATACAAGACGCTCATTGTAAGACACACAACAGCTTAGTCTAAGATACATGACAGCTTAATGCAAATACAAGACAACTTGACCTTTAACTCCCGCATCCTGTCCATCAGCATCCTGCATTGCCAAGCATGCTAGGAAAGCAAAAAGTTAACCCTTTGATTCACTCACTCTATCCACCAGCTTCCTGCAGGGATCAGGTGGATAGGGTGAGGGAATCAGAGTTAGGTTTGTGCAGTTGGTGGACAGAATGTGGGAGTCAAAGGGTTGATCTAAGATATAAGACAGCTTATTGCGAGATACAAAAACAGCTTATTGGTTCAAAATTGATATGAAACGGGTGGAATTTGGACACTGGCATTTAGGCACACACACATAACATGCACACAAACACTTTTATGTATACATACACATTCGTTCAAGAAAAGACACTCTACAAGTGTGCTAAATATTTGTTGATTCCCTCTATTTGGTCTTGGGTCTTCCTCAGGGTAAAGTGTCAAAAAGACTGCACAGAACCTTGTGAAAAAACAAACCAACCACACAGAACTTAGTAAACCTAAGTGATATCACGTTTTTGGCACCAGATGAGTCTTTCCTATACACACTAAAGTAGGATTTAAGAGAGACAATACCTATAAGATTACATGATGATAATAATGTGAGATCTTCCCAAAAGCGCCCAGAAAACCATTGTCTATGTTTGCCTGGGCCGTCAAGTGGAAGGAGAGTAACCTTGAGGTTGTTTGGGTGAGGCAGCTGGCTTTTCCGTGCTTGCTGTCTCAATATCACCTCATACACTCATTGTTTTTCAGTATAATTCACAAGTCTGAAATGTTTTGGCTCTTGTGAGACGGCAGGAAGTAACGCAATTAATGGGTGAAATAAACATACCTTTTTGGTCAGCTACATAATTTTTTTGCTCTACGCCAACTGATGCCAGCTTGCAATTACATTCTTTGTAGAGATTGTGAGCACTCACAAATTTCACTCATTCAACATGAAACTGACTCTGTATGAAAATAAATAGGATATGATGGGAGCAAGTAGTGAGTGACAAATGTAATGTCTGACAGATGTAGTGTGTGGGTGTGACAGGTATAACATGCGTGGGTGTGACAGTGTGGGTGTGACTGTTTAACCTGTATGCATGTGTAGGTGTGCCATGTAAAACATGAATGGGTGTCACATGTAACTTGTATGGGTGTGACATATGTAACATGTATGAGTGTGGCAGATGTAATATGTATGAGTGTGGCAGATGTAACGTGTGGGTGTGACATGTAACTTGTATGGGTGTGACATATGTAACATGTATGGATGTGGCAGATGTAATATGTATGAGTGTGGCAGATGTAACATGTGGGTGTGACATGTAACATGTATGGGTGTGACATGTGTGGGTGTGACATGTATAGGTGTGAATGTAACCTGGGGTGTGACATATAATGTGTAGGTGTGACATGTAAGATGGGTGTGACAATGTGACATGTAGGTGTGAATGTAACCTGTGGGTGTGAGATATAAATGTGTAGGTGTGAATGTAACTATGGGTGTGACAGATATAAATGTAGGTGTGAATGTAACCTGTGGGTGTGAAGATATAAATGTGTAGGTGTGAATGTAACCTATGGGTGTGACAGATATAAATGTGTAGGTGTGAATGTAACCTATGGGTGTGAGATATAATGTGTAGGTGTGACATGTAACATGTATGGGTGTGACAGATATGAATGTGTAGGTGTGACATGTAACCTGTATGGGTGTGACAGATATAAATGTGTAGGTGTGAATATAACCTGTGGGTGTGATATGTGTAGGTGTGACATGTATGGGTGTGACAGATGTGTAGGTGTGACACGTAACATGTATGGGTGTGACAGATATGAATGTGTAGGTGTGACATGTATGGGTGTGACAGATATAATGTGTAGCTGTAACATGTATGGGTGTTACAGATACATGTGGGTGTGACATGAATGGGTGTTACAGATATAACATGTGGGTGTGACATGTACGGGTGTGACAGATATAACATGGGTGTGACATGTATGGGTGTGACATATAATGTGTGGGTGTGACATGTAACATGTACGGGTGTGACAGATATATCATGTGGGTGTGACATGTAACATGTATGTGTGTGGTTGTAATAAGCGTGATATGTATGTGTTGTGTGTGGATTGCAGGCGACGATAAAGCAGAAGTTACTGGCGGAAGGCAAGCTGGGCAAGCATGGCTCACCCAATGAAAGACACCGGATAGCTTCTTCCGTTTGATAGGGGCTCAGCCTCCCCTACGGTAACTAGCTTGTCTGTTCTCTCTCTTTGCCTCACTGTGCTGCCCTCTCTCTCTGTTACACACTGCCGGGGTAGTCAGAGTATGTAGTATCAAAGATCAACCGGGTGATTGATGTACTTTGTGTCTCTGTGGTATACTTTGTGCCTCCTTGATGTATTTTGTGTCTCTGTGGTGTACTTTGTGCCTCTGACGGACTGTGCTCCATGACGTACTGTGCCTCCATGACATACTTTGTGCTCCCATGACGTACTCTGTGACGGACTTTGTGCTCCCGTGACGTACTCTGTGATGGACTTTGTGCTCCCGTGAGGTACTCTGTGCCGGACTTTGTGCTTCCTGTGACGTACTCTGTGCTCCCGTGACGTATTCTGTGCCGGACTTTGTGCTCCCGTGACATACTCTGTGACGGACTTTGTGCTCCCGTGATGTACTCTGTGACGGACTTTGTGCTCCCGTGACGTACTCTGTGACGGACTTTGTGCTCCCGTGACGTACACTGTGACAGACTTTGTGCTCCCGTGACGTACTCTGTGACGGACTTTGTGCTCCGTGACGTACTCTGTGACGACTTTGTGCTCCCGTGAATACCTGTCTTGCGACTTTTGCTCCGTGACGGACTCTGTGACGGACTTTGTGCACCGTGACATACTCTGTGACAGACTTTGTGCTCCCGTGACGTCTCTGTGACGGACTTTGTGCTCCCGTGACGATTCTCTGTGACGGACTTTGTGCTCCCGTGACGTTCTCTGTGACGGACTTTGTGCTCCCGTGAACGTTCTCTGTGACGGACTTTGTGCTCCCGTGACGTTCTCTGTGACGGACTTTGTGCTCCTGTGACGGACTTTGTGCCCCGTGACGTACTCTGTGACGGACTTTGTGCCTCCGTGACATACTTTGTGCCTCCGTGACATGCTCTGTGACGGACTTTGTGCTCCGTGACTACTCTGTGACGTTTGTCTCCGTGACGTATCTCTGTGACGGACTTTGTGCTCCCGTGACGATCTCTGTGACGGACTTTGTGCTTCCGTGACGGACTCTGTGACGACTTTGTGCTCCGTGACTTCTCTGTGACGGACTTTGTGCTCCGTGACTTCTCTGTGACGGACTTTGTGCTCCCGTGACGTTTCTTGCTGTGACGGACTTTGTGCTCCCGTGACGTTCTCTGTGCCTCTGTGACAGACTTTGTGCTCCTGTGACGGACTTTGTGCTCCCGTGACGTACTCTGTGACGACTTTGTGCCTCCGTGACATACTTTGTGCCTCCGTGACATGCTTTGTGTCTCATGACATTCTTTGTGCCAACAAAAGAGTTGTTTGATGGAGTTCCAGGTATGTTTGTGTCACTTAAACACTCATGTTTAAGCCTACTAATGCATTTGTCATAAAGCCGACTGAGTATGGTTAGGGCCATAAGACCTTGTCAATTCTCCCACGTCCCATACATGACAGAAAAAATTTGCTCATTTAACATGTCATTGTTTGTAGGGCAGAGCAGTTTTTGTATTAAGTTTGTTATATGGCCAAAGTTGTGTTTAAGTTTTGTACCAGAAGTTTGTTCATGCATACTAGTGTTTTACAAAGTTTTGTGATTAAGTTGTGTTTAGGCAAAACGAGTGTTTGTTTTTATTACAGTTGTTTATAGGCAAACGGTGTTAATGTTTTGTTTAGAAGTTGTTTTACTATGGATAAACCTTGTTGTGATAATGTTTTGTAGATTAAGTTGTTTATATGGCAAAACCTTGTGTCTAATGTTTTGTGATAGTAGTTTTCTATGTACTCTAGTGCCTAAGTTTTGTCATTTAAGTTGTGTTATATGGCACCTGAGTTTTTGTTTGTATTAAGTTGTGTTACTAGATAAACCGTTTTAATGTTTTGTGATTAAGTTGTGTTATAGGCATAAACAGTGTTTTGTTCTTGTTACAGTTGTTTGCTAGGCCAAACAGTTTTAGTTTGTCATTATTAAAGTCTGTTGAGTAGGCCATTAAGTTTTGTCATTTACAGTTGTTAGTAGGCCAGAAGTTTTGTCATTTACGTTGTTAGTAGGCCAGAGTTTTGTCATTTACAGTTGTTAGTAGGCCAGAAGTTTTGTCATTTACAGTTGTTAGTAGGCCAGGAGTTTTGTCATTTACATGTTGTTAGTAGGCCAGAGTTTTGTCATTTACAGTTGTTTGTAGGCCAGAAGTTTTGTCATTTATTCAGTTGTTTGTAGGCCAGAAGTTTTGTCATTTACAGTTGTTAGTAGCCAGAATTTTGTCATTTTAAGTCGTTTGTAGGCCAGAAGTTTTGTCATTTACAGTTGTTTGTAGGCCAGAAGTTTTGTCATTTACAGTTGTTAGTAGGCCAGAAGTTTTGTCATTTACAGTTGTTGTAGGTCAGAAGTTTTGTCATTTACAGTTGTTTGTAGGCCAGAAGTTTTGTCATTTACAGTTGTTAGTAGGCCAGAAGTTTTGTCATTTACAGTTGTTGTAGGCCAGAAGTTTTGTCATTTACAGTTGTTTGTAGGCCAGAAGTTTTGTCATTTACAGTTGTTTGTAGGCCAGAATTTTGTCATTTACATAGTTGTTTGTAGGCCAAAGTTTTGTCATTTACAGTCAGTTGTTTGTAGGCCAGAGTTTTGTCATTTACAGTTGTTTGTAGGCCAGAAGTTTTGTCATTTACAGTTTTGTAGGCCAGAAGTTTTGTCATTTACAGTTGTTTGTAGGCCAGAAGTTTTGTCATTTACATTTGTTTGTAGGCCAGGAGTTTTGTCATTTACAGTTGTTTGTAGGCCAGAAGTTTTGTCATTTAGTTGTTTGTAGGCCAGAAGTTTTGTCATTTACAGTCAGTTGTTTGTAGGCCAGGAGTTTTGTCATTTACATCGTTGTTTGTAGGCCAGAAGTTTTGTCATTTATAGTCAGTTGTTTGTAGACCAGAAGTTTTGTCATTCATTTTACAGAGTTTTGTCATTATGTGTAGGCCAGAAGTTTTGTCATTTACAGTTGTTTGTAGCCAGAAGTTTTGTCATTACAGTTGTTTGTAGGCCAGAAGTTTTGTCATTTACAGTTGTTTGTAGGCCAGAAGTTTTGTCATTTAAGTCGTTGTAGGCCAGAAGTTTTGTCATGTACAGTTGTTTGTAGGCCAGAAGTTTTGTCATTTATCAGTTGTTTGTAGGCCAGAAGTTTTGTCATTTATCAGTTTAGTAGGCCAGAAGTTTTGTCATTTACAGTTGTTAGTAGGCCAGAAGTTTTGTCATTTACAGTTGTTAGTAGGCCAGAAGTTTTATCATGTACAGTTGTTTGTAGGCCAGAAGTTTTGTCATGTACTTGTTGTAGGCCAGAAGTTTTGTCATTTACAGTCGTTTGTAGGCCAGAAGTTTTGTCATTTACAGTCTTGTTAGTAGGCCAGAAGTTTTGTCATTTACAGTTGTTGTAGGCCAGAAGTTTTGTCATTTACATCAGTTGTTAGAGCCAGAAGTTTTGTCATGTACAGTTGTTTGTAGGCCAGAGTTTTGTCATTTACATTTGTTTGTAGGCCAGAAGTTTTGTCATGTACAGTTGTTTGTAGGCCAGAAGTTTTGTCATTTACAGTTGTTTGTAGGCCAGAAGTTTTGTCATTTAAAGGTTTGTAGGCCAGAAGTTTTGTCATTACAGTCAGTTGTTTAGTAGGCCAGAGTTTTGTCATTTACATTTGTTGTAGGCCAGAAGTTTTGTCATTTACAGTTGTTTGTAGGACCAGAAGTTTTGTCATTTACAGTGTTGTTGTAGGCCAGAGTTTTGTCATTTACATTGTTTGTAGGCCAGAAGTTTTGTCATTTAAGTCAGTTGTTAGTAGCCAGGAGTTTTGTCATTTACATTTGTTGTAGGCCAGAGTTTTGTCATTTACAGTCAGTTGTTTGTAGGCCAGAGTTTTGTCATTTACAGTCTTGTTTGTAGGCCAGAAGTTTTGTCATTTACAGCTTGTTTGTAGGCCAGAAGTTTTGTCATTTACAGTTGTTTGTAGGCCAGAAGTTTTGTCATTTACAGTCAGTTGTTTGTAGGCCAGAAGTTTTGTCATTTACAGTTGTTAGTAGGCCAGAAGTTTTGTCATTTACAGTTGTTAGTAGGCCAGAAGTTTTGTCATTTACAGTTGTTTGTAGGCCAGGAGTTTTGTCATTTACAGTCAGTTGTTTGTAGGCCAGAAGTTTTGTCATTTACAGTTGTTTGTAGGCCAGAAGTTTTGTCATTTACATCAGTTGTTTGTAGGCCAGAAGTTTTGTCATTTATAGTTGTTAGTAGGCCAGAAGTTTTGTCATTTATAGTTGTTAGTAGGCCAGAAGTTTTGTCATTTACAGTTGTTTAGTAGGCCAGAAGTTTTGTCATGTACAGTTGTTTGTAGGCCAGAAGTTTTGTCATGTACAGTTATTTGTAGGCCAGAAGTTTTGTCATTTACAGTTGTTGTAGGCCAGAAGTTTTGTCATTACAGTTGTTTGTAGGCCAGAAGTTTTGTCATTTACAGTTGTTTGTAGGCCAGAAGTTTTGTCATTTACAGTTTTGTAGGCCAGAAGTTTTGTCATGTACAGTTGTTGTAGGCCAGAAGTTTTGTCATTTACAGTTGTTAGTAGGCCAGAAGTTTTGTCATTTATCAGTTGTTTGTAGGCCAGAGTTTTGTCATTTACATTTGTTAGTAGGCCAGAAGTTTTGTCATTTACAGTCAGTTTTAGTAGGACCAGAAGTTTTGTCATTTACAGTCAGTTGTTAGTAGGCCAGAAGTTTTGTCATTTACAGTTGTTAGTAGGCCAGAAGTTTTGTCATTTACAGTTGTTTGTAGGCCAAAGTTTTGTCATTTACAGTTGTTAGTAGGCCACAAGTTTTGTTATTTACAGTTGTTAGTAGGCCAGAAGTTTTGTCATGTACAGTTGTTAGTAGGCCAGAAGTTTTGTCATTTACAGTCAGTTGTTAGTAGGCCAGAAGTTTTGTCATTTACAGTCAGTTGTTAGTAGGCCAGGAGTTTTGTCATTTACAGTTGTTAGTAGGCCAGAAGTTTTGTCATTTACAGTTGTTTGTAGGCCAGAAGTTTTGTCATTTACAGTTGTTTGTAGGCCAGAGTTTTGTCATTTACAGTCAGTTGTTTGTAGGCCAGAAGTTTTGTCATTTACAGTTGTTAGTAGGCCAGAAGTTTTGTCATTTAAGTGTTTGTAGGCCAGAAGTTTTGTCATTTACAGTTGTTTGTAGGCCAGAGTTTTGTCATTTACAGTTTTTGTAGGCCAGAAGTTTTGTCATTACAGTTATTTGTAGGCCAGAAGTTTTGTCATTTATAGTCGTTTGTAGGCCAGAAGTTTTGTCATTTACAGTTGTTTGTAGGCCAGAAGTTTTGTCATTACAGTTGTTTGTAGGCCAGAAGTTTTGTCATTTACAGTTGTTGTAGGCCAGAAGTTTTGTCATTTACAGTTGTTAGTAGGCCAGAAGTTTTGTCATTTACAGTTGTTTAGTAGGCCAGAAGTTTTGTCATGTACAGTTGTTTGTAGGCCAGAAGTTTTGTCATTTACAGTTTGTAGGCCAGAAGTTTTGTCACATTTACAGTCATTTACTTGTTAGGCCAGAAGTTTTGTCATTTACAGTGTTGTAATTTGAGCGAGAAGATTTTGTCATTTACAGTATTTAGTAGGCCAGAAGTTTTGTCATTTACAGTCAGTTGTTAGTAGGCCAGAGTTTTGTCATTTACAGTTGTTAGTAGGCCAGAAGTTTTGTCATTTACATGTTGTTAGTAGGCCAGAGTTTTGTCATTTACAGTTGTTAGTAGGCCAGAAGTTTTGTCATTTACAGTTGTTGTAGGCCAGAAGTTTTGTCATGTACAGTTGTTAGTAGGCCAAAGTTTTGTATTTACAGTCAAGTTTGTTATTGTAGGCCAGAAGTTTTGTCATTTACAGTCAGTTGTTAGTAGGCCAGAGTTTTGTCATTTACAGATTGTTAGTAGGCCATGAAAGTTGTTGTCAAGTTTGTTTACAGTTGTTTGTAGGCCAGAAGTTTTGTCATTTACAGTTGTTTGTAGGCCAGGAGTTTTGTCATTTACAGTCAGTTGTTTGTAGGCCAGAAGTTTTGTCATTTACAGTTGTTAGTAGGCCAGAAGTTTTGTCATTTATAGTCGTTAGTAGGCCAGAAGTTTTGTCATTTACAGTTGTTTGTAGGCCAGAGTTTTGTCATTACAGTTGTTTGTAGGCCAGAAGTTTTGTCATTTACAGTTATTTGTAGGCCAGAAGTTTTGTCATTTAATTTGTTTGTAGGCCAGAAGTTTTGTCATGTTACAGTTGTTTGTAGGCCAGAAGTTTTGTCATTTACACAGTTGTTTGTAGGCCAGAGTTTTGTCATTTACAGTTTGTAGGCCAGAAGTTTTGTCATGTACAGTTGTTATGTAGGCCAGAAGTTTTGTCATTTACAGTTGTTAGTAGGCCAGAAGTTTTGTCATGTACAGTTGTTTGTAGGCCAGGGTTTTGTCATGTACTTGTTAGTAGGCCAGAAGTTTTGTCATTTACAGTCAGTTCTTAGTAGGCCAGAAGTTTTGTCATTTACAGTCAGTTGTTAATAGGCCAGAAGTTTTGTCATTTACAGTTGTTAGTAGGCCAGAAGTTTTGTCATTTACAGTCAGTTGTTAGTAGGCCAGAGTTTTGTCATTTACAGTTGTTTAGTAGGCCAGAAGTTTTGTCATTTACAGTTGTTTGTAGGCCAAAAGTTTTGTCATTTACAGTTGTTAGTAGGCCACAAGTTTTGTTATTTACAGTTGTTAGTAGGCCAGAAGTTTTGTCATGTACAGTTGTTAGTAGGCCAGAAGTTTTGTCATTTACAGTCAGTTGTTAGTAGGCCAGAAGTTTTGTCATTTACAGTCAGTTGTTAGTAGGCCAGGAGTTTTGTCATTTACAGTTGTTAGTAGGCCAGGAGTTTTGTCATTTACAGTTGTTAGTAGGCCAGAAGTTTTGTCATTTACAGTTGTTTGTAGGCCAGAAGTTTTGTCATTTACAGTTGTTTGTAGGCCAGGAGTTTTGTCATTTACAGTCAGTTGTTTGTAGGCCAGAAGTTTTGTCATTTACAGTTGTTAGTAGGCCAGAAGTTTTGTCATTTACAGTTGTTAGTAGGCCAGAAGTTTTGTCATTTACAGTTGTTAGTAGGCCACAAGTTTTGTTATTTACAGTTGTTAGTAGGCCAGAAGTTTTGTCATGTACAGTTGTTAGTAGGCCAGAAGTTTTGTCATTTACAGTCAGTTGTTAGTAGGCCAGAAGTTTTGTCATTTACAGTCAGTTGTTAGTAGGCCAGGAGTTTTGTCATTTACAGTTGTTAGTAGGCCAGGAGTTTTGTCATTTACAGTTGTTAGTAGGCCAGAAGTTTTGTCATTTACAGTTGTTTGTAGGCCAGAAGTTTTGTCATTTACAGTTGTTTGTAGGCCAGGAGTTTTGTCATTTACAGTCAGTTGTTTGTAGGCCAGAAGTTTTGTCATTTACAGTTGTTAGTAGGCCAGAAGTTTTGTCATTTACAGTCAGTTGTTTGTAGGCCAGAAGTTTTGTCATTTACAGTTTTATCTTGTTACTAGGATGCAAGTTCCAGAAGCATCGTCGGTCCCCCAAGCAGAAGCAGCCACACCCGTGACATCATCGCTGTCGTCATCATCGTCAAAGGTATTACGTCTTTTTCTAGCTGTCAAACTATGATAAGGCCATGAAGTGTAAGATGAGCAAATTTTGCTTAGTGATTTTTTTTTAAAAGATTGAACATCCAAGCTTCTGTGCCACAATGTGATTATTGTTGAAAAAGAAAAAAGCATCTATAAAATCTGTTAAAATCATAACAGAGGTGCCAACCATTGGGTTTGGCTGTATTATTTTTCACTCAGAATATGTACAAAATCTGTAAATGACCAACAGATCTGAAACTCCAAGAATTTGTGATGCTGCGCAAAGGCGAAGCTGTAACAACTGCAGAACAGTTGCTCTCGTCAGCCACACCAGTAAGATCTTTCTAATCATCATCTGGAATGGAGTACAGTGAAAAGTTGAAAAAGAGTTGTCACATTGTCAGGCTGGGTACAGAGCAAATAGAGGCACCACTGATAAGCTGTTTGTCCTATAAATTATCATAGAAAAACATTGACAAGAAGCATTCATCACTTTCATTGACTATGTACATATAGCAAGGCTGTTGGTAGCATCGAATGTTCCAGCCTTTTTAACTCTCTCGCTACGAGCATTGGGATTTCCCGATCATGTCTCAACAACGATTGTCTACGAGTGTCGGGAGAAATCCGACTTGAGTTTTGAAAATTCTCGGGGCTTTCAGTATTTCCATTAACCAATACTAATAGCCAGAAATAGATTGTCTGGTCATTCTTAGCCTCGTTTCAGGCCATGAGGTCACTGTACTATGCAGTTGGTGTGTAAACAGTGCTAAGTTCACAACCCACTATCTCTGCAGCGAAGCAGATGACAGAAAAGCAAATGGCTGAACAATACTTAACAACTCGGCGCTGTTCAACACGATCTCTTCCTTCAGTGCACGTGGGATCTTATCAAATTTCATTCAAAATGTGACTTTAGGAACTGATGTATTGACCTGACTGTGCATTTTGTAAGGCATTTTTTACCTGAAAATTTCTCTAATTTTACTTGTACCGTTACTCAGCAACCATGAGGGTTAGACAGTTGAAATTTCAGCATGTTGTACACCAATCTTTTAATATATGACCCGCCAAATTTCAAAACTCTGTTTTCATTTGTTTGTGTGAGAATTTTTCTCATGACCTATACAGATGGTGTATATCAGGGGAACGGGAAGGGGCATAATCGTAGGTAGCGAGTGAGTTAATACAAGAAAGACCAGAGTAATGCGCATTGGAGCTAGGAAACGTCCCAAGATTCTTTATAATAAAACACCTCTGGAAAATGTAAATGACTTAAAATATTTGGACTCAAAACAGCTGTTACAACAAGAATTGGCATAGCAAAACCAAAAGTGGTCCAGCTTAACAACATCCAGAAAGATCATGCAGTATCTCAGAAGAAAGATTACTATGACTCTTATTTGACCAGGGACATATGTTTGTTATGTGCGGGAATGCGTTAATGTGTATCTTATTTTCTTTTTCAGCTTGAAAGATGTGTTGAGAAGTTAGAGCAGTGATACAGCTTGAAAGATGTGTTGAGACAGTTACAGCAGTGATACAGCTTGAAAGATGTGTTGAGATAGTTAGAGCAGTGATACAGCTTGAAAGATGTGTTGAGACAGTTAGAGCAGTGATACAGCTTGAAAGATGTGTTGAGATAGTTAGAGCAGTGATACAGCTTGAAAGATGTGTTGAGATAGTTAGAGCAGTGATACAGCTTGAAAGATGTGTTGAGACAGTTACAGCAGTGATACAGCTTGAAAGATGTGTTGAGATAGTTAGAGCAGTGATACAGCTTGAAAGATGTGTTGAGATAGTTACAGCAGTGATACAGCTTGAAAGATGTGTTGAGACAGTTACAGCAGTGATACAGCTTGAAAGATGTGTTGAGATAGTTACAGCAGTGATACAGCTTGAAAGATGTGTTGAGATAGTTACAGCAGTGATACAGCTTGAAAGATGTGTTGAGACAGTTACAGCAGTGATACAGCTTGAAAGATGTGTTGAGATAGTTACAGCAGTGATACAGCTTGAAAGATGTGTTGAGACAGTTACAGCAGTGATACAGCTTGAAAGATGTGTTGAGATAGTTACAGCAGTGATACAGCTTCAAAGATGTGTTGAGATAGTTACAGCAGTGATACAGCTTGAAAGATGTGTTGAGATAGTTAGAGCAGTGATACAGCTTGAAAGATGTGTTGAGATAGTTAGAGCAGTGATACAGCTTGAAAGATGTGTTGAGATAGTTAGAGCAGTGATACAGCTTCAAAGATGTGTTGAGATAGTTAGAGCAGTGATACAGCTTGAAAGATGTGTTGAGACAGTTAGAGCAGTGATACAGCTTCAAAGATGTGTTGAGATATGAGCAGTGATACAGCTTGAAAGATGTGTTGAGATCAGTTAGAGCAGTGATACAGCTTCAAAGATGTGTTGAGACAGTTAGAGCAGTGATACAGCTTGAAAGATGTGTTGAGATAGTTAGAGCAGTGATACAGCTTCAAAGATGTGTTGAGATTAGAGCAGTGATACAGCTTGAAAGATGTGTTGAGATAGTTAGAACAGTGATACAGCTTCAAAGATGTGTTGAGATAGTTAGAGCAGTGATACAGCTTAAAGATGTGTTGAGATCAGTTAGAGCAGTGATACAGCTTGAAAGATGTGTTGAGATAGTTAGAGCAGTGATACAGCTTGAAAGATGTGTTGAGATAGTTAGAGCAGTGATACAGCTTCGCACAGTCATCTGGACTTTAAACAATAATGATGATGGTTGTCGTATTTAAAAAAATGAAAATTAGAATTACAAAACATCCATTATTTTTCACATGCACTGCCACATGTATTTCTAAAAACAAGCGTGTCTGTGGTTTATGTAGCGAAAGCGAAAGAGCAGTGACTCAGTGACGACTCTGCTGACACCAGTCCCCCTACTACGCCAGCCGCTTCCGGAGATGCCGGATCTGAAAAGAAGAAAAAGAAGAAGAAGAAGAAAGACAAACGTGGAGACGAGGAACATGACGTAAGTGTAGTTTCTGTTTCACTTTTCTCTGGACAGCATTTCTGCGGTCAAATTGAATTCCAGCAACTACTGATGCCTCAGATGCTATGTGAGTTAAAAAGATCCAGAGTGATTATGGCAAAAGCCACACATCTATTTTTCCAATCTGATGTTTGAAAACAGCTTGTAGATGTTTGCAGTCAACTTCATTGAGATGTTTTTGATTGTTTTTTTGCTTGTGGGATTTGTGTGTAGGTTTTGTCTCCCCACCCCCAGTCGCTGCTGTGGTTGAATGGCCGAGAAACATACTGGTCTAACTAATGGTATAAATATACTGATCTAAAAACAAATCATCATTACAGGAAGCATATCAGTCTACCTCCAAGCGATTCAGTTATAGATTGATGATTTTTGAATGTTTGCAAAGGCATGCAGAATAATGGAAAAGATATTGGTTGGTGCTTGTTTTTTTAATATATATATTTTTTTGTTAAATATTGTTTAACTCTTTTCCCGCCATGGTCGCAATCAAGCGACTTCCCATTCGACTGCCATGGTTGCATTTGTGCGACTTGGAGGGGTCATGCTGAACGATAACTTTTCACGCGGGTACAAAGCTTCTGTCAGTTCCACTGGTGAATGCAGGCGATTGTGCTATTTTTAAACTTTCTCAGCGACCTAGTTTTTCAGCAGTAAGGCTAAAGTGTGGCTTTGTTAACTGTCGGAATTTACGTCACGTTTTCTCTGGAAGCGTTTTCTCCAAAATGGCTGCAAATTGACACGCATTGTCTACCACTCCGAGTAGAATAAGCAGACAGCTGACTTTGTGTGGAGATTTTCCATTGCTTTTCCTCATTCATTATATTGATATCTGGTGCACAACTCACGAAATAAGGTCAGTAGTACAATAAAAAGTATGGAAAAAAAATGTTGGTTTTTCTTTGTAATAAGATTATCTGTGGAATAATCAATCAAGCAAATAAAAATAAGCAAGCATTCATATATAATACAACATCTGCCCTTTACACAGCAAAAAGAAAGTAAGTGAAAATCATTAACAGTCTTTAAGATATAAGCTTTTAAAAATGCTTACTGCGCTGCAAAATTGGCTGCCCAAAATGCTTGGCATTGAGGAGTGCCGTTTCTGGGGAAACTTGGCAGTGAAAGAGTTAAGGCTGTCTTATTTTCTGTGGCACCACAATAGCATTAGTGGAATTTCTCACATGATCTGACCACAGTCAGGCTAGTAGGAAGCTATCAGTACCCGCTAAGCCTGTATGGGGATGACCAATTGTTTGATGTAGAACAGCGAACTCTTCAGCTTCCTTGATTGACTGTTCAGCGTCCTGCAGGAAAAGGACAAGTCAGCTTAGCGAGTCAACAGGTGGAAATTGTGGACTGTGTTTGCCACAGATAGGTCTGCTGTGTGTGATCAGAATGGTATCATCAAGATATATCCACCGTTTGTGGGCAGAGCAGGCTTGTCACTTGCTGCGTTCTGTAGCATGCTCCGCCAAGGATCAGAATGCTTATGCTGTTGCCTTCACAATACCATTGTTACACTGGAGTTGCACAGATCAAAGCAGTGATTTTAAAACTGATCAGTACCACGAATCAGCTGAGTTGAAGTGAGGTGAAGGGAAAGCAGGGAGTGGGTGGGGGTTCCCTGGTTGTGACGTTTTTCTCACACCATTGTTGATCAGCCAATGGGAGTTTTTGTTGGTGGATAGCTTCAGACTGTTATGTGCAGTAAGTGCTGTCAGTGCAGTTAGGCACTGTCTGAATTTTGTGTGCCTGAGTTACTGTTATGTCCTTACACTCAAACACAGAATGCACAATAATAGGTAAAAGTAACAGTCAAGGGGAAAAGAATATGAGGAACAGTCCCCTGACCCCCTTAGATTTTCAGGGACTTTTTTCCATTTGTCATTAGGCCAGAAATTTTGTGCTAGAAACTTTCCTTTGTTTATTTGTGTGTGCTGTGTAGCATAGTTGGGCTGGGGGTTATAGCCCTGATATGGCTTGTGGGGCAGTTGGCTGGGGGTTATAGCCCTGATATGGCTGTGTGCAGTTGGCTGGCGCTTTAATAACATTGCAGAAGAAAAGTGTAGAGGTGTGGGAAAAGGGAGCATGTTATTGACCTTGCTTCAGAGCTTGACAGGTTTTTATGACACATGTTTCAGGAATCCGGACCAGAGAAAAAGAAGAAGAAGAAAAAGAAAGCAAAGATGGAAGACAGCAGCGACTGAGCATCTGACCGTTTTTGAATTTTTTTTTTTTTATCATGTTTCTTCATCTCTGATAATGACCATCAAAGGAAATGACTTGTGTTCGCTGCATATTGTGTTCATTGTGTTTCTTCATTTTTGTGTTCGCTGCATATTGTGTTCATTGTGTTTCTTCATCATCACTGATCATGATTATCAAAGGAATGAACTGTGCTTGCATCATACATGTTGGTATCTGCATTTTGTGTTCCTGTGAATGATTTCTGTTTGTATTTTTGTATTTGTTCTGAAGTGTGAGATTTGAAAATGATGATTTGTTCTGAAAACAAAGTGGGTGGGGGGGGAGGGGGAATGGTCCTGGGGGTTTCCCCCATGAAGCAGGTGTTTGGAGTGATGAGGGTAAACACCCCCCCCCCCCCCCCCCCAAATCAACACACACACCAAATCAGCACCCACTGAATAGTCATACAGTAGAACCTCTCAATTATGACGTGACACTAAGAAAAAAGGAGTTGTGAACTTTCCACTTTATGCTTTGTGGCTGTGTCTATGCTAGCTGAATGGGTAGCGCAAACTGTGTTGGGTTCGAGAATTATGTTAATTGATAAGAAAAAAGTCTTTTTATTAACTCACTCCCTACTGGGCGATTTGGAATTTAACATTCCTCTGTGTACTGGGCGTTTGTATAGGTTTTTAAAAAAATCATTAAAAAATAATGGCCAGACACATATTCTTTTAATTTTGACACATGATTATCATTATACTGAACAAGCATTTTACAAAGTTTCAAAGCTGTAACTTTTTATGGTACTCTTTTTGTTGCCAGTTGTAAAACAAGGTATATTTTTATGGTAATAAAAATGAGGGTGATCACAAGAGCATACAAGGGAAATTCTCACTGTTCTTGAAAAGAGGACTGTTTTCCACATAAATCACATTGGAAATACCAGTAGACAGTAAATAACTTATTGAGAGTTTATATTCCCTACAAATAAACTAAAATCAATAACATACCACTGATAACTTGTCAATTTGTCATTTCACATTCACCTTACAGGCGGTTTGTACAGGTGTTTAAAAAAATCAGAAAAATAATGAGGAAACACACACTCTTGAAATTTTCGCACATGGTTATTGTTTGATTGAATAAGCATATTACAGAGTTTCAAGTTGTAACTTTTATAGTTCTCTTTTTGTAGGTGATGAGAGAAAATATGTTTTTGTGACAACAAAATTGAGGGTGGCTGCAACTGGATAGTGGTAAAGTTCACACTGCTCCTGAAAAGTGGACAGTTTTCCACATAAATCACATTGAAAATCCCAGTAGAGAGTGAACAATGGCTACCTGAGATTTCTACTTTATACAATTCAACTACAGTCAGCAAAATGCTGCTGACTACTTGAATAGAGTTGGAAAATTCATGAAAAAATATTAACAAAGCACACATTCTTGAAACAGTAACATGATTATTGTTTGACTAAAAAAGCACAGCACAAGGTTTCAAAACTATAACCTTAACACACAGACACACACACCGACACCACTACACTCACATCCATACACACACCATACAAACACATTCATACATACAACATCCACACACAGAAAACATACACAGAGTGCACACACACAGTACAAACATCCACACAGAGTACAAACATCCATGCACATAAAAGTGCAGATGTATACACACACCACATATCACACTTATTCACATCACCACACACACCACACTCTCACATACACCACACACACACACACACATACATGCATTTCATTCACTGTTGTTCCATTTCCAAACTGTATTTTGCTAGTTCTTATGCCTGAAGGCTTTTTGATCACTGCATCTCTGTTTCATCAACCATGTGCTTCATAATCAGGTCACTGAATATTTGGTCAAAAAATGAAGGGGGCGTGGTCTGTAATGCCATACAAGTTTAGCCTATGTGTTTTGCTATCTGTGTATGGAGGAATAACTGAAAGGAAAAACACACACACATAAAATGTTCAAGCAGACATTCATCATGAAACAACAAAACCAACCTCTGTCAGATCAGCTAGTGCGCTATTTGGATAGTGCCGCGCTACGAAGGCCACGGGTACACACTGTGTCACTCACCACACCCACCCCTCTCTTCCTTTCACCTTCTCTGTCGGACACATTTTCATCAATTCCATCCCTTCTGATGGGCTAAAACCACTTTCTTCTTACTGTTCTGCATCTTCAGAGTCAGACCCCTTGGTAAGAATGATTTTTTTTTTCCCTGACATAAAGTGCAAACACGTCTTGTTTGACCGTTGTGAGCGCAACTCGTTCGCAGCTGAGACGCCATTGTTCTCACGTGGTAAACAGGAAAGGGGTCAGCACAAAGATAGCTCTGTGGCTGACCGTCATAGGTCACTCGCCATGTGCAGTGGTCAAATGTTACTCTGTGGTAATGAGGCTTTAGCGTGACTCCCTTCGATTTTCACTACACGGCACTATTTCACCAATGGGAATTTTTGAATGCACGATCCGCATATCAGACCCTTAGTGCTGAACCGCATCGCCGGAAACGTCCGCATATCAGGCCGTTAGTGGGGAGTGAGTTAAAGAGGGTGCCATAATTAGGTTTAAGAAATGGGCTCATTCACATACACACTTGCATACACACAGGCGCAAGAAAAATGTAATTAAATTGGCCAAATTCCTGCATTAACTTAATAGTCACGGAAGTAGACCTGTACATAACTTTCCTACAGATTACTGTTGAGTAAAGAACTAAAACAAAAGTGTGGTTTGTGTTTTGGTGGATTCTCAGCCGACAATATGAAAAGGCCAGGTTTACAGGGGAAACAAATTTCAACAAACCACTGGTCAATTTCTGGTGATGTTTAGTCACTTTCTGCCCTTTGGCACTTTTGTGTGTGTGTATAAAGTTGTTAGCTCTTTTTCTGTTGTTTTTTCAAAGTTCATATAGACCAAAGTTGTTCATGATCATAAAGTTGAGTTAAAAAGAGGCAGTTGTGTCCCACAGTCAATTTATACAGTGAAGTAGGATGGTCAATTTATACAGTGAGGTAGGATAGTCAGTTTATACAGTGAAGTAGGATGGTCAATTTATACAGTGAAGTAGGATAGTCAATTTATACAGTGAAGTAGGATGGTCAGTTTATACAGTGAAGTAAGAGGTCAATTTATACAGTGAAGTAAGACGGTCAGTTTATACAGTGAAGTAGGATGGTCAATTTATACAGTGAAGTAGGATGGTCAATTTGTACAGTGAAGTAGGATGGTCAGTTTATACAGTGAAGTAGGATGGTCAGTTTATACAGTGAAGTAGGATGGTCATTTATACAGTGAAGTAGGATAGTCAATTTATACAGTGAAGTAGGATGGTCAATTAATACAGTGAAGTAGGATAGTCATTTATACAGTGAAGTAGGATAGTCTTATACAGTGAAGTAGGATAGTCAGTTTATACAGTGAAGTAGGATGGTCAATTAATACAGTGAAGTAGGATAGTCAATTTATACAGTGAAGTAGGATGGTCAATTAATACAGTGAAGTAGGATGGTCAGTTTATACAGTGAAGTAGGATGGTCATTTATACAGTGAAGTAGGATAGTCAGTTTATACAGTGAAGTAGGATGGTCAATGAAAACAAGTGCCTTAGGAAGTCCAGTAGGAAGCTGGATTGAGAGATAACTGTCTACTATAAAGAAAAGGAAAAAGGTAACAAGCCATATGATTATGCCCTTAATTTATATGATAAAAAATTAATTCACAAAGACACTATAATGAGCTTACAGTGAAGTAGGATGGTCAATTTATACAGTGAAGTGGGATAGTCAGTTTTATACAGTGAAGTAGGATGGTCATGAAAAATCAAGTTGCCTTTTAGGAAGTCGTCAGTAGGAAGCTGGATTGGAGAGATTCAACTGTTCTTACTATAAAGAAAAGGAAAAAAGGTTAAACAAAGGCCAGTATGATTATGCCCTTAACTTATATGAATACACAAAATATAGAGTTCACAAAAGACACACTACTAAAGAGCTTACAGCATGATAACATTCTTAATAAAATGAATGGTAGACGTCACTAAAATAATGTTAATGTATAGACACAAACCACCCAGAGAAAACATGACAGTTTTGATAAATGCTCTTTGAATTACACGTACTATGCTGTGCCTCATTGATGTAACAGCTGGCAGCGCTCAGCTTTTCTACCTTGTACGATTTGCCCAATACGGAAGTCACTAAACTGTGGGCACAATGCAACATGTCTTGTAGCTGTTTTCCGGTTGCCATTTTTCCTTTTGTCGCACCCATTTCACCTGTGTGATCTTTTTCACTTTTGTTTTATGTGATCAGAAAAAAGTAACATGGTCAAATATTGGGTGACTGAACTAAGGTAGACAAGGTTTTGGCTAGTGGGGAACCTAACCTGCCTCTCAGCCAGTCATTCCCATTTTTACTTAAGCCAGAAACATCTATCACATCCCTCCAATGGCCACCCCCCAAAACCAACTATGATTGTAACATGTTTACTTTGTCCATAAAAACTACAATTGTAACACTTTTACTTTGTCCATAAAAACTACAATTGTAACATGTTTACTTTGACCATAAAAACTACAATTGTAACACTTTTTACTTTGTCCATAAAAACTACAATTGTAACATGGTTACTTTGGCCATAAAAACTACAACATGTTTACTTTGGCCATAAAATCTACAATTGTAACACTTTTACTTTGTCCATAAAAACTACGATTGTAACACTTTTACTTTGTCCATAAAAACTCCAATTGTAACATTTTTACTTTGGCCATAAAAACTACGATTAACATTTTTACTTTGGTCATAAAAACAATTGTAACAAACTTTTACTTTGGCCATTAACATCCTATGTCACAGACATCCATCATCTCTTAGTTTTACACGTCTGCATGCATGTACGCACACACACACACAAAGCTGCATACATATACACAATTACCCTTTGCATACACATATACACATACACACACATGTATGCTCATTTTCATTCTCTCCCCTCACACGCATGCACATCTACAACCTACACAAAGCATCATATGCACACAGATTTTTATTACTCTTTTCAGTCCAGGTGATGTGTCAAAGACATTTCAAATGTTAAGTACCAGAAGGAAGAAAACTGTCCTGGCTGCTCTCTTTCTGCTCATATTACCAACAAAATGCTCAAATGAAAAACTACAGCTTGGGGGAAAAAAACTTTAACAACAAAAGAAAACAACAAAAGCATGATACACTATACTTAAAAGTCATTTTAAGATAAAAAACAAATAACCAAAAAACAAAAAAAGATAAAACGAGGCAAATCATGCATGCTTCTGCAGGGCAGTCAAAACAAACTAAATGTTTTTTCAAAAGCATGCCTTCCCAATTGGTGTATGATTTCTCAGCAAGATGTTTTGCATTCCTGAGAAATCTTCGTGCACAAAACATAAGAGAGACCTTTTCATAAGTAAGCAAGAAAGAAAACTGTCATCACAGAACAGGCTGGTCAAGCCACACATGTTAAACCTACTTTCTATTTTCCTGTAAATGTTTTTTTTTTTTTTTGAATTGTGATCTTGAAATCAATATCAACAAACCACAACATCAACCAAATCTACTGAGTTGTGACTTGTATCATGGCAGTTCTTTATCATGACAAACATAAAATCCATGTCTACAAACACACACAAAGTGACAAACATAAAGTCTGTGTCTAAAAATTCACACAAATGACAGGGTTTTTTTGCTTTAAAAGTAAATTTTTGTAAACTGATGTGGCAACAAAACGGTTGGGGCTAATTAACTCGTCACGCTAGACTCCAGCCATGCCAGATGGTTATGTTCCCTGTATCACACACACACCAACACCCCACACTGCCATATAGCACTACAAAACAACACAACACACAACAACACCCCACACTGCCATATAGCACTACAAACCAAAACAACACAACACACACACACCAACACCCCACATTGCCATATAGCACTACAAACCAAAACATACACACACACACACACACCAACACCCCACATTGCCATATAGCACTACAAACCAAAACAACACCACACACACACACCAACACCCCACATTGCCATATAGCACTACAAACCAACACAACACAACACACACACACCAACACCCCACATTGCCATATAGCACTACAAACCAACACAACACACACACATCAACAACACACATTGCCATATAGCACTACAAACCAAAACAACACAACACACCAACACCCCACACTGCCATATAGCACTACAAACCAAAACATAACACACACACACCAACACCCCACATTACCATATAGCACTACAAACCAAAACATAACACACACACATCAACACCCCACATTACCATATAGCACTACAAACCAAAACATAACACACACACACCAACACCCCACATTACCATATAGCACTACAAACCAAAACACAACACACACACACCAACACCCCACATTACCATATAGCACTACAAATCAAAACATAACACACACACACCAACACCCCACACTGCCATATAGCACTACAAACCAAAACAACACACACACACCAACACCCCACATTGCCATATAGCACTACAAACCAACACAACACGCACACATCAACAACACACATTGCCATATAGCACTACAAACCAAAACAACACAACACACCAACACCCCACACTGCCATATAGCACTACAAACCAAAACATAACACACACACACCAACACCCCACATTACCATATAGCACTACAAACCAAAACATAACACACACACATCAACACCCCACATTACCATATAGCACTACAAACCAAAACATAACACACACACACCAACACCCCACATTACCATATAGCACTACAAACCAAAACACAACACACACACACCAACACCCCACATTACCATATAGCACTACAAATCAAAACATAACACACACACACCAACACCCCACACTGCCATATAGCACTACAAACCAAAACAACACACACACACCAACACCCCACACTGCCATATAGCACTACAAACCAAAACAACACAACACACCAACACCCCACATTGCCATATAGCACTACAAACCAAAACAACACAACACACACGAACACCCCACACTGCCATACAGCACTACAAACCAAAACAACTAACACACACACACCAACACCCCACACTGCCATATAGCACTACAAACCAAAACAACATACACACCAACACCCCCACTGCCATATAGCACTACAAACCAAAACAACATAACACACACCAACACCCCCCACTGCCATATAGCACTACAAACCAAAACAACATAACACACACCAACACCCCACACTGCCATACAGCACTACAAACCAAAACAACACACACGCACCAACACCCCACACTGCCATATAGCACGACAAACCAAAACAACATAACACACACACACGTAGGCTATCATTCAACTGTTCCTCTGGAAATATTGAATTCAAAACCAAACTGCTATAAAGCAATGAAAACTGCTTCTCTCAATCTGTCGATACATAACATGCATATATACAAAAAATGGTGACACTAATCACAACAATCCCACACACAACAGAAAGGGCAGACAACAGGGGCAGCAAATCAATGTTGATCAGAACGAAAAGACACAGCCAGTTCAACAAAGGTTATTTAACAAAAGCAGAACCAAAAATGACAAACAGAAAATTCAACAGAAAGAACATCATTCATACAAAAGCATACCCCAAAATGACCAAGAGCATAACAAAGTTAACGAGAAACGCTCAAAAGTGTTAGCAGGGACCCAGAGCAACAATGCCTTACCACTGACCACTGACAATATTATATAGCTCCTGATGTCACACGGCAGCCATTTTGCAAACAAAAGCAAACCCATAAATGGCAAATTAAACAAAGCAGATCCAGGGAAGAAAAAAGAGACTTTGCCATATACAAGACGATTTTTGGCATGTATGAACTATGGAAATTGTTTCTCTCCTCTCCTCAGAGGGAGAGAAGTAAAAGAGAGGCACAAAGAAAAAAAAAAGACAGCAAGAGTGAGAGTCGCAAGATGCCAGAAGTTTGAAAGCGAGTTGGTAGTCACAGGTCAAGGCACCACATTGACAGAACAGTAAAGCTGGTAATGGTGTCAGCTCTTGGCAGTGCTAAGGATGGTGATGGTGTGTGTATGTATGCACGTGTTACGTGTACGTATGTTATTTCTTTTACCATCTATTCATGCAAGTACTTGCAGACAGAAGTTGTTTGTATGCTTATGTACGCTTGTGTATACTAAAGTGCAACTGTACGTGCATGCATGTGTTTATATGTGTTCCTTCTCAAAAAACTATGCAATTCCAGCGGACATTTGTGAGTAGTTATGTGCTACATACCTGATACTGCACATAAAAATATCTTTTAATCAGTCACCATGGTGTAGTAGGTTAGCACAAAAGACTACCAACAGGAAGATTGTGGGTTCAAATCACCATCGATCCCTTCAAAAATCAATCTGGGATTTTTTGGCTAGACCTGAACATGGGAAGACTTAAACTACACAATCAGGTCTCATCCACTTCACGGATGCGTCACTGGGGGTGTTGCTCAAATTGCGACCAACACCACAGGTGTCTGTATCTCTTGAGCCAGGTTGATGCCATGTAGTCTCAATCCTGGACAGAACTCCAGGCACCATGTTTACCATCATCATCCTCATCACCGCACTGCAAAAACTACACCAACTTCTGTGACTATTAAACTGACAAATATGCCCCACCCCCAAAGCACAAGGAAATTTCCTTAAGTGCAATGATCCTTAAGAAGAAAAAGGAAACTTTGCACATGGTAGAGCAAGTATTATGAAGGAATAGTGAACAACCATTTGGAAATTTTTTGAACCATTTGGATATTTTTTACAGGCATTAGTGTTATTATTATTACTACTACTATTGTTAAAAAAAAAAAAGCCTAGCATACTGTTCAGAATCACATCAGTGCTATAACAATCTGAAACACCACATTCACATCTAAACAAAAAACGAAAACCTGGAAAAGAAAATTAAGTACGCATTGCATTTAAGCCAATACTCTAAAGATATGACTCCCCTTGCCCCCTCCTTATGTTTCCAGTCTTATGAATAAGATGATAAACTGAAGTCCTGTGTGCAGATGCACTCAATGCAGGTTAAAGATCGCACGGCAACATAGGAGCGTTTTTTCCGACACAATTCTGGAGGGAAAATCAGCGGGCATACAGATATCAGCCCCAATGTCACATGGTAAACCTGTTGTATGGAAACATGCAGACAGTGATGTGCCCTCCATACAGATAGCAGCCCCAATGTCATATGGTAAACCTACTGTATGGAAACATGCAGACAGTGATGTGCCCTCCATACAGATAGCAGCCCCAATGTCATATGGTAAACCTACTGTATGGAAACATGCAGACAGTGATGTGCCCTCCATACAGATAGCAGTCCCAATGTCACATGGTAAACCTACTGTATGGAAACATGCAGACAGTGATGTGCCCTCCATACAGATAGCAGCCCCAATGTCATATGGTAAACCTACTGTATGGAAACATGCAGACAGTGATGTGCCCTCCATACAGATAGCAGCCCCAATGTCATATGGTAAACCTACTGTATGGAAACATGCAGACAGTGATGTGCCCTCCATACAGATAGCAGCCCCAATGTCATATGGTAAACCTACTGTATGGAAACATGCAGACAGTGATGTGCCCTCCATACAGATAGCAGCCCCAATGTCATAAGATAAACCTACTGTATGGAAACATGCAGACAGTGATGTGCCCTCCATACAGATATCAGCCCCAATGTCACATGGTAAACCTACTGTATGGAAACATGCAGACAGTGATGTGCCCTCCATACAGATAGCAGCCCCAATGTCATAAGGTAAACCTACTGTATGGAAACATGCAGACAGTGATGTGCCCTCCATACAGATAGCAGCCCCAATGTCACATGGTAAACCTGTTGTATGGAAACATGCAGACAGTGATGTGCCCTCCATACAGATATCAGCCCCAATGTCACATGGTAAACCTACTGTATGGAAACATGCAGACAGTGATGTGCCCTCCATACAGATAGCAGCCCCAATGTCATATGGTAAACCTACTGTATGGAAACATGCAGACAGTGATGTGCCCTCCTTACAGATAGCAGCCCCAATGTCATATGGTAAACCTACTGTATGGAAACATGCAGACAGTGATGTGCCCTCCATACAGATAGCAGTCCCAATGTCACATGGTAAACCTACTGTATGGAAACATGCAGACAGTGATGTGCCCTCCTTACAGATAGCAGTCCCAATGTCACATGGTAAACCTGTTGTATGGAAACATGCAGACAGTGATGTGCCCTCCATACAGATAGCAGTCCCAATGTCACATGGTAAACCTACTGTATGGAAACATGCAGACAGTGATGTGCCCTCCTTACAGATAGCAGTCCCAATGTCATATGGTAAACCTACTGTATGGAAACATGCAGACAGTGATGTGCCCTCCATACAGATAGCAGCCCCAATGTCATAAGGTAAACCTACTGTAGGGGAAAAAAATCAATACCAAATACAAGATAAGAAAAATAAAAGTGGCACCATACCACGGCAACCTTTGCCCATGGGGATTGGCTGGCCCGCATTTCACACAGAAAACCTTCACTGTAATGGATAATATGAATCAAATGTAATTGACGAGTTCCTGGGACAGTTTTCCTCCAATGTTATATTTTTCTGGGAAAAAATATGCTGAAACCAGGATGATTGGAACTTAAATGTGCTTGGGACTAGTTCACAGGTTTTTTTTAACTTGCTGACAACTGATAAATGAATTATATAAATAAATAGATTCTCACTGGAGTAGTAGGTCTTCATATAGTAGCCTATACGGCCTGTGATTTTAACCGACTGACTAGGTGCAGTGAAGATTATCATATTAATATAGGTTATTATAAAATGTCGCTGATGTCACCATAAGATGTGTTAATGATGGTATTGGATATACAAGGTCATTGTCATTTTGTTATAAAAATCTATACATCAGTGTGTGTGTTTACATGTGTGTATATATGCAAATGAGCACATACGCACATAACATTACACATACTTTATGTTGAACATGCAGATTACACACACACACATACATACAAACATGAAAAAAGCGTGCATGGTACACACTCAAGGCTTTGTACCTGTACATTTGTGTGAACACACGTATTTACATCGAAAATGAATATATAAGCTTACTTATGCACACACACACCTATGAATACAGTACATGAAAGAGTGTATCCACATGAAGCAAACAAGGATTTTTCCTCCTAGCCATTGGGTCCAGACTGGCGAGGCCACACAAACAAGACACAAAGATTGACATTATCGAAGACCTCTTTCACATGTTATGATTATGGCTGTTATCAGAGATGGAATGATTTCACAGAAAGCGGGCATCCATTAGAAAACAAACTGGCAAAAGTCTTCATCAGAAAAATTGGAAAAATTGTCAAAAAAAGTCTAACATGGTCAACACAAAACATTAAAAACAAAATGTGTAGGCCTGCTATAACAACAACAAAAAAGAAAATGTGTAGTAAAAACGAACTATACAGCACTACCGGTATCGTAAGTGTAAAACATCTGTCAAATCATTCAAATATAGAGAACCACTGAAAACAAAAATAACAAGACTTGTGCAAACAAGAAGTTTGATGTATACCAAGACGGCTACTGCTTGTTGTTGTGCCTTAAAGATGAGAGATGGAGGATCCTGTCTGCTGCTGCATCCCAGGAGTCCTAAGCTACCCCTACCCCACACACTATCATCATCAAGCTGGTCATAGAATTAGAAGAAATTTACAGATTTCAGAGCACACAGAGATTTCCATGTTTCAAAGCATATGTACAGATTCACAGATTTCAAAGTCTATATAGATTTACAGGTTTCAAAAGACAGGTCATTCGATCCAAAGCACAACAGATGTGGCTTCCTTTCCTTCCTATGATGGCTCCCCTTAACTCTTACTTCCCTCTCCACTTACACACCCATACGCTTTCTTCTGTTATCAACCTGTACGTAGTTTCTCACTATCACTGTCATCATTGTTTAAAGCCCAGCTGACTGTGCGGAGCCATATCAGGGCTATAACCATCTCGTCACCTCTTTGAACCTGAAAAGAACAAACTGGAAAAGAAGATTAGGTACACACATCAATGTTTTCACATAGATAATATAAGGATCCTGGCGTTGACCACTTTGTCCATTTGATCATGAGAGGGGTTTAAAAAAAATAAACCCGAAAACAAACATAAAAAGTACACTAAAACATAGGGCCTACTTAAAAACTGGCCTATGTTACCTAAAATTGCCTCTGCACAGCTCCTTGAGCCAAAAATGCAGTTAACGTATGCGCCCAATTAAACCATAAAAGAAAAAAACAACATGAAAGGCTTTATAAAAAATACAAGTTGATGGGCCAGCAAGACAGAAATAAGTAGGAAAAGACAACAGAAAACAAAGGAGCAAGTGAGAACAAAGAGTGTGACAGAAAATAAAAAATACAAGTTGATGGGCCAGCAAGACAGAAATAAGTAGGAAAAGACAACAGAAAACAAAGGAGCAAGTGAGAACAAAGAGTGTGACAGAAAATAAAAAATACAAGTTGATGGGCCAGCAAGACAGAAATAAGTAGGAAAAGACAACACAAAACAAAGGAGCAAGTGAGAACAAAGAGTGTGACAGAAAATAAAAAATACAAGTTGATGGGCCAGCAAGACAGAAGTAAGTAAGAAAAGACAACAGAAAACAAAGGAGCAAGTGAGAACAAAGAGTGTGACAGAAAATAAAAAATACAAGTTGATGGGCCAGCAAGACAGAAATAAGTAGGAAAAGACAACAGAAAACAAAGGAACAAGTGAGAACAAAGAGTGTGACAGAAAATAAAAAATACAAGTTGATGGGCCAGCAAGGCAGAAATAAGTAGGAAAAGACAACAGAAAACAAAGGAACAAGTGAGAACAAAGAGTGTGACAGAAAATAAAAAATACAAGTTGATGGACCAGCAAGACAGAAATAAGTAGGAAAAGACAACAGAAAACAAAGGAGCAAGTGAGAACAAAGAGTGTGACAAAATAAAAAATACAAGTTGATGGGCCAGCAAGACAGAAATAAGTAAGAAAAGACAACACAAAACAAAGGAACAAGTGAGAACAAAGAGTGTGACAGAAAATAAAAAATACAAGTTGATGGGCCAGCAAGACAGAAATAAGTAAGAAAAGACAACACAAAACAAAGGAACAAGTGAGAACAAAGAGTGTGACAGAAAATAAAAAAATACAAGTTGATGGGCCAGCAAGGCAGAAGTAAGTAGGAAAAGACAACAGAAAGCAAAGGAGCAAGTGAGAACAAAGAGTGTGACAGAAAATAAAAAATACAAGTTGATGGGCCAGCAAGACAGAAATAAGTAGGAAAAGACAACAGAAAACAAAGGAACAAGTGAGAACAAAGAGTGTGACAGAAAATAAAAAATACAAGTTGATGGGCCAGCAAGGCAGAAATAAGTAGGAAAAGACAACAGAAAACAAAGGAACAAGTGAGAACAAAGAGTGTGACAGAAAATAAAAAATACAAGTTGATGGACCAGCAAGACAGAAATAAGTAGGAAAAGACAACAGAAAACAAAGGAGCAAGTGAGAACAAAGAGTGTGACAAAAAAAAAATACAAGTTGATGGGCCAGCAAGACAGAAATAAGTAAGAAAAGACAACACAAAACAAAAGGAACAAGTGAGAACAAAGAGTGTGACAGAAAATAAAAAATACAAGTTGATGGGCCAGCAAGACAGAAATAAGTAAGAAAAGACAACACAAAACAAAGGAACAAGTGAGAACAAAGAGTGTGACAGAAAATAAAAAATACAAGTTGATGGGCCAGCAAGGCAGAAGTAAGTAGGAAAAGACAACAGAAAGCAAAGGAGCAAGTGAGAACAAAGAGTGTGACAGAAAAGAGGAAATTTCTAGCACAGGATTTCCAGAAAGTGGGGATATTATTTACACAGGAAGATCCCCATGGGGGATGTACAGCTCAACCCTGACCCCCCCCCCCCCCTCCCAATCATTCTCCCTCATGGTTAGAACTAAAGGACCCAGCTACATGGACATTCTCTCTGGTCTCTGCCCAGGTCAGTGTATCTGTACTTAGCAGCAGCAGTATTGGAATGTGTTCAAGGCAAAATAATTGCACTTGGAATAGTTCTGTATGGACTTGGGTCAAACTTGCCTTGCCAGCAATGGTCTGGGGCTTCAGGAACCCACATAAAATCCCATGTATGACACAAGGGTGTAGTGTGGAAGTGGGTAGGAGATGGGGCCTAAAATGTATTCAAAACATCAGTGGTGCCCAGATTCATGAGAAAACACTAGATGTATACAACCAGCATCACACAACACCAAGACAGGCAACAACTAGCACATTTCTATACAGCTGGCTGGGACCGAGCTCAAAGACATCAGATCAAAATCCATAACTCAACGAGCCACAGCCTGCTGGAATTAATAATAAATCCTTCTTGTGTAGCACTATTCCCCACATTCATTTGGAATCACTGCGTATTACGCACATTACAAGACACCCAGTGTAATGTGTATACAGAAGTAGGCCTACTAATACACACACAAACTAATGTGTATACAGCAGTACTAATACACGCACAAACACACATCAGAATGTACTTTAATAAACATATACAAACATACCAACAGCGCCCAAATGTTTATACGCAGATCTTGGTCATAAACACACTCACACAGACAAATGACTAAACGATGTCACATAATCTGTTGTTAGAAGTGGAAGCGCAAATTGATGGATAAGGACGAGCAACCCCTGACATCAATGATGGAAAACTTGGGTGAACAGACAAGTCTTCCACAATGACTTAAAGAGCAGGGAAGGGAGGGCAGGTCCCCCCGATTATCCAGCAGTTTGGTCCAAACGGATGGTGCAATTTGATGACACCGAGAGCAGGTCACCAGCTGATTTACCATTACGTTTTGGCAACATCAGAGGCTTCTGCTTTGAAGATCACAGGGTGTGCTGATGTTCAACAGAATTTAACTGGGATCCCTGACTTAAACAATGAACATTAATGTCTGGTCTCTAGCCACTCTGTCATTCATTCATCTCTGTCATCTACAAAAGAAAGGAATAACTCATTGAAAGAAAGGACACCATCTATGCATATCGCTGCTTTCATTTGAGGGGTATATACAGAATTATGTTTCTTTAGCATAGTATAAATTCTATAAAGTTTCATCCATTTAGGTCACAGTCGCCTGTGGCCAAACCGAATGTCTGCCTTCTTCCTCTGTCATGTACCTTCAGTGCTTTGACAACCACAGCTTAAAAATACAAAGAAAGACTGCCAAACACAATTCATACATACATGTAGACCAGAAGACTGGTAAAGGGAAATAACTATGAGTTGCTCTTGATGGAGTAATAATGAATGTGGACAAGTTTCAGCCTTGGGACCATTATGAGTAGACTCAGATGTCAACACTGAGCGATGCAATGTATTCCAAGTTATCTCAGATTTTGTCTGTAAAGGGTTAATCAATACTAAATGACTTTTGTTTCATTTAAACACATCTGAACACCCTGATGAACAATTATTCCATGGACGTTTTATATTAAGTTTTGTGCTGATTACATTTATTAAAAGGACACTGTGCAAGTCAAAATATGGAGCGAGCGTCTTCATACACTCTTAATATCATGTATGGCAGTACACAAGCCAAGTTGTGCGCAAGGGTTGTGCTAGAGAACATTAATTCAGAGATGGGCTGTTTTAAAAAAAGCGGTCATCACAGATCAAGATCAGCAGTGGAGTCAGACGGAGTTCTTGGTGTTTTCAGCTTTCCTGTTATGTTTTTGTTATACTGGTTTTGTTGTTCTGTTTTTATTGCATTGATTTTGTTTTTGTCACCAGACCAGGGTCATAAACACAAAAGCTGAGGCAGACCATTTTTACAGTTGGCTTTATGTGACCCACAGTTGATTATGGGCACATCAATCTTGGTTTCCTTGAATACACAGACTGTTCCAGATCTAAGACAAGTCCTATATTACTGTGTGCATATTTATAACTCCCCCTACCTCTTTCCCAATAAAGAATCAAGACCCCCCCTCCCCCCCTCCACCAATTACAGTCTGCTTATTGTTTGGATGACTGTGTGTTATATACAGTAGCTGGAGAAGGGAGTAAGTCGTCTTGGGTAGAAGATAACCACAAAAAGCCATCACAACAAACAAAGCAATCTACTCATAAAGAATCCTGTTATACCTACCCCACGACTACTGCTCCCATTGTTATACACAGAAAGATCCATGGGACTAGCAGAGAGGGAGACAGATTACATGTTTATGCAGGGACTCGACAACCAAGTCACAGGACTAAAACACATAGCAGATATTGGTAACATATGGACCAAACAACTATGCCATAGTATTACTACCATAGATGGGAGATAGATTTTATGGTAATGTAAGCACCAAACGACTATGCCATAGTATGTACCATAGATGGGAGATGGAATGTATGGTAATGTAAGACCAAACGACTATGCCATAGTATGTACCATAGATGGGAGATGGAATGTATGGTAACGTAAGACCAAACAACTATGCCATAGTATTTACCATAGATGGGATATGGAATGTATGGTACCGTAAGACCAAACGACTATGCCATAGTATTTACCATAGATGGGAGATGGAATGTATGGTAACTTAAGATCAAACGACTATGCCATAGTATTACTACAGATGGGAGATAGATTGTATGGTAATGTAAGACCCTTAAGATCAAACGACTATGCCATAGTATTACTACAGATGGGAGATACAATCTAACGACTATGCCATAGTATTACTACTACAGATGGGAGATAGATTGTATGGTAATGTAAGACCCTTAAGATCAAACGACTATGCCATAGTATTACTACAGATGGGAGATACAATCTAACGACTATGCCATAGTATTACTACAGATGGGAGATAGATTGTATGGTAATGTAAGACCCTTAAGATCAAACGACTATGCCATAGTATTACTACAGATGGGAGATAGATTGTATGGTAATGTAAGACCCTTAAGATCAAACAACTATGCCATAGTATTACTACTACAGATGGGAGATAGATTGTATGGTAATGTAAGACCCTTAAGATCAAACAACTATGCCATAGTATTACTACAGATGGGAGATAGATTGTATGGTAATGTAAGACCCTTAAGATCGAACAACTATGCCATAGTATTACTACAGATGGGAGATAGATTGTATGGTAATGTAAGACCCTTAAGATCAAACAACTATGCCATAGTATTACTACAGATGGGAGATAGATTGTATGGTAATGTAAGACCCTTAAGATCAAACAACTATGCCATAGTATTACTACAGATGGGAGATAGATTGTATGGTAATGTAAGACCCTTAAGATCAAACAACTATGCCATAGTATTACTACAGATGGGAGATAGATTGTATGGTAATGTAAGACCCTTAAGATCAAACAACTATGCCATAGTACTACTACAGATGGGAGATAGATTGTATGGTAATGTAAGACCAAACGACTATGCCATAGTTTGACTATGCCATAGTATTACCATAGATGGGAGATAGATTGTATGGTAAGACCAAATGACTACGCCATAGTATTACTACCATAGATGGGAAGACAGAATGTATGATACCATAAGACCAAATGACTATACCATAGTATTACCAAAGATGGGAGATAGAATGTATGGTAACCAAAGCATCAAACGACTACGCCACAGTATTACTAAACTAGATGGGAAGATAGACTGTATGGTAATTTCAGACCAAACGATAATGCCATATTACTATCATAGATAGAAGATAATCTAAAGGTAAGGTAAGCACCAAAGAACTATGTCATAGGGTTACCATAAAAGGGAAATATATTACTGGGTAATATAGGGACCAAATGACAATGTCACAAGATTACCACAGATGGGACACAGATTATATGGGACGTAAGGGCCAACAACATTTACAGGGGTAACCACAGATGGAAGATAGATAACATGGTAATGTGGGATAGATAACATGGTAATGTAGGGACCAAATGTGGGAAATAGATTACATGGTAAATGTAAAGGCCAAACAAGTACTAGCAGAGAGGGGGGATAGACTATACTGTATGGAACAAGCAACACAGGTGGAAGATAGATTTCACGGGAATACTGAGACCGAACGATTACGTCACCAGACTAGCAAAGAGGGGAGACACATTAAGCCTATATATATACTCCTGCACACTATCCACCAGCTGCAAAAACATAACCTTTTGACTCCCTCATCCTATCCACCAGCTTCCTGAAAGAAGGGTTAAGCTTTTGCTTTGCTAGTATGGTTGACAATGCAGGATGCTGGTGGACAGGGTGAGGGAGTCAAAGGGTTACACAACTCAACTACACCTCTTCTGAAACGGTTGAACTACAACAATCCAAACAATACAGTTCCTCCTTTTCTTGTGTGCATGTACTGACTTCACCCAATCATGCCAAACAAATTGTTCACTTTAATGTTTTTTCCAGCAATTTCCTAACATGCCAGATTACCTAGGTTTGCCAGATTACCTAGGTTTTGCTAAACTTGCCTTACGATGAGTTCTCCTTTGGGAAATTTAACCCTTTGACTCCTGCACATTGTCCACGGGCATTCTTCACCATCAATCATGCTAGCAAATCAAAACCTTAACAGTTCCCTCACACTATCACCCTACATGGTGAAGCAGGAAGCTGGTTGATATGGTGAGGGAGTCAAAGTGTTAAGTTTTTACAGTTGTGGTTAGAATGCTGGAGTCAAAGGGTTAACTTTCACTGATAAAACAACTAAGATACAACTAAGATGGGAGATGGGTTATGCGGATATGTAGGGAGTAAGTCACTCGTAGGAAAAATAATTTACATCAGAGAAGGCATGATTTTTCTTCAAATGTCCCTCATTTTAAGATGTATCAAAAATACTTCTATTTTGCCATTAGAAACAACATATACAAATATTTGCTATATAAAAAATAGCTTTGGAAAAAAACAATCAACAAGACCACCAAGACACATCAATAAAAGCACATGGAACTTTGGCGACACTCACACTGGACGTGTTTTCATGTATATATACATCTGTGTGCGGTGTTCTTAGCAAACCTGGAAGATAAGTATGATGCATCTCAGACATGAACATCATTGCACAACAGAAATGAAGAAAAATGTATTCAGGAAATTTAAAACGCATATATCCTTTCATTATACATGCTAATGATCAGGATTTCAGAGATGAATGTTACTTACTTGCATCCTCTACATGTATAAAAGATGAGTATGACAGAAAGGCAACAATGTCACACCACTGCCATAAAAAAAAAAGCTTGAAATTAACGTCATACATACTGTCCAATCAATTTTCTGGTGAACAAGTTTAAAGAAAGGAACACAACTACACCATGCTGTCTGTCTGTATGAAAAGCAATATGAAGCCTTTAAGACCCAAACACCCGTCATAATCATTAAGACCCAAACACCCTGTCATAATCTAAGACCCAAACACCATGTCATAATCAGTCTTTATTCTGAGTAAGGCCACCTCCAGTTTGGTAAGAGGGCCACCATTCCCAATCTGGTCTGTCACAGATGGCCAATGGCCATCAGATGTGGAGGTTAGCTGTGCAACAAGTCAGGCTTGCCTGGAGGAACTAGTAGTCCCAGATCGACTGGTGTTTCTATGTGGCATGGGCAGGGCCATGGCTAGAAACACTCCGTATGTCCTACAATGGAGCCATCTGTCAGTTAAGGAACACTTACTCCCCAGCCCTCTGCGCTCACTGAGGTCTTTTTGCCATGAGCTATGGGTGGGATAACCCTAACAGAAAACCTAGATGGAGGTGGCAGGCCTGCAGGCGCCTTCTAACCAAGGTACCATGCAATATATAACACGGTCAAGACATTCTAAAAATCCCATTTTATACACAAAAATCATTAAACAAAATCCAGATTTCGTACTTCTCAAGTCACCCTGAAGACGCTTCAGTTGAAATAAAAACCTGAAGTGCGTTGAGGACAATCAGAAACTGCCACACTAGTCTGATAAGCTGTGAACTATTGTCACAAGTTCGTAAAAAAAAAAAAACAATCCTCAAAAGTGATGATTTAAAAGCCTCGACTTTAGAGCTTTACTTTCCAAACATATACTTTCATGACTTCTTAACGTTCCACACCTTTGACCCTAATTTGGTACATATCAATTCATAAACAGCTGAGAAAGTCTTGTTCATATATTCTTGTCACGGACAAACACTTTCCTCTATGAAACCACTTCCTCTTTTTTTTCCCCTAAGGGAGGCTGTAAAAAGATGAAAAGCTTTTATGAAAAGAATACATTTTCATACACATTTTTAGTGAACAAGAATGAAAACATGCACATTACTTATCAATATCCTCAGTAAAAATAAAAGTGAATATTTATCAATGTCTTCAGTAAAACAAATATGAATATTTATCAAAGTTCTCCATAAAACATACGAGAATCTTTATCTCAATGTTCTCAGTAAAATAAATGTGAATATTTATTAACGTCCTCAGTAAAATAAATGGTGAAATGGTCAAGATGTGTGAACACAAAAGCTTTTATGAACAGAGCGCATCTTTTACTATACATATTTCTAGTGACCAAGAATGATGAAATAACACTATTCATCTATGTCCTTTTATTATATACATACTTTTAGTGAACAAGAATGACGAACATTATTTATCGATGTCCTTTTATTATACATATTTTTAGTGAACAAGAATGACGAACACTATTTTATCAACGTCCTTTTATTATATACATACTTTTAGTGAACAAGAATGACGAACACAATTTATCAATGTCCTTTTATTATACATACTTTAAGTGAACAAGAACGATGAACACTATTTATCAATTCCTCAGTAAAACAAGTATGGAGTGTTCAAGATATAGAGACACCTTCACATAACTGTCATGAAAAAAACACAAACAACAACCGGTATCACCATACCAGATTTGGTTGATTGCATGCATATGTCTGGTGCATGAGTGCGCTTGATTATAATTGACAAGATTTGGTGCCATCTAAATACTGTAATTATTGTTATTGTTATCATTATTATTGTTATTATCATCATCATTTGGCATCAGTGTTAATCCATTAAACAAAGTCTTCATACTACTAACTCAAAAAGAATAAAACACCCATAAAGTCTTCATAATACTAACTCTAAAAGAATAAAATTCAATCACATTTTTTTCTTCAAAAACAAATGAAACAAAAAGCTGCAATATTTGCCCACTTCCATCTACTGAAATAAACATGCTGTAATATAATTGCACAAAAAAAAAGGTTCCATGCATGTAGGTCCATTAAAACGGAACATTGAAAAAAGAAACCACCAATGTTCCCATGTTTGTGCATCTAGATCCATGAACTTAATGGAGTCTTGTTAGATATGGGTTTCTGACACTGTAATTTTCACTTGGACGCATGTGTCAGACAGATGTTTATGAATTTTGTGTGTACCTAAATCAATTGAAAGGAAATAAACCGTTCCTGGGACATCAGACAATTCTGTAGCAGTTTTTTCCTGTTAACCACTTCTGTATCATTTCAGAGCATTTCCATGTGTTTGAATAGATGTACTACAGCCGAGCTACCAGAATCACATGTGTTTCAACATAGCAACTCAAAGACAAAAGTTTTAGAGTGTAGAATGGATTTGTGGCTGATGTTGTGTTTTCCCATCACTGGCATTCCCAGTGGAGCAGGAAAATGGAATGGATAAGATACTGAAGCTATGTGAAAGGATGGAGGATGTTGTGGAAGTGAATGACATTGGGTCAACAAAGTTGTTGTTTTGTGGCCTATGCATGGCTTTGTGGATTACTAATGACATGAACACTGTACGGAACACCAACTTCATTTCATATTATTTTTTTTTTTACTTTCCAATGGTCTTTGTTTCATGTCTGAGCCATTTGAGGTTGATTTTTCATTTTTTTTACACTTTAGTCAAAATTGTGTTGTGTGGGAAAGGTTGCATCTTTTGATTGAGCTCCACTGAATTAGAACAAAATCAGTGTGTCATTAAAATTATGTATTAATTGCAGCCTCAAATTTTCTGGCCTCATTCCCATGATTAAATGCCAACATGTACACGAATGCTACATGTGAATTCATCCTAAACAGAAAATATACCAGCACTAATTTCAGCTACGTACACTGTCCTCAGCACCTGACAGACGATTAGAAATAATCAGAGCATCCAATTCTGAGGTATCACTAACATCTACATCTGCATCTGCCGTTTCTTCTGGTCCGGTGTCCCTTGCAGTCAAGTCATGATCCCGACTCAACAACTTTTCTTTGTCTGGTTCCACCAGACCGGAATCAGTTGCCTTGTCCAGCAATGCATCAGTATCTGAATCTGAAGGCACCTCCTCTTCTGGCTCATCAAGGGTATTCAGGTCCAGCGAGTCCCTATGATTTTTTGTACCGTTGGGCACAAGGCCGCTTTCTGAAGCAGGAGTGTTGAGCTGTGTGGCAACACCGGAAGTCATGTCGCCCAGATCGCTGTTACTCCCGTTCAGATCAGTACCAATGCCAGACTCCACACGTGGCAACAGCTGCGTCACTTCGTTGTCTCCCTTGCCTTCATCTTCTGTCTCCCCCTCTTCCTGCAACTGATTGGTCATGTTGGCAGCCGGCAGGAAGTTGCTACGAGGGGCAGGCGTTGAGGCCGTCTGAGCTGAGGGATCTTCGGCAAAGACATCGTCGTCCAGAGATGTGTCCGTCATGGCTGACCTGTTCAGAGGGTTTGAGGATGCATCAGGAACACGAAGGACAGAGTTTTGGGCAGGGGGCTGCAATATAATGACAGGTTCTTGTTTAGGAGCAGCTGTCATTTCTTCATTGTCCGGTGATACTTCTATCTTTTCAGGTTGTGGGTCATCATTTTCCTTGCTTTCCTCATCACCACTTTTATCATCATTGGCATTGTCATCTTCATCCTCCTCTCCACTTCGATATTTCAGCAAACTATGGAAGCTTTCAGCGAAAGCGAGGGGCGCTGACAGATTCATGTCATCAAGAATGGATGGTGTTTTGGGCACTTTGTTGTTGGAGTTTCTGGCAAACATATCCGAGTCCGCTACAGACTCGATGCCACTGCTACGTTTACTGTTGAGACGTTCATGGTTGTTGTACGCCTCTGCAGCGACGCTGGCCAGGTGATCAGCATCGGCTGTCCCTGTCTGTTGGACCATGTCATAGAATAATCCAGAACCACGCTGCAGCAGGAGGTGAGGAGCCTCGAACTCCATGATCCGTCCTTCAGCCAGAACCTGTGGACGTCACATGTTCATCTTTAATCATCATGATCATCTATAGTAGTATCACAACCTGTGGACGTCACATGTTTAATCATCATGATCATCTTTAGTATTATCAACACCTGTGGACGTCACATGTTTATCTTTAATCATCATAATCATCTATAGTAGTATCACAACCTGTGGACGTCACATGTTTAATCATCATGATCATCTTTAGTATTATCAACACCTGTGGACGTCACATGTTTATCTTTAATCATCATAATCATCTATAGTAGTATCACAACCTGTGGACGTCACATGTTTAATCATCATGATCATCTATAGTATTATCAACACCTGTGGACGTCACATGTTTATCTTTAATCATCATAATCATCTATAGTAGTATCACAACCTGTGGACGACACATGTTTAATCATCATGATCATCTTTAGTATTATCAACACCTGTGGACGTCACATGTTTATCTTTAATCATCATAATCATCTATATGTAACAGAGTGCCTTGCTCTGTTACGATCTTTCCCATTTACCTACAACGCTCAAAGGCAACACTGTGTAGCGTGCTTGCCTAGATCAAAAACGCCTTGCATTCTCTTGGCCTAATTATACTGGTATTTCACAGCCTCTGCCTATCCATAGCTATGCATTAATTATTCCAAAGATCTAACCAATACATGACGCATATAGATAACACACTGCTATACAATGAGCAGATCTACAATGTGTAATGTATTCTGAAGCGGGCCTACAACAAGATTTTGTCGTCATCTCCACAGTATTACGTTGTCGTCCTACAGAACGTAGAGGAGACAGTCTTTAATCTATGCCACCTCCCGCCAATTGTAGTACAACCACCGTTCTAATAGCCGTTGTGTGACCCGCGGAAACCCACGTACAATGACCACAGGTTATCTTGCGGTGTATGGAGCCCCGGGTGGACTGTCTTTGTTTCATGCCGCCCTTCGGTGTTTGTGGCGTAATAGCCAATAGCCACCAACAAAACCACCAGACGAGTATGCCGGTTGTGTGTACCGAGGCACTGCACTTATGTAAGACCTCCATTAATTAGACCTCCATTAATTTCAAACAGAGTTGACTTTTCGCCACGCCCCAAGTGTTGAGTGATTGGGTAGGTGAGAACAACCAATCAGACCTTATTATCTGAAAGGTTTGAAAGTATGACCATGCTCGGTTCCCAAAGTATAAAATAACAAGGCGCGTCATAGCGTGTGCTTTTACGCCGCCACTCTCAGTCTCACCAGAGGTGCCCTTCCCTGCCACCACTCTTGATCTCACAGCAGGTGATCAACTTCACGGCGTTACTGTAGTAAGTTCTGGATTTTTATCACTTTATTATAATTTGTCATTTGCAGTAAGCTTAGACTTTAGTGTCTCTTATTTCTTTAGATTCTAGCTCGAGTCTATTGAGTACCGCGCTAGATTTGCAGAATTCGCACAGCGAGAAAGTATGTTTTGATCTAAACGATGTGCTATCTCACAAGATCTGTAGCACTTAGCGAGGCGGCCACCATCGTGAAGATGGAAGTGAGATTTAAATGTAATAACCACTATAGATTTAGCCCCTATTTTCATGTGGCTATTGTAGGACTATGGACAACCATATTCTGTCAAAAGCCAAGATACAAGGCATTGTTGTGCAGAGGAAGAGTATTTTATACTTGACAAGGTTGTATTTTTACATACTGACATGATGACTGATGAAACACGTGCTCAGCTAATTGATCTGTTTAGTGTATCCCTTAGCTGATCAGAACCATTGATAATCATGTATAGAGTGTTGTTTTGATGACATGGTTTAATAGTAATATGCTATACTATTTTGTTATCATTATCTCTAGCACTTGATCTAGAATTATATTTAATCACATAGAGCTAATGGGTAATAGATTACTCAAGTGTGTTGTTCTCTCAACACTGCTGACTGCTATTTGGTTAGGTGCTGTTTGTGATGACATAGTTCTCATTGTCAAATAGGCCTACTATGTCATCACCACTGAATATTAACTGTCTGAAAGCTACCAGGATGCAATTGCATTATTGTGAACTATTTTATACTTGATAATGTTGTATGTGTGTACATAATGGTAGTTGATGAAACATGTGCTCAGCGAATTGATCCAATTGTTGTATCCCTTGTCTGCTCAGCACCACCACTAATCATTATTGAATGTTGCTTTGATGACATAGCTTGATTAGTAATATGCTATGCTATTTTGTCATCACTATCTCTAGCACTAGACATAGAATTACACATAACTACATGGAGCAAATATTTAATGGATGACTCAAGTGTGTTGACTGCTATTCAGTAAGGTAGACCTACTGTTTGTGACGACAGCTCCCATAGTCAAATACTGTTTGTCGTCACCACTGAATATTAACTGTCCAATAGCTGCCCACTCAGATGTTATGTTACAACTTACTCAGCCCATGGCAGCCAAACAGCTTAATATGACTGTACATGATTTTGCCAGTACATTATTGGAGGTCTAGCCTATGCTAATGCTATTGAACAAGCAGTATGGTAGTTACCCTCAACTTATCAAAGGGTTACTCAAGTTTTGTTATCAATTATTTGTTCCATGTTTACAAGTGCTAGTGCTTTAGAGTGTAAATATTGACACCACATATTTTGGTATAATGTAGTACCTCTTTACACAACATTTTGTTATCAATTATTTGTTACATGTTTATAAATGCTAGTGCTTTTGTTTGTAAATGTAGACATCTTCTGTTAGAATGTAGTAGTTCACTCTTGTACATTGACATTGTTATTTCACAAAATGTGTACTTTGTCATTGTATTTATGAAACCTATTTTGTGTCTTACAGGCACTGTCTTCTTTGACTCCTTCTTACCTGTCTCCTTCCTCGTCTTCTTTTCTCAATAATAAAGAGTCAAGTAGCGAAACGAGGACTTGTCTTTTGATTGAGAGACTTCCCTTTCTGCTCTGGATTATAGGACCACCACAGCAATCATCACCAAACCCCTTAACCCACTCATCCATCTCACCTGGCGCTGCGATATCATCAATATCCATCACCAAACCCCCCCCCCCCCCCCCCCCCCTTAAACACGAGTCCATCACATATAGTAGTATCACAACTTGTGGACGACACATGTTTAATCATCATGATCATCTTTAGTATTATCAACACCTGTGGACGTCACATGTTTATCTTTAATCATCATAATCATCTATAGTAGTATCACAACCTGTGGACGACACATGTTTATCTTTAATCATCATGATCATCTTTAGTATTATCAACACCTGTGGACGTCACATGTTTATCTTTAATCATCATAATCATCTATAGTAGTATCACAACCTGTGGACGACACATGTTTAATCATCATGATCATCTATAGTATTATCAACACCTGTGGACGTCACATGTTTATCTTTAATCATCATAATCATCTATAGTATTATCAACACCTGTGGACGACACATTTATCTTTACTCATCATAATCATCTATAGTATTATCAACGCCTGTGGACGACACATGTTTAATCATCATAATCATCTATAGTATTATCAACACCTGTGGACGACATGTTTAATCATCATAATCATCTATAGTATTATCAACACCTGTGGACGACACATGTTTATCTTTAATCATCATAATCATCTATAGTATTATCAACACCTGTGGACGACACATATTTATCTTTAATCATCATAATCATCTATAGTATTATCAACATCTGTGGACGACACATGTTTAATCATCATAATCATCTATAGTATTATCAACACCTGTGGACGACACATGTTTATCTTTAATCATCATAATCATCTATAATTTTATCAACACCTGTGGACGACACATGTTTATCTTTAATCATCATAATCATCTATAGTATTATCAACACCTGTGGACGACACATGTTCAATCATCATAATAATCTATAGTAGTATCAGAACCTGTGGACATCAAATGTTTACACCTGTTTTATCTTTAATCATCATAATCATCATTCTACACTCTAGAAACACAAATAGTTGTAGCAGCATCAGATGAGGATAGTACAGAAAAGAGGTAAGGCAGATATTTTGATACTTAAGACAAACTGAAACACGACTCAAACACCAGAAAACCACAGGCAGAAGCCAGATATTTCTTTGTGCCTTCGTGTCAGAGGTTCTTACATACAGATTGATAAACAGACTTGTACATTCAAGGTTTTAAAGAGTTTTTTTCATTGAGACACAGCTTATAATGAAAGTCATGCTGAGCTGTTCAGGTATTTGACAGATCATCCCATCAAGCAGAAGTTGGATGGTCTCACCAGCAATCACCTGACACACACAGTGTGTCCATGACAGTAAGAGACTACCATGGCAACATCAGCAAGCCCCTGCCAATGGAGACACTTTAACCCTCTTCCTTGGAACTTGAACCCTCTCCTCTAGAACTGCCAGAAATATGGAACCAGAACAGTTAGACAATGACATTCACACTTACATCCCCCACATCATCTCAGCAGAAATACAAGATAATACAGTATGCCAGGCTGTCATGCTGGCCATGGAGAGCATCACTCAGAGGAGGCACATATACATGTAGACGTGGATGGGTCAGCCCCCAATGCTGTGACTGATGTGAGGCCTGGTATCCTCATCAACATCCCAGGGACTGAAAACATGACTGCCAGTGTTCCTACAGGCCAACACTGCACCAACTACTACACAGGAGGAGGCAATCTAGCAAGCAACTTGCATGATTATACAGATGACACACACTATCAAGTGGTCTTGTCTCAGATGCCCTCTACATTCCCCACATCCTGATAAATGACAAGCTCCACCACCTGACCAAGGCCTTCCAACAAGTCAGAGCAAACATTAGAGTCATCATCTAGTGTCTCCTCCACACTGTAGACACCAGGTACATCTAGTGTCTCCTCCACACTGTAGACACCAGGTAATCAAACAGCAGACAATCTACCAAAAAGAGGAGCCCGGAAGACCAACCAGACAACAGCATCAGCTACATCAGGAGTATATCAAATCACTCTAAGCCACAAGCAGAAAAGGACGACTATCACCTGTCCAGACAACAGCAAGTGTTTCTGATGAGGTTCAACACTGACCACAACTGGCTCAACAACAATATAAACTGCACGTTGGAAGTGACACCATCACCAACTGGCCCCTGTGTCAAGCGACCAAACAGCTATGCAAAGACTGCAGCGACATCACCATAGACATGGCCGACCACATTCTGACCACCCACCTCCACAGTAGTTGGCAGGAACAGGAAACCAAATGGCCACATTCATTGCCAGATGTGGTCTGACCATGTAGATGGCAACGGAGAGAAGATGATGAAAAAAGATAAAAGTCCATCTTGCAGGACGTACAATACAAATATACCATTCTACTGAACATGTGATCCAAACTTGGTCAAAAAAAAAAAGAAAAATTATAAATATTACTCATAATTCCTCACTATGCAAGACCAGTGATCCAAATCTAGTAAAGCAGCTCCATCAATAAACGCAACTGGAAAAAAGAACCTGAGATAAAATGATAAAAAAAAAAAAACAATCAAACAAGATGATCAAGCTATTCTAACAAACCTTTTTTATACAAAATTATTACAGAAAATAAAGACTCTATTTCTCTAGATCACTGCGACCTTGATGAAACTTTAGTTGAATAACACCTGACGTACATCAAGGCCAAAGGAAGAATGTCACAACAGTGAAAAACACATTTTAAATATTCTTACAAGTCCTCAAGGTGCTGTTCACACATGACCTTTTTGAGCACTTTTGGTCTTTGTGAACTTGACCTTGAAGCTTCACTTTCAAACTTATGCTTTCAGGACTCCTCAACAGCCCACAGCTTTGACCAACATTTGATAAAGGTCTACACATATAGAAAAGCTGAGAAAATCTTTTTCATACATTTCTGTCTCTCACACACACACACACACACACAATCTCTAGTCGATATGGAAACACTTTCCATTCTTTAACAGAAAGGAAAATTCAAAAAAAGGGACAGTGTTCATCTCTAAACAAGCCAGGAGAAGCAGCTTGACTCCTCTGACCTAAAGTGCCTAAGCAAGATCTTGGACATTAAGTGAAAAAGCTTTGTGACAAACAATAAAGCAGCTTGACTCCTCTGACCTAAAGTGTCTAAGCAAGATCTTGGACATTAATAGAAAAGCTTTGTGACAAACAATAAAGCAAGGTCAAGAAACAAACAGACCCCAGTCACCAACATCATCTTCAAGCGTCAAGAGAGTTAGTAGAGCCATAGCCATCTTCCACAACTGCCAACCAAGACCTGAACTGGAACCCAAGACAGCACTGAAGGAAGGGAAGACCAAACATGAAGTGGCGTCAGACAGCTGACAAAGACCTACAACTGGTGGACAGATGCTGGACGGATGCCCTCAGACTCTCTGCAGACCTGACACCCTGGAGCGCTCTTGTCGCCTTATATGTCACACAACGTGGCAATATGTAAGTTCATCTCTATTCTTTAAAATAAGTGAAATTTTAAAAACAGGGCAGCGTAACAGATCGAACACAGTATTCCCTGAGACAGCATCCTGAATTTCAAAGAGAAACCCTGTTGCAACAAAACACAAAACAACATGCCAGTGGCCTACCATACAAAACACTGCACCAGTGACTCACCATAACTCTGTTGGAGTCCATGATGGTGTGAAGTCGGTGAGCTATGGTGAGCACAGTACACTCTCGGAACTTGTCACGAATCGTCTCTTGAATCAGTTCATCCGTTCTGGGAAAATAGTGGAAATGAATGATGTCTCACACCAAGCAGAAAGATAACAAATCATCAAGACATGCAACTGCAGATAAAATATCATAATCTATGCATGAAATGAATCAAAGAACTGTTCAGAGAAAAAAAATGGCAAAAGAGAGAGAGAGACTGAAAAATTCAGTCTCTTATGCCCCTTGCAAAAAAAAAAAAAAAGAAAAAAGTTCTCTTCTCATACTGTGGAAATGATACAATGTTACATATCAGTGGCCACATTATTTATGCATATCTATCATGACAATACTTCTTTTTCATATTTACAATTTAATTATAGTCACTGAAGGCAAAGCTTTTTTTATATATATATATATATATATATATATATATATATATATATATATATATATATATAATATATATATATATATATATATATATATACACACACACACACACATATGTGGTGCTTAATCTGTGAACTTATTTGATGAAATAAGTAAAAAAAAATTGCTACAATAAAAAGTACAGTATTTGGTTGCTTAATTTAAAAAATAAGCAAGAAATCTTGCTTATTTCATGAAATAGGCAAGTTTATGGATTAAGCATATCAAGAGAGAGAGAGAGAGAGAGAGAGAGAGAGAGGAGAGAGAGAGAGAGAGAGAGAGAGAGAAAGAGAGAGAGAGAGAGATACAGACAACATACACACAAAGAGAGACAGAGAAAGAGATATGCATATGGATAGAGGACAGAGAAAAGATTACCACACACATAAATGTAAGACAAATATGCACAAACAAACAAACAGGCTGATACTCACACAAAACAGACAGACAGTGTGTGGACATTCATTTATCAAATAAAACCATACACTATAGCAGCATGTGACACAGAAGATTCAATCTTGATCACTTGTTGAGATGAAAGGTGCTTACATACATAACACACACACATATGGACAGGGTAGAGGGTACAAACTGTGTAAGAGAAAAACACTAAGATAAAGTTACTAGCTGTTAAGACAACCAGAAAAGGGACAACTACAAAGGGACAAAAGTCCTCAGTCAACCAAGGAAATACAAAATGACAAAATGTGTGTGTGTGTGTGTGTGTGTTCGTTCGTTCGTTCTTTAATTTAACGTCTGTTCACTATGAGTGATATTAGACGGGTGTGTGTGTGTGTGTGTGTGTGTGTGTGTGTGTGACAGAACAAAGCACAAAGCAGAAATAAATCGCACAGAAAGGCCACAACTAATCATTCTAAAGACTTAAGAATTCTGAGTTTGTTCAAGAGGGACAACTCTGTGTGCACTCCACCCAAAGTCTGTTATCTGGCACACTCCTTGATCCAGACCAAAACCCACTATGCTGGCAGGTCTTGAAATGAAATGAGAGTAAAGGAGGAGTGGGGGTGGAACCTATCAAATACCAACACCACCAGAATGACTGGAGCACTATGATGGGCAGTAAACAAGCCAGCTGTTATGTTCCAGGCCAGGATTGAGTTCAAGACAAGAAAACTGAAGTCCAGAGCTCTATCAAAACAGCCAGCCAGCCAGTGCACTGAAGAGAGAGAAGTCTAGTCCACAGTGACTATGATCTTACTCATTTTCACTTGAACACAGCTTTCTGACAATCAAACTATTGCACAGAGATCCAATAACAGTAATGACAATCATAATAATAACAACAACAACAATAATAATGATAACATTTATTAGACACTAAATTCTGATTTAAAAAACAAGCCAAGGCGCACAATCTCATCATTCACCAAAGCAATCACCCAACAACAACCAAACCTCTTGGGCGTAAAGCACATGCCAAAATTGGAGGGGAAAGACAGGAGGGGAACAGGGCGTGTGAATCCTGACCCAAGCTGTCATTCTTGCTGTCTCACATAGACGCACACAAAAGATGTTGAGATAAAGTACACTCAAGCCTGTTCGGCAAATGATAAAGTACGCCAAACCTGTTTGGCAAATGATCTTTGACCTGAATTGTCATCCTGTCTGTCTAACACACACACACACACACACATATTGTTCCAACATATTTTCTTTTCCTTTTCCTCCCCTCTATCACTCACTTTTCTCTTTCACTCACTGTCTTGTTGTCTCCGATACTTTTCTTGGGAGGGATAAGGGGGGAGGAACAAGACTGAGAAAGGCTAACTGCACTTCATGGGGAGGGACTTAAGAAATAAACCTAATATTTTCATGCCAGGTCAGTCGGGTGAATGCCCTGCTCTTCATTGATTTTCAACTGCTATAAGATTTGTACGCGGGCAAAGGCTGGAAAGCACACGGTTCCAGCTTATTTTTTATTCCCTTCCGAGGACTGGACATTCAGGTTGATTTTCCGAACACACTAAAGCTTCAGCAGGAAATAAACCCTGGAACCTCAATTTCAGTTACTGGCAGGTAAATGTCTGAACCATTCTGCCACCTTTCTTCCCAAACTGATCTGGATGTTAAGTGTAGGTCCGCGTTCAGCTTTGTCAAGGCATGGCCAAAAAAGATTGACAATCAAAAAGTCAAGACAGCCTATTCCTTGCTCCATCATGAGTAAAGATGTTGGCAGACCTGAACACGTTCATCACATAAATGCATGAGAAGACGCATGCACAAAACACCACATGCATACACACTTGCAGGAATCCACACATTCATGCACACTCCCATCTCAGGCATACACACGCACACTGCCACACCATCACACTAACTTTGGGTCGACATTGGCAGTGGCTTCATCAATCAGTAGGATACGATTTTTACGGAGGATAGCTCTGGCCAGACAGATCAACTGTCGCTGTCCCACGCTGAAATTGACGCCCCCTTCTGACACGGATGTCTCCAGTCCTGCTGGCAAATCTTCCACTGATGACTTCATTTGAACCTGTGGACGTGAAAATAGACACCTGAATATGAGGACATGAAAATAGACACCTGAACATGTGGACGTGAAAATAGACACCTGAATATGAGGACATGAAAATAGACACCTGAACATGTGGACATGAAAACAGACACCTGAATATGTGGACATGAAAATAGACACCTGAACATGTGGACATGAAAATAGACACCTGAACATGTGGACATGAAAATAGACACCTGAACATGTGGACATGAAAATAGACACCTGAACATGTGGACATGAAAATAGACACCTGAACATGTGGACATGAAAATAGACACCTGAACATGTGGACATGAAAATAGACACCTGAACATGTGGACATGAAAATAGGCACCTGAACATGTGGACATGAAAATAGACACCTGAACATGTGGACATGAAAATAGACACCTAAACATGAAAATAGACACCTAAACATGAAAATAGACACCTGAATATGTGGACATGAAAATAGACACCTGAATATGTGGACATGAAAATAGACACCTGAACATGTGGACATGAAAATAGACACCTGAACATGAAAATAGACACCTGAACATGTGGACATGAAAATAGACACCTAAAAATGAAAATAGACACCTGAACACGAAAATAGACACCTGAATATGTGGACATGAAAACAGACACCTGAATATGAGGACATGAAAATAGACACCTGAATATGTGGACATGACAAGACACCTGAACCTGTGGACATGAAAATAGACACCTGAATGTGGACATGAAAATAGACACCTGAACCTGTGGACATGAAAATAGACACCTGAACCCTGTGGACATGAAAATAGACACCTGAACCTGTGGACATGAAAATAGACACCTAAACATGAAAAGACACCTGAACATGTGGACACTAAAATAGACACCTGAATATGTGGACATGAAAATAGACACCTGAATATGTGGACATGAAAATAGACACCTGAATATGTGGACATGAAAATAGACACCTGAATATGAGGACATGAAAATAGACACCTGAATATGTGAACATGACAACAGACACCTGAATATGTGGACATGAAAATAGACACCTGAATATGTGGACATGAAAATAGACACCTGAATGTGGACATGAAAATAGACACCTGAATATGTGGACATGAAAATAGGCACCTGAATATGTGGACATGAAAAGACACCTGAATATGTGGACATGAAAATAGGCACCTGAATATGTGGACATGAAAAGACACCTGAATATGTGGACATGAAAAGACACCTGAATATGTGGACATGAAAATAGACACCTGAATATGTGGACATGAAAAGACACCTGAATATGTGGACATGAAAAGACACCTGAATATGTGGACATGAAAATAGGCACCTGAACCTGTGGGCATGAGAACAGACACCTGAACCTGTGGACATGAAAATAGGCACCTGAACCTGTGGGAATGAGAACAGACACCTGAACCTGTGGGCATGAGAACAGACACCTGAACCTGTGGACATGAGAATACACACAAGAACCTGTGGACATGAGAATACACACAAGAACCTGTGGACATGAGAATACACACAAGAACCTGTGGACATGAAAAAATATACCTAGCCACTATCATCAAATGTTTTGCCATGATACGTGCCAAGAATGACTTGTTGACAATATGATGAACTTGTGAAAAAAATACAAGAAAAAAAATCTAATAACTGTGTTTAACACTGCAGATGCTCGTGGAAATTAGCCAACTTAAAAAAAGAAGAAAAAAAACGCTAACAGTTCAAATGACTGGAACAAGCCACAGCGGCACACAAATAAGGCGCTCGATTTTTTGTGGGCATCCTGTGAAGAGCTTATTTAACTTTCTTTTTTTTTTGTACCCCAAATCATTTTTCTCATGGACACTATTTCATTTCTGTGGAAAACGGATTTCACTGCAGCAAAAATGTGCACTTTCACAGACAATTCTCATGCTGATATGTATAATGTACATGCTCACAAGTAAACCTTGCTCAGACACAAAAACAGGGCCTGCCAGTGCCACTCACCATGAGGGGTCTAAGACGTTGCCTCTATGGCCAGCCAGCAAAACTGCACCAGTATCACTCTGTCACATACAATATACTCACTCACCTCAGCCAATGCCTTCCACAGCTGTTCGTCACTATGATGCATGAAGGGATCCAGGTTTTTGCGCAGAGTCCCTGTGAACAGCACCGGGTCCTGAAAATGTCCAACAGAATGAAGAATGTGTCTGATCCTTGTCTCTGTCACTCTCCCATGTGTATGCGCAATTTATGTATTCTATTTCATAATGCCTACACCTAACTAATGTATTCTATTTCATAGTGCCTACACCTAACTAATGTATTCTATTTCATAGTGCCTACACCTAACTAATGTATTCTATTTCATAGTGTCTACACCTAACTAATGTATTCTATTTCATAGTGCCTACACCTAACAAATGTATTCTATTTCATAGTGCCTACACCTAACTAATGTATTCTATTTCATAGTGCCTACACCTAACTAATGTATTCTATTTCATAGTGCCTACACCTAACTAATGTATTCTATTTCATAGTGCCTACACCTAACTAATGTATTCTATTTCATAGTGCCTACACCTAATGTATTCTATTTCATAGTGCCTACACCTAACTAATGTATTCTATTTCATAGTGCCTACACCTAACAAATGTATTCTATTTCATAGTGCCTACACCTAACAAATGTATTCTATTTCATAATGCCCACACCTAACTAATGTATTTTATTTCATAGTGTCTACACCTAACTAATGTATTCTATTTCATAGTGCCTACACTTAACTAATGTATTCTATTTCATAGTGCCTACACCTAACTAATGTATTCTATTTCATAGTGCCTACACCTAACTAATGTATTCTATTTCATAATGCCCACACCTAACTAATGTATTCTATTTCATAGTGCCTACACCTAACTAATGTATTCTATTTCATAGTGCCTACACCTAACTAATGTATTCTATTTCATAGTGCCTACACCTAACTAATGTATTCTATTTCATAGTGCCTACACCTAATGTATTCTATTTCATAGTGCCTACACCTAATGTATTCTATTTCATAGTGCCCACACCTAATGTATTCTATTTCATAGTGCCTACACCTAATGTATTCTATTTCATAGTGCCCACACCTAATGTATTCTATTTCATAGTGCCTACACCTAATGTATTCTATTTCATAGTGCCTACACCTAACTAATGTATTCTATTTCATAGTGCCTACACCTAATGTATTCTATTTCATAGTGCCTACACCTAACTAATGTATTCTATTTCATAGTGCCTACACCTAACTAATGTATTCTATTTCATAGTGCCTACACCTAACTAATGTATTCTATTTCATAGTGCCTAACCTAACTAATGTATTCTATTTCATAGTGCCTACACCTAATGTATTCTATTTCATAGTGCCTACACCTAATGTATTCTATTTCATAGTGCCCACACCTAATGTATTCTATTTCATAGTGCCTACACCTAATGTATTCTATTTCATAGTGCCTACACCTAATGTATTCTATTTCATAGTGCCTACACCTAACTAATGTATTCTATTTCATAATGCCTACACCTAATTAATGTATTCTATTTCATAGTGCCTACACCTAATGTATTCTATTTCATAGTGCCTACACCTAACTAATGTATTCTATTTCATAGTGCCTACACCTAACTAATGTATTCTATTTCATAGTGCCTACACCTAATGTATTCTATTTCATAGTGCCTACACCTAACTAATGTATTCTATTTCATAGTGCCTACACCTAACAAATGTATTCTATTTCATAGTGCCTACACCTAACTAATGTATTCTATTTCATAGTGCCTACACCTAACTAATGTATTCTATTTCATAGTGCCTACACCTAACAAATGTATTCTATTTCATAGTGCCTACACCTAACAAATGTATTCTATTTCATAGTGCCTACACCTAACTAATGCACTCTATTTCATAGTGCCTACACCTAACAAATGTATTCTATATTTCATAGTGCCTACACCTAACTATCCCTTCAATAAACAGACTGTGGCCTACACTGAATATATTCCTATTTGTATTCTCCCATCCGTGTTTTGTGTTGTGTTGTGTGTGTGAGTGTGTTTATAAGAGAATGTGTGTGTGTGTGTGTGTGTGTGTGTGTGTGTGTGTGTGTGTGTGTGTGTGTGTGTTGTGTGTGTGTGTGTGAGTGTGTGTTTATAAGAGAATGTGCATGCGTGCGTGTGTAAGAGAATGTGTGTGTGTGTGTGTGTGTGTGTGTGTGTGTGTGTACGTGTGTGTGTGTGTACGTGTGCGCGCGTGTGCATGTGTACATATGAAAGAGAGAGAGAGAGAGAGAGTGTGTGTGTGTGTGTGTGTGTGTGTGTGTGTGTGTGTGTGTGTGTGTGTGTGTGTGTGTGTGTGTGCGCGTGCGTGCGTGCGTGCGTGCACCCGTGCGTGCGTACAATGCACATATACGTGCACGTTTCTTCTGTATTGTTTGATGGTATTTTCTGTGCCACTGCAGCAAAAAACAAAAAACAAAAAAACATGCCAAAGACAGGCTTGTTATACTCTCACACACACACACACACACGTGTGCAGCCAGAACAAAGGTCACCTACATGGAAGTGTTTCTGGAGAAAGATTCACACCTGTACAACCAGAACAAAGGTCACCTACATAAAAGTGTTTCTGGAGAAAAATTCACACCTGTACAGCCAGATCAAAGGTCGCCTACATTAAACTGCTTCTGAAGAAAGATTCACACCTATGTAGCCAGACCAAGGTCACCTACATATAAATGTTTCTGCAGAAAGATTCACACCTGTACAGCCAGACCAAAGGTCACCTGCATAAAAGTATTTCTGGAGAAATATTCAAATCAGTACAACCAGACCAAAGATCACCTACATAAAAAATTTTCTGGAGAAAGATTCACACCTGTACAGCCAGATCAAAGGTCACCTACATAAAAGTGTTTCCGGAGAAAGATTCACACCTATGCAGCCACGATGAAAGTCATCTACATAAAAGTGTTTCTGGAGAAAGATTCACACCTGTACAACCAGATCAAAGGTCATCTACATAAACGTGTTTCTGGAGAAAGATTTACACCTGTACAGCCAGACCAAAGGTCACCTGCATGAAAGCGTTTCTGGAGAAAGATTTGTATCAGTACAACCAGACCAAAGGTCACCTACATAAAAAGTTTTCTGGAGAAAGATTCACACCTGTACAGCCAGACCAAAGGTCACATACACAAAAAGTTTTCTGGAGAAAGATTCACACCTGTACAGCCAGATCAAAGGTCACCTACATAAAAGTGTTTTCGGAGAAAGATTCACACCTGTGCAGCCACGCTGAAGGTCATCTACATATAAGTAGGTATTCCAAAGTGCTTTTCGCGGGTGGCGAAAAGTACGGCAAAGTGCAATTTTTCACTGGTTTTCAACTTGCTCGTTCTCAATAAAATGCAGTGTCAGAAATAAAAAACATAGATCATGTTGATCTGTGATCCTTTAAGCTTTGTTTAAAGTCAAAATAAATCAATAAGTGTAACATTTACAGTTTGAAATATGCTTTTGATGATGGGTACTAAATTGCGATTTTGCTGCAACTGGAACGACGAAATCGGAACGCGGTTTTGACACCTACCTTGAAAACTCGCCTTGAGGAGACACGCTGGGTCAGATATCAACAAACCATTTACACAGTCAAAAAGATGACTAAACTTGCTTTCATCCGATGTAAAAAGTGAACTGATAGGCTTCCATTTAGTCGGTCGTTTCGTGCGTTAAAAATTTCCGTCGATGATTTCGCAACCTTACTCAAAACCAATCTCGCCATATTTTCCACTGTGCAAAAGGTCAAGGTTTCAACTTTCAACTTCTGCTAGTTGCATACGGATTCAACCACTGGCTGTCTTCCTCGAGGACTGAGAAAAAGCAACATATTTTCGCTTTCTCTTAGCGTCTGACGCGCAATGGCGGACACGCGCGAAAATCGTTCGGGCGAGCACATGGACGTCGAAGTTTACGTCGACCGCTCCAGCCACGACGAATCAAGCGATCCAACTTATCTAGAGGGTAAGTGAAATATCTTGCAGTTTGTTTACTATTACTTTTCAACATTTTGTTTCCTGATTTTAGAATATAATTGTTTGGAAAGCGCACAGCTGCAGCACCCACAGTATCATGAATATGTTAGAAGGTAGGGGTAGGTGACGGTTTGGGGTGCGGTAATTTTACAGAGAGCGAGATCAGGCATATGATTAAAGGTAAATGTTTACAAAAGATTTTTTTAATAATCCATGCCTTTATTATATTTATTTATAATGATGTTAATGAGAGATTAGCGATTTATTGTGGTCACGTGACCAACGCTTTGATCGATCGATAGTCGAATCGGCCGAGTGCCCTCCCTTGATTTCACTCGATCTGGTTCAGTGTCGTTCAATAATTTCACAATGTTACACATTTTTCTTTTCTGCCTTTGTGTAAACTTCCTGAATGGTACCATTGAAACAATTTGCATGTTTATCAATCCTATTATTTTTAGGCCCAATATTATTATCACCTAGTTCAACAGCTTTAAAAGTTTATTATTATTATTAATATTATCATATTTTTGTTATTGTTATTATTTTACTATCATTATTCATTATTATTTATCATTATTATTATCATTATTTCATTATTAGTTTACTATCATTCATTACTATTTATTATCATTACTAATATTGTCATCAAAAATAATATTTAAAGTAAACAAAATAAAGTAGGCCTACCAGGTTAATGGGTTGGACACTATGAATCTTCCTAACTAGGCCTATAGTGTTTATGAGATAAATTTTGTTGTGCTGATTTGAGTAGGCCTAAATGTATGGGACATTTTACTTTGCCCACTGCTTTGTGAGTTAGGGTAAGGTATTATAATTTTATTTTCAAAGCTGACAATAATACTGGTAGGCTTCTTACAGCTCCACACCAATCTCTCTCTCTCTTGATCCTTTCTCTCTTTGACAGGCAGGGAAGTTAATTGAGCAGGGTTACAAAAGTCCTTGTGTTCCTGCATGTTTTATGTTCTTGTTTTTTGGATTTGTTTTTGTTTTGGTCAGTATTTGCCTCTTGTTCTGTATGTATAGGCCTGTTTGTCCCTACAAATGGGATTTTCACATTACGCTACAGGATAGAACAGATAGATGTACTAATACTTTCCTTCTACACTATTTTTCTCACAGATGATCTCTTCATGAGGATGAAGGAGCGATTTCTTAAGACTGGCAGAGGGTGGAGACCTAGTCTTTTGGACAACTTTGACAGCAATGATGATGAACTGCGTCTTAACATGTTTTAATTTCCTGTCACTTGTGAAGGGGAATCACTGATCATAGAAACTGACAAGTATTTTTTTACATTTCATTACAACATGTTTTTTTGTAAAAAGAGATGATTTCTATCTTTTGTGCTTCCAGTTTAAGTTGAAGGCCAGGACAGTTATCTACTGTGATTAAGCAACAGTGAAAGGTCAAGACAATGATGTGGAAGCTTTTGATAATGTTCTACACACAGTTAAGGAACAGTTAAAGGTCAAGACATGTTTTAATCATTGTTTAATGATAAAAAACAAAAACAAATTGGCATGTAAAAAACTATGAAGATGACTTCTTTGAATGAATGTTGTTGATGTACATGTCTTGTTTGATTCGATATGTAAACAAAACGCATTATTTGTTACTATTATCAGCTGACATTTGTTATAATTTTGTCATCTGATTTTTGTTCACAGAAAGATTGAAACCTAAGGTCTTGTTTGTTATACTGACAGATCATAAAAAACTGATCATTTTGGTATATGGTACTTTGCAGTAGGATGAATGTGACAGAAGTTACGGAGTCTTGCAAAAAGCTAAAATACACATTTTTTTCAAAATAGGTATTTTATCCTTACCCAAATATGGTTTGATTAAACATACAGATGTCTGGGGTTGTTTTACATTGAAAGAGTTTGTCATGCTGAGCAATTTTGATATCAAAACCATTTTTGTAACTTTAAAGTGAAAAAAGTTATGGTGCACCAAATATGTGTAAAATTCGCCGTTTTTTTCACTGTGACAAATCGGCATATTTCGCATTTTTGACATCTGATATCTTTTCAACCAGCTTTCAGATGAAGCTGGATAAAATTAGGGTTAAATTCCTTAATATGTTTATCATATATGATTCATTTCAATGTCACTGTATTGTATTTCTTAAAGATAATGGAGTTTGAAATTAATGAAAATGGGTCCTTTGCCCAGTTGTTTGGAACGGCGGCGTCCAATTTTGCTATTTTTTGTCATTTTCGTAGGTCTGTATTTTTATTGATATGCATTTCTGTCCATATGTTTTTTGCACATCAACTTAACAAGTAAAAACCTCCTCAGAAATGATTTTCTGGACTTGTGTGATTTTATATGTGTGTTCAAGGCATGTCTGAATGTGGCCTAAAAAAACGTGCGAAATTTTTCTAAGTCCAAAAAGAAAGGAAAAAATCATAAAAAAATTATTTTTTATCCCACATTAAAAAATAAAGTATGTATGTGTTCAGAATGAAAATCTCTATTTTCCCAGCTGATTTTTATACAGATAAGTTCAAATTTGAAAATCACTTTGGAATACCTAATATAAGTGTTTCTGGAGAAAGATTCACACCTGTACAGCCAGACCGAGGGTCAACTACATGTGTTTCTGGAGAAAGATTCACACCTGTACAGCCAGACCAAAGGTCACCTGCATAAAAGCATTTCTGGAGAAAGATTCGTATCAGTACAACCAGACCAAAGGTCACCTACACAAAAAATTTTCTGGAGAAAGATTCACACCTGTGCAGCCAGACTGGAAAACACAATGCTACCTCATGCAACCCTGTCCCAAAGGTTTCTCACCTGTGGAATGATGGAGATAGTCTTCCTGAGGTCATGCAGGCCCATGTGGAGAATGTCGACGTCGTCAATGGAGAGCTGACCACTGGGTTCCACCAGACGAAACAGACAGGTGATGAGGGAACTTTTACCTGCTCCTGTACGACCCACTATGCCCACCTGCACCAATAATACACAGGTAATGAACATGTTCTGACAGATTTCTTTCTACTGTCATCATCCAAAGTGCTTGACACAACAGAAGCTGTCATATGGGATGCCACAGAGGAAAACCAGGCTACAAAGCAAACATTTTCATTCGTGAGTTTTCAACTGAAAATTTCAATTTCATTAATATGCAAAAAAACTGAATTCATTTATTACAGACTACTTTTCAAACGTATTGAAACATGATGGCATTTTTGACCCTCCCTCCCTCCAAAAAAAGTAATGAGCTTTAAAAATTTGAAAACTAAAAAGTTTTTTGAATTGCTTTTGTCTAATATTTTATGATTCTTTAAGCCATAACATTTTGGAAAAGTAAAGATCAGATGTTAAAGACCTGCAATACGGAAAAATCTCAGTTGTCATAATTCTGACCCTGTCCACCTGTTTTTAGCTTAATTTAAGTACGACTGGATGGTGGTGACTGTAGCCAGGCTTTCCCATGTTACGTCACTCAGGGGAAGGTTGTATGGCGGACTACACACAGAACAGAAAAATGGGTTTTATTTGCACACCCCTCTGATTAAGGAAACCACGCAAACCAACAAACTGTGAGCTATTACACCATACACTTATTGTTCGTGTCTTTCTCAAAATGTTCATCAAATATCAGCTAACAATGTGTGTCTAATGTTTTCATGTGCGTGTACAATATGTGTGTGTATGCATGAGTGTGTGTGTGTGTGTGTGTGTGTGTGTGTGTGTGTGTGTGTGTGTGTGTTGTGTGTGTGTGTGTGTGTGTGTGTGTGTGTGTGTGTTTGAGTGTGTGTTTGATGTGTGTGTGTGTTGTGTGTGTGTGTGGTGTGTGTGTGTGGTGGTGTTGTGTTGTGTGTTCGCGCGCGCGCGCGCGAGCATGTATGCACAAGTGTATGTAGGTGTGTTATCATAAATGTACATACACATTTATTTGTATATTTGTACTGTCATTTTCAATATCTCTTTATGTCTTGTGTTCTATGAAAATGCAATTTTCATATTGTACTAGTTCTTGCAAAAATTCAGTTAAAAAAAGGGAGAAAAATGAACTATCACACCTCTTCTGATTAAGGAAACCAACCACACCAACAAACGATGAGGTATCATACTGAAAAAGAAGCACCAATAAATACAGTGAATAATCCAAGTTTTAAAACAACAGAAAAATCACAGGTTGTCTCCACAACCTTGAGGTCCTAGTACCGTGAGGTGGTAGAGCCTCAACATCTTCCACAGCCATCACCACAAGGGCCGGGCCAATCTCCTCTCCCTTACTGCTTTACCGTCCCCATCCCTAGAGGGACAGCTTTCTGTTTACAACTGGGTGGAGAGGCCTGTTCAAGCCAGAGCATGGAACAACTCATACAACTGTTTGGCAATCACCTTGATCATACTTACAACTTAGCTCCTGCAGGGGGAATTGGCTTTATATTCCCGGAAACTGTCATCTGTGAAGCCCCCATCCTCTCCACCCAGTACGTAGCTTTTCTCGTGCTTTTTAAAAAAATTATCCTAATTATCAAAAGTGGGGGAAAAAACTTAACACCAGAGGAAAGGAGAAGATCTTGTCTCTCTGAGCAAGTATAAAGGACTAGAAAAATACAGTTTTAACACAGCACACAAAGTCACCCATGCACCAACAACTGCAGCATTTTCATCACCAACATCTTCCTGTCAGTGTCACCAGTGGCAGCCCCATCACTTTTAACTGATGCTGTGTTTGACTCGCTTACTACAGGAATGTAGACCCATCTTCTCTGAATCTTCTTCCACATCATGATCCACTATACGTTCATCCTCTGAACCCTTCTCAACTATCTTTTCCAACACTTGCAAAACAGAAAACTGACTGTGTCTGACAAGATGCCATTTATAACGCAACAGAAACGTGTCTACTACATAACCTTTTTAAGCGCAAATCGCCGACGTTCAGGGAAACGAACAACATAACACAGAAAAGACTGCAGATTAGCCTAAAAGTTATTGCCTCCCTTTGATCAAAGCACCCACTGAATTGCAAATATTTTTAACAGTGTTGCAACATGAGCAGTTACAAGCTTGACAGTTGCCAGCAGTATGGCATCTGTGCTTGTGACACCAGTACCACTATTGGGCAGCATCTCATCTATACTTGTGATGCCAGCCCCAAAAGCTCAACTTTCAGACGTGACTGGTCCAAGCACTACATATCACCACATCCCATTAAACAGACAACAAGAACAGACAACTACAGCAGGCCACAGTCTCACCTTTTCCTTTGCCCTGATGCGGAAAGTGAGGTTTTTGAGCACAACAGGTGCGTTGGGGAAGTACTTAAGACACACGTTGTCTGCCTGAATGGCTCCCCCGCTTGGCCAATCGCCTGGTGGACGTCGCTTCTCCTCTGATTCAAGTTCAGCTTCTGACGGCAGTTTGGAGTACTCCAGTACTCTTTCCACTGAGATCATCTGTCAGACACAACACAACCCTTCAAATACCAGGTAAATATCTACTTTATACACTGTAAATAATACAAATATTTTACACACAAAGTACATCTCTAATATTTCACATACAAGGTAAAATATCTAATACAAACATTTCACACACAAGATAAATATCCAATACAAATATACTTTACCTACAAACCTACAATACAAATATTTCACACACAAGGTAAATATCACTACAAATACTTCACAAATACTGAATAATGTTGCATATTATGGATAACAGATTTTCTAATGTAAAGGAAATATGCAAGTTCAAGTAAAAGTTACCTCTGAAATGTCCATTCAGGCTTGGAAAAAAAAACCCATCTATGATAAACTGTACAAAGACTATATAATGCAAATAATGTACAAGGGTCATCCAATGAATAGTGAAAATTATGTCTATCAGAATGTAAGATAATAAGACAATAATAATACCTTTCACTATTTCTTCGATGTAAGTTGTAACATCTTTTCTCCTAAATGACCAATCTAAGTTGTAGAGATGTATACCAAGAAGAGGTTCTTTTGATTTGGGGAAGATACCAAAGTCTGAGGGACTAGCGTCTGGAGAATAGAAAGGGTGTGGCAGAGCATCCCTCTGATAAGACATCAGAAGTGACGTTATTAACCTCTTGGCTTTGTGGCATGATGCACTGTGTGGAGAATAGAAAGGGTGTGGCAGAGCACCCCTCTGATAAGACATCAGAAGTGACGTTATTAACCTCTTGGCTTTGTGGCATGATGCACTGTGTGGAGAATAGAAAGGGTGTGACAGAGCACCCCTCTGATAAGACATCAGAAGTGACGTTATTAACCTCTTGACTTTGTGGCATGATGCACTGTGTGGAGAATAGAAAGGGTGTGGCAGAGCATCCCTCTGATAAGACATCAAAGTGACGTTATTAACCTCTGGCTTTGTGCATGATGCACTGTGGGAAATAGAAAGGTTGGCAGAGCACCCTCTGATAAGACATCAGAAGTGACGTTATTAACCTCTTGGCTTTGTGGCATGATGCACTGTGTGGAGAATAGAAAGGGTGTGGCAGAGCACCCCTCTGATAAGACATCAGAAGTGACGTTATTAACCTCTTGGCTTTGTGGCATGATGCACTGTGTGGAGAATAGAAAGGGTGTGGCAGAGCATCCCTCTGATAAGACATCAGAAGTGACGTTATTAACCTCTTGGCTTTGTGGCATGATGCACTGTGTGGAGAATAGAAAGGGTGTGGACAGAGCATCCCTCTGATAAGACATCAGAAGTGACGTTATTAACTCTTGGCTTTGTGGCATGATGCACTGTGTGGAGAATAGAAAGGGTTGGACAGAGCACCCCTCTGATAAGACATCAGAAGTGACGTTATTAACCTCTTGGCTTTGTGGCATGATGCACTGTGTGGAGAATAGAAAGGGTGTGGCAGAGCATCCCTCTGATAAGACATCAGAAGTGACGTTATTAACCTCTTGGCTTTGTGGCATGATGCACTGTGTGGAGAATAGAAAGGGTGTGGCAGAGCAACCCTCTGATAAGACATCAGAAGTGACGTTATTAACCTCTTGGCTTTGTGGCATGATGCACTGTCATGTAACACCAATGGCAAATCATGAACAGTGTTTTACGTTTCTTTCAGACTGCACGTTTTAAGTTTTTTCATCAGAAATATCCTGTAGTAATCTTGACTAACAGTTTGTCCCATTGAAATGTGATGCACTGTCAAGACACCCTTGATGTTATCACAGGCACGTATCATCATCATCTTTAACTATCCTCACTTTCTTCTGCCCTTGATGGGCCTTGCAGACGCACGAGTATGACACTGACAAATGTCTTTTTCATTCAGACTTATACAGCTTCTAACCCAAGTTTCATCAATAGCGACAATCCTACTTTTGCTGTTCAGTAAAGCAGTGTGGGACACACCTTGCTGCCACACGTCTCATTCCAAATCTGTTTGTTAAAATAGTATGAACTGATCCACAACTTATGACCAGCGTCATGAACGGTCTTTTCTGTCATCACTCAAAATCTCTTTAAACACTTTTCTAATCAACTTCAACTGGCCTCCCTGAACTGTGCTTACCTTCAGCAGTCATTTCATCCATCTTAAAAGAATAACACCCACCTACATAACAAATGGCAGCCTGCATCCCACAAACACTTAGCAATATTTTTAACATATCTGAACAAGATCTTCCCTTATCAAATTCAATTATAATAAAAGCACACAGTTCTTCAATGCTAACTGTGGCCATGATGCTTGAAATGACTGTACCCACCATCATGTCATAACATATGATGTCACAATATTCCCATGAAATCTGGTAATTAGATCACGGAATAACTGGGCCAATTGTGTGTACAGTTTTAAAGCGTGCTACAATGACTTTTTATGTTATTAAACACATCCACTGAATGACCTTTGGAACACAAAAAAATGTTAATAGATAAAGAGAAAAGTTATCAAATATCAAGCTGCTTTTCCTGATGGTTCTGCTTTTATGTTGGCATTATAAGGCTGAAAATTTCAACCCTTGATTTTCTCAACTTTATCTACCATTCTGGTGGAAGGCCGAGGAAATGATAGAAGTTAATGTCTTTGGGATTTGTAAGTCTGGAAGGGCTACACCCATATCACCTTACTTCAGTTTCAGTTTCTTTAAAAGAGCATAATTGTGTATGGATAATTTTATAAAAACTACATCAGATATGAACCAGAAAAAACACGAAAAAAAAACAGAACGTGTATTTAATACAACCAGACAAAACATAAGGCTAAAAATTTTAATCCTTGATTCCTCAACTTTTATCTACCATTCTGGTGGACAGGCCGAGGAAATGATAGAGGTTAATGTCTTTGGGATTTGAAAGTCTGGAACAGCTACACCCACATCACCTTACCTCAGTTTCAGTTTCTTTAAAAGAGCATAATGGTGTATGGATAATTTTATAAAAATTACATCAGATAATGTCAAACAATGAAAATTACAAAGAAAATCATGGCATTTTCGGCCGAACAGCCCTGTCATCTGAACACACATCTGAACAGTCACATCGGCTCACTGGAACAGAACTCTAGTTCAGCCTCGTGTCAATCCACCCATAAACACACGACAAGTGCTTATCATGATAAAGACATGCCCTAGTTTTTCTAGCAGGTAGGATCATTTCAAGTTGAACAACCACATGCTCGTTCGGTCACCGGAATGAGCCAATCACAGGCAAAAAGACAATCAACACAGTCAGATGGCTTGACCTACACAGACAAACCAACTCCAGTTCATCGCATCAGAAAAATGAACACAAGAACAACACCAGTATTCACTCACCTGGTTCTCCACCTCAGCACTCTGGCGCACCCCCCACTGAAACATCCCCATCAAGGTCATGGAATAGGTGATGGACAGTCCTACCAAACCTGCATCCAGTGCTGTAAAAAAACCCACAATAATACTAATCCAGTGCTGTAAAATATCATCATCACAACAACAACAACAACAATAATAATAACAACACCAACAATGATGATAATAATAACAACATTAAAAATAATAATAATAAATAACAACAATAACATTAATGATAATAATAACAACAACAATGACAACAACAATAATTCCATTTGTATAACACAAACCGTACATGTCAAAGCTGTCATCATCACTATCATTCATGTTATTTCACTAATCTTACAAACTGATTGCTTGATCCTGTGTTGCTAATTAATATAACAAAATTGTTGGCAACATGCAGCGGCAACATGCAGCAGTCTCATAGATCCATTGTGTGCTGCTAGTCAAATCAATATAACAATATTGTTGGTAACATGCAGCACTCACAGATCCATTGTGTGCTGCTAGTCTAATCAATATAACAATATTGTTGGTAACATGCAGCACTCTCACAGATCCATTGTGTGCTGCTAGTCAAATCAATATAACAATATTGTTGGTAACATGCAGCACTCTCACAGATCCATTGTGTGCTGCTAGTCAAATCAATATAACAATATTGTTGGTAACATGCAGCACTCTCACAGATCCATTGTGTGCTGCTAGTCAAATCAATATAACAATATTGTTGGTAACATGCAGCACTCTCACAGATCCATTGTGTGCTGCTAGTCAAATCAATATAACAATATTGTTGGCAACATGCAGCAGTCTCACAGATCCATTGTGTGCTGCTAGTCAAATCAATATAACAATATTGTTGGTAACATGCAGCACTCTCACAGATCCATTGTGTGCTGCTAGTCTAATCAATATAACAATATTGTTGGTAACATGCAGCACTCTCACAGATCCATTGTGTGCTGCTAGTCAAATCAATATAACAATATGTGACCACCCAGCACGAAATCAGTCTATAACTAGCATTTTGGGCATTTTGAGATATACATTCTGTGATTATTTTGGTACTTGAATAAAGCTTTTACTAAAAAAAAATGTAGAAGTTATGTATGTTTAAAGTCATTAAGTTGTATGACGGCCATTTTGAGAAAACGGCCTCTAAAGTTTTGTGTGCTCTCCTACACATTTTCCTTAAATTTCTTTATTTGGTGGTTTTGACCCAGTTTGTTTCTAATTTTACATGTCATTATCTGAAAGGAGCACCAAAGAGCTTTTCGTCAGTATATTACATGTGGGGATACTGTACATGTTACAGTTCATAATAAGAGACAAAAACAGGTACTTTTGGTAGGAAATTGCGTTCTTTCTGCTGCAATCAGTGCATTAAAATACCATTTTGAATTGACTAATATTATCATATTTTTTCAAGAAAAAAAATCTGTGAGGGATAGATTATAGTCTAGTCTACACAAATCAATTTTTGATTTTTGAGAAAAAGTCAAAACACCCCAGATGGACCCTCAGTCACCTTTTCAGCTCCTAATGCTGTTCGGCTGACTGCGAGTTAAGACTGATTTCGTGGTGTGAGGTCACATATTGTCGGCAACATGCAAGTACTCTTACAGATCCATGGAGTTCTTATTCCTCCATCATCATCATCCCCACCACACAACAACTGGCCTATTGCTATCTTAATGTTTCTATCATTCTGGTAGTATCAGCTTAGTGCTTCATTGCTCCCTCTCCCCTCCTCCCCATTTCAAGACTTTGCCAGCACAAAGGATTTTGCACAGACACAGGGAGTCTGCCAGATCACCACTGGCAAACCTGGGTGACCTCATCTGGAGCTATCACACTGCCATGAATCCCTCTTTAACAAAACTCCAAAATCCCAAATCCATAAAGGAAGACAATAACTCAACAGACTGGACTCAAAAGATGTGATTTACAAGTTATTGTTTAGTTGTTTAAACCCCAGCCAGCTCCGTAGAGCTATATCAGGGCTATAACTGCTTCAAAACATAAAACTTCCACAGGTGAAAAAAAAGAAAAGAAAATTAAGTACACATATCAATGCATTCGCGCACATAATCTAAGGACATGCCCCTGGCGTTGACCACTCTGTCCAATTTATCACACAGGGGATTTAAAAAACACATCTGAATACAAATTTAAACGTAAAGTACAGACACTGAAACATACATAAAAAAAGGCCCCAAAATTAACTAAAATTGCTTCCGCATATCTCATTTCCCTAGAGCCAAAAATGACTTAATACATGTACCCAATTATCAATCCTAACAGAAAGTATGTAAGACTTTAAGAAACACATACAGGTGAATGGGCCAGCAAGGCAGAAAATGATAGAAAGAAATGATAGAAAGCAAAGAAGAAAGAAACATAGAGAGTACAGTGACAGAAAAGAGGAAATTTCTAGCACAGAATTTCCAGAACGTGGGGATACTATCTGTACTGAAAGAGCCTGCAGCATCCTCAAGGGAGGCAAAACATAATTAAAAACATAATTAAACATAAATTCACAAAAGTAAAAACCTGACTAAAACAGACTTACAGAAATGAAAACCTGACTAAAACAGACCTACAGAAATAAAAACCTGACTAAAACAGACCTACAGAAATGAAAACTTCACTAAAACAGACCTACAGAAATGAAAACTTCACTAAAACAGACTTACAGAAATGAAAACCTGACTAAAACAGACTTACAGAAATGAAAACTTCACTAAAACAGACCTACAGAAATGAAAACTTCACTAAAACAGACCTACAGAAATGAAAACTTCACTAAACAGACCTACAGAAATGAAAACCTGACTAAAACAGACTTACAGAAATGAAAACTTCACTAAAACAGACCTACAGAAATGAAAACTTCACTAAAACAGACCTACAGAAATGAAAACTTCACTAAAACAGACTTACAGAAATGAAAACCTGACTAAAACAGACTTACAGAAATGAAAACTTCACTAAAACAGACTTACAGAAATGAAAACTTCACTAAAACAGACTTACAGAAATGAAAACTTCACTAAAACAGACTTACAGAAATGAAAACTTCACTAAAACAGACTTACAGAAATGAAAACTTCACTAAAACAGACTTACAGAAATAAAACCTGACTAAAACAGACTTACAGAAATGAAAACTTCACTAAAACAGACTTACAGAAATGAAAACTTCACTAAAACAGACCTACAGAAATAAAAACCTGACTAAAACAGACTTACAGAAATGAAAACTTCACTAAAACAGACCTACAGAAATGAAAACTTCACTAAAACAGACCTACAGAAATGAAAACCTGACTAAAACAAACTTACAGAAATAAAAACCTACTAAAACAGACCTACAGAAATGAAAACTTCACTAAAACAGACTACAGAAATAAAAACCTGACTAAAACAGACTTACAGAAATGAAAACCTGACTAAAACAGACCTACAGAAATGAAAAACCTGACTAAAACAGACTTACAGAAATGAAAACCTGACTAAAACAGACTTACAGAAATAAAAACCTGACTAAAACAGACTTACAGAAATGAAAACCTGACTAAAACAGACTACAGAAATAAAAACCTGACTAAAACAGACCTACAGAAATGAAAACCTGACTAAAACAGACCTACAGAAATAAAAACCTGACTAAAACAGACCTACAGAAATGAAAACCTGACTAAAACAGACTTACAGAAATGAAAAACTTCACTAAAACAGACTTACAGAAATGAAAACTTCACTAAAACAAACTTACAGAAATGAAAACTTCACTAAAACAAACTTTTTCAGTCAGACATAACAACAGAAACATTTCACTGATTTCAGTCAAACATAACAACAGAAAACAGACTTTTCAGTCAGACATAACAACAGAAACAGACTTTTTAGTCAGATGTAACAACAGAAACGGACTTTTCAGTCAGATGTAACAACAGAAACAGACTTTTCAGTCAGATGTAACAACAGAAACAGACTTTTCAGTCAGACGTAACAACAGAAACAGACTTTTCAGTCAGATGTAACAACAGAAACAGGCTTTTTAGTCAGATGTAACAACAGAAACAGACTTTTCAGTCAGATGTTACAACAGAAACAGACTTTTCAGTCAGATGTAACAACAGAAACAGACTTTTCAGTCAGACGTAATAACAGAAACAGGCTTTTTAGTCAAGTCAGATGTAACAACAGAAACAGACTTTTCAGTCAGACATAACAACAGAAACAGACTTTTCAGTCAGATGTAACAACAGAAACAGACTTTTCAGTCAGACATAACAACAGAAACAGACTTTTCAGTCAGACGTAACAACAGAAACAGACTTTTCAGTCAGACATAACAACAGAAACAGACTTTTCAGTCAGACATAACAACAGAAACAGACTTTTCAGTCAGACATAACAACAGAAACAGACTTTTCAGTCAGATGTAACAACAGAAACAGACTTTTCAATCAGATGTACTAACAGGAACAGATTTTTCAACCAGACATAACAACAAAATAGAAACAGACTTACAACAGTAAACAGAACGCAGACAGACTTGTAGCTGAAAACAGAACACAAGACTTACAGAAACGAAAAACAAACCAAAAAAAGACTCACAGCCAGCAGTAAAAACAGAGCAGAAGGCAACAGCACTGACAAAGAGAGCACACAGCCAGTCCAGACGCACAGCCAGCCAGCGACTGGTGGAGAGGAAGAGGAACCAGGCCTCACTGTGCAGATTCTGGTGGGCGTCAAACTCATCCTGACACTTTTCCTCCATGCCAAAGGCACGAATCGTGTGCAGACCTTGTAAAGAGGCACTCAGGTAGGAGAACACAGGACTTCGACCTGTAAACCAAGATGTTACATACATGATCCATCAACACAAACATTACTGCCAACTCAATTTCTGAGTGTTCTGAGACATATTACACTGTTCTGAAATCTACCATCCCTTCTGGCCATTTTGATACATAATTCAATGTGACAAGGCGGAAAATGTGAACACTGTGGCCATTAAAAATGACTTATCTCCTTGCACTGCAGTTTTGAGAACAGTGCCTCTAAAGATTTCATACAGTTTGATGCTACATTTTTCTTATCAAACCCAAATTCAACTGGCAGGCAGGCGGGCAGGCAGCAGGCTAGTTTTATGTAAATCACACAGTATGGGAAAGCCAAGAAAATGACCTTTCCAGCAATGTGCAACATACGGATCTCTGCAAAGGCTAACCATGTTTATTTGGCAAAAAGTACGCAATTAGGTCAAAAAAATTACCAAGTCTTGATCGTATAGGTCAAACAACGGTTTGATTTTGAGCAATTTAATGACAATTTTAAGCTACATTTGTGTACATTTATACAACAGTTCTGGTGTCTAAGGAATGCCTTTCTGCTGAAAACTGAAAACCATCAAGACTGAACCTTACCACTTCCTTTAGCTTCTACTGCCTGTCTGTGTGAGTGATTTCAGTGACCTAGTCACACAATAAAGAGGAAAACAATGTATTTTTCATGAATTTATTCACTTTGATGAGATTTTTTTCTTTTTCAAAAACTTGTAAGAATTTTGAGCATAATTATGCTGAACAAACATTTTACATCACAAGACACTTTCTGTTTGATGTTACCCCCCTTGGCACGATGAGCCAGACTGTGGCTTTGCTGTCCAAACATGATAAGCCACGATCGCGGCTTCATGTGTATCTCCCGCTGAATACTGTCTGATCTATAGAGTGAATACAAACAGATCAATCTTCTGAGTGGCCTCTGCCTTCTTCCTTTCACACGGTCGCCATTTTGCTGTTCTTCAATAGATTTCTACAAGTTTTTGCACAAAAATGAGTGAAATTGGGACTGACTGTGAGGTTGAAAAATTGGAACTCTTGTTGACAGTGACTCTGGCGATGACTATGACATAACTGTGGCTTTGTTTTTTGTTCTAAATGAACAAGAGAGGTTCATGCACATGATGAGGGGTATTTTTAGCATGTCAGTCATTGTGGAATTTGGGTTATCATTCACTTTGGTCTGTTTACATTATGTTTCCCATCGCACATGCATGGACATGTTTTTTATTCTAACACTGTAATTTCACTTTCTCCCGCAAACAGGCATTTATTTTCACTTTTATTGTGCAATTCAGGATTTCTCCTTTCTAAACATATATATGTCTTTCTAGGAAATGTTTACATGAGAGCATCAAAAATGAAAAACAATTAGTACCTTTTGACAAGTTGGCTCCTGTAAGTTTACGCCATTGTCTTATACTTTTAATCGTTTATTGTGCCAAGGGGGATGAAAGAAGCTCAGTATTTGATTAACATGATGATGATATGTATGTTGGTTTCATCCAGATGCAAAAAGATGATAGCACGTGCACGCACACACACACGCACACACATACTCACATGTTCCCTCCAGACGCTTAATACCACGTGATGTGGAGAGGTAGTAGTTTCTGATGTAGAAAAAGAGCAGGACCAGGGGGGTGGTGGGAATAAACACCCAGGGGTTGACAATGCCCGCCACCAACACGATGCCCATAATCATCAGGAAACACTGACAACAATCATCATCACCATCATCAGCAGCAGTAACAGTGGCAGTAGCATCAATCATCATCATAATTAGGGCGTACAAGTGCATTTTCCTCTTTCAGTTTGACATATATTTTTTCTCAAGTCCACATCAAAACAGAAACTAGAATTTTACAAGCTTTCTTTGGGTCTGATTACAATTACCTAAAAAATAAAAACAAAAGCTTATGCGTAAGGACATATGATGATGATGTAAACAATAATGATAATAATGAATAAGTTCATTTCCAGAGCAACAAATCAAGCAAAGCAAGTGCAAAACCTGACCAAACATAAATTCAATCATCACCATCAGCAAACACTAGAAAACATCATCTGGAAACATGGACAATCATTATCAGGAAACATTAATTATCATTAGGAAACACTGGCAATTATCTTGTTTCTTTAAAAAAAAAAGCATATTCACAATACACTGACAATCATCATAGAAACAGAAACATCATCATCAGGAAACAGTGACAATCATCATCAGGAAACAGTGACAATCATCATCAGGAAACACTGACAACCATCATCAGCAATGCTGACAATCATCATCAGGAATCGCTGACAATCATCATAAGCAAACTGACAATCATCATCAGGAATCGCTGACAATCATCATAAGCAAACTGACAATCATCATCATCATCATGGTAAAAAAAATATTGACAATTATTATAAGAAAACACTGACAATAACCATCATCATGGTGAGGAAACGTCAACAATCACCATAAAAAAATTAACGATCATCATCATAAAACACCAACAATCATTATCAGGAAACACTGATAGTCACTATCATCACACATTGACAATCACCATCAGGAACACTGAATTCACCATCAGGAAACACTGACAATCATCATAACTGACAATTATCATGAAAAAATTAGCCATCATCAGGAAACACTGATGACCACCATCAGGAAACACTGACATCATCATCAGGAAACACTGACATTCACCATCATGACACACTGGCAATCCTCATAAAAAAATTAACAACCATCATCAGGAAACACCGACAATCACCATCATGACACACTGACATCATCATCAGGAAACACTGACAATCACCATCATGACACACTGACATCATCAGGAAACACTGACAATCACCATAACTGACATTCACCATCATGACACACTGACAATCATCATCAGGAAACACTGACAATTAACATTGTGCAATACAGGCAATCTTCACCCACAAACAATGAAATGCACAGGAAATGGTGGCAAATTCTTCTTCTCTGTTAATTCACCTCCACCATTCAAATGCCCCATGCCCAATCATAAACATATCTGCAACACAACATATGTTTACTGTGTGAAAGCTATAAAACAAAAACACTGAAAAGAAAAATATTTCTAAAATTTAAAAAAGTAAACAGAGAAACAAAGAAAAAAGAAATGCACCAAAGAGTTGCTGTTGTTGTTGTTCATTACAAAAACACTCACCTGTACAAAATCAAAGAAGGTGATGGGGAGATTGTCATCCATGTGACCCACGTCTTTGGCAAAACGATTCAGAATACGACCTGTAACAGCACAGCTTTAGGAAAATCTGTTGTCAACATGCGCAGAATGCAGGTTTTATCTACACGTGAAACTGGCACAATTCCTTAATCTTATACAGCAATTATCATCCATTTCTTACAGAGTGTGGCAAAGGGTGTGCCCTGATATGTGGGAGACTAAGAAATTCTGGACTTAACCGTTAGCAATAGTGACTACCTTACAGACTCCATTTTGTACACCATTTATTCACAGTGTCTTCACTGTTTTACATGCTCGCCGGTTGGCAAAGCCCAATCAAAATCTTTCAATGGAGACAACCTTACTGTACTTTTTCCATCCGCTTGTACTGGGAGGCATGATGAGCAGATGAAGCTGCAGGTCTGCAGTCAAATGGGAAGCATGGTGTACAGTCAGCCTGTAAATGTGGAGTGTGTCCGCCACATCTATCCAGCACAGCCAGTCTTCCCCTGGTCGGGAGCTCCAACATGTGAGGTAGGCTCAAAGGACAAGCTGGTTGACTGGCATCCTGATCATGTGGGCAAACTAGTTGGTCCCCTGTTGTGTGATGTACTGGTCGACAAGTGTTGTTCAACCATCTGTTGGATCTCTCCATTTCTGATCATATCTCTTCTGGTCTTGCCTGCTGCTCTTCTGAGACATCTCATCTCACTGGTAGTGGTCTTTTTCTCCACTGTATTGTTTAATGTTTGGCTTGGTCAACAAATTTTTTGTTTAGTTAATATTTAAAAAATGGGTGGCACTGCACTGTGGCAACATGCTTTCAACAAGAAGAGCTGCCTGAGTGTCACATGGTAAATCCAATGTGACAAAAAGAAATAAATATAAATATGAATATGTGAATATGAATAATGCCCAGGTCTGGCACTGGTATGTCAGTATGAAGACTGTATTGGTAAGTCTGGCATTTGTTTCCACAGGTATGGCACTGGTAAGTCACTGAGTATGACAGTACTGGTAAGTCTGGCTTTTGTTTCCAGAGATGGCACTGGTAAGTCACTGAGATATGACAGTACTGGTAAGTCTGGCTTTTGTTTCCAGAGATGGCACTGGTAAGTCACTGTGAGTATGATGACAGTACTGGTAAGTCTGGCTTTTGTTTCCAGAGATGGCACTGGTGAGTCACTGTATGATGACAGTACTGGTAAGTCTGGCTTTTGTTTCCATTGAGATGGCACTGGTAAGTCACTGTATGATGAAAGTACTGGTAAGTCTGGCTTTTGTTTCCATTGAGATGGCACTGGTAGTCACTGTAATGATGACAGTACTGTAAGTCTGGCTTTTGTTTCCATGGAGATGGCACTGGTAAATAGTACAGTATGACTAGAGTATAAAGACTGTACTGATAAGCCTGGCTTTTGTTTCCACAGGATGGCACTGGTAAGTCAGTGTAAGTAGAAGACTGTACTGATAAGTATGGCTTTTGTTTCCAGAGATGGCACTGGTAAGTCAGTGTGAGTATGAAGACTGTACTGGTAAGTGTGGCTTTTGTTTCCAGAGATGGCACTGGTAAGTCAGTGTGAGTATGAAGACTGTACTGGTAAGTTTGGCTTTTGTTTCCATAGAGATGGCACTGGTAAGTCATGTGAGTATGAAGACTGTACTGGTAAGTGTGGCTTTTGTTTCCATAGAGATGGCACTGGTAAGTCAGTGTGAGTATGAAGACTGTACTGGTAAGTGTGGCTTTTGTTTCCATAGAGATGGCACTGGTAAGTCAGTTGAGTATGAAGACTGTACTGGTAAGTTGTGCTTTTGTTTCCATAGAGATGGCACTGGTAAGTCAGTGAGTATGAAGACTGTACTGTTAATAGTGTGGCTTTTGTTTCCATAGAGATGGCACTGAACATGTAGTATGAAGACTGTACTGTAAGTGTGGCTATTGTTTCCATAGAGATGGCACTGGTAAGTCAGTGTGAGTATGAAGATGTACTGGTAAGTCTGGCTTTTGTTTCCATAGAGATGCAAGGTAAGTTACATGAGTAGAAGACATTAACTGTTATTAAGATGTTGGCTTACATTGCTCTTCCACTAGATATGTCACACGCTACTAACTGAACTCCACGATTCAGTTAGCCATCACTCCATAAATACATTACACACATTAATCATTTGACATAAACCCACTAATCAATACATTTAGCCTTCAACCAGCCACTAATCCCCACAATATTAGCCATCAACACACCACTAATCCACATATTAGCCATCAATCACAGCCACTACCCTTTAGACATTTAGCATTCAACACACCTACTAATCCCACATTCATTTAGCCACACACACACACTAACCCCACATACATTTAGCCATCAACACACCACTAATCCCCACATTCATTTAGCCATCAACACACCACTAACCCCACATACATTTAGCCATCAACACACCACTAACCCCACATACATTTACCATCAACACACCACTAACCCACATACATTTAGCCATCAACACACCACTAACCCCACTACATTTAGCCATCAACACACCACTAACCCCACATACATTTAGCCATCAACACACCACTAACCCCATACATTTAGCCATCAACACACCACTAACCCCACATACATTTAGCCATCAACACACCACTAACCCACATTCATTTAGCCATCAACACACCACTAACCCCACATACATTTAGCCCATCAACACACCACTAACCCACATACATTTAGCCATCAACACACCACTAACCCACATACATTTAGCCATCAACACACCACTAACCCCACTTACATTTAGCCATCAACACACCACTAACCCACATACATTTAGCCATCAACACACCACTAACCCCACATACATTTAGCCATCAACACACCACTAACCCCACATACATTTAGCCATCAACACACCACTAACCCACATATCATTTACCCATCAACACACCACTAATCCCACATACATTTAGCCATCAACACACCACTAACACCACTAACCCCACATACATTTTAGCCATCAACACACCACTAATCCCACATACATTTAGCCATCAACACACCACTAACCCCACATACATTTAGCCATCAACACACACTAACCCACACATTGCATAACCACCACTAACCCACATACATTTACCACACAACACACCACTAACCCCCATCAATACCATTACCACATCAAACCAACACTACATTACCTCACCCCACTAACCCCACATACATTTAGCCATCAACACACCACTAACCCCACATACATTTAGCCATCAACACACCACTAACCCCACATACATTTACCCATCAACACACCACTAATCCCACAATACATTTAGCCCATCAACACACCACTAACCCACATACATTTAGCCATCAACCACCATAACCCCACATAACAATTTAGCCATCAACACACCACTAATCCCACATTCATTTACCATCAACACACCACTAACCCCACATACATTTACCCATCAACACACCACTAACCCACATATCATTTAGCCATCAACACACCACTAACCCCACATACATTTAGCCATCAACACACCACTAACCCACATTCATTTAGCCATCAACACACCACTAACCCCACATACATTTACCCTCAACACACCACTAATCCCCACATACATTTAGCCATCAACACACCACTAACCCCACATACATTTAGCCATCAACACACCACTAACCCCACATTCATTTAGCCATCAACACACCACTAACTCCCACATACATTTAGCCATCAACACACCACTAATCCCACATACATTTAGCCCATCAACACACCACTAACCCACATCATTTAGCCATCAACACACCACTAACCCACATACATTTAGCCATCAACACACCACTAACCCCACTTCATTTAGCCATCAACACACCACTAACCCACATACATTTAGCCATCAACACACCACTAACCCACATACATTTACCCATCAACACACCACTAATCCCACATACATTTACCATCAACACACCACTAACCCCACATACATTTAGCCATCAACACACCACTAACCCCACATACATTTAGCCATCAACACACCACTAACCCACATACATTTAGCCATCAACACACCACTAACCCACATACATTTAGCCATCAACACACCACTAACCCCACATACATTTAGCCATCAACACACCACTAACCCACATACATTTAGCCATCAAACACCACTAATCCCCACATATATTTAGCCATCAACACACCACTATCCCACATACATTTAGCCTCAACACCCACTAATCCCACATACATTTACCATCAACACACCACTAACCCCACATACATTTAGCCATCAACACACCACTAATCCCACATACATTTAGCCATCAACACCACTAACCCACATACATTTAGCCATCAACACACCACTAACCCCACATACATTTAGCCATCAACACACCACTAACCCACATACATTTAGCCTCATAACACACCACTAACCCAATTCATTTACCCATCAACACACCACTAACCCACATACATTTAGCCACACACACCACTAACCCCACATACATTTAGCCATCAACACACCACATAACCCCATGTTCATTTAGCATCATACACACCACTAACCCACATACATTTAGCCATCAACACACCACTAACCCCACATACATTTACCATCAACACACCACTAACCCACATACATTTACCATCAACACACCACTAATCCCACATACATTTAGCCATCAACACACCACTAACCCCACATACATTTAGCCATCAACACACCACTAATCCCACATACATTTAGCCATCAACACACCACTAACCCCACATACATTTACCCATCAAACACCACTAAGCTCATGTTCATTTACCCATCAACACACCACTAATCCCACATTCATTTAGCCATCAAGACACCACTAACCCATTCATTTACCCATCAACACACCACTAACCCCACATACATTTAGCCATCAACACACCACTAACCCCACATAATTTAGCCATCAACACACCACTAACCCCACATACATTTACCCATCAACACACCACTAACCCCACATACATTTAGCCATCCAACACACCACTAACCCCACATAATTTAGCCATCAACACACCACTAACCTCATTCATTTAGCCATCAACACACCACTAACCCACATTATTTACCCATCAACACACCACTAACCCCACATACATTTAGCCACCAACACACCACTAACCCCACATATATTTAGCCATCAACACACCACTAACCTCATGTTCATTTAGCCATCAACACACCACTAACTCCACATTTATTTACCCATCAACACACCACTAACCCCACATTCATTTAGCCAGTCACACTGCCAAGAAGCCCATGGGAGTCAGCTATATTAACCTGCCATGAGGTCACCTACCTGAGGACACTCTGCATTCCCCTGCCGCTGGGTCCACTGCCAATTTAGTGAGCTGTTCTCATCCCTAAAAAGAATTCTCCTACTAAACCCTTCTGACATAATCGCTCAGTCACTGGGCCAGACCAGTGACAGACTGTCAGTACAAGACCACCACCATGGCCCTCCAACAACATTCCCCATGAACCACTGACCCAAAGGTCTGACATTATCTCAGTCACTGGGCCACACCAGTGACAGACTGTCAGTACAAGACCACCACCATGGCCCTCCAACAACATTCCCCATGAACCACTGACACCAAAGGTCTGACATTATCTCAGTCACTGGGCCACACCAGTGACAGACTGTCAGTACAAGACCACCACCATGGCCCTCCAACAACATTCCCCATGAACCACTGACACCAAAGGTCTGACTTTATCTCAGTCACTGGGCCACACCAGTGACAGACTGTCAGTACACAGACCACCACCATGGCCCTCCAACAACATTCCCCATGAACCACTGACCCAAAGGTCTGACATTATCTCAGTCACTGGGCCACACCAGTGACAGACTGTCAGTACACAGACCACCACCATGGCCCTCCAACAACATTCCCCATGAACCACTGATCCAAAGGTCTGACTTTATCTCAGTCACTGGGCCACACCAGTGACAGACTGTCATACACAGACCACCACCATGGCCCTCCAACAACATTCCCCATGAACCACTGACCCAAAGGTCTGACATTATCTCAGTCACTGGGCCACACCAGTGACAGACTGTCAGTACACAGACCACCACCATGGCCCTCCAACAACATTCCCCATGAACCACTGACCCAAAGGTCTGACATTATCTCAGTCACTGGGCCAGACCAGTGACAGACTGTCAGTACACAGACCACCACCATGGCCCTCCAACAACATTCCCCATGAACCACTGATACCGAAGGCCCCAACCTGACTTTACCTCAAACATGCGAGCAATAGACAAAACCTAAACCAAAGTCATCACAAGATCAGGGCATGAAAGGCCACAGAATCTGGGACAATTTCCACCATGACTGATGATTTCATGACAATGGGGATAATGATCAATGGAGACTGTGTGATGGCTGTATTTTATACTTACCTGCTACCATAATATATCCTGGTGTCAACAAGATCCAGACATACAGACATATGCCCTTTTGCTTAGGAAATTTGGGCAACTCTCAATGATGCATTTGTCAAGTGGATGAGAACTGACTGTGTGTAGTCCCAGTCTTCTTATTGAGTACATAGCAAACTCAACTCTGGGCAGAAGCCAGTTATGCATAACAATTCAGTAATCACTGGATTTTTCCTTTCTTTTTTCAATCAATTGGAGGAAGGGTGGGGATTATAATCCCTGACCTCCCACTCTGTATCTGACACAGATCCACTGCGGCAGGTTGACTGGTGTCTTTACACAACTTACCCACAGGGTTGGTGTCAAAGAAACCATAGGCGAGCGCAGGATGCGGCTAAACATGTTGTTGTGCATTCTCTGAGAAGCATCCACCGCAATCCTGAAGAACAGCAGGGCACGCACAATGCCGAAAATAAAGACTGCCACGATGATGCCGGTGAAGATGGAAATGTTGACATGACTGTCCACTATAGGAATGGTGATGTTGGTCTGGTTGATGCCCTGTGACACCAATGCCTCATGTGTCTCAATGGCTGCAATACGTTCCTCTTCTGCTGTGGACCTGCCATAATCAAGTATCATACTTTCAATTTCTATTTCACTGAAAGAAACATTACCTTCTGACATCTTAATTCTGCATATTTATTTCACACACACACACACACACACAAACCACTAAATGTCAACCACATCAACCATGCACACACACACACTTACACACTGTCACACACACTAACTTCGACTGAACACATGCACAGTCATCTCACCAAAAACCTTCCACTACAGTGGACAAAATCAGCTCACACATGCCATACAGAAATTACTCTACAGGTGAAAACTCCATGCATGTCAAACCTGATATGGCTGTTTTCTGACAAATTTTGTATAAAGCAATACGTGACCGTTTTCACAAACGGTGCCAAAGTCAATGGTGTCAAGCCAGGCACAAGCTCAGAAAACATGCTGATGGTCCATCTGGGGGATTCTGATATTTTGTTCGCTATACTTAGTAACTCTATACAGTGGTACCCCCCAAGTCGAATTTTCCCATGTCGGACGAATATTTCGGCAAAATTTCACCTCCCATGTCAAATCTCACTCCCATCTTGAACGTCTGGCAACAAAGCTAGGACCTGAGGCACGCGCTACCCGCCCAGTCCCGCTCACTCCCCCGTGCCGTGCACATCATCCTCTGTTGTTGCTGGCATTTTTTTGCATTTCTTCTTTAAATTAGCCCTCATTATGGCTCCCAAGAAAGTGCAAAGTATTAGTATTTGTCTTTTTCTGCTTTATTTAAGTCCATTTCTGCTTACCATTGTACTTATGTTGCAGTTATCTGGCCAAAGGGCACAACAGAAACCCATAGAAATGTAAAATAGGTATGGGGATTTTGGGGCCTGGAACGAATTAATGCTTTTGACATTAATTTTAATGGGAAAAATTGCCTCCCAACTAGAATATTCTCAAGTCGAATGGCCCAAGGAACCAATTAGATTCGACTTGGGAGGCACCACTGTATTCATCATATACTGAGAGTTCAAAGTAAAAACTGACCTGGAGATATGTTAGCATGGCATTTCAAAAACCATATATCCCCTTCAAAACAAACCAGTTCACGGAGCAAATATCAGACTTCCCACAGCGTTTATAACAATCAAACTGTACACAACTTCACAGTATTATACCTCAGTGTACAACAACTGCATCTGCAAGTTTTGAAAGTTTGAAAAAAATTTATCAATGAGTGCGAAGGAAAACATTGGAAAACTCAGAGCTACCTTTAACACTGACTTCTTCACCTAAACAGCTTAACTTGGGCACTATTAGTGTTAGAGATTTGACCTAAACACCTATGGAAAGAGCATTTATTTACTTTTCAGTGATATAAACATCTCAATATGCCCAAATATGAACTTTGGATCCTTTTGTGAGAATGTGCCACATATCAATTAGAGCAATGTAATGCTAAAAGAGATATGCTGCAAATGTCATTTTCTTTTTATTGGTACATTTGTGAAAACATAATGACAGAAACATGAAAAAAATACTGAAAATAGTCCATGATCATAAGCCATATATCTTGGCCAACAGTAGTACTTGTACACTATGCTGTGTATGTCAACTGTTTTGACCTTGTCACATCTTTAGTCTTCTGTGATTTAGGACTGAACTGTGATGGGGGAGCTTTGTTAAGGCGTGCTCTTCAGTGTCTGTGAGATGTATTTTTGCTGACTTTCTATGTTTTAAGGGCTACAACATTACAGTCTTCTGTGATTCAGCATCACATTGTAACGCAGAAGCTTTGTTAAGGCGCGCTCTTCAGTGTCTGTGAGATGTATCTCTGCTGACTTTCTATGTTTTAAGGGCTACAACATTACAGTCTTCTGTGATTCAGCATCACATTGTAACGCAGAAGCTTTGTTAAGGCGTGCTCTTCAGTGTCTGTGAGATGTATCTCTGCTGACTTTCTGTGTTTTAAGGGCTACAACATTACAGTCTTCTGTGATTCAGCATCACATTGTAACGCAGAAGCTTTGTTAAGGCGTGCTCTTCAGTGTCTGTGAGATGTATCTCTGCTGACTTTCTATGTTTTAAGGGCTACAACATTACAGTCTTCTGTGATTCAGCATCACATTGTAACGCAGAAGCTTTGTTAAGGCGCGCTCTTCAGTGTCTGTGAGATGTATCTCTGCTGACTTTCTATGTTTGAGAGGCAACATCAGTACATTGGTTTACTTGTTTACAGGAACAGAAAAAAAGGTAGAAGGAAAACAACCAGCAAGATATTGAACAGGAATGTTTACACGCCAGGGAATGACTGTACACTTAGAACTTTGTCAGCATATATATACTGTACATGTTGTGCATGATATCACTTTATACAATGAATGAAACCACTTTGAAAAAATCAGCACACACACACACACACACACACACAGTCTTGACTACACATCCACACAACACATTGTCACACGCGCACACACACACACACACACAGAGTCTTGACTACACATCCACACAACACATTGTCACACGCACACACACACACACACAGCATCACCCCCTAAACCACACACACACACACACAGTCTTGACTACACATACACATAACACACTGTCACATGCACACACACACACACAATATCACCCCCTAAACTATGCACACACACACACACACACACACACACACACACCACCAAAGAGTCTTGACTACACATACACACAACACACTATCACATGCGCACACACACACAGCATCACCCCCTAAACAACACACACACAGTCTTCACTACAAATACACACAACAATACAATACAATATTTTATTTATATAGCACAAAATCTTGATAAAATCAAATCTAAGCGCTAAAACACACACACACAGCACGCATGCACACACACCACGCACGCACGCACACACACACACTCATGCACACGGCTATAAATGGGGAGAAAGAATAAAAACAATGGAAAATTATAGAGAGCATATTACATACAATTATATATTACAATGCGATTCCCCTCCGAGTGGAGACAGGCTGCTGAGGGGATTGAGTGAGGTCAGGATTTTATGCAGAGGAGAAAAGGTGAGTTTTGAGAGCGGACTTGAAGGAGACAAAAGTAGGTTGCTGACGGACAGAGAGAGGAAGTTTGTTCCAGGAAAGTGGACCAGAAACAGAGAAGGCTCGTGGACCATAGGTACTGAGCTTAGTGCGTGGAAAGTGAAAAGTCAGAGGATCGGAGGCAGAGCGGAGGGTACGTGAGGGAACATAGATCTCAAGTAGGCTTGACAGGTAATCGGGGGCTGCGTTATTGAGGCTTTTGTAGCACATGGTGTCTAGTTTGTACTGTATGCGCTTTGATACAGGGAGCCAGTGAAGTTGTGCCAGGAGAGGAGATATGTGGTCAGCTTTTTTCTTTTTGAGTACAAGGCGTGCAGCATTGTTTTGAATGCGCTGCAGGATGTGAATGGTGGAGGCAGGAAACCAGACAGGAGTGAATTGCAATAGTCAATGCGAGACATTATGAAGGAGAGAACGAGTTTTGCAGTTGTTTCCACAGAGAGATACTTCCTGATCAGGCTTATATGGTGGAGGTGATAGTAGCAAGATCTGGCAGTTTGAGAAACAAAGTTGTTCATGGAGAGGGTAGAGTCAATGCAGACACCAAGGTTTTTAGCTGAATCAGAAATTGGGACTGATGTGTTACATAATGGGAGAGAAAGAGGAGGCAGCTGAGAAAGTTTCTGACGGGTGCCAATGAGGATAGCTTCTGTCTTGTCGTCATTAAGCTGAAGTTTGTTGAACGTCATCCAGTTCTTAATGTCCGAGTAACACTCAGTGGTGCGTGTCAACAGGCGCTGTATATTGTCTGGTGTGTCACTGTCTAGAAGTTGGGTGTCATCAGCATAGAAGTGGTGTTTTATAGAGTGGGAGTTGATGATGGTGGACAGGGGGGAGGTGTAAAGAGTGAAAAGAACAGGGCCAAGACAGATCCTTGTGGAACACCACAGGTCAGGTATGCAGGTTGAGAGTAAGTGTCCATTAATGAGAACAGTTTGTTTTCTGTTTGATAGATATGAAGTGAACCAGGAGAGAGCAATGTCAGAGATGCCAAAAGTATGATGCAGTCTAGAAAGGAGAATACCATGATCAATGGTATCAAAGGCTGCAGACAGATCAAGGAGTGTGAGGAGAGAGACTTTGCCAGTATCAGTTGCAAGGAGGAGATTGTTGAGAATGTGTAGCAGGGCAGTTTCAGTGCTATGGCACTGGCGGTAGGCTGACTGGAAAGGATTGAGGAGATTGTTGGCAGACAGGTGAGAGTTCAGCTGGTTGAGGACAACTTTTTCGATGAGTTTTGACAAGAAAGAGAGATTAGAGATAGGCCGGTAATTTTTCAGTTCATTTGGGTCTAAATTGTGTTTCTTGAGGAGAGGGTGAACAATAGCAGACTTGAAAGAATCTGGGACAGTTCCAGTTTGAAGAGAAGTGTTGATGATGTCAGTGATGAATGGGAGGAGAGTAGGGAGACAGTCAGAGTAGAGAGAACCTGGAAGAGGATCCAGTTCGCAGGTTTTGAACGACATGGATCTGATCGTGTTGAGAATTTCTTCTTGTGAGACTGGGGTAAAAGTAGTAAGAGATGTGCCAGAGAAGGAAGGGTCAGGTGGGCATGGTTGACAGGGTGTCCTGTCAAGCCTGTCACGAAGAGTTTGTATTTTGGTGGTGAAATACTTGGAGAATACAGATGGGAGTTCTTCATTTGTGTGTTTTGTTGGGAGAGGTAAATCTTTTCGTGTGCCAAGGAGATGATTCATGGTTGTAAAGAGTTCTCTTGAAGAAGAGGCATTCAGGATTTTGGTTTGGAAATAGCTTGTTTTTGCAGATGCAATGATGCAACACACTGTCACACGCACACACATACACAGTATCACCCCTAAACTACACACACACACACACACACACACAGTCCCCAAGAATCAACTGACCAGCGTGATAGCCACCAGTCACTCATGATGTAGGTGGCCTGAGCCACAATGTTGAACAGGACAAGGAGAAAGAACTTGAAGCATCCAGTTCCATTCCTGAAGTATTCCACATACACACTCAGTCCCACTGTCCCCTTCTGTCGCTCCTCCGCTTCTGGCAGCTGCACTGGCTCTGGCTACACACACAATGATAACAATAACAATAACACTAATGACAATGAAACATCTGTAAGTGTACAATACACAGCCTTAACTAAGGACAATGAAACATCTGTAAGTGTACAATACACAGTCTTAACTAAGGACAATGAAACATTTGTAAGTGTACAATACACAGTCTTAACTAAGGACAATGAAACATCTATAAGTGTACAATACACAGTCTTAACTAAGGACAATGAAACACATGTAAGTGTACAATACACAGTCTTAACTAAGGACAATGAAACATCTGTAAGTGTACAATACACAGTCTTAACTAAGGACAATGAAACATCTGTAAGTGTACAATACACAGTCTTAACTAAGGACAATGAAACATCTGTAAGTGTACAATACACAGTCTTAACTAAGGACAATGAAACATCTGTAAGTGTACAATACACAGTCTTAACTAAGGACAATGAAACATCTGTAAGTGTACAATACACAGTCTTAACTAATGACAATGAAACATCTGTAAGTGTACAATACACAGCCTTAACTAAGGACAATGAAACATCTGTACATGTACAATACACAGTCTTAACTAAGGACAATGAAACATCTGTAAGTGTACAATACAGTCTTAACTAAGGACAACGAAACATCTGTAAGTGTACAATACACAGTCTTAACTAAGGACAATGAAACATCTGTAAGTGTACAATACACAGCCTTAACTAAGGACAATGAAACATCTGTAAGTGTACAATACAGTCTTAACTAAGGACAATGAAACATCTGTAAGTGTACAATACACAGCCTTAACTAAGGACAACGAAACATCTGTAAGTGTACAATACACAGTCTTAACTAAGGACAATGAAACATCTGTAAGTGTAAAATCTTTACAATCACAAAAGTCAGTGTGCAAGTGTGTGTGTGCCAGTGAGTGAGTGAGTGAGAAAGTGAGAGGAGAAAGAGAGAGAGAGAAGAGAGAGTGTGCCAGTGAGTGAGTGAGTGAGATGAGAAAGAGAGAGAGAGAAGAGAGAGAGAGAGAGAGAGAGAGAGAGAGAGAGAGAGAGAGAGAGAGTTTGCTTGCGTGAATGCGTGTGTGTGAATGAATTGATTAACATGTAAATGACAATGTGACTTAATTATCTAAGCATACAAATACTGTTATTTTACAATCCTTCTCCCATGCAGCATACCACCAACCTCAAAATCAGACGCGACAGACGCGAGCGACATCTGAGAACTGTAGTCGGCAAACACAGGAGGACCCCTCTCAGACATCGGGGACATTGGGGGCTCCGTGTTCTCCTCCTCCTCCTCTTCGTTCGTCTTCAGCAGTTCTGCAAAGTCAATGCCTGAGTTGCACAACTCTTCGTATGTCCCAATGCCTACTCCTTTTCCCTGCAAATTAAGGAAAACACAAAGGCATTACATATGCATGCACGCACACACATGTATGCATCTAAGCAAGCACACATGTATAGTATTTCATAAGTGCAAGAAGGCAGTTGCTGCATATAAGAAAACTTGACATATATTCCATATTTGTGTTTTGTGTCAACTGTGAGAAAGTCGCCTCTTCATCAAATACATGGTAAATATTTGTTATGCATCTTTCAACCCACTGTTTGTAAACTGTTTGTATTGTTTTCTTTGTTAACTGTTCATACGGTTGCAAGCTACAATGTTATCATTCATGATTTAAAGTTTCACAATGAACGCTCCCATTTTGAAAGCTGTAATTTAGGGGGGAAATTTTCTGAATGTTTGTAATGTGTCTACGCAAAATTAAATTCATTTGTACCCAAAACTGAATTATTTTCAAATTATTTAATGGCAGACACAGGCATTTCCAAGTTACTCTGTTAATGGGACCAGATCAGTAATAATTCTTTTTCCATTTGCGATTTACTCAAAGTTACATATTTATGACAACTTTCAACTACTATTTGCATTCCTGTTAACCAACTATTTCAAAAATGCACATATTGCTTGCTTTCCTTTTTACTTTGCATGCCTGCTTGCTTTATTTTCAACTTAAATTAGCAACAAAGTTACACTACAGCGCTTAGATTTGATTTTGTCAAGATTTTGCGCTATATAAATAAAATATATTATTATTATTATAAGAACAAATGTGAAAACTGAAAAAGGGACCAACAAATTGTGCAGAGATATGTTGTCCCTGAATTACAAGTTAAAAAAGTATTCTTCACCGAAAAATGGAAAAACAACACACACACATACACACGCGCGCACAGTGGAAACACATATGTACATGTACGCACACACACACCAACCAACGCCGATGTAGAAGTTCATTCCAAGCCCACAAATAAAACCTGGCCTTTTTCCAACCCATCTCCAATCACTGGCAGTGCCAGTCTGTCCACCCTTTCCCTTGTCAACACCTTGTCAGTGCATAGGATTTTGCACACACAAGCCATCTGCCGAATAATTGCTAGCAGACCTGAATGGAGCATATATGGAATCCCTTCCGAACTAAGTCAAAACTCCAAAGCTATATATCAGTCACAAAACGTAAGCTGAAAAAGTTAGAAGTCATGAGTTCAAACCTCATTCAGAATCAAGATGGAGTCAGCAGCAGTCAGGTACTGTAGCTGGTGTGTCACCAAGATTCTGGGCTTGCTTCTCAGAACACCTTGAATACATCTGCACACAAACATGTGTGGGGTATACATACACGTGTGCATACATGCATGCATGCGCGCACGCGCACACACACACACCATCACCACCACCACCACCATCACACCATCCATTCATCATCATCTCATCATCATCATCATCATCATCATCATCATCATCATCATCATCATCATCATCATCATCATCATCATCGGTGATGGAAACATCAGGATTCCTGAATGACAAGGTGTCCTCTGGCCACCAACAATATGCACATGTACACACACATACACACACACACACACACATTGGATATGCATGAACACACACACACACACACACATTGGACATGCATGAACACATACACACACACATTGGATATGCATGAACACACACACACACACATTGGACATGCATGAACACACACACACACACACACATTGGACATGCATGAACACATACACACACACATTGGATATGCATGAACACACACACACACACACTGGACATGCATGAACACACACACACACACATTGGATATGCATGAACACACACACACACATATTGGACATGCATGAAACACACACACACATTGGACATACATGAACACATACATACACACTGAATGTAGCATACACAACACATGATACATGTTGACTAAGAACATACACAAAACCACACAGAATATGTACATAAGCTACATATACACTCTTACAAAAACACACAAAGAATGTTCAAGGACACACACTACTAAATACACACCAGCACACAGGACATGAGTCCTGCCACAAGACACAAAACCACACAGAATATGTACAGTAATTATACTACATACACACTCTTATACAAAAACACACAATGAATGTACAGGGACCTACACTGAAAATATACCAGCACACAGGACACGAGTCCTGTCACCCTATGGGATAAACAAGATGGGTATCATCTGAAGGAAACCTCAAGAAAAGACTGGAAGCCTGTGTAACCAGCAAAGTCCTACTACGATTCCACAGACAAGAAAACATTTTTCTTCCTCTTTTCTGAATGCCACAATCAGGAAACAAACTCCTTGACATGGCTTTAACATTCAGTACTTTGTTTCATAGCTTATATGCAATCCCCCACTTCAAAGAAAGAAACAATGAAAGAAACAAAGAAAGAAACAAAGAAAGATGGGCAGAAAGATGACTATCATGGATTATTGACTTAAGCTTTACAAGAATAAATAAATGAACAAACAAATATGACAAGAAAACCATGTAGCTGATGAATTTTGACATGTTACCGAAAACATTTTCAATGAAAAAAAAAAAGATAATGCTAAACAGAATGAAAACAAAACAAAACAAAAACGGAAACAAAAACAAATTCATTTGCCTTATGATTTCCAAGATAAAAAAAATTTGAGTTGCTGTGTCATCATTAATTTGGAATGCAGGAAACCCCCCCCCTCACCTTACAGTTTGGCAATATACACACATGTGTACCATTTCCATATGAAAATGGGCAAATGAAATAACCGTTTCATCACAGTCTTCAAGTTCTACTCCAGAATTAACAATTATCTGTTTGTGGTCAGGGAGGTGTTCCTCAGTACAACTCAAAACTGAGGCCACTGAGGCCATGAAAAGCATACATAAACAATAAAATAAACAAACAAACAGATAAATCAAAAAAGACAGAAAAGGGAAGGCAACAACCCATACTTCTCAAAGATGTGATGGCTATAAAACAAACAAACAGATAAATCAAAAGACACAAAAAGGAAGGCACCAACAACCCATACTTCTCAAAGATGTGACGACCCACAGCAGCATCCACAGCACTCAGAGGGTCATCCAGGAGAAAAATGTCAGCATCAGTGTACAGCGCTCGGGCCAAGCTTACCCTTGCTCTTTGACCCCCACTCAGGCTGACCCCACGATCACCAATCAAAGTACAGTCCCCATGAGGCATGATCTCCAGATCCTAATTAAAAAAAATCTTGTATTCAATAGGTATGCGCATGCACACAAGCACACGCACATGCAGTTTACTGCATACATACACAGATGTATACACAAACCGAAAGGAATGTCTAAAAAGCAAACAGGAACACATGTTTAAAGAAATAGAAAAACAGAATTAATATTCTTCTCTCTCACTTTCTCTTTTACAAACAATTCTGAATTTGAAAAAAAATAATTTTTTTTAAACCAAACTCAATCAGAAAATTAGCACCAGTTTTTGTAAGTTTGTTCTATACAGATACATATTTAAGAGAGAATTTCCTTAAACAATCAGGTATCAGTGCACCTATCAATACCTTGCTCCAAGCCTCAAATGTTAACTACAGGTGTAACATATCAAGATTTGTTTTTAATGCAATCAACAAATGAAACAAAACAGTCATCTGAAAGAAAACAAAAACAAAAAAACCATGACATAAACATGTTTATACAGAGAGTTACATGTCTCTGTAAATTAGCACATGACACTATTATAATGTTCTATATGTTGGAATGTTGGTGATCTTGCCCTTGAAACCAGGAAAAGCCCCAGGATCAGACAACATTACTACAGAGATGATTGAAGCCCTGGAGGAATTTGGCATAGAAAAAAATAAGTCCTCCTAAATGAAATTTACAACACTGGAAAAATCCCCAAAGATATGTCAAAATCAATTTTCATTGCACTTCCAAAGAAGACAGGGGCTATAGAATGCGAACTCCATCGCACAATCATTTTGATGAGTCATGTAACAAAAATCCTGTTAAGAATAATCATGATGAGGACAAGGAATAGAATCAAAAGAGAAATAGTAGAAGAACAGTGTGGATTTGTGGAAGGGAAAGGAACTATTAATGCCATATACATCCTAAGAACTATCATAGAGAGGTCAATTGAGATGAATAAGGATTTGTATTTATGCTTTGTTTAGGCTTTCGATTGGGTAAGACATGAAGAATTGATCAACCAACTGGAGAGACTCGATGTTGATGGAAAAGATCTACGAATAATCAGAAATATGTACTGGGAACAAACAGCTGCAATGAGAACAAAACAATATAAGCTCTTTCCAAAATATCAAGAGGAGTCAGACAGTGTTGTGTTTTGTCACCAGATCTGTTTTCACTTTACAGCGAAAACATCATGAGAAACCTAGAAGAAGACCCTGGATTAAAGGTTGGAGGGAAAATGATAAACATTCGATACGCAGATGACACCGTGCTAATTGCAGAAAATGAAAGGGACCTACAAAACCTTGTGAATATACTTGAAATAGAAAGCAAAGGTAAGGGGCTGGAACTAAACAGCAGGAAGACTGAAGTCATGATGATCAGTAAAAAACATGAAATCCCCTCATGCAAAATAACAGCAAATGGCACAACCTTGACACAGGCTGATAAATTTAAATACCTGGGAACGATCATTTCATCAGACGGCAGATGCACATCAGAAATAGCCGGCAGAATCGGCCAAGCCAAAACTGCATTCAAGAAGATGACAAGCATTCTTACCAACAAATGCCTATCAATTAACATCAGGAAGAGAGTTCTTGAATGTTATATAGAACCAATATTGTTGTACGGATGTGAGGCGTGGACAGTCAACAAGCAAAGCCAGAACAAGATTGAGGCAGCCAAGATGTGGTTTCTAAGAAGAATGTTGAGAGTTCCATGGACAGCAAAGAAAACAAACGAGACAGTCTTGATGGAGTCAGACACAAGTAGATCATTCATAAGGAAGATTAGGAAAAGACAGGCAAAATTTATAGGCTATTCTATGAGGAAGGGGGATTTGGAACACCTGGTCACAATAGGAAAGCTGGAGGGAAAGAGAGCACCAGGAGACCCCGAGAGAAAATGCTAGACGGACTTGCAGAGTGGTTGAAGACGAGGAGGGTGGAGGAGATGCTTTAGGCAACAAGAGATAGAGACAGATGGAAGTCCATGATCGCCAACGCCATGCAGCAGGGCAACTGATGATGATGATATGATGTTGGAAATGGCTTTACATATTTCTACATAGGCATGATGTTGTGAAGTTTATTCTAAATTTTGCATGAAATGAACATAAAATGAGAGCCTGAATTTTACTGTGAAATAGTAAACATGATGGCGCCCAGATCACTCCCGCCTTCTTCCCTTCCCACTCCCATGTGACCCAAACTGTTGCCTTACGCTGTTGTACATCAAAACATTGTGCATTCTGTGTTATTTGCAAACACTGTCACACACCACACATACAAATTCATATACATGCTCAGCAAACAATCAGGTTCTCTCTCATATACAGCTCTACTTTTGTGTTACTATTAGTATTATACTGAAAATGAGTAATCTTCAGGTTCTCTGAATTCTCTCAATTTCTCTCTCTTCCCCCCCACAGCTATCTTCAGGTTCTCTGAATTCTCTCAATTTCTCTCTCTTCCTCCCCCCCCCCCCCCCCCCACAGCTATCTTCAGGTTCTCTGAATTCTCTCAATTTCTCTCTCTTCCTTCCCCCCCCCCCCCCCCCCCACAGCTATCTTCAGGTTCTCTAAATTCTCTCAATTTCTCTCTCTTTCCCCCCACAGCTATCTTCAGGTTCTCTAAATTCTCTCAATTTCTCTCTTTCACCCCACAGCTATCTTCAGGTTCTCTGAATTCTCTCAATTTCTCTCTCTTTCACCCCACAGCTATCTTCAGGTTCTCTGAATTCTCTCAATTTCTCTCTCTTTCCCCCCACAGTAATCTTCAGGTTCTCTGAATTCTCTCAATTTCCCTCTCTTTCACCCCACAGTAATCTTCAGGTTCTCTGAATTCTCTCAATTTCTCTCTCTTTCACCCCACAGTAATCTTCAGGTTCTCTGAATTCTCTCAATTTCTCTCTCTTTCACCCCACAGTAATCTTCAGGTTCTCTGAATTCTCTCAATTTCCTTCTCTTTCCCCCCACAGTAATCTTCAGGTTCTCTGAATTCTCTCAATTTCTCTCTCTTTCACCCCACAGCTATCTTCAGGTTCTCTGAATTCTCTCAATTTCCCTCTCTTTCCCCCCACAGTAATCTTCAGGTTCTCTGAATTCTCTCAATTTCTCTCTTTCACCCCACAGCTATCTTCAGGTTCTCTGAATTCTCTCAATTTCTCTCTCTTTCACCCCACAGTAATCTTCAGGTTCTCTGAATTCTCTCAATTTCTCTCTCTTTCACCCCACAGTAATCTTCAGGTTCTCTGAATTCTCTCAATTTCTCTCTTTCACCCCACAGTAATCTAATCTTCAGGTTCTCTAAATTCTCTCAATTTCTCTCTCTTTCCCCCCACAGTAATCTTCAGGTTCTCTAAATTCTCTCAATTTCCCTCTCTTTCCCCCCATAGTAATCTTCAGGTTCTCTGAATTCTCTCAATTTCTCTCTCTTTCACCCCACAGTAATCTTCAGGTTCTCTAAATTCTCTCAATTTCCCTCTTTCCCCCCATAGTAATCTTCAGGTTCTCTGAATTCTCTCAATTTCCCCCTCTTTCACCCCACAGTAATCTAATCTTCAGGTTCTCTGAATTCTCTCAATTTCCCTCTCTTTCCCCCCACAGTAATCTTCAGGTTCTCTGAATTCTCTCAATTTCTCTCTCTTTCCCCCCACAGTAATCTTCAGGTTCTCTCAATTCCCCTCTCTTTCACCCCACAGTAATCTTCAGGTTCTCTGAATTCTCTCAATTTCTCTCTCTTTCACCCCACAGTAATCTTCAGGTTCTCTGAATTCTCTCAATTTCCCTCTTTCCCCCCACAGTAATCTTCAGGTTCTCTGAATTCTCTCAATTTCTCTCTCTTTCACCCCACAGTAATCTTCAGGTTCTCTGAATTCTCTCAATTTCCCTCTCTTTCCCCCCACAGTAATCTTCAGGTTCTCTGAATTCTCTCAATTTCCCTCTTTCCCCCCACAGTAATCTTCAGGTTCTCTGAATTCTCTCAATTTCTCTCTCTTTCACCCCACAGTAATCTAATCTTCAGGTTCTCTAAATTCTCTCAATTTCTCTCTCTTCCCCCCCCCCACAGTAATCTTCAGGTTCTCTAAATTCTCTCAATTTCCCTCTCTTTCCCCCCACATTAATCTTCAGGTTCTCTGAATTCTCTCAATTTCCCTCTCTTTCACCCCACAGTAATCTTCAGGTTCTCTAAATTCTCTCAATTTCTCTCTCTTTCACCCCACAGTAATCTTCAGGTTCTCTAAATTCTCTCAATTTCTCTCTCTTTCCCCCCACTCCCATCCCACCTGCCCAAAAACAAGACTTTAGCTAAAGTGACGAGGTACACAGTTACATCCTTTTTTTCTTTTATTTTCCCTTTTGAATAATATCAGTGTGCATAATGGTTTTCTTTTTATAACCCTTCTCTTTTTGAAAACAAGAAGTGGAACTAAAATGTTCATTTTGTGAAGGAGACATATTTTAACAGTTACACGGTTAGAGGTATAGAATCACACACATAAATATCAATGCCATACAATCTATTTTTGATTTATTTATTGACTTATTATCCGTACTTTACAGTTTGTAAATATCCAAACATGTATGTACATACTTTATGCATGGCACTGGCTCGCACCACCTTGTCAAAGCGATTTTTGTCGTATGGCATGCCAAACAGGATGTTCTGTCGCAGACTGCCCGAGAAGACCCAGGCCTGCTGGGATACATAGGCGATCTTGCCTTTGACTGATACACTGCCAGACGAGGCTTGAAGTTCTCCCAGTATCGCCATCAGCAGAGAAGACTGTGGGTAAACAAAGACCATGACAATACACAACAAATAAAACAAGAGTGCATATGATTAACAAGAAAATAAGATGAAATAAAACAAAATAATGAATAAATTTTTTTTTTAGAATAAAACAAAATTGACTAAAAAATCCCCCCTCCTCCCCCCATTTTTCTTTTCTGTTTCAAAAGTACATACATGGTAAGAAAATATCTTCATATCAAATTGCTTGGCATATGGCACATAAAGTACTATGTGATTGATGAAATTTCAAAATTGATTACACCTGTCACGATCTCATTATAAACAATCACACAAAATCTTGACAGACATGCACACAGCTCTCTTCCCTCCGAACCTGCCTTGCCACACCAGGCCACCCACAAAATACAATTATCATATGGTAAGGCAGAACACACTGGTATTCACACTTTATAAAGGCGTAACACACTGGCATTCAATCTGTTCTTTTGGTGCGTGTGTGTGTGTGTGTGTGTGTGTGTGTGTGTGTGTGTGTGTGTGTGTGTGTGTGTGTGTGTGTGTGTGTGTGTGTGTGTGTGTGTGTGTGTGTGTGCGCACGCATGCGCGCGTGCATGCATGCATATGCCAGTGCGCGCCCTCAAATGCGTGTGAGTGTGTACATATGATTAATAACTCCTGCGCAAGAAAGTATAATAAATACTCATAATACCCATGAGTGCCAACGAATACACACACAAGTTCACTGAACATCCTTTGTATAGAAAAGATACTACAAGAAAACACACACACACACACACAGAGACACACACACACAGAGACACACACACACACACACACACAGAGAGACACACACACACAGTATGAAATCAGCGCAATACAAATAAAAAACATATCTTCTCAATGTTACTACCACCTACCTTGCCAGCCCCTACGGGGCCAATAACAGCCAACAGTTTTTCCTGCCTTCACTGTGGCTGAGACCTGTTCTAGAGTGTTCTGTTCCACTTCCTGTAACAAACAGTCCACAATAAATCACCACATGTAAAACACATCACAATCTATATTTGTGTTGCAATAACAATCCACAATAAATCACCACATGTAAAACACATCACAATCTATATTTGTGTTGTAGTAACAGTCCACAATAAATCACCACATGTAAAACACATCACAATCTATATTTGTGTTGCAATAACAATCCACAATAAATCACCACATGTAAAACACATCACAATCTATATTTGTGTTGTTGTAACAGTCCACAATAAATCACCACATGTAAAACACATCACAATCTATATTTGTGTTGCAATAACAGTCCACAATAAATCACCACATGTAAAACATCACAATCTATATCTGTGTTGTTGTAACAGTCCACAATAAATCACATGTAAAACACATCACAATCTATATTTGTGTTGTTGTAACAGTCCACAATAAATCACCACATGTAAAACACATCACAATCTATATTTGTGTTGCAATAACAGTCCACAATAAATCACCACATGTAAAACACATCACAATCTAGATATATGTTGTAACAAACTGTCCACAATAAATCACCACATGTAAAACACATCACAATCTATATTTGTGTTGCAATAACAGTCCACAATAAATCACCACATGTAAAACACATCACAATCTATATTTGTGTTGCAATAACAGTCCACAATAAATCACCACATGTAAAACATCACAATCTAGATATATGTTGTAACAAACTGTCCACAATAAATCACCACATGTAAAACACATCACAATCTATATTTGTGTTGTTGTAACAGTCCACAATAAATCACCACATGTAAAACACATACAATCTATATTTGTGTTGCAATAACAGTCCACAATAAATCACCACATGTAAAACATCACAATCTATATCTGTGTTGCAATAACAGTCCACAATAAATCACCACATGTAAAACACATCACAATCTATATTTGTGTTGCAATAATAGTCCACAATAAATCACCACATGTAAAACATCACAATCTATATTTGTGTTGCAATAATAGTCCACAATAAATCACCACATGTAAAACACATCACAATCTATATCTGTGTTGCAATAATAGTCCACAATAAATCACCACATGTAAAACATCACAATCTATATTTGTGTTGCAATAACAGTCCACAATAAATCACCACATGTAAAACACATCACAATCTATATCTGTGTTGCAATAATAGTCCACAATAAATCACCACATGTAAAACATCACAATCTATATTTGTGTTGTTGTAACAGTCCACAATAAATCACCACATGTAAAACATCACAATCTATATTTGTGTTGTAGTAACAGTCCACAATAAATCACATGTAAAACATCACAATCTATATTTGTGTTGCAATAACAGTCCACAATAAATCACCACATGTAAAACACATCACAATCTATATTTGTGTTGTAGTAACAGTCCACAATAAATCACCACATGTAAAACACATCACAATCTATATTTGTGTTGCAATAACAGTCCACAATAAATCACCACATGTAAAACACATCACAATCTATATTTGTGTTGTTGTAACAGTCCACAATAAATCACCACATGTAAAACATCACAATCTATATCTGTGTTGCAATAACAGTCCACAATAAATCACCACATGTAAAACACATCACAATCTATATTTGTGTTGCAATAACAGTCCACAATAAATCACCACATGTAAAACATCACAATCTATATCTGTGTTGTTGTAACAGTCCACAATAAATCACCACATGTAAAACACATCACAATCTATATCTGTGTTGCAATAATAGTCCACAATAAATCACCACATGTAAAACATCACAATCTATATTTGTGTTGCAATAACAGTCCACAATAAATCACCACATGTAAAACATCACAATCTATATCTGTGTTGTTGTAACAGTCCACAATAAATCACCACATGTAAAACACATCACAATCTATATTTGTGTTGTAGTAACAGTCCACAATAAATCACCACATGTAAAACACATCACAATCTATATTTGTGTTGTTGTAACAGTCCACAATAAATCACCACATGTAAAACATCACAATCTATATTTGTGTTGTAGTAACAGTCCACAATAAATCACCACATGTAAAACACATCACAATCTATATTTGTGTTGTAGTAACAGTCCACAATAAATCACCACATGTAAAACACATCACAATCTATATTTGTGTTGTAGTAACAGTCCACAATAAATCACCACATGTAAAACACATCACAATCTATATTTGTGTTGCAATAATAGTCCACAATAAATCACCACATGTAAAACACATCACAATCTATATTTGTGTTGTTGTAACAGTCCACAATAAATCACCACATGTAAAACATCACAATCTATATTTGTGTTGCAATAACAGTCCACAATAAATCACCACATGTAAAACATCACAATCTATATTTGTGTTGCAATAACAGTCCACAATAAATCACCACATGTAAAACACATCACAATCTATATTTGTGTTGTAGTAACAGTCCACAATAAATCACCACATGTAAAACATCACAATCTATATCTGTGTTGCAATAACAGTCCACAATAAATCACCACATGTAAAACACATCACAATCTATATTTGTGTTGTTGTAACAGTCCACAATAAATCACCACATGTAAAACATCACAATCTATATTTGTGTTGCAATAACAGTCCACAATAAATCACCACATGTAAAACATCACAATCTATATTTGTGTTGCAATAACAGTCCACAATAAATCACCACATGTAAAACACATACAATCTATATTTGTGTTGCAATAACAGTCCACAATAAATCACCACATGTAAAACATCACAATCTATATTTGTGTTGCAATAACAGTCCACAATAAATCACCACATGTAAAACATCACAATCTATATTTGTGTTGCAATAACAGTCCACAATAAATCACCACATGTAAAACATCACAATCTATATTTGTGTTGCAATAACAGTCCACAATAAATCACCACATGTAAAACATCACAATCTATATTTGTGTTGCAATAACAGTCCACAATAAATCACCACATGTAAAACATCACAATCTATATCTGTGTTGTAGTAACAGTCCACAATAAATCACCACATGTAAAACATCACAATCTATATCTGTGTTGCAATAATAGTCCACAATAAATCACCACATGTAAAACACATCACAATGCGTTAACAGTTTCTCAACATTGTTATCTACCATGCCACATTCTTCAGGTTCGGGCTATAAATCACCATGTTAGTCTGTCTGTCTGTCTCTCACACACACACACACACACACACCACACACACACACACACACACACACACACACACACACACAAACACTCACACACACACACACAAACACTCACACACACATATCACCAACTTACTGGATTCCATTTAGCAGTCAGGTTGTGGATAACCACACCACAATCTTCAGGCTTGGGGCGCAAATCACTGCGCTCCACACAGGACTGGTTCTTGTCTAGCTCATCCAGTAGGAGAAAAGTCTGCCACATCAAACAACCACATCACTGATAAGACACACACACACACAAAAGCTTAGTTTTAACTGAGAGAAGGTTAACTGGCATTAGCAGTCTAAATTCTCAAACATTTTCAGTTTTCTTAACTGTTTTGTTCTGAGGGTCCCCATCAGATTCTGTTCCATGTGTTTACCATTTTATGGGAAATTCAGATCTATCAATCCAAAATTAATGGAAAACTCAAATACATTAATCTATAACCAATGGGAAATTCAAATACATTAATCTGTCATCAATGTGAAACTCATATACATCAATCTATAACTAATGGGAACTTCAGATATACCAATCTATAAGCAATGGGAAATTAAATATGTATCCATCTATAACCAATAGGAATTTCAGATAATCAGTGTATAATCAATGGGAATGTCAGATACAATCCATAACAGAAATTTCTGATACATCAATCCATAACCAATTTGAATTTCAAATATGCCAATCTATAGCCAAAGGGAAATTAAAATATATCAATCTATAACCAATGAGAAATTCAGATACATCTATAAACAATGGAATATTCATACATTTCAGTCTGTCACCAATGGGAAATGCAAATACAATCTTCAACCAACAACAAAATTTTATTTTAAAAAAAACAACAAAAAAAACACTAAACATACAAATTCAGTCATATATACTTACACAATCATGATTTACCATGTATTCATTTGGAGAATGAATTATGTTCAGTTCAAGTTAAAATTATTTGATTATCCCTACTAAGTCTTCATATTAACAGAATTACACAAACTAAACATATGATTATGCCCACTGAGTAAGTCTTCACATCAACAGAATTACACAAACTAAACATATGATTACATCCAATGAGTAAGTCTTCATATCAACAGAATTACACAAACTAAACATATGATTACATCCAATGAGTAAGTCTTCATATCAACAGAATTACACAAACTAAACATATGATTATACCCAATGAGTAAGTCTTCATATCAACAGAATTACACAAACTAAAGATATGATTATACCCAATGAGTAAGTCTTCATATCAACAGAATTACACAAACTAAACATATGATTATACCTAATGAGTAAGTCTTCATATCAACAGAATTACACAAACTAAACATATGATTATACCCAATGAGTAAGTCTTCATATCAACAGAATTACACAAACTAAACATATGATTATGCCCAATGAGTAAGTCTTCATATCAACAGAATTACACAAACAAAACATATGATTATACCCAATGAGTAAGTCTTCATATCAACAGAATTACACAAACAAAACATATGATTCATTGGCACACACTGAAAATCATAGGCAACAATTTGGAGTATTCTGTTCTTAGAATCCAATTCTATTCCATTCACTTATCCCAGCTGAGTACGTTATTTAACAACAGCTTCACAAAAACAAGACAATGATATATGGTGCAACTTAGGAAAACCAGGATAAAAGGATAAATCTTTCAAGTTTTCTGTTTATTTTTTCATTCGTTTTTATAATTTAAAGTTCATAAATATCTCTCAAAAAACAAATAATTCATCTATAATAGTTTTCTTTTCAGACATCTAAACTTTCTAGGTCCATTTTTGACAAGTAATAAGTTCACATGATCATATAGGTGCATTTTTGACAAGTAATAAGTTCACATGATCATGTAGGTGCATTTTTGACAAGTAATAAGTTCATATGATCACGTAGATGTGTTTTTGACAAGTAATAAATTCTTATAATCATGTAGGTGTATTTTTGACACGTAATAAGTTCACATGATCATGTTGGTGCATTCATATAATCATGTAGGTGCATTTTTGACAAGTAATAAGTTCACATGATCATGTCGGTGCTTTTATTGACAAGTAATAAGTTCACATGATCATGTAAGTGCATTTTTGATTGTTGATTGTAATTGAGAATGCACGGTGCATAAAAGCAAGTCCTTCTTTTTTCCCTTTTTTGTCATTCTGTTTATCTTAAACGCTTTCACTGCTGTAGCCACCGATCAGCAGCCTAAGCAGAACAACGCCAATCAGCAGCCTAAGCAGAACAATGTACCAATCACTGATCGGCAACCTGTAAAGCATCAACTGTTGATCTGAAAGCAAAATACTGTCGCCACAGATCAGTGACTGTAAGCAGAGTATTGCAGTCAATCAGCAATGTTTAAGCTGATACTGTATAGTCACAGATCAGTGACTGTAAGCAGAGTATTGCAGCCAATCAGCAATGTGTAAGCTGATACTGTATAGTCACAGATCAGTGACTGTAAGCAGAGTATTGCAGTCAATCAGCAATGTTTAAGCTGATACTGTATAGTCACAGATCAGTGACTGTAAGCAGAGTATTGCAGTCAATCAGCAATGTTTAAGCTGATACTGTATAGTCACAGATCAGTGACTGTAAGCAGAGTATTGCAGCCAATCAGCAATGTGTAAGCTGATACTGTATAGTCACAGATCAGTGACTGTAAGCAGAGTATTGCAGCCAATACAGTCAGAGTATTGCAGCCAATCAGCAATGTGTAAGCTGATACTGTATAGTCACAGATCAGTGACTGTAAGCAGAGTATTGCAGCCAATCAGCAACGTGTAAGCTGATACTGTATAGTCACAGATCAGTGACTGTAAGCAGAGTATTGCAGCCAATCAGCAACGTGTAAGCTGATACTGTATAGTTACTGATAGGTGGCTGTAAGCAGAGTATTGCAGTCAATCAGCAACGTGTAAGCTGATACTGTATAGTTACTGATAGGTGACTGTAAGTAGAGTATTGCAGTCAATCAGCAACGTGTAAGCTGATACTGTATAGTTACTGATAGGTGGCTGTAAGCAGAGTATTGCAGCCAATCAGCAACGTGTAAGCTGATACTGTATAGTTACTGATAGGTGGCTGTAAGCAGAGTATTGCAGTCAATCAGCAATGTGTAAGCTGATACTGTATAGTCACAGATCAGTGACTGTAAGCAGAGTATTGCAGCCAATCAGCAATGTGTAAGCTGATACTGTATAGTCACAGATCAGTGACTGTAAGCAGAGTATTGCAGCCAATCAGCAATGTGTAAGCTGATACTGTATAGTCACAGATCAGTGACTGTAAGCAGAGTATTGCAGTCAATCAGCAATGTGTAAGCTGATACTGTATAGTCACAGATCAGTGACTGTAAGCAGAGTATTGCAGCCAAACAGCAACGTGTAAGCTGATATTGTATAGTCACTGACTTGTGGCTGTAATCACAGTACTGTAGCCACCAATCAGCAACGTGTAAGCTGATACTGTATAATCACTGACTTGTGGCTGTAATCACAGTACTGTAGCCACCAATCAGCAACGTGTAAGCTAATACTGTATAATCACTGACCGGTGACTGTAATCAGACAGTACTGTAGCCACCAATCAGCAACATGTAAGCTGATACTGTATAATCACTGACTGGTGACTGTAATCAGACAGTACTGTAGCCACCAATCAGCAACATGTAAGCTGATACTGTATAATCACTGACTGGTGGCTGTAATCAGACAGTACTGTAACCACCAATCAGCAACGTGTAAGCTGATACTGTATAATCACTGACTGGTGGCTGTAATCAGACAGTACTGTAGCCACCAATCAGCAACATGTAAGCTGATACTGTATAATCACTGACCGGTGTCTGTAATCAGACAGTACTGTAGCCACCAATCAGCAACATGTAAGCTGATACTGTATAATCACTGACCGGTGTCTGTAATCAGACAGTACTGTAGCCACCAATCAGCAATGTGTAAGCTGATACTGTATAATCACTGACCGGTGACTGTAATCAGACAGCACTGTAGCCACCAATCAGCAACATGTAAGCTGATATTGTATAAACTATAATCACTGACTGGTGGCTGTAATCAGACAGTACTGTAGTCACCAATCAGCAACATGTAAGCTGATATTGTATAAACTATAATCACTGACTGGTGGCTGTAATCAGACAGTACTGTAGTCACCAATCAGCAACATGTAAGCTGATATTGTATAAACTATAATCACTGACTGGTGACTGTAATCAGACAGTACTGTAGTCACCAATCAGCAACATGTAAGCTGATATTGTATAAACTATAATCACTGACTGGTGGCTGTAATCAGACAGTACTGTAGTCACCAATCAGCAACATGTAAGCTGATATTGTATAATCACTGACTGGTGACTGTAATCAGACAGTACTGTAGCCACTAATCAGCAACATGTAAGCTGATATTGTATAAACTATAATCACTGACTGGTGGCTGTAATCAGACAGTACTGTAGCCACCAATCAGCAACATGTAAGCTGATATTGTATAATCACTGACTGGTGGCTGTAATCAGACAGTACTGTAGCCACCAATCAGCAACATGTAAGCTGATATTGTATAATCACATGACTGGTGACTGTAATCAGACAGTACTGTAGCCACCAATCAGCAACATGTAAGCTGATATTGTATAATCACTGACTGGTGGCTGTAATCAGACAGTACTGTAGCCACCAATCAGCAACATGTAAGCTGATATTGTATAATCACTGACTGGTGACTGTAATCAGACAGTACATGTACTGTAGCCAATGATCGGGGATCTCAGCAGAGTGCTGTGGCTGCCAACCAGTATAAAAAAATACACACACAAACACACACCCGGGCATTTTGAAATCAGGTACCCATTTCCGTTTCAGTCAACTGATTGGGTGGCTAGTTTCTGGCTATACACCCAAGCTGTAAGGTCAGTTGTGTGGGCAGTGTAGTGTGTGTACAGGCATTACATAGTTAAAGGGTAGTTGCTGTTGTGTTAGTGTACAATGTAAAACTGCATCTTGCAAAGTATGAACAGTATAGTTTGACATCATAGACAGTTTCATATCGATTTACAGTTTGATATCATACATATACATGTAGTTTGATATCATAAACAGTTTCATGTCAATCTACAATTTGATATCATACTCTTACAACTACAAATACTATGGATTTGCCATGGAGAATAATCCTCTGTGTCATGGTAACATTCAGTTATCAGAATACACATCAAGAAAAAATCAAAAGTCAAACAAAATCTGAGAAGACTTTTCGACTCCATAACTCCATGAGCGATGTTCAAGGTTAAAGATGCATCCACTATGGGTTACCCTCAAGCAAATGAGCAATGTTCAAGGTCAAAGATGCATTCACTATGGGTTACCCTCAAGCAAATGAGCAATGTTCAAGGTCAAAGATGCATTCACTATGGGTTACCCTCAAGCAAATGAGCAATGTTCAAGGTCAAAGATGTATTCACTATTCACTATGGGTTACCCTCAAGCAAATGACAAAGTTTTTTTTTTTCCCCTTGGGGAACAAAAAAGTCACTAACATTAATTCAACTCCAGTCAAACACAGGGTAACAAATCACTTTTTGCAATGGATCCTGTGAACCTGCAGCAAAAACGCCTTTGTAATCACAATTATGAGACTGATTAATACACACAGTAGATGATATTATGGGAGGAAAGCGGGAGGATATGTGGGGTAGATTCAGGAGGGGAGGAAAGGGTAACAGAGAGGAAGGGAGGAAGAAGACAGGATGGGAAAAAAGGTAAAACATGTGTGTCAAGCTCTATCTCATTTATAAGCATCCATTATGTTCTCTCCACATACATGAAATATATCAATCTGGTTACTTTTGCATTCAAAATGTAGGGAAAAAAAAAACATCCATTAAAAACATACATCTCTGAACATCATCACTGATTTCAAGATATAATCCTTATGAATACTGAATAATATAATCCATTCAAATAATCACAGAAAAGCAAACTGCATCAGTTTGAGTCCCGTCTGGTTTAGGCAATCACACAGACTTGTGTGCAGTTGGCCACCTCTCACCACTGACTTGTGTGTGTGTGTGTGTGTGTGTGTGTGTGTGTGTGTGTGTGTGTGTGTGTGTGTGTGTGTGTGTGTGGTGTGTGTGTGTGTGTGTGTGAGAGAGAGAGAGAGAGAGAGATTGACAACCAGCCAGAAAAACAGAGTGTATGAATAAAAAAAAAAATATGAATGACATTTTAGAAGACTTGTGTGGTAATCCGGCCACAAGACAAAGGAACAAAGACAGAGAGAGAGAGAGAGAGAGAGAGAGAGAGAGAGAGAGAGAGAGAGAGAGAGAGAAACTGAAACTGTTTATTGTCATTACCCGAAAAGGTCTTTTGACAAGGGGGATAACAATTTTCCAGTAGTGCGACACATAATCCACTCTTTGTATGTGCGCAAATTCTTCACGCATAATCAAAAAAAATATCGAACATCCATTCCTTGAATAGTCGAACATATTCAAATCATATATAATGAACAATCATCCATTTTATCAGTACATAATGCAAACAAACAAAAAAATATCAGAACAGTGTTCCTACATTCAGGCCAATAATTTGTCTAGGTTTAGGCAAACCAAAATCTTTTTCACACACCCACACGCACCCATATACACTCACGCGCGGGCGCGCGCTCGTGCGCACGCACACATACACATCAAAACTGTAATATGATGAAACATCTGGGCTAGACCACCCAAACCTTACATTTAGTAATAATAATATAATCTTCACATAACTGCCCCATAATACTCTGTTAACAAGGGACATCACTATGCCTTTTATTTTTGTTTTTTGTTTTTTTGTTAACATGTATAGTAGACCCTTAAGTGTCTATATACCCTTTCAATATCCACTTCTAACATATTCTACAAATATACCATTATTTTCATATTATTAGCTACTCTTAAATTATCGGCAAACAAAGCAAATAAAGCAAATGAAAATAGCTCTTTACAAAACAGTCTATAATAAAGCGGCTTCTTTTAGAGTTAACGTGATATAGCCCACATCAGTCAAAAGAGATTAAATTAATCCCAGTATGATATTGTCTAGCACTATTGTCGGGCTTGTAAGTGTTTATGTCTTATTTTTTGTGCTTCCGCAATGTATAGTGCCACTGATTTGATTATGACTTCGTCATCAGACGACAAAATAGATACAACATCTCGTCTTTTGGCCATGTCGGATTCAAAAACTTTGCATTTTCCACGTATTGTGTCAAAAATTTGGCATTGGAATAAAAAGTGTTTTTCATTATCGACATTGTTTCCACATAAGGAGCAAGGATATACTGTGGACGTCCCAGGTTGAAACCAATTTTTATTTGCATTGAAACCAAGTGTTCTTAATCTAAATCTTGCATAATTAGTTCTTTGCCATTTATCCGTAACAACACTGAGATATTTTTCGGTTTGAAAAACATCTTTAAATGAGAAGAACCAACTATATTTTTCTTTGTTTTCCATATCTGAGTGCCAATTTTGTTTAAACGAACAAATAAGCCTGTCTTTAAATTCATTAATAAACTGACACTCATTTCCTACTCCCTGGGACAACCACACGACTCCAAACCCAAGTTCTGATAAAGCCTTTTTTACCTGATAGGCCCAGTTCTGTTTTCCTATTTCCATTTGAGTAACCGTCATTTCATATGCCTGTTTACATAACCAAGATTGTGGAAGCCTTAACAATTTCAACCAGTATTTAATACTCTTCACAAAGGTTCTAATGTATAAAGGATATCTTCCAGTTTCTCCATATAAAACAGTGTTAGAAGAGTGAATTGGTACAGCCAAAAAACGTTTTATAGCATATGTATGCACTTTTTCCATATGTGGATTTACAGTAAGACCCCATACTTCAGATGCATATGTAAGTAAAGGTTCTATCTGTGTATCAAACATTTTCCAATATAAATTACAATCAATAGAATTGAGCTTCCGTAAGGATTTTAGAATTTCAATAACACCCTTTTTCCCTTTATTACAAGATTCTTCCCATGCATAATTTAAACTTAATTTTGTCGAAAATATCATTCCTAAGTATTTATAAGAATTAACAACTTTAACCTCGTTAATTCCATAGAACCATTTTTCGTATTTTGATAAATGTCGACCCTTCCTGAAAATCATAATATTAGTTTTATCCATGTTAACTGTTAAAGCTAGTCGATCCGATTCTTCCTTTAAGACATTTAACTGGTTTTGTAAGCCTTTGACTGTACCAGAGAGAAGAACAACATCGTCTGCAAACAGCAATAGGAATATCTCAATAACCCCAGGGATGATTTGAATGCCATGCCTGCCTTTTCTTGACAGTTCCACTGCTAATTCATTAATGAAAAATGAAAACAATTGAGGACTCAATTGACACCCCTGTTTCACTCCTTTAGGGCATTCGAAATAATCTGAATATACACACTTCTCACGCACGCATGCAAGCACTGAGTTGTAAACTTCTCTTAGGGCCATATATAATTTTCCATTCACACCACTTTTACGTAATACATTCCAAAGATTATTACGATTCACAGAATCGAATGCTTTCCTAAAATCCACAAATGCAACATAAAGTTTCTTATTTAAAAGTAAATGCTTCTGCACAAGGGAGTAAAGTGTGAAAATATGATCAATTGTACTGTATTTTGCTCTAAATCCAGCTTGTTCTTCAACTATTGAGAGAGAGAGAGAGAGAGAGAGAACATGCGAATAAAGACGACGTGCCATTTCAGGAAAATTGCGTAACAATCTGGCTCAATATGTATCTGCAAATTATACTGTCACCAAATAGATCTTTGTTCATTTCCGATTTACTTCATACACACTTTTATAGTTCTGGAGAACTGATTTAACAAGTTATGATTTGAGCCATGTAGCACTGTTTGGTACTACAGAAGGTTAAGTAGAAAAAGACAAGAAAAGACAGAGACAGGCAGACAGACATGACAGGGATTATCTTTCCATCTGAAAGACAGAAAGACAGGCAGGTGGATGTCCACAACACCTATAAACTAATCATATCAATTGTATGGCGACAATGAGTCAAATTATTATCAAACATTCTGTAAACACAAACATACATTCAAGCACCAAATACATAAATAAACAAATAAATAAAATCAGTACAAAAGAAAAGCTTTTTTCTAAAGAATATCTCCTGTTTTTGACAAGGAATGCAAACAGCAATGATGAGACATGCATAATACTACACATCCGAAAACACACACAAACAATTATGTATATATAAACATAAACATACACACACAAGTACACACGCTTTTCTGATAATGCTACACACACACACACACACACACACACACACACACACACACACACACACACACACACACACACACACACACACACACACACACACTTTGGAAGGCGAACAAGTATAAAATATTTGTTTTGTAAGTTTAACAATTCACTTCTGAGAGACAAAGAAATTCATAATTCTTTGCAGTGTGACAAAGTATTAAATTAATGATATAATGCAGACTGTCAATAAAGAGTATGAAGAGATATTCTTCTTAACACACTAAAGCTGGACATTCAGTTCATTTCGAATCAATTTCCCTGGGATGTTGTATTAATGAAAGTAAGATGAAGACAATTTCATATATAGCAAAAAGGACAAATCATAAAAATGAAGAATAATAGAAATCATCAATAACAGTATTACAGATTCAGACATGAAAAATATTTTGTTGACGCGAAAAAAAAAAAAAAAAAAAAAAAAAAAGGAAATTAGAGGATGACAAATAACAAATAATCTTAATGAAAACGAAAAAGATGCAGAGGGTACTGCTTTGGTCTAAAGCCAGATGAGTTGCAGAAGAAGAAAAAAATTACTAACTACTTCTGCAGCCTCAAAAAAAAAAAAAAAAAAAAAAATTTTTTTTATTAGCAAACAATTTAATGCATTTGCCATTAACAATGCTATTAAAGTATGTAAAATGAGTGACAATACAATGCTATTAAAGTATGTAAAATGAGTGACAATGTCAAAATCAAAAACAAAACAATCTAAAAACTCATACAATAAGAGAAAATTAGAAGATTGTGAAGTAAGAAATATTGTCAGAAATAACTCCTGTTTAAAGTACTGCCTGTTTTGGGATTTGGTCCAGAGATTGTCGATGGATCAAGGTCTTTTTACAAGAATGCGAAATCAAGCAACTTTGGTTTATGGTCAGGCATCTGCTATGTTATTGTTGTTTGCAGCCCAGCCGACCATGTAGAGCCATATCAGGGCTCTAACCGCTTCAAAACATGCAAAACTTCAACGGGGAAAAAAAAAAGAAAAAATTAAGTACACATATCATGCATTCGCGCACATAATCTAGAGACATGCCCCCGGTGCTGACCACTTCCTCCAATTTACAGAACAGGGGATTTAAAAAAACATACCTGAATACAAATACAAGCAACCTAAGGACACCAAAACATATATAAGAACAGGCATAAATTACCTTAAATTGCTTCCGCATATCTCCCTAGAGCTAAAATTGCACTTAACACATGTATCCAATCATCAGTCCTAAGAAAAAGTACGTAAGACTTTACTGAACACATACAGGTGAATGGACCAACAAGGCAGAAAATGATAGGAAGAAATGACAGAAAGCAAAGGAACAAGGTAGAAACAAAGAGAGTGACAGAAAAGAGGAAATTTCTAGCACAGAATTCCCAGAAGGTGGAGATACTATTCATACTGAAAGAGCCCCTGGCATCCCCATCGGGGTTGGTCAGGCGTCTGACTGGTTGCTGTTCAAACAGGTTACAGGTAATGTGGCCTGGTATTACTACACCTCTTTATCTTATGGGCAGAAATCCTGGCCTTAACGATATGGGAAAGAAAGAATATTAAAGGAATAACAGTACAAGAGATCTGAATTCAAAATAAACAAAATGACAATCGTACCAAACTTGCTTTCAATGGCAAGGAAAGATCACTTCAAGAAGCAGGAAGTACAAGTAAAAGTTTTTTTAATACCTCTACCGAACGCTAGAAAAACTAGTGCTATATATAGTTTTGCACTGAATGAAATTCACTTATGAAATGTATGTAACATCTGCACATGCAACGGAATTCACCCAAGTCAAATATGGGTATGGCTCACTAACAATTTGCAAGGTAATGACATAACCATTTTCGCTTGAAGTTTTCAGATATAAGGACATTATACAAGGTGTGAATTAAAACATAAATCATACATAAATTATACCTATTGGTAGAGTCACTGTTCTAAAGTCACTTATTACTTTCCAAAATTAGTTGCGGACCTTACTGCCAAACCTGCCAGACAATCTACTGATCATCTTTTTGTGGAACAAGAAAAAAGATAAAATTACAGATTAGTACTAAATGTACTGAAAACAGAAGGCACTTTGGCATCTTATGTCTTTTGAATTTTTCAAAAGTAAATGCAGAATAAAAACAGATTTTGTTATATATAGTGCTGTTGTATAAGCTGTAAAGCATCATTTGTGAAAAGTCATCCTAAATCTGGAGAAACAGAGACATCACTGAATGGTGCATCTGCCCTGTAAACACATTATGATGCTGCACAGTTCGCATACTTTGTCCTCAGTAGGTGTGCATGCTGAGTATTTTCAGCATCAACAAGGCTCTAAAAAGTAATATGACAGGATCTTTAACGTGTTTATTTGATGTTTAACATGCATATGTACATGAAAGGGTTCAGGCATTATTCAATCTGTGCAGTTTATAATCCTGCCCACCACCAAGGACCATATCCAGGCTGTCATCACATCAACTATGATCAAGCGTGTAGTCAATTAGCCCTGTTGTCAGAGCACCATGTTCACAATGCAGGCATATCTTCTTCTTGTTGTTGTTGTTGTTGTTGTTTTCCTCCCATCACCTTGCCATAGGGTAAGGCTTACGCGCAGGAAAGGGCTTATGCCAGGATTATCTTGAATCCTATCCGTCACATGGCACCTGTGGTGTCAGCATACATGGGATTTATTCCAAGAGCACTGACATCATCTTGAGAAAAGAAAAACCTCCACTCTGTACCCAGCTGACACTATCCAAGCATGGCTGATCTCAGGCCTTCCCAATGGAAGTCTGACATTTTAACCCACGCGCTATGGTGCGCATCATCCAACACAATCAATTACAAGAACAGTCAACTTTGACAAGTTTCTGTTTAAAAAAGTATTTCTGACAGCGTTACCATACTCATAACAAATCCCTGTCACAAATGATAGCTACACAGGTACACTTAACACTGCTAGATGAAACCGAGTGAAACTGCTGAACTGATGATACAGACACTGAAGCCCTGTTGTTTGTGAAAAAACTCATGTTGATAATGTACCATTGATAAACCCGACCATGGCTAGCAGTGACAATACAGAAACCACCAAACCTAACAAGACAATATAAACATCACCTCCAACAATAACATACATTGTACCCCAAAATACTGACAAAACTTTCTTCCAAAAGTAAACATAAAAATGTCAATTTCATTACTGGTGACTCCAATGTCAAATACATCGACATGAGAAGACTGGACAGAACAGGATGTATGTCCATGCAATATCAGCAGCGAAAGTCAGTGACACTACAACTACCCTGAAGCCACAATTCCATCGACGTGATGATGAATCAAAAAATCTAGGGGCGAAATTTGCATCCGATGCTAAGTTGTGTAAATCCATATGAACACAACTTTTTTCTTCCAGGCAAGCAATGCGCAGAACTGGGCAGGGCACAGTTCTCCCCAAAACTGTTTGCAGTCATTGTTTTCAAAAAAGAAGCAACATATTTTCACTTGTGGGGATTGTATAAAAACTAGCACAAAATCCTGGCAATTTATGAGCTAAGTCTCTTGGATTACAAGTATGCACAATTCATAGCCAGAGTTTGAAGCACTACTGCCGAGGACATGTACATCATCTCCCCAGATACTTACAGCAGTACTATGTAAATAACTGATGTCATAGGGTAATCATCCCAATTTATTCCCATGCAAGTGTCTGTTAAAGTATGTGTTGGTGAGCGTGCATGATTGAAAATATGTGTATGTGCATTGCTCGCCTAGATCTATGTTTGTGTCAGGCTGTTCATGTCTTCTTTCTGCATACTTTCTGAATTGGCCGCAGGCAGCAGCTGAAGAGCACATAAAAATGATTCGTGAAGATTGACACATACATCTCAGCTGCATTAAAAGGTCTGTGAAATGTCGCTTGAGTGTGTCAGTTGGATAGTGCTTATTGAAGCCATTACCCCCTATTTAATGCAGCTGAGATGCATGTGTCAATCTTCACGAATCATTTTTATGTGCTCTTCTTCCTAGAAAACCAGTACCACTCAAAGAATCGAAAATACTTCGTTAAGACAGTTACATGCATTATGCACTTAACAAGGTGTATTCTGTCTGTATCAGAAAGACTTCATCATAGACGGAAAGTCAAAATGAATCATTGTCTTACTTTTCTTCAGGCCGTATTCATCTCCCTCTCAGTGGCTTCTAAATAAAAAATTTTATTTTATTTTATCATCGTACTAAGAGGGATTTCCTTTGTGCTCAACCCCCCACCCCTTATTTTCTATGTTACCTTAATGGCCACAGAGGCTGGCACAGTATTTACAATACAATGATGATAACGAGGATCATAATCATGATGCCATAGTTTCATCTAGGATTGAGAGTACATGGCAGGGTTGTACTCTATGCTTACTATCATAATATATTCTGGCATCAACCGGGCCTGAGAGATGAGATACAGATATCTGCAGCATTGGTCAGATCGCATCTGTGAAGTGGATGAGACTCGACTGTATGGTCCCACCAGTCTTCCCAATGAGTCTATAGCATGCTTACTTCTGGGCAGGAGCCAGTTGGAGCTGAAAAATCCCACAATGATTTTTGAAGGGACCGATGGGGATTTGAACCCGCAACCTTCCAGTCAGTAGTCCATTGTGCTAACCACTACACTACGACAACTGGTCTCAGTGGCTGGTTGTTCTGCTTACAACAGGTCAGGCAGTGCCTCTCTTTTGAGAACAACTGACCCTTAAAAGTCCAATACAGGTAATCCATGCTAAGGCCATATTACCTCTAAAATACATTATATTTCAAATATATAGGACAACTGTGCACAACTCCATATGAAAATGGAAGCTGAAAAAATAATGCCCTTAAAATCCTGAAGGGTGCATTGCAAGTAACGTACAGGCAACAGAATATTTTGTTAATCCCTCCTTCCTTGTCTCATTATCTCAGACTTAACAAATTCATCTTAGTAAACCAGGGGTGCAGATCACGTAGAGATGGGGGTAAATCACGTAAGGAAGATGGAAATCACGTACAAAAATTATATCAAAAGGGTATGAACACGTAAGACTTTGTCGTCTTGAGGGTATGGTCACGTAAGCATTTTTGCTCTGCCGGTCTCATCACGTAAAGGTTTTGAGCCGTGGGGGTATAGACCTATCGCTCCGTTCGCTCGCCTAGCCGCGGCGGGCAAGCTAACGACGCGGCACATGCAGCATTGGGGTCGGGCATTACATTAGCGGTAAAAAGGCTACGTCACACTTTTCTACAACTCTTTGCCTGGGCCAATGAAAATGCAGCGGAAACCGAAAGCAGCCCTTTGAGAAGTACTTTTCTGTCTCAGTCAGATATTCTTATTTCTAAACACATTAGTAATGTGATTGCTTAGTTACAGTTACTTGAATCAGAATCAGTTCACATTAAATTTTGTAATATGGAAACATTCCTCCTGTGTTGTCTGTGTCAGTGTGGAAACTGGCATGTGTCACTGTAAAGAGTTGATCTTTATTCTAATTTAGTAGAAGGCCATGCTGCTTGCTTTTTTATAATTTAATTTATTTAAACCATTAGGCCAAAAAATCACTTGGGAAAACAAAATACCGAGTCTTTGCATCGGTGGCTCATACCCCCAGAAATTTTGGCAAAGGGTATGAAAACCCCCTAAAAAAATTATTGGGGGTATGAAAACCCTCGTTTTTTTAGTGGGGATATGAAAACCCTTGACTTTTAGAAGGATCTGCACCACTGGTAAACAAAATAATATATAATAAAGCCTTCAGTACTCAAAGCAAAAATACCTGCTCAGAGAAATGTGAACCACACTCCAGAAACATAACTTGCCATTTCCCAAACCAAGACTGGAACTTTCATCAATCTCTTCTAGCATATTCTGGTACAACCTGCTGGAATGGTCTACCAAAAGCCTTGAAAGGTTCACTATCAGAAATACCAGTGAAAAAAAACCCACCACTTTAATCACTACATGCGTGTTAATACCTATATCAGTTATGCCTTATTTCACTCTTTCCAATTTGTTTACCTATATATACACATCTGTATACATGTATAGGTGATCTTTTCTGATACTGTCAATCTACTTGTCACTGAACACATGTATAGTTAATGTGTCCCTACATGTATGGATGATCTTTTCTGATACTGTCAATCTACTTGTCACTGAACATATGTATAGTTAATGTGTCCCTACATGTATGGGTGATCTTTTCTGATACTGTCAATCTACTTGTCACTGAACACATGTATAGTTAATGTGTCCCTACATGTATGGATTCTCTTCTGATACTGTCAATCTACTTGTCACTGAACACATGTATAGTTAATGTGTCCTTACATGTATGGATTCTTTTCTGATACTGTCAATCTACTTGTCACTGAACACATGTACAGTTAATGTGTCCCTACATGTATAAGTGATCTTTTCTGATACTGTCAATCTACTTGTCACTGAACACATGTACAGTTAATGTGTCCCTACATGTATAAGTGATCTTTTCTGATACTGTCAATCTACTTGTCACTGAACACATGTACAGTTAATGTGTCCCTACATGTATGGGTGATCTTTTCTGATACTGTCAATCTACTTGTCACTGAACACATGTACAGTTAATGTGTCCCTACATGTACGGATGATCTTTTCTGATACTGTCAATCTACTTGTCACTGAACACATGTATAGTTAATGTGTCCCTACATGTATGGGTGATCTTTTCTGATACTGTCAATCTACTTGTCACTGAACACATGTACAGTTAATGTGTCCCTACATGTATGGGTGATCTTTTCTGATACTGTCAATCTACTTGTCACTGAACACATGTGTAGTTAATGTGTCCCTACATGTATGGGTGATCTTTTCTGATACTGTCAATCTACTTGTCACTGAACACATGTACAGTTAATGTGTCCCTACATGTATATGTTGTCTTTTCTGATACTGTCAATCTACTTGTCACTGAACACATGTACAGTTAATGTGTCCCTACATGCATAAGTGATCTTTTCTGATACTGTCAATCTACTTGTCACTGAACACATGTATAGTTAATGTGTCCCTACATGTATAGGTGATCTTTTCTGATACTGTCAATCTACTTGTCACTGAACACATGTACAGTTAATGTGCCCCTACATGTATGGGTGATCTTTTCTGATACTGTCAATCTACTTGTCACTGAACACATGTATAGTTAATGTGTCCCTACATGTATAAGTGATCTTTTCTGATACTGTCAATCTACTTGTCACTGAACACATGTATAGTTAATGTGTCCCTACATGTATAGGTGATCTTTTCTGATACTGTCAATCTACTTGTCACTGAACACATGTACAGTTAATGTGTCCCTACATGTATGGGTGATCTTTCTGATACTGTCAATCTACTTGTCACTGAACACATGTACAGTTAATGTGTCCCTACATGTATGGGTGATCTTTTCTGACACTGTCAATCTACTTGTCACTGAACACATGTATAGTTAATGTGTCCTACATGTATGGGTGATCTTTTCTGACACTGTCAATCTACTTGTCACTGAACACATGTATAGTTAATGTGTCCCTACATGTATAAGTGATCTTTTCTGATACTGTCAATCTACTTGTCACTGAACACATGTATAGTTAATGTGTCCCTACATGTATATGTTGTCTTTTCTGATACTGTCAATCTACTTGTCACTGAACACATGTACAGTTAATGTGTCCCTACATGTATGGGTGATCTTTTCTGATACTGTCAATCTACTTGTCATGAACACATGTACAGTTAATGTGTCCCTACATGTATATGTTGTCTTTTCTGATACTGTCAATCTACTTGTCACTGAACACATGTACAGTTAATGTGTCCCTACTGTATAAGTGATCTTTTCTGATACTGTCAATCTACTTGTCACTGAACACATGTACAGTTAATGTGTCCCTACATGTATGGGTGATCTTTTCTGATACTGTCAATCTACTTGTCACTGAACAATGTACAGTTAATGTGTCCCTACATGTATGGATGATCTTTTCTGATACTGTCAATCTACTTGTCACTGAACACATGTACAGTTAATGTGTCCCTACATGTATATGTTGTCTTTTCTGATACTGTCAATCTACTTGTCACTGAACACATGTATAGTTAATGTGTCCCTACATGTATAGGTGATCTTTTCTGATACTGTCAATCTACTTGTCACTGAACACATGTGTAGTTAATGTGTCCCTACATGTATATGTTGTCTTTTCTGATACTGTCAATCTACTTGTCACTGAACACATGTACAGTTAATGTGTCCCTACATGTATGGGTGATCTTTTCTGATACTGTCAATCTACTTGTCACTGAACACATGTATAGTTAATGTGTCCCTACATGTATGGATGATCTTTTCTGATACTGTCAATCTACTTGTCACTGAACACGTGTACAGTTAATGTGTCCCTACATGTATGGGTGATCTTTTCTGACACTGTCAATCTACTTGTCACTGAACACATGTTACAGTTAATGTGTCCCTACATGTATGGGTGATCTTTTCTGATACTGTCAATCTACTTGTCACTGAACACATGTACAGTTAATGTGTCCCTACATGTATGGTGATCTTTTCTGATACTGTCAATCTACTTGTCACTGAACACATGTATAGTTAATGTGTCCCTACATGTATGGATGATCTTTTCTGATACTGTCAATCTACTTGTCACTGAACACATGTACAGTTAATGTGTCCCTACATGTATAAGTGATCTTTTCTGATACTGTCAATCTACTTGTCACTGAACACATGTGTAGTTAATGTGTCCCTACATGTATGGGTGATCTTTTCTGATATTGTCAATCTACTTGTCACTGAACACATGTACAGTTAATGTGTCCCTACATGTATATGTTGTCTTTTCTGATACTGTCAATCTACTTGTCACTGAACACATGTACAGTTAATGTGTCCCTACATGTATGGATGATCTTTTCTGATACTGTCAATCTACTTGTCACTGAACACATGTACAGTTAATGTGTCCCTACATGTATGGGTGATCTTTTCTGACACTGTCAATCTACTTGTCACTGAACACATTGTAGTTAATGTGTCCCTACATGTATAAGTGATCTTTTCTGATACTGTCAATCTACTTGTCACTGAACACATGTACAGTTAATGTGTCCCTACATGTATGGATGATCTTTTCTGATACTGTCAATCTACTTGTCACTGAACACATGTACAGTTAATGTGTCCCTACATGTATGGGTGATCTTTTCTGACACTGTCAATCTACTTGTCACTGAACACATGTGTAGTTAATGTGTCCCTACATGTATGGGTGATCTTTTCTGATATTGTCAATCTACTTGTCACTGAACACATGTGTAGTTAATGTGTCCCTACATGTATAAGTGATCTTTTCTGATACTGTCAATCTACTTGTCACTGAACACATGTACAGTTAATGTGTCCCTACATGTATGGTGATCTTTTCTGATACTGTCAATCTACTTGTCACTGAACACATGTACAGTTAATGTGTCCCTACATGTATGGGTGATCTTTTCTGACACTGTCAATCTACTTGTCACTGAACACATGTGTAGTTAATGTGTCCCTACATGTATGAAGTGATCTTTTCTGATACTGTCAATCTACTTGTCACTGAACACATGTACAGTTAATGTATCCCTACATGTATATGTTGTCTTTTCTGATACTGTCAATCTACTTGTCACTGAACACATGTACAGTTAATGTGCCCTACATGTATATGTTGTCTTTTCTGACCTGTCAATCTACTTGTCACTGAACACATGTACAGTTAATGTGTCCCTACATGTATATGTTGTCTTTTCTGATACTGTCAATCTACTTGTCACTGAACACATGTATAGTTAATGTGTCCCTACATGTATAGGTGATCTTTTCTGATACTGTCAATCTACTTGTCACTGAACACATGTACAGTTAATGTGTCCCTACATGTATAAGTGATCTTTTCTGATACTGTCAATCTACTTGTCACTGAACACATGTGTAGTTAATGTGTCCCTACATGTATAAGTGATCTTTTCTGATACTGTCAATCTACTTGTCACTGAACACATGTACAGTTAATGTGTCCCTACATGTATGGATGATCTTTTCTGATACTGTCAATCTACTTGTCACTGAACACATGTACAGTTAATGTGTCCCTACATGTATGGGTGATCTTTTCTGACACTGTCAATCTACTTGTCACTGAACACATGTGTAGTTAATGTGTCCCTACATGTATGGGTGATCTTTTCTGATATTGTGATCTTTTCTGATATTGTCAATCTACTTGTCACTGAACACATGTGTAGTTAATGTGTCCCTACATGTATAAGTGATCTTTTCTGATACTGTCAATCTACTTGTCACTGAACACATGTACAGTTAATGTGTCCCTACATGTATGGATGATCTTTTCTGATACTGTCAATCTACTTGTCACTGAACACATGTACAGTTAATGTGTCCCTACATGTATGGGTGATCTTTTCTGACACTGTCAATCTACTTGTCACTGAACACATGTGTAGTTAATGTGTCCCTACATGTATAAGTGATCTTTTCTGATACTGTCAATCTACTTGTCACTGAACACATGTACAGTTAATGTATCCCTACATGTATATGTTGTCTTTTCTGATACTGTCAATCTACTTGTCACTGAACACATGTACAGTTAATGTGTCCCTACATGTATATGTTGTCTTTCTGACACTGTCAATCTACTTGTCACTGAACACATGTACAGTTAATGTGTCCCTACATGTATACGTTGTCTTTTCTGATACTGTCAATCTACTTGTCACTGAACACATGTATAGTTAATGTGTCCCTACATGTATAGGTTGATCTTTTCTGATACTGTCAATCTACTTGTCACTGAACACATGTACAGTTAATGTGTCCCTACATGTATAAGTGATCTTTTCTGATACTGTCAATCTACTTGTCACTGAACACATGTATAGTTAATGTGTCCCTACATGTATAGGTGATCTTTTCTGATACTGTCAATCTACTTGTCACTGAACACATGTATAGTTAATGTGTCCCTACATGTATAGGTGATCTTTTCTGATACTGTCAATCTACTTGTCACTGAACACATGTATAGTCAATGTGTCCCTTTTGATATGACTGCAGCACATTTATAATATTTGTGATCTTATAAATGAAAGAGAAATAGTTTAATTAAAAACACAGCTGTCATGTAGTTAAATATTCAATGATTAATAAACAATTTTACTACACACACACACACACACACATTAAATATGGGTATACACTTTTATGTATTCATGGTTAAAACTCTTTCTTTATGTTGTTTTTGTCTCTTTTATTGAAATCCTACGTCTTTTGTAAAAGGCCTATTTAGCATTCTTTTGTTGGAGTATAGGTAGATTAGCAATGGCGGATACATCAGCTGGCCTGTGTGCTTGAATAGATACTGTTGGAGAAAAAATGTCAAAGACTGAATCTCTCTCTCTCTCTCTCTCTCTCTCTCTCTCTCTCTCTGCCACATGTGTGTTTCACAACAATCTGATCTCTAGACCACTGCTTCTATTATTATTCTCTGTCTCTCTCCGATGTTTATTCAGAACTTTCTATTTACACACAAAACATGCATGCATGAATCAAGTATCAATGTCACATGACAGTTGTAGTGCTGTACTAAATCATTATATGAATTATAGGTTTCAACCATTGTGGGTGGTGAAGGCGGTGGGAGATTGGTAAGTGTGAAGTTCAAAGTATGATCATGACAAAGTGCTGGTGTATAGGCACAGGAATGAATAGACACAAAACAGTTTGTCACAGACCCCACACCACTCTAATTCGCTTTTCCGACACATCCCCAAACCTGTCACAGTGAAGACACTATGAAAAAAGGCCATAAGCAATCCACAGAATCCAGGACTGTTTCACACTTGCTATAGTGATACATGACAATGGGCATGATACAGTGATAACACTAAGGAGCTCCAGTTTAGATTGATACACCACACCCACTGTACTCATTACTCCCTTTCAAAATTATGTACACACACACTTAAATATACATAAATACACAGTCACACACATATATATACATATATACACAGTCATGCACACACATATATATATATATATATGTATGTATGTACACACACACACACACTCTCTCTCTTTTTCTCTTTCTCTGCTTCTTTTTTTTCCATCCTCCCACCCCCACCCCCACCTCACGCCTGTTCTCATACATTTGTAATTGTATTTCAGCAACCTTTTGTGTATATGAAAGATAAGAAGTACCACCAGGTTTTTAAAAGCCATGTAGGGAAGACCACGTTCCAAGAAGAAGTGCCAGGCTTTAAACAAAATCAGATCAATTCAGTCCAACTTTGAAAGTTGTGTCTCTTTGCTATGATGACCCTTACACCAAAATTCTGTTGATATCTACAGAAAATGATTCTAACCAATACCAACTAACTAGTGCAAACAGCGAAACAAGATCAGACAATCTGCAACTATACAAACATTTACAATCAAACACAGAGCAGTAACAAAAAATTAATACATAGAGCATACAACAACAACAAAACAAAACTATACCAAACATAATGATCAAGTCATTCTGTAATCTTCTTTTTTCAATACAAAATTAATAAAAACAAAACAAATACTTGTTTTACACATGCATTTTCACTGCAAACTTCCAAAGAGCTCAAAACGAAAACACAGGTAATAAAAACAGAAACAAAAAAACGAACAAAAACACATACACACAAATTTTTACATTACTTAAACATACGCACAATGTCATATTTCTACGTGTGAAAGAAATGGAAGAACAGAAGAAAAGAAATCCCAAAACCAGGGAAGATCATGGGAAAAGGTCTACAGGTGTGAAAAACAAGTTTGAAGACAGCTGATACCAAGCTGCTGGCCTAAACCATTGCTAAAGTCAAGAAAAAAAAAGTACTTTCACTAAATGGGATTATAACAAGCCTGGATACACATGTTCATTTATCTAAATTATCGAAAGAAATTCCATGCTCTTGGTCAAAACTTTTAAAAATCAGGTACAAGGACACACAGAATGATGAAGAATTTTTATGCAATAAATTTGAAATATAAAGACACTTTGCACATACATTCTCACCTGGGCTTAGACGGTGACACCAAGGTGAAATCTTCTGAGACAAACTCCCACTAATTCTGGCCAAGCAGATTCAAGATAGGGCTTCAGATTCTTATCTGAACTCTGGTAAGAAACATCCTGCTGGCATTACATTCATATTCAAATTCTGTCTGCAAATTATACTCATTCTTCTTACCTGAATTCGTGTCAGTGAGACCAGAGTCTCGGCCCCAAAGGTTATTACCAGAGATAATATCCACACCACAAAGTCCCTGACGATAACGAAGCCCACCACACAAAGATACAAGACGTCAGGGCGAACAGGAATACCCAAAAATGTTGTGACCAGCAAAGTTGGGTAAAGACCAAGATTGGCTCGGAGTATACTCAGACTGAAACGCGCCGTCTCAAAGTGGTAACGACGACGAACGAAGTTCAGCTCCTTCCTGAAAACAGTACCAGCACGTCACACTACAGATGCACAGTCTTTGTCACACAAAAACCCAACTTCTTCTTTTGTTCACTGTTTACACGGTCCAACCACATCTGGCAATGAATGTGGCTGCCATGGAGCTTGACTGTGAATAAAAATGCAACAAAATGGACTCTTCAGTTTGAGCTCCAAGCTTTACTTTCAAGATGACATTAACCCAAAAGCAAAAAAGGTTGACTGAGGAAACATTTATATTTGTTTCCATTCGCTATGTTGAACGGATGCAGCAAATACAATAACATGTTTTTAAAATGAGGATCACTATAAACATTGTACAGGCACGGTATTTTAAAGACAATCTACAAACATTGTACAGGCACGGTATTTTTAAGACAATCTACAAACATTGTACAGGCACGGTATTTTAAAGACAATCTACAAACATTGTACAGGCACGGTATTTTAAAGACAATCTACAAACATTGTACAGGCACGGTATTTTTAAGACAATCTACAAACATTGTACAGGCACGGTATTTTAAAGACAATCTAAAGACAGCTAAAGACTGTACTTAAATTATCCTGGCTTTTATACTTATCCTGGAACAAAAATTCCACATGACCTCTGCACCTTTACTGGTTCCAAGCACAAAGAGCTTATGAGAAATCTGTGGAAAATAACATAAAGCTGGCAGACATTCTGGCACTGCAAACCGTGATGTGATGAACAGAAAGAACCATGCTTCCTGATTGACAGTGCCATTTCGCAGAACTCAACAGAATGCAAGGAAAGCAACAAAGCAGAAAAATACACCAGGTAGCCTACTAATAACACAACAGACATACTGAAATTTGCAACAATTTGTCTATTTTTCCCCCACAACACAAACAGCATATTCATTTTCTTTCCTACATTAATTCATCATCAGGGATAAGACATAGTCATTAAAGTAATAACCGCAAAGAATAAAAGGGTGATCCCTGGGTCACGGGACAGATGAAGTCACAGGCAACTTCAGACCAACTTGTAAATAGCCCGAGTAAATCACTGGCAAGTTCACACCTACTTGTTAACAGACCAGGTAAATCACTGGCAACTTCACACCTACTTGTAAATAGACCGAGTAAATCACTGGCAACTTCACACCTACCTGTAAGTAGAAAGATTAAATCAATGGCGACTTCATACCTATTTGATAATGGACAGATGATGTCACTGACACCTTCAAATCTTCTTGAGGATGAAGGCTGCATCAAGAAAAATCATGTCCCATCGAAATATCACACACACACACACACACACCTACACACAAGAAAACACAAGAGTGCAAACAGATACACAGCGTGCAAGCGCAAGCAGATGTATGCACACACATTGACAAAAGTGTACTGCCATATCTTGCAGCAAAAAACATGAAAAACAAATTCTAAATACTTCTAGAAATACTCGAAGACTTTCACATTTATTCTATGAAAAGGAATCTTGTACCAAACAAACACCAATTTTCTTTAATTACAAAAAACAAAATTAAAACCTCCACACAACCACAATCTTACTGTTTATATTGCCACACATTACCACCACACATGACACATTCCCAAACTCCCCCCTCAACTGGTGAAATGGGTCCATATCGTCCATACTAAAACATCTCTAAAGCAACAGTCCCTTACAATGTAAGTTCCCAGCTAATCCAAAGGGACCATCAGCAAGTTCATCTACCCAATTATACAATGTATTCACTTCAGTCAGTCATTCACACCAACTCGTGCAAATATTTCATCCTCCTGGCAACAAAACATACACATATGTATAATAAAACATCACAACAGGTACGCGACATACACTTTTTACCTGACATACAAAGGCCAAAGATATAAAAACGCGAAACCCTTTAAACTTCAATGACAGATCAGCAGCAGGAGACGCATGGGGAAATATGAAACACAAAACAGAAAATGGCAAAGGGATAAAGCATGTCTGAAAAGACACTTCTCTCTCCATCCTTCTCACTCCCCACCCCCCTCTATTCATCCTCTTCCCTCTCCAATGCCATTCATAACTATAGCTAGTATAAGACACTGATTGTCATTACCACAAGGGGGTAGGAGAGTGTAACATGTCTCAGGGTCAGCATTGTATGAGAGGTATCCATCAACTCCCTCTCCTTGTTTTACCTTCCCCAACATCAAAGAAATTCAGGTACCTGTTATTGTTGTTTAATATGAAGCCCAAACCGACTGCGCAGAGCCTTGTCAGGGCTACAACCGTTTCAAAACATAAAAAAACTTCAACAAGAAAAGAAAACCAAGTACGCATATCGACACATTCGCGCACATAATCTAAGATAATGCCCCTGATGTTGACCACTCCGTCCAATTTATCGCACAGGGGATCTAAAGAAACACACCTGAATACAAACTTAAGCATACCCAAGGACACCAAAACATATACAAAAACGGGCATAAATTACCTAAAACCGCTTCCGCACTTCTCACCTTACCAGAGCCCAAAATGCACCCATTACATGTACCCAATTATCAATCCTAAGAAAAAAGTACATAAGACTTTATAACACATACAGGTGAATGGCCCAGCAAGGCAGACAATGATATGAAGAAATGACAGAAAGCAAAGGAAAAAGGCAGAAACAAAGAGAGTAACAGAAAAGAGGAAATTTCTAGCACAGAATTTCCAGAAGGTGAGGATACTATTTATACTGAAAGAGCCCACGGCATCCCAACAGCAGGTAATTCAGGCACCTATTCACAGCTTGGCAGACTTAAGATCTTACACACACACACACACACACACACACACACACACACACACACACACACACACACACACACACACACTTACACACACACATGCATGCACAATGGTTGAAGGACTGCCGAACGAGGGGCTAAAGGCATATCTGAATCAAATACCATACAGCTTTCTCTGTCTTTGAATAAATATCACACATTAGTAGACGCATAAGTTTGGAAGCAGTTCCAAGACAATCAGAAAAAATACAAAACCGATAACACGAATTTTGTCAACAGCAAAATACATCAGCAGTTTACTGTCAGTAGGACTACACAATCCCCTATGTATAGGTGGTAACTTGATGCATTCAAAACAAAATATACCCAAAATATTCTGTGTCTGTGGACAAAAAAAAATCACTACTAGTCATCTTCTTTCTTGTATACAGATAAAACAACACATTCCTTTACTTTCCAGGAACACTTTCCAATATATCTGAATCAGCTTCATTACTCTAAGAATTTGTTGTCACCTGTCAAAAAGTCCAACAGTGAAATATTTATAATCTAACTGATGTTCATTGTTACATTTAGCAAGTTTATTGTTTATATTGTTGGTTATGGTAACTTTACTCATTGTGTGAAATTTTCACTCCCCTCCTCCAACTGCCTTTTTCTCCACCGACACCTGGTAGCCTATGTTATATTTTGTTTATATTATGTTGATGTAAGTTTACATACCCCTTTGTGTTGTTTTCCAACAGTAGCCTATGTTTATATTTTGTTTATATTATATTGATGTAAGTTTACATACCCCTTTGTGTTGTTTTCCAATAGTAGCCTACTGTTGATCATCCCATGGCCTACAACATGACTGAATCACGTGAAGTCTGAACTCTCTCTCTCTCTCTCTCTCACACACACACACACACACACACACACACACACACACACACACACACACACACACACACACACACACGTGTCAAGGAAGTACACACACACACACACCACACACACACACACACACACACACACAGGTGTCAAGGATGTACACACACACACACACACACACACACACACACACACACACAACACACACACACACAGGTGTCAAGGATGTACACACACACACACACACAGGTGTCAAGGAAGTCAGGTTTAGGTCACACAAGTGTGCAGATCAGTATTGTTATTGTTACTGTTGTTTAAAGCCCAGATGACAATGTAGCCACATCAGGGCTTTAACTGCTTCAAACCATACAAAACTTCAACAGGAATAATAATAATAAAAAAAAAAAGAAAGTACATTAGGTACATGTACATATCAATGCATTTGCGCACATAATCTAAGAACATGCCCCTGGCTTTGACCACTCCATCCAATTTATCGCACAGGGGATTTAATCTTCTGATTCCCTCACCCTATCCACCAGCTTCCTCTGAAGCTGGTAGACAGGGTGAGGGAACCAAAGGATTAAGTTTTTGTATTTGGTGGACAAGGTGTGGGAGTCAAAGGGTTAAATTTAGTAGTGTGGATAGGGTGTGGGAGTCAAAGGGTTAAAAACACACACCTGAATACAAATTTATAAATACCTAAGGTAGAGAAAAACAGGCATAAATCACCTAAAATTGCTTCCGCATATCTCACCTCCCTAAACCCAAAAATGCACTTAATACATGTACCCATTTATCAATCCTAAGAAAAAGTACATAAGACTTTATCGAACACACATAGGTGAAAGGACCAGCAAGGCAAAAATGACAGGAAGAAATGACAGAAAGGAAAGGAACAGGGCAGAAACAAAGAGAGTGACAGAAAAGAAATTTCTAGCAGAGACTTTCCAGAAGGTGGAGATACTATTCATACTGAAAGAGCTCCCGGCATCCCCACAGGTGGATGCAGATCAGTAACTAGACAACACTAGATACAGGGACAATGGTATAACTGATATTTCAGTTCAATGTAACTTACACCACATATTCAAGTTCATATTGCTTATAGCCCAGCCAACTACTAGACCATATCAGAGCTAACACCATGTCAAAAACGACAACCAGGTTAAGATAAAAGACAACAATTAAAAAACCATGCTGACCGATAACCTTGCAAGTCACACACACACACGCGCGCACGCACACACACATACACGTCAAGGAAGTCAAGTTTAGGTCTCACACACACAACCACACACACACACAGAGAACACATCAGTAACCATGCAAAAATGAATCTATGGGGAAAGTGGTGCAACTTGTTGGTTTTCAGATCACTTAAATGGAACCACACACATCCATAGGCACAATGGAACTTGTGACCCATGTTTTTACATTCCATCACCCAGCCTTCTTCAAATACAATATGATCATCACTCATGTACGTTACACCAACACTAGTGCTCCTCAACGAGGCCCTGCGACACAGCAAAAAAGCTCACAGAATAATAAAATCCATGACCGCTGGAAATAACTGCCCAAGACATAACCTAAGGTACTGCCAAAACCTTTTGGAAGACCTACTATTTTCCCACAAGTACCACCAGGTTTGTAAAAGCCATGTAGGGAAGACCACGTTCCAAGAAGAAGTGCCAGGCTTTAAACAAAATCAGATCAATTCAGTCCAACTTTGAAAGTTGTGTCTCTTTGCTATGATGACCCTTACACCAAAATTCTGTTGATATCTACAGAAAATGATTCTAACCAATACCAACTAACTAGTGCAAACAGCGAAACAAGATCAGACAATCTGCAACTATACAAACATTTACAGTCAAACACAGAGCAGTAACAAAAAATTAATACATAGAGCATACAACAACAACAAAACAAAACTATACCAAACATAATGATCAAGTCATTCTGTAATCTTCTTTTTTCAATACAAAATTAATAAAAACAAAACAAATACTTGTTTTACACATGCATTTTCACTGCAAACTTCCAAAGAGCTCAAAACGAAAACACAGGTAATAAAAACAGAAACAAAACAAAAAAACAAAAAACACATACAAACAAATTTTTACATTACTTAAACATACGCACAATGTCATATTTCTACGTGTGAAAGAAATGGAAGAACAGAAGAAAAGAAATCCCAAAACCAGGGAAGATCATGGGAAAAGGTCTACAGGTGTGAAAAACAAGTTTGAAGACAGCTGATACCAAGCTGCTGGCCTAAACCATTGCTAAAGTCAAGAAAAAAAAATGTACTTTCACTAAATGGGATTATAACAAGCCTGGATACACATGTTCATTTATCTAAATTATCGAAAGAAATTCCATGCTCTTGGACAAAACTTTTAAAAATCAGGCACATGGACACACAGAATGATGAAGAATTTTTATGCAATAAATTCAAAATAAAAATACACTTTGCACATACATTCTTAACTGGGCCTAGACGGTGACACCAAGGTGAAATGTTCTGAGAAAAACTCCCACTAATTCTGGCCAAGCAGATTCAAGATAGGGCTTCAGATTCTTATCTGAACTCTGGTAAGAAACATTCTGCTGGCATTACATTCAAATTTTATCTGCAAATTATACTCATTCTTCTTACCTGAATTCGTGTCAGCGCGACCCGAATCTCGGCCCCAAAGGTTATAAGATGAGATAATCTCCACACCACAAAGTCCCTGGCGATAATAAAGCCCACCACACAAAGATACAAGATGTCAGGGCGAACAGGAATACCCAAAAATGTTGTGACCAGCAAAGTTGGGTAAAGACCAAGATTGGCTTGGAGTAAACTCAGACTGAAACGCGCCATCTCAAAGTGGTAACGACGACGAACGAAGTTCAGCTCCTTCCTGAAAACAGTACCAGCACGTCACACTACAGATGTAGTCTTTGTCACACAAAAACCCAACTTCTTTTGTTCACTGTTTACATGGTCCAACCACATCTGGCAATGAATGTGGCTGCCATGGAGCTTGACTGTGAATAAAAATGCAACAAAATGGACTCTTCAGTTTGAGCTCCAAGCTTTACTTTCAAGATGACGTTAACCCAAAAGCAAAAAAGGTTGACTGAGGAAACATTTATATTTGTTTCCATTCGCTACGTTGAACGGATGCAGCAAATACAATATGTTTTTAAAATGAGGATCACTATAAACATTGTACAGGCACGGTATTTTAAAGACAATCTACAAACATTGTACAGGCACGGTATTTTAAAGACAATCTACAAACATTGTACAGGCACGGTATTTTAAAGACAATCTACAAACATTGTACAGGCACGGTATTTTTAAGACAATCTACAAACATTGTACAGGCACGGTATTTTAAAGACAATCTAAAGACAGCTAAAGACAGTACTTAAATTATCCTGGCTTTTATACTTATCCTGGAACAAAAATTCCACATGACCTCTGCACCTTTACTGGTTCCAAGCACAAAGAGCTTATGAGAAATCTGTGGAAAATAACATAAAGCTGGCAGACATTCTGGCACTGCAAACCGTGATGTGATGAACAGAAAGAACCATGCTTCCTGATTGACAGTGCCATTTCGCAGAACTCAACAGAATGCAAGGAAAGCAACAAAGCAGAAAAATACACCAGGTAGCCTACTATATAACACAACAGACATACTGAAATTTGCAACAATTTGTCTATTTTCCCCCCACAACACAAACAGCATATTCATTTTCTTTCCTACATTAATTCATCATCAGGGATAAGACATAGTCATTAAAGTAATAACCGCAAAGAATAAAAGGGTGATCCCTGGGTCACGGGACAGATGAAGTCACAGGCAACTTCAGACCAACTTGTAAATAGCATGAGTAAATCATTGGCAACTTCACACTACTTGTTAACAGACCAGGTAAATCACTGGCAACTTCACACCTATGCGATAACGGACAGATGATGTCACATCAAACCTACATGAGGAAAAAGACAGCATCATGAAAAAGCATGTCCCATCGAAAGATCTCACACACACCACACACACACACACACACACACACACACACACACACACACACACACACACACACACACACACACCTACACACAGAGAAAACACAAGAGTGCAAACAGATACACAGCATGCAAGCGCAAGCAGATGTATGCACACACATTGACAAAAGTGTACAGCCATATCTTGCAGCAAAAAACATGAAAAACAAATTCTAAATACTTCTAGAAATACTCGAAGACTTTCACATTTATTCTATGAAAAGGAATCTTGTACCAAACAAACACCAATTTTCTTTAATTACAAAAAACAAAATTAAAACCTCCACACAACCACAATCTTACTGTTTATATTGCCACACATTACCACCACACATGACACATTCCCAAACTCCCCCCTCAACTGGTGAAATGGGTCCATACCGTCCATGCTAAAACATCTCTAAAACAACAGTCCCTTACAATGTAAGCTCCCAGCTAATCCAAAGGGACCATCAGCAAGTTCATCTACCCAATTATACAATGTATTCACTTCAGTCAGTCATTCACACCAACTCGTGCAAACCTTTCATCCTCCTGGCAACAAAACATACACATATGTATAATAAAACATCACAACAGGTACGTGACATACACTTTTTAACTGACATACAAAGGCCAAAGATATAAAAACGCGAAACCCTTTAAACTTCAATGACAGATCAGCAGCAGGAGACGCATGGGGAAATATGACACACAAAACAGAAAATGGCAAAGGGATAAAGCATGTCTGAAAAGACACTTCTCTCTCCATCCTTCTCACTCCCCACCCCCCTCTATTCATCCTCTTCCCTCTCCAATGCCATTCATAACTATAGCTAGTATAAGACACTGATTGTCATTACCACAAGGGGGTAGGAGAGTGTAACATGTCTCAGGGTCAGCATTGTATGAGAGGTATCCATCAACTCCCTCTCCTTGTTTTACCTTCCCCAACATCAAAGAAATTCAGGTACCTGTTACTGTTGTCTAAAGCTCAACCGACTGCGCAGAGCCTTATCAGGGCTACAACCGTTTCAAAACATTCAAAACTTCAACAAGAAAAGAAAACCAAGTACGCATATCAACACATTCACGCACATAATCTAAGATAATGCCCCTGGTGTTGACCACTCCGTCCAATTTATCACACAGGGGATCTAAAAAAAACACCTGAATACAAACTTAAAGCATACCCAAAGACACCAAAACATATACAAAAACGGGCATAAATTACCTAAAACCGCTTCCGCACTTCTCACCTTCCCAGAGCCCAAAATGCACCCAATACATGTATCCAATTATCATCCTATGAAAAAAGCATGTAAGACTTTATTGAACACATAGAGGTGAATGGCCCAGCAAGTGACAGAAAGCAAAGGAAAAAGGCAGAAAGAAAAAGAGTGACAGAAAAGAGGAAATTTCTAGCACAGAATTTCCAGGTGGGGATACTATTTATACTGAAAGAGCCCCCGGCATCCCCACGGAGGGTGATTCAGGTACCTATTTACAGCTCGGCAGACTTAAGATCACACACACACACACACACACACACACACACACACACACACACACACACACACACACACACACAACGTTGAAGGGCTGCCAAACTAGAGGTTAAAGGCACATCTGAACCAAATACCATACAGCTTTCTCTGTCCTTGAATGCATATTACACGTTAATAGACACATAAGTTTGGAAGCAGTTCCAAGACAATCAGAAAAAATACAAAACCGATAACATGAATTTAGTCAACAACAAAATACATCAGCAGTTTACTGTCAGTAGGACTATACAATCCCTTATGTATAGGGTCCCTTGATGCATTCAAGACAAAATATACCCAAAATATTGTGTGTCTTTGTGGACAGAAAATCATTACTATCATCTTCTTTCTTGTATATGGATAAAACACATTCCTTTACTTTATACTTTCTAGGAACACTTTCTAATATATTTGAATCAGTGTCCATACTCTAGAATTTTTTGTCACCTGTCAAAAAGTCCAACAGTGAAATATTTATAATTATTTATAATCTAACTGATGTTCATTGTTACATTCAGCAAGTTCACTGTTTATATTGTTGGTTATGGTAACTTTACTCATTGTGTGAAATTTTCACTCCCCTCCTCCAATTGCCTTTCTCTCTGCCGACACCTGGTAGCCTATGTTATATTTTGTTTATATTATATTGATGTAAGTTTACATACCCCTTTGTGTTGTTTTCCAATAGTTGCCTATGTTATATTTTGTTTATATTATATTGATGTATGTTTATGTCATGCTTTTGTGTACACATGTTCACGCGCTCAAACACATGCAAGAAGCATTTGTCCGTCACGCAACAGCACGCACTCCTTCCAACCAATGGCACTAAACAAACTACGATGTATTTTCTTTTTTACATTTATTATTACAAACTTTCACACATCACTCATACAACCACGCACCTTCATACTCTTTCTCTCCTCCTTCGTTTTCTCCTCCCTCTTCATCTCCTATTCCTCGTCCCCTGCTCCTCTTTCTTTTCCTTCTCCATCTTCCTCATCTCCTTCTTCCTCGTCTCCGTCTTCCTCGTCTCCTTTTTCCCCCCGTCTCCTTATTCCTCGTCTCCTTTTTCCCCGTCTCCTTCTTCCTTGTCTCCTTCTTCCTCGTCTCCTTCTTCCTCGTCTCCTTCTTCGTCTCCTATTCCTCGTCTCCTTCTCCTTCTTCACCTTCTTCTTCTTCTTATCTGCCTTCTTTTTTTCATTTTTCTTCTTTTTTTTCTTCTGTTTCTCCTTCTAATTCATTCTTTTCTTCTTCTTCTCCTTTTTCACCTTCTTCTTCTTCCTCTTCTCCTTCTTCTTCTCCTTTTTCTACTTCTTTCTTTCTTCTCTTTTTTGTTTTTTTTGTTTCACCTTCTTCTTCACTATTTTTTTTTCGCTTTCTTCTTGTTCTTTTTTTTCTCCTTCTTCTCCTTATCCTCTTCTCAAGGCGGGTTTTCTGGAGACTGACTAGCAAAACCTATTCCACTTTTAGTTTTCAACTTGGGTGAGCTGTTTTTCGAAAACTCAATCATACCACACGTGCACACACAAAATTTCCTTCCGCACGAAACATAAAAACTCATGCATACATCACTCCATGCACACGACACAAAAATCATGAGCACGCACCACCCTGCGTACATGACAGTTTACATACCTCTTTGTGTTGTTTTCCAATAGTAGCCATGTTATGTTTTGTTTATATTATGTTGATGTATGTTTACATACCCCTTTGTGGGTTTTCCAATAGTAGCCTATGTTACATTTTGCTTATATTATGTTGATGTATGTTTACATACCCCTTTGAGTTGTTTTCCAATAGAAGCCTACTGTTGACCATCCCATGGCCTACAACATGACTGAATCATGTGAGGTCTGAACTCTCTCTCTCTCTCTCTCACCACACACCACACACACACACACACACACACACACACACACACACACACACACACACACACACACACACACACACACAGGTGTCAAGGAAGTCAGGTTTAGGTCACACAAGTGTGCAGATCAGTATTGTTATTGTTACTGTTGTTTAAAGCCCAGATGACAGTGTAGAGCCATATCAGGGCTACAAAAGCTTCAAAACATACAAAACTTCGACAGGAAAAAAAAAGGAAAGAAAATTAAGTACACATATCAATGCATTCATGCACATAATCTATGAACGTGCCCCTGGCATTGACAACTCTGTCCAATTTATTGCACAGGGGATTTAAACGACAAACCTGAATACAAATTATTGATACCTAAGGACACCAAAACATACATAAAAACAGGCATAGATTACCTAAAATTGCTTCCGCATATCTCATCTCCCTAAAGCCAAAAATGCACTTAATACATGTACCCATTTATCAATCCTAAGAAAAAGTATGCAAGACTTTATTGAACACATACAGGTGAATGGACCAGCAAGGCAGAAATTGACAGGAAAGGAAAGGAACCAGGCAGAAACAAAGAGAGCGACAGAAATGAGGAAATTTCTAGCACAGAAATTCCAGAAGGTGGGGGATACTATTCATACTGAAAGAGCCCCCGGCATCCCCATGAGGGGAAGCAGATCAGTAACTAGACAATACTAGATACAGGGACAATGGTATAACTGATATTTCAGTTCAATGTAACTTACACCACATATTCAAGTTCATATTGCTTATAGCCCAGCCGACTACTAGAACCATATCAGGGCTAATGCCATGTCAAAAACGACAATCAGGTTAAGATAAAAGACAACAGTTAAAAACCATGCTCACCGTTAATCTTGCAAGTCACACACACACACACACACACACACACACACACACACACACACACACACATATGTCAAGGAAGTCTAGGTCACACACACACACACACACACACACGTCAAGGAAGTCTAGGTCACACACACACACACACACACCACCACACACACACACACACACACACACACACACACATGTCAAGGAAGTCTAGGTCACACACACACACACACACACATAATGTCAAGGAAGTCTAGGTCACACACACACACACACACACACACACACACACACACACACACACACACACACCAACACAGTACACATAAGTGACCATGCAAAAATGTATCTATGGGAAAGTGGTGAAACTTGTTGCTTTTCAGATCACTTAAATGGAACCACACACATCCACAGACACAATGGAAATTGTGACCCATGTTCTTTCTACCTGTCTAACTTCAGCCCTTCCATCTGACCACTCTGCAATTCTGTTCTCTTGACATTTCTCCTCCTTCCCGTACTACGCGCACAGTGACTCGACGCAATCTCAAATCTATTGACCTCTCCACATTTTCATCTGATGCCTCCCGCCTCCTTTCTGAAAAGTCACACAACCTTGCTGATGAATTCTATACTACTCTCCACCATCTTCTGGACACTCATGCTCCAGCCACAACTCGTCTTTTACCTGACCGCCCCCCTACCCCCTGGCTCACTCATGAGATTGCCTGTGCAAAACGTGCCCGCCGCAGATCAGAGCGCCGCTGGCGCAAATCCAAACTCACTGTACAAGGCAACTTTTCCAAGCCTCTAAAACAAAAGTATCCACCCTCATTGCATCTGCAAAAACAAGCTATTTCCAAACCAAAATCCTGAATGCCTCTTCTTCAAGAGAACTCTTTACAACCATGAATCATCTCCTTGGCACACGAAAAGATTTACCTCTCCCAACAAAACACACAAATGAAGAACTCCCATCTGTATTCTCCAAGTATTTCACCACCAAAATACAAACTCTTCGTGACAGGCTTGACAGGACACCCTGTCAACCATGCCCACCTGACCCTTCCTTCTCTGGCACACCTCTTACTACTTTTACCCCAGTCTCACAAGAAGAAATTCTCAACACAATCAGATCCATGTCGTTCAAAACCTGCGAACTGGATCCTCTTCCAGGTTCTCTCTACTCTGACTGTCTCCCTACTCTCCTCCCATTCATCACTGACATCATCAACACTTCTCTTCAAACTGGAACTGTCCCAGATTCTTTCAAGTCTGCTATTGTTCACCCTCTCCTCAAGAAATACAATTTAGACCCAAATGAACTGAAAAATTACCGGCCTATCTCTAATCTCTCTTTCTTGTCAAAACTCATCGAAAAAGTTGTCCTCAACCAGCTGAACTCTCACCTGTCTGCCAACAATCTTCTCAATCCTTTCCAGTCAGCCTACTGCCAGTGCCATAGCACTGAAACTGCCCTGCTACACATTCTCAACAATCTCCTCCTTGCAACTGATACTGGCAAAGTCTCTCTCCTCACACTCCTTATCTGTCTGCAGCCTTTGATACCATTGATCATGGTATTCTCCTTTCTAGACTTCATCATACTTTTGGCATCTCTGACATTGCTCTCTCCTTTTTCACTTCATATCTGTCAAACAGAAAACAAACTGTTCTCATTAATGGCACTTACTCTCAACCTGCATGCCTGACCTGTGGTGTTCCACAAGGATCTGTCCTTGGCCCTGTTCTTTTCACTCTTTACACCTCCCCCCTGTCCACCATCATCAACTCCCACTCTATAAAACACCACTTCAATGCTGATGACACCCAACTTCTAGACAGTGACACACCAGACAATATACAGCACCTCTTGATTCGCACCACTGAGTGTTACTCGGACATTAAGAACTGGATGACATTCAACAAACTTCAGCTTAATGACGACAAGACAGAAGCTATCCTCATTGGCACCCGTCAACTTTCTCAGTTGCCTCCTCTTTCTCTCCCATTATGTAACACATCAGTCCCAATTTCTGATTCAGCTAAAAACCTTGGTGTCTGCATTGATTCTACCCTCTCCATGAACAACTTTGTTTCTCAAACTGCCAGATCTTGCTACTATCACCTCCATCGTATAAGCTTGATCAGGAAGTATCTCTGTGTGGAAACAACTGCAAAACTCGTTCTCTCCTTCATAATGTCTCGCATTGACTATTGCAATTCACTCTTGTCTGGTCTTCCTGCCTCCACCATTCACATCCTACAGCGCATTCAAAACAATGCTGCACGCCTTGTACTCAAAAAGAAAAAAGCTGACCACATATCTCCTCTCCTGGCACAACTTCACTGGCTCCCTGTATCAAAGCGCATACAGTACAAACTAGATACCATGTGCTACAAAAGCCTCAATAACGCAGCCACCGATTACCTGTCAAGTCTACTTGAGATTTATGTTCCCTCACGTACCCTCCGCTCTGCCTCCGATCCTCTGACTTTTCGCTTTCCACGCACCAAGCTCAATACCTATGGTCCACGAGCCTTCTCTGTTTCTGGTCCACTTTCCTGGAACAAACTTCCTCTCTCTGTCCGTCAGCAACCTACTTTTGTCTCCTTCAAGTCCGCTCTCAAAACTCACCTTTTCTCCTCTGCATAAAATCCTGACCTCACTCATCCCCCCTCTGTAGCCTGTCTCCACTCGGAGGGGAATCACATTGTAATATATATTTGTATATAATATGCTCTTTGTGGTTTTCCATTGCTTTTATTCTTTTTCCCCATTTATAGCCATGTGTGCGTGTGTGTGTGCGTGTGTGTGCGCGCGTGCGTAAGTGTATGTTCAGCGCTTAGATTTGATTTTTATCGAGATTTTGCGCTATATAAATATTGTAATTATTATATTGTAATTATTAATTATTATTACATTCCATCGCCCAGCCTTCTTCAAATACAAGACAATCATCACTCATGTACATTACACCAACACTAGTGCTCCTCAACGACACAGCAAAAAGCTCAGAATAATTAAATCCGTGACCACTGGAAATAACTGCCCATGACATAACCTAAGGTACTGCCAAAGCCTTTTAGAAGACCTACATTTTCCCAGAAGTGCCACCACGTTTTAAACGCCTTGTAGGTAAGACACATGCTCCAAGAAGAAGTGCCAGGCTTTAACCCTCTGACTCTCACACCCTGTCCACCGGCATCCTGCATTGTCAACCATGCTACCAGAGCAAAAACTCAACCCTTTGACTCCCTAACCCTATCCACCAGCTTCCTGCATGAAGCTAGATAGGGTGAGGGAATCAGAGGCTTAAGTTTTTGCAGTTGGTGGATATGGCGTGGGAGTCAAAGGGTTAAACAAAGTCAGATCAATTCAGTCAAACTTTCAAAGTAGTGACTGTTATGATGACCATTATACCAAAATTCTGCTGACATCTATAGACAGAAAATGATTCTACATGAACAGTCACTGTAACCCAAATTACAAGGCATATCCACTCAAACTATATCACTGTGAATTTTCTCTGAATACACTGCGTTTGTCTTCCAAATCTGTTGGGAAGACTCATTCACTGAGAGCCCAGAAAATATTCTGATACAGTGTAAATATATACAACCCATTTCAAGACGTCAAATGAGATGAATAAGGATTTGTGTTTATGCTTTGTTGACTATACCAAGGCTTTCGATCAGGTAAGACATGAAGAATTGATCAACGAACTGGAGAAACTCAACGTTGATGGAAAAGATCTTCGAATAATCAGAAATATGTACTGGGAACAAACAGCTGCAATGAAAATAGAAAACAATATAAGCTCTTTCCAAAATATCAAAAAAGGAGTCAGACAGGGCTGTGTTTTGTTACCAGATCTGTTTTCACTTTACAGCGAAAACATCACGAGAAACCTAGAAGATCCTGGATTAAAGGTTGGAGGAAAAATGATAAACAACATTCAATACACAGATGACACTGTGCTAATTGCAGAAAATGAAAGGGACCTACAAAACCTTGTGAATATACTTGAAATAGAAAGCAAAGGTAAGGGGTTGGAACTAAGCAGCCGGAAGACTGAAGTCATGGTGATCAGTAAAAAACATGAAATCCCCTCATGCAAAATAACAGCAAATGGTACAACCTTGAGACAGGTTGATAAATTCAAATACCTGGGAACGATCATTTCATCAGACGGCAGATGCACATCAGAAATAGCCGGCAGAATCGGCCAAGCCAAAACAGCATTCAAGAAGATGACAAGCATTCTTACCAACAAATGCCTATCAATTAACATCAGGAAGACAATGGCATCACGCAAGATGCTGAAGCCCAAGATACAGTGGCAACAATAATCTAAGAGCGCAAAGCACATGCCTATTAGGAGCTGGGGGAAGACAGGAGGGGACTCGGATAAGGGCGTAGGTGGGTCAAAGGGGAAATCGCTGCCAGACAAAAAGGTGTCTCATCACATCATGACTTGAAGACAGAATTCCCAGAATTTGTGACTTTTGAAGAGACAGGGGAAGCTCATTCCAGTTGTGATGAATGCACCAGATACAGCAAATGAACGGTGATGGAGGGTGGAACGTCTGTATCAAAAAATCAACCACCGTCCATATCGAAAAATCAATCAGACAAAACCAGTAGGAATCCATGCTGAGGCAGACACATTCTACGAGTTAGCTGAGTGACCAATCAATAGTACTACTTATGTCTTTGGTTTCAATTTCTTCTTGGCCAAGACCAAAATTTGACCACAGGGAAACTGAATCTGATTCTTGTGAGTATCCTAAATTCGATGAACTGACATTTTCCACACAATGTCCTGTGAGAACAATTGCTCATGCACTGTGTTGTTGTTTCCATTTAGCGCGGTAGCATATTTTGAAGTCAACATCTTTAGTTTATCTTTTTTCACTTTTCCATTTTTAGTGTGTTTTAGTATACATAATTATAATTGGTTAATACTGCTACAGGAAATGGCTGATTAACCATTTATATAGTGTAAAGTATACATAATAATTATTGTTAATATCGCCACAGATAACCACTGGTTAACATAACCCATACGTATAAAAATCTGAGGGCTGTTGTTAGATTGTATGAAAAATTTTCAATACTTTCCACACAGGCGTGCACACAGACTCTCTTCCACTTTCTGCTCCCCCCCCCCTCCCCCACTCCCCTATTGATTTGAAACACTTTTTTTTAAAAAGGTGATTGAAAAAGTAAAAGAAAGCACATTGCAAACACATGTAATAATAATAATAATTACAATATTTATATAGCGCAAAATCTTGATAAAATCAAATCTAAGCGCTGAAGCAGACACACACGCAGGCACGCACGCACGCACACACACACGCACGCACACACACAGACACACACACCCACACACACGCATGGCTATAAATGGGGAGAAAGAATAAAAGCAATAAAAGCAAGAATAAAAGCAATGGAAAATTATAGAGAGCATAGCATACAATTATATATTATAACCATGTGATTCCCTCCGAGCGGAGACAGGCTGCAGAGGGGAGGGTTGAGTGAGGTTAGGATTTTATGCAGAAGAGAAAAGGTGAGTTTTGAGAGCGGACTTGAAGGAGACAAAAGTAGGTTGCTGACGGACTGAGAGAGGAAGTTTGTTCCAGGAGAGTGGACCAGAAACAGAGAAGGCTCGTGGACCATAGGTATTGAGCTTAGTGCGTGGAAAGCGAAAAGTCAGAGGATCAGAGGCAGAGCGGAGGGTACGTGAGGGAAGATAGATCTCAAGTAGGCTTGACAGGTAATCGGGGGCTGCGTTATTGAGGCTTTTGTAGCACATGGTGTCTAGTTTGTACTGTATGCGCTTTGATACAGGGAGCCAGTGAAGTTGTGCCAGGAGAGGAGATATGTGGTCAGCTTTTTTCTTTTTGAGTACAAGGCGTGCAGCATTGTTTTGAATGCGCTGTAGGATGTGAATGGTGGAGGCAGGAAGACCAGACAGGAGTGAATTGCAATAGTCAATGCGAGACATTATGAAGGAGAGAACGAGTTTTGCAGTTGTTTCCACAGAGAGATACTTCCTGATCAGCTTTATACGATGGAGATGATAGTAGCAGGATCTGGCAGTTTGAGAAACAAAGTTGTTCATGGAGAGGGTAGAGTCAATGCAGACACCAAGGTTTTTAGCTGAATCAGAAATTGGGACTGATGTGTTACATAATGGGAGAGAAAGAGGAGGCAGCTGAGAAAGTTTCTGACGGGTGCCAATGAGGATAGCTTCTGTTTTGTCGTCATTAAGCTGAAGTCTATTGTGTGTCATCCAGTTCTTAATGTCCGAGTAACACTCAGTGGTGCGAGTCAACAGGCGCTGTATATTATCAGGTGAGTCACTGTCTTGAAGTTGGGTGTCATCAGCATAGAAGTGGTGTTTTATAGAATGGGAGTTGATGATGGTGGACAGGGGGGAGGTGTAAAGAGTGAAAAGAACAGGGCCAAGGACAGATCCTTGTGGAACACCACAGGTCAGGTATGCAGGTTGAGACCAAATAAAACATCTCACCTGAAGGCGTCTTAAGGACACAGACATGACGGCCATATCTTCCACAAACTCCAGCGCGATGGAGATGAAGAGACGGTGCATGTACAGGACCAGGCTTAGGCCAACAAACATGGTCTCTGTCCTCACGCTCCCCACATACAAAAAATGGGGGATCAAAATCGCCCCTACCAGCAGCCTATCACCCAAGTAATAGAAGAAACTTCGCACCGAATCGACCTTCATGTAGCTCAAGAGACACTTCAATTCCTCCCTGTCAGTTGTGGGACAAAACAAGGGAAATGACTGCAACAATCATAAATCTTAATCCTTTCACTTCCTCATTCTTTCACCAGATTCATGATGAGACAATACAACAGCTTAACCAATTCTCCTGTGCAATCAATTGTTGTTCCCCTTCCCTCCACCCCACCCCACCCTTTTTTTTTTTTACTCCATGATTTCTTAAAACTTAAGAAATCAATGAGTAGAGATGATGCTTAATTGTTTAACCAAGCATTAACTCTGAATACCATTTCTGTGTTCACTAACTTTAGAAGTCAGTATGTAATACAGATGATGCTTAATTGTTTAACCAAGCATTAACTCTGAATACCATTTCTGTGTTCACTAACTTTAGAAATCAATATGTAATACAGATGATACTTAATTGTTTAACCAAGCATTAACTCTGAATACCATTTCTGTGTTCACTAACTTTAGAAGTCAGTATGTAATACAGATGATACTTAATTGTTTAACCAAGCATTAACTCTGAATACCATTTCTGTGTTCACTAACTTTAGAAATCAATATGAGTACAGATGATGCTTCATTGTTTAACCAAGCATCAACTCAGAATACCATTTCTGTGTTCACTAAGTATCAAGCAACAAAACCTGTTCATAGGATCAGCTCTCCAAAAGCAAACCTAATCAGTGATTTGTCGATCCAACAACTCAATCAAAACTTCAACAGTTTCCTGTTAAAAGAAACATTTACACAAGCAAAAACCAAACAAAAAAAGACTAAATGAAATAAATACTAAACAAAAACTAGTGCACATGGACCTACACAAACTCTGAAAGTAAAACCTGAAACAATGTGTGCACTAAAAATAAATGAATTAATAATTAATCAAGCGTCAAACTAAATAATATTGCAAGCATCTAACAAAACAAAGGAAACACAAACAAGAAAATCAAGCCATTTTATAATCCCCATTTTCATACAAAAATGATTAAATGATAAAAGAAAAAAAGGTAAAATGCAAAATGAATTAAAACCATGGCAAATAATTGGGGAAAGGTACATAAGTGTGACAAAGATCAGTGTTGTTGATTTAAACAGTGAATTGGTCATTTTGACCTAATCATAACTCTCAAAAGTTTCTAAATGGAGCTAATGTCTGCTTCAACACAGAAGTGTTGCAATAATGGCAACATCAAATATTACTCCTGTAAATTCTCAGATAACAATTTTGATACAAATGTAAGCACAACAGTAGTTTATGAACACATTATCTAAAATTTGTTTCTGTCCATGCCTGCTTATGTGGGTTTTATGCACTAAGTTATGTCTCTGTGTATAAAGTGACCGTAGAAATTAGAATACATTCATTTTTTTTAAATCAGAAAGCATATTTTGATACAGATGTAACAACAAATGTTGTCTGGGTGAGATAACTTTTCAATGTGTAGCTACAGAGGTCTTCTTTTAAGATTAGGAAAAGACTAGCAACATTTATACGATATTTTATGAGGCAAGACAAATTAGAGCACCTAGTCAAAACAAGAAAGCTGAAGGGAAAACTAGTAGCACCAGGTAGACCTAGGGAGAAAATACTGTATGGACTTGCAGAGCGGATAAAGACAGATAGGGTGGGAGATGAACCTGCAGCGACGATAGATAGATTGGTATGGAGGGCCATGATGGCCATTGCCATGTGACAGGGCACATGATGATGATGAGCTACAGATGTAACTCCATCGATAAAAGAAAATGCTTCATATGACAGTATCTAATATTTTGAGTCATTCTATTGACTGCAGATGCCAAACTATTAAACATTAGCAGATGCAAACTAAGAATGAAAATCAGGTGATGTGATCCAAAATTGCTGTATATTTAGCTTTGAACTCAATGTCTTTTAGAGCCATGATAAGCATTCTTAGGGAAAAATATTTCCTGTTCATCTTATGTCAGGACTGAGACTATGTGACCAGGCTGTACTCTGTGCATCTTTTCACACTGTACGTTAGCGTCAACTTACGCCGTAGAGAAGCACCCAGTAATAGTCACAGACTTTAAGCAAGATCCTCAAGACACAAAAACAAACCAGCCCAAGCAATCGGTCTCACCGTACTACACATAAAGAAACAGCGATGTCCAGGTCTTGGTCATAACTGTTGGTGTTGTAAAGCAGACTCAAGCACACTCAAAAGGGCAAAAAATGTTTGTGACATTTAATAGATATCTAAATAAAAATAACATTAGGACGCACATACTTACCTGAGTCTGGATGTTGACACCCAGAAATATTATTCTGAGACATGTTCACACCCATTAAAGCCACAGGATTCAAAGCGCAAACTGTTATCTGAACTCTGGTAAAGAACATTCAGCTGGCGTTATATTCAATCAGGCATACTATGTTTACAAACTGTGGATATATATTATTCTTACCTGAACTCGTGCCTGCGACACCATGGCCTCAGCCCCATTTGTTATAAGCACAGGAAGATACCACACCACAAAGGTCCTGATGATATCAAAGCCCACCATACAAAGAAACAAGATGCCTGCACGAACAGGAATACCCAAGAATGTTGTGACCAACACAGTTGGATAAAGAAAGAGACCGGCCGAGAACACGATCATACTGAAGCGCACCGTCTCTAAGTTGTAACGAGGACGAATGTAGTTCAGCTCCTTCCTGAAAACAGTACCAGCAGGTGACACAACAAATGTTAGTCTATGTCAGACATAAATGCAACTAATTCTTCTTCTGTCAGCTATCTTAATGGTCAGGCCCTATATTTATTCCAGTTGCTGCAGGCTACCATGGAGCTTGGTAATCAGAAGAAAAAAATACTATGAATTACATTTGACTTTCAAGGTGACATAAACCCGAAAGTAAAACAGGTTAACCAAGGAAACTAAACATTTAAAATTCTTTCCATTCACGGTGTCGAATACATGTAGCAAACAAAGTAATAAAAAACAAAGTGAGACTCGGTACAATCATTATGCAGACGTGGCATCTTAAAGACAGTCAAATGACAGCTTACCAAACACTTATCCAAGCATTTATCTTTATCCTGGAGTATATATTCACCATGACCTCTATCCCTTTCAAGCACACATTTCACATGTTCAAAGCAAAAGGAAATGATAAGAAATCCGTGGAAAACAACACCAAGGTGGCAGACAAGTTGGCAGTGCGAACTGTGATGTGATGAACGCAAAGACCCACACCTCCTGACTGAGCATGCCAGTTTGTCATTTACAGCAGAAACCACACAGGTACTAACAACACAACAGAAAGATTGAAATTTACATAAATGTGGTTTTTGTTTGTTTTGTTTTTCATGGCATAGCATGTCAATTTTTTTTCCTTCATTAATTAATTCGTCATAAGTAGTAGCCATGGTATCTAAAGTAATACCAGCATAGAATAGAGATTCCTGGGTAATGGAGTAGACAAAATCACTGACAACTTCAGACGTCTGATAATGGACATTTGATAATGTCTCTGATGACTTCAGACCTATTTGATAATGGACAGATGATGTCACTGACAACTTCAGACCTATTTGATAATGGACAGATGATGTCACTGACAACTTCAGACCTATTTGATAATGGACAGATGATGTCACTGACAACTTCAGACCTATCTCATGTGGACAGATGACGTCACTGACGACTTCAGACCTATCTGATAATAGACAGATGATGTCACTGACTTCAGACATTTAATAATGGACAGATGATGTCAATGATGACTTCAGACCTATTTGATAATGGACAGATGATGTCACTGACAACTTCAGACCTATTTGATAATGGACAGATGTCACTGACAACTTCAGACCTATTTGATAATGGACAGATGACGTCACTGACGACTTCAGACCTATCTCATGTGGACAGATGACGTCACTGACGACTTCAGACCTATCTGATAATAGACAGATGATGTCACTGACTTCAGACATTTAATAATGGGCAGATGATGTCAATGATGACTTCAGACCTATTTGATAATGAACAGATGACGTCACTGATGCTTAAGACCTATTTGATAATGGACAGATGACGTCACTGACGACTTCAGACCTATCTCATGTGGACAGATCACGTCACTGACGACTTCAGACCTATCTGATAATAGACAGATGATGTCACTGACTTCAGACATTTAATAATGGACAGATGACATCACTGATGACTTCAGACCTATTTGATAATGGGCAGATGATGTCACTGACAACTTCAGACCTATTTGATAATGGGCAGATGATGTCATTGACAACTTCAGACCATCTGATAATGGACAGATGATGTCACTGACAACTTCAGACCTATTTGATAATGGACAGATGTCACTGATGACTTCAGACCTACCTGATAATGGACACATGATGTCACTGACGACTTAAAACCTATATAATGGACGGATGATGTCACTGACAACTTCACTTCAAAACTATTTGATAATGGGCAGATGATGTCACTGACAACTTCAGTTCTGTTTGATAATAGGTAGATGATGCACTGACAACTTCAGACCTACTTGATAATGGGCAGATGATGTCACTGACTTCAGACATTTAATAATGGACAGATGACATCACTGATGACTTCAGACCTATTTGATAATGGACAGATGATGTCACTGACAACTTCAGACCTACTTGATAATGGGCAGATGATGTCACTGACTTCAGACCTATTTGATAATGGGCAGATGATGTCACTGACAACTTCAGACCTATTTGATAATGGGCAGATGATGTCACTGACTTCAGACTTATTTGATAATGGGCAGATGATGTCACTTACAACTTCAGACCTATTTGATAATGGGCAGATGATGTCACTGACTTCAGACCTATTTGATAATGGGCAGATGATGTCACTGACAACTTCAGACCTATTTGATAATGGGCAGATGATGTCACTGACTTCAGACCTATTTGATAATGGGCAGATGATGTCACTGACAACTTCAGACCTATTTGATAATGGGCAGATGATGTCACTGACAACTTCAGACCTATTTGATAATGGGCAGATGTCACTGACTTCAGACCTATTTGATAATGGGCAGATGTCACTGACAACTTCAGACTTATTTGATAATGGGCAGATGATGTCACTGACTTCAGACCTATTTGATAATGGGCAGATGATGTCACTGACAACTTCAGACCTATTTGATAATGAACAGATGATGTCACTGACTTCAGACCTATTTGATAATGGGCAGATAATGTCACTGACAACTTCAGACCTATTTGATAATGGGCAGATGATGTCACTGACTTCAGACCTATTTGATAATGGGCAGATGATGTCACTGACAACTTCAGACCTATTTGATAATGGGCAGATGATGTCACTGACAACTTCAGACCTATTTGATAAAGGATAGATGAAGTCACTGACTTCAAACCCACCAAATGAAGAAGACATTGTGAAATATTATGCCTGATCAATACACACACACACACACACACACACACGCACACACACACATATCTACAGAATACAAGCACAAGCACATATAAGCACAAAAAAAGCATAGCGAAATATCTCATAGTGTAAAGCACAAACAAAACCATAATTTCAAATATTTGAGACACACTCACAGACAGACTTTATGAAAAGAAACCTAATGAGCAAACAAACAAGCAAAACTCAATACTTTTCTTTACAACAAAACAAAATTAAAACCAGAACATAATCACAATCCCCCAGATCCTTACCATCAATGCTAAAACAACTCTGTAAACCAGTAACACCTTACAGCTATACCCCTCCCCCAGGTCTGTACCATCAATGCTAAAACAACTCTGTAAACCAGTAACCCTTACAGCTATACCCCTCCCCCAGGTCTGTACCATCAATGCTAAAACAACTCTGTAAACCAGTAACCCTTACACAAGTTACAGCTATACCCCTCCCCAGGTCTGTACCATCAATGCTAAAACAACTGTAAACCAGTAACCCCTTACAGCTATACCCCTCCCCCAGGTCTGTACCATCAATGCTAAAACAACTGTAAACCAGTAACCCCTTACAGCTATACCCCTCCCCCAGGTCTGTACCATCAATGCTAAAACAACTCTGTAAACCAGTAACCCCTTACAGCTATATCCCTCCCCCAAGCCTGTACCACCAATGCTAAAACAACTCTCTAAACCAAAAATCCCTTACAATGTAAGCTCCAAGCTAATCCCTAGGGATCATAAGCAATTTCATCAACCTGACTATGCAATGTATTCATTTCAGTCAGTCATTCACACTAACTCCTGAAAACCTTTCATCCTTTTATCACTAAAACATATGTTGCTAAATATGTGACATGTTCTTAGTACCTGACATACAGAGGTTGATGACATCATTAACACAAAACCCTTTAAAATTCATAATGTCATCTGACATACAGAAGTTGCTGATGACATCATTAACACAAAACCCTTTAAAATTCATAACGCTACCTGACATTACAGAGGTTGTTGATGATATTAATACAAAAACCTTTAAAACTCAAAACGCAAACGCAAAACCCTTTAAAATTCAATGACAAATCAACAACAACAAGTATGAGAAATATGACACAAAACAGAAAAATGAAAAGACAGAAAATATGTACGAGAAGACACCTCTCCCTCCATCACTCTCTCTGTGATCTCTCTCCAATGCTATTCATAATTATAAGGCACTGGTCACCTAAACCCCAAGGTGGTAGGGTGGTATAAACCTCAATTTGTCTCACAGCCAGCACTATAAGGGTGGCAACTGTCAACTCCTTCTCCCTGATTTACCTTCCCCAATTCTGAAGACATTCAGGTGCCTATTCACAGCTGGTAGACTGAAGACTGAACACTATTAGTATTACTGTTACTATTATTGTTATTGCTGTTTAAACTTAAGCCCAGCCAACTGCACACATTGGTATCAGGGCGGGTTATAACCATGTCAAAACGATATCTTGCTGACCCTTAAAAAAATCAGGCCCTCACACACACATACATATACATGTATATAGGTCCCTGGGCATAAGTCTCACCTGTGCAAATCTGGGCAGGCACACTGGAAGGCAAATGTTCTACATTCGCACTAAACTGGTCATTCTTAAATCATGGATTTGAAAAGATACATTATTGCCCCTATCCAAAAGTATAATGTCTTCATCGCCCCTATCTAAAAGTATAATAATGTCTTTCGTTCTCTTGGGTATTTATCTGTGGACACAATCTCCTTTTTCTCTGGAACTGCACCTCTCTACCTCTCAAACCTTCTCTCTGTATACACACCATCACGTCAACTTCGTTCCTCTTCTGATTCAAAAATACTTAACGTTCCTCATGTCAGAACTGCTACCTTTGGACAACGTTCTTTCTCCTTTGCAGCCCCCAAAACATGGAATTCCCTTCCACGTGAAATTAGAGAAATCTCATCAACTCCGTCTTTCAAAAAAGCTCTGAAAACTCACCTTTTCAAGAAATACTATAACCTTTAAATTCTTCTGGCCTACCCTTTAATGTCTAGCTTATTTGGCTGTCTCGTGTGCTGCTTCGTGTTGTTTATTAATAAGTGACATGTTATTTAGTAATGATTGTATAATTAATCTCTTGTGTATGTATATCTGTGTTCAGGTTTGTATGTGTGTATGTGAGTGAGTGAGTGATTGAATCAGTGCGTGTGTATGTGTGTCTGTGTCTGCGCGCGTGCGTGTGTGTGTGTGTGTGTGTGTGTGTGTGTGTGTCTGTTTGTGTGTGTGTGTGTGTGTGTGTGTGTGTGTGTGTGTATGTATGTGTGTGTGTGATCCTTTATCCTTAACTTAATGTTGCTTAGGTTTTTTATAACAAGTTACCAATGTGTTATCTATCACTATTTTTAATTTTGACTTGATTTGTACATCACTGTTGCTTGTCTATCATGGATTGCTGCTTATGATAACGTCTGTTAAGTGCACAGAGCTCTGGCATCTTGTTGGAGGAGTGCGCTATACAAATGCTTCATTATTATTATTATTATTATTATTACAGACTCCAGAAAATATCAACAGACCCATTCACAAAACACCGAACGCTTTATGAATACACCAATAATCTTCCTATTTGTTTATTTCTCTCTCTCTCTCTCTCTCTCTCTCTCTCTCTCTCTCTCTCTCTCTCTCTCTCTCTCTCTCTCTCTCTTTTGAATACAAGCTAGTTTTGGTGGTCATGATTTAATATACAAGAGAATGTAAGGAAGACTAAGCACATTTTGTTTTCAGATATCATGCTCTTAATGACATTAGGGAAATATTTACACAGTCGTAGTATCAAACATAGCCCTGCCAATTCAAAGTGGCTTTAGTGATGTCATCAACAAACACTTAAGTCCTGCGCAACTTGTCAATATTCTCTTGTATAAGACACTGAAATATCAAGTATCGTAGTACTAGTATACCTAATAAAACTGTTGCAATCAATCATTTGCTGCACATTGTTGTGATTTGTTCATATCTATACAGATGCTTACAATATGAATAAATCATCTGAAATATGAAGTTCTCTTTCTTTCTGTCTCTCTGTCTCTCTCTCTCTCACATACAGTGACACACACACACATACGCAGATACACGTGCACGTGCACACGAAAAAAGTCAGATTAGGTCACATAAGTGTACAGATCAGTGCTTATACAATATTTGGGGGAAATGGTGAAACTCGCTTTTCAGTTAACACACACACACACACACACACACACACACACACACACACACACACACACACACACACACACACACGCATGTGCACACCAGCACACAAAAATGGAGAAAGTTTTATGTCACACACACACATACAGAAAAGTGATGACACAGAAAATGAATATATATGGGGGAAACGGTGATCTTTTAAGATCAGTGGAACTATGCCCACAATGGAAATTACAACCCATGTTTCCAACTCTGTGGTTTGCACACATGTCTAAACAGGTCATTATCAAAGTTTCTGCAAGAAGGTAAATGTGGAAAAAAAGTAGTGTCAGATGATAATAAACGTATATTAGTAATGAACCCCACCAACTATTTTCTAAATCCTGTATGCTAAAGAGAGAAGGGGGGGGGGGGACCTTTCAGAATGTCATAATCTTAAGTCCCTCCTCCCCCTCACCACTCTGCAACACTCCTGTTTTAAATTCCAACACTGAGCCTTCTTCAAGTACAATGTGATCCTCAATTCTGTACATACCACCAGCACTAGTGCTCCTGAAGGAGGCTTTGGGACAGAACCAGAGGCACACATCACAGCAAAACCAGCTACAACTGGGGGAGTGGGGAGTTGGGGGGAAACCTGCCCAGGACATAACCTAAAGTACTGGCGAAGTCCTGAAGAAGACCTACATTCCAAGAAGAGCTACCAGGTTGTAAACACCTTGTGAAAGACCTGTGCTAAAAATGAACTGCCAGGTTTCCAAGTAATGTCATTACAATTCACATATGCACAGTGGTGAATCACTGTTATGCCAATCATACATGCAAAACTGTGCCAAGATCTACAAACAAACAACAATTTTACTTGTCCAGTAACTGCAATCTGAATAACAAGAAATATCCATTTTACATCAATGTACATTTTCCCCAAATACATTGCATCTGTTTCCAAAATTTTAGGAAGACTTTTCTAGAAACAGCAGAAAAATGTTCTGATGCATCGATACAGACAAGCCACAATTACAATCAGTTACTTTTCTCTTTCATTAATAAGAGATTAATCATTAAGATACAACTTCTCTACATGTCTCATGTTTGTTTCTCTTATAACCAAGGAGCAGTAACACTAAAGGCACATCTGATAAGATCACTAATATCAAATGCTAGTGGTAATATCTGTATTATCTTCTGGCACTAGTTACATTTCATATATAAATGCTACTTGATCATTAGAATATGAATACCAAATAGTAAAAGTCCATCTATTAATTCATATCTTCATGAGGGGCATATCAGTCAAGAGGGTAAAACACTGGACTTCCAACCAGAAGACCTGGGTTTGTCTGGTAGGGGGCACCTTCAGCCTGGTGGAAAGAGTCGAGATTTTTCCAATTTGCCAGGTCAACATGACAGACCTGCTAGTCCCCAAACCCCCTACAACACAAAACATCAAATACATTCAGTAAAGATCCTGCCAGTCATGTCAGTGTCCAGCGGCCGTTGAAAACATGAAAATACCAGCATGCACACACACCACACATGGTGTATGCAGACTGTGCAGCAACATACAATCTGCACAGCATGGGCAAAACAACATGCATACACATCGGAGAAAAACTGTGATGCTCAAAGAAAAAAAAAACCCATGTATATTATATATAAAAATCTTCAAAGCTAACTAATATTCCTTTTTTTTTCCCACTGAAACAAAATGAAACAAAAATCCTACTGCCTTCAAAGTTCAATATGCCACATTTGAAAGTGAACGCGTTATATTTCTGAGATACCATCCCCATGCAAACAACAGATCACTATCTCTTATCAATCACCCACATGCACCATACAAGTCTATTAATTCACACGATCCATTTGACATCAAGTTTATATCAAATGCCTGTCTACAATAAGGAACCAGATTGGGATCCGGGAGGTGGGGGTAGGGTGGGGGTGTTCACAAGGGGATGGGTGGAAAGAAAAAGAGGAACAGAAAATTGAAAGAACCAAAGTAACCGTTCTTTTCAAAAATTGATATCCACAAAGTGAGACACGCAGAGTGAGACAGAGAATAAGGAAAAGAGAGTTCAGTTTTCCACAGAAGTGAAATCCCAAGTGAATAGAAAGGTTGGGGGTGGAGGAGCAGGACCAGAAACCAAGACGTACATCAACAGTGACCGGGAAAGAGAGACTCACAAAGAGGAAGAAACAATACAAGTGAAGTGGTAAGAATACAATTTACAGAAGAAAAGCCACCTGTACATGTTACTCTCTCCATGCGTTCATCGTGGTTAATACTGCATCAATATACAGCTTCAAACTGCAGCAACCACAAACCTTCTTCACAGCCCTCCAAATCTTTTTTTTCTTCTTCTTTTTACTATGTGCACTAATTCTTCTCAAATGTTGTCTTCACTGATAAATATGTTTAACTTTTCTATACAAAACTCTAATACAATTCTGATAACATTTATGTGTGTAAGTTGTTGATTAAGCGTGTACGGTAAATCACTGATTGCTTTTTTATTTTTCTCTCAAGCCCATAAGACGATCTGAAACCTCCTGTGTCTATCTTCACAGTAATAAGTGCTGTAGAAAAACAATTTCTCCCAACCCCTCCCCACTCCTACCACCAATTACTATTCACATTAAAATCCTATCCTACTCCTACCACCAATCACTATTTATATTAAAATGCTTTCCTACTCCTACCACCAATCACTAAAATGCTATCCTACTCCTACCACCAATCACTATTCATATTAAAATGCTATCCTACTCCTACCACCAATCACTATTCATATTAAAATGCTATCCTACTCCTACCACCAATCACTAAAATGCTATCCTACTCCTACCACCAATCACTATTTATATTAAAATGCTTTCCTACTCCTACCACCAATTACTATTCACATTAAAATCCTATCCTACCACCAATCACTATTCATATTAACATGCTATCCTACTCCTACCACCAATCACTAAAATGCTATCCTACTCCTACCACCAATCACTATTTATATTAAAATGCTTTCCTACTCCTACCACCAATCACTATTCACATTAAAATCCTATCCTACTCCTACCACCAATCACTATTTATATTAAAATGCTTTCCTACTCCTACCACCAATTACTATTCACATTAAAATCCTATCCTACTCCTACCACCAATCACTATTTATATTAAAATGCTTTCCTACTCCTACCACCAATCACTATTCATATTATAATGCTATCCCACTCCTAGCACCAATTACTATTCATATTAAAACGCTATCCTACTCCTAGCACCAATTACTATTCATATTAAAACGTTATCCTACTCATACCACCAATTACTATTCATATTAAAACGTTATCCTACTCCTACCACCAATTACTATTTATATTAACATGCTATCCTACTCCTACCACCAATTACTATTCCATATTAAATCGCTATTCTACTCCTACCACCAATCTCTATTCACATTAAAATGCTATCCTACTCCTGCCATCGATCACTTTTCATATTAAAATGCTACCCTACTCCTACCACCAATTACTATTCATATTAAAACACTATTCTACTCCTACCACCAATTACTATTCATATTAAAATGCTATCCTACTCCTACCATCAATTACTATTCATATTAAAACACTATTCTACTCCTACCACCAATTACTATTTATATTAAAATGCTATCCTACTCCTACCACCAATTACTATTTATATTAACATGCTATCCTACTCCTACCACCAATTACTATTCATATTAACATGCTATCCTACTCCTACCACCAATTACTATTCATATTAACATGCTATCCTACTCCTACCACCAATTACTATTCATATTAACATGCTATCCTACTCCTACCAATTACTATTCATATTAACATGCTATCCTACTCCTACCACCAATTACTATTTATATTAACATGCTATCCTACTCCTACCACCAATTATTATTCATATTAAAACGCTATTCTACTCCTACCACCAATTACTATTCATATTAACATGCTATCCTACTCCTACCAATTACTATTCATATTAACATGCTATCCTACTCCTACCATCAATTACTATTCATATTAACATGCTATCCTACTCCTACCACCAATTACTATTTATATTAACATGCTATCCTACTCCTACCACCAATTATTATTCATATTAAAACGCTATTCTACTCCTACCACCAATTACTATTTATATTAACATGCTATCCTACTCCTACCACCAATTATTATTCATATTAAAACGCTATTCTACTCCTACCACCAACTACTATTCATATTAACATGCTATCCTACTCCTACCACCAATTACTATTCATATTAACATGCTATCCTACTCCTACCACCAATTACTATATCAAAATGCTATTCTACTCCTACCACCAATCACTTCATATCAAAACGCTATCCTACTCCTACCACCAATTACTATTCATATCAAAATGCTATTGTACTGCTACCACCAATCACTCTTCATATTAAAATGCTATTCTACTCCTACAACCAATCACTATTCATATTAAAATCCTATCCTACTCCTACCACCAATTACTATTCATATTAAAATGCTATTCTACTCCTACTCCTACCACCAATCACTATTCATATTAAAACGCTATTCTACTTCTACCACCAATTAAAAATGTTATTCTGTCAAATCCCGAGTATACTAAGCTTTTCAACTTCCCTGAATTTTTTGGTGCCAATCTCTTAACTCATCCCAGTATCACTGACAAATGTAGTGTGACATCCTCGTGACCCTGATTCATCCTTAGCCTGCTCTCTGCAAGATCCATAGCCAACCATTATCCCACATAGCCAAAATCCTAAGCTTACCCTGTAAGCCCTGATCTAATTCTGTGTCATTTGTGCAAGATCCTAAGCTTTCTCTTATTATACTCAATAATGTATGACAGGGTTTGATCTTACTCTTATCCCACTCTGTATGAAAAGCTTGAACTTGCCCTAATCCCACTGTATGAAAATCCTGAATCTACCCTTATCCCACTCTGAATGAAAATCCTGGATCTACCCTTATCCCATTCTGTATGAAAATCCTGAATCTACCCTTATCCCATTCTGTATGAAAATCCTGGATCTACCCTTATCCCACTCTGTATGAAAATCCTGGATCTACCCTTATCCCATTCTGTATGAAAATCCTGAATCTACCCTTATCCCATTCTGTATGAAAATCCTGAATCTACCCTTATCCCACTCTCAATGAAAATCCTGGATCTACCCTTATCCCACTGTATGAAAATCCTGAATCTACCCTTATCCCACTCTGACTGAAAATCCTGGATCTACCCTTATCCCACTCTGTATGAAAATCCTGAATCTACCCTTATCCCACTCTGTATGAAAATCCTGAATCTACCCTTATCCCACTCTGTATGAAAATCCTGAATCTACCCTTATCCCACTCTGAATGAAAATCCTGAATCTACCCTTATCCCACTCTGAATGAAAATCCTGAATCTACCCTTATCCCACTCTGTATGAAAATCCTGGATCTACCCTTATCCCACTCTGTATGAAAATCCTGAATCTACCCTTATCCCACTCTGTATGAAAATCCTGAATCTACCCTTATCCCACTCTGAATGAAAATCCTGGATCTACCCTTATCCCACTCTGTATGAAAATCCTGAATCTACCCTTATCCCACTCTGTATGAAAATCCTGAATCTACCCTTATCCCACTCTGTATGAAAATCCTGGATCTACCCTTATCCCACTCTGTATGAAAATCCTGAATCTACCCTTATCCCACTCTGTATGAAAATCCTGAATCTACCCTTATCCCACTCTGTATGAAAATCCTGAATCTACCCTTATCCCACTCTGTATGAAAATCCTGGATCTACCCTTATCCCACTCTGTATGAAAATCCTGAATCTACCCTTATCCCACTCTGTATGAAAATCCTGAATCTACCCTTATCCCACTCTGTATGAAAATCCTGAATCTACCCTTATCCCACTCTGAATGAAAATCCTGAATCTACCCTTATCCCACTCTGAATGAAAATCCTGAATCTACCCTTATCCCATTCTGAATGAAAATCCTGAATTTATCCTTATCCCACTCTGTACATAAATCCTGAATTTACCCTTATCCCACTCTGTACATAAATCCTGACTTTACCCTTATCCCACTCTGTACATAAATCATGAATTTACCCTTATCCCACTCTGTACATAAATCATGAATTTACCCTTATCCCACTCTGTACATAAATCATGAATTTACCCTTATCCCACTCTGTACATAAATCATGAATTTACCCTTATCCCGCTCTGTACATAAATCCTGAATTTACCCTTATCCCACTCTGTACATAAATCATGAATTTACCCTTATCCCACTCTGTACATAAATCATGAATTTACCCTTATCCCCCTCTGTACATAAATCATGAATTTACCCTTATCCCACTCTGTACATAAATCCTGAATTTACCCTAATCCCACTTTGTACATAAATCATGAATTTACCCTTATCCCACTCTGTACATAAATCATGAATTTACCCTAATCCCACTCTGTACATAAATCATGAATTTACCCTTATCCCACTCTGTACATAAAATCATGAATTTATCTTCAACCCATTCTGTACAAAAATCCTGAACTCACCATCATCATAAACTTATTGTTAACCCACTCTGTGCCAAGATCCTGATTTTATCTGTAACAGCGTGCCTTGCTCTGTTACGATCTTTTCCCATTTACCTGCAACGCTCAAAGGCAACACCGTGAAGCGTGCTTGCCTAGATCAAAAACGCCTTGCGTTCTCTTGGCCTAATTATACTGGTATTTCACAGCCTCTGCCTATCCATAGCTATGCATTAATCATTCCAAAGATCTAACCAGTACATGACGCATATACATTGTAGATAACACACTGCTAAACAATTAGCAGATCTACAATGTGTACAAGTACTCTGAAGCGGGCCTACCACAAGATTTTGTCGTCATCTCCAGTCAGTATTACGTTGTAGTTTTACAGAACGTAGAGGGGGCCGTCACTAATTTATGCTGCCTTTAGCATTGTAAAACAATCGCCGTGTAATTGCCGGCGGGAACACTCAGACAATGACCGCAGGGGGTGTTGCAATAGCCACTCGCGAAACTGTCGGACAATGACCAGCGTCTCACTTGTGTGTACTGACGCGCTGCGTTAAAACTACACACTAAGTGTTGGATTTATCTATTAGGTGAGAACAACCAATCAGACATTGGCATCTGGTTGATTGATTAATTAGGTCAGAACAACCAATCGGACCTTGCCATCTGAAAGGTTTGAAATTTGAAAATATGACCATCGTGCTCTGTTCCCATAGTACAAATTAACAAGGCGCATCATAGCGTAGGCTTTTACACCGCCACTCTCAGTCTCACCAGAGGTGCCCTTTTCTGCCACCATTCTTGGTCTCACAGCAGGTGATCAACTTCACGGCGTTACTGTAGCACTGTCTTCTTCTTACACTTCTTCTTCTTCAAGTTCTTCTTTGCCTTCTTTGATGTCTTCTCAATAATAAAGAGTCAAGTAGCAAAACGGGGACTTGTCTTTTGATTGGGAGACTTCCCTTTCTGCTCTGGATACAAACGACCACCACAGCAATAATCACCTACTCCGCACCATCTCACCTGGCGCTGCGACCAATCATCATAATCTTAATCCCCTTTTAACCACGCGATCCATCCACCTGGCGCTATCGAGCAGGATCCAGAATTCAGAAAGGGAACAAGAAGACAGTGCTTCAGATTCATCAAGTTGCCAAACCATGTCAAACTCACAGCTCTACAAGCTACCAAAGCTGTCAGGCGACGAAGGCACCTCAGTAATCGACGACTTTATCCAGGAGGCCAAGCTTATTCTTCAGCTCCAGCCCCTGGATGACAAAGCAGCTGCCCTCTGGCTGATAACATCGTTAGAGGGCCCAGCTCGTCGAGAGGTGCTATGGCAACCAACAGCAAGAGTGGACACTCCAGACAAGATCCTGAAGATCATCCAGGACAACTAGGGTGACCAGCGGGACTCCACAACTCTTACTGCCACATTTTACAACAGGCAGCAGGGAAAGGGGGAGACTGTCAGTGAGTACGCGACCCACCTACGCGTACTCTGGATGAAGGCAAACCAAGCTGAAGAGGGGACATTGTCACCAACGCAGCTCCGGGACGCCTTTGTCTGTGGTCTCTCCCCAGGCGCTCTCAGGAGGGATGTCCGGCGCTACATAAGAGATCACCCGGACACCACCTTCGAGGGAGCCAAGATGGAGGCCCTGCAGTGGATGAGAGAGGACAGCTGTGCTGAAGACCACCTCGCACAGCTGATAGTGGCCAACTCCAGCCCAGTCATCGCCCGTATGGAGGCACAGCTGGCAGAACTCGGTGCCAGCATAGACCAAGAACTCCAGCGGCGCAACACTGTGGCTGCGAAGAAACCACCATGGTTATACAAGTGTGACAAAGATCAGTGTTGTTGATTTAAACAGTGAATTGGTCATTTTGACCTGATCATAACTCTCAAAAATTTTCTAAATGGAGCTAATGTCTGCTTCAACACAGAAGTGTTGCAATAATGGCAACATCAAATATTACTCCTGTAAATTCTCAGATGACAATTTTGATACAAATGTAAGCACAACAGTAGTTTATGAACACATTATCTAAAATTTGTTTCTGTCCATGCCTGCTTATGTGGGTTTTATCCACTAAGTTATGTCTCTGTGTATAAAGTGACCGTAGAAATTAGAATACATTCATTTTTTTTAAATCAGAAAGCATATTTTGATACAGATGTAACAACAAATGTTGTCTGGGTGAGATAACTTTTCAATGTGTAGCTACAGAGGTCTTCTTTTAAGATTAGGAAAAGACTAGCAACATTTATACGATATTTTATGAGGCAAGACAAATTAGAGCACCTAGTCATAACAAGAAAGCTGAAGGGAAAACTAGTAGCACCAGGTAGACCTAGGGAGAAAATACTGTATGGACTTGCAGAGCGGATAAAGACAGATAGGGTGGGAGATGAACCTGCAGCGATGATAGATAGATTGGTATGGAGGGCCATGATGGCCATTGCCATGTGACAGGGCACATGATGATGATGAGCTACAGATGTAACTCCATCGATAAAAGAAAATGCTTCATATGACAGTATCTAATATTTTGAGTCATTCTCATTGACTGCAAATGCCAAACTATTAAACATTAGCAGATGCAAACTAAGAATGAAAATCAGGTATAATTCTTATCCAAATTAACTTCATTGTAGCCTATATTTTCATCACTTTCTTTGATGTGATCCAAAATTGCTGTATATTTAGCTTTGAACTCAATTTCTTTTATAGCCATGATAAGCATTCTCAGGGAAAATTATTTCCTATTCACCTTATGTCAGGACTGAGACTTTGTGACCAGGCAACTCTGTGCATCTTTTCACACTGTACGCTAGCGTCAACTTACGCCGTAGAGAAGCACCCAGTAATAGTCACATACTTTAACCAAGACCCTCAAGACACAAAACCAAACCAGCCAAAGCATTCTTCTTACCTGAACTCGTGCCTGTGACACCATGGTCTCAGCCCAAAATATTATGAGCAGAGGAAGTGACCACACCACAAAGGTTCTGATGATATCAAAGCCCATCATACAAAGAAACAAAAGGTCTGTGCGAACAGGAATACCCAAGAATGTTGTGACCAACACAGTTGGATAAAGAAAGAGACTGGCCGAGGACATGATCATACTGAAGCGCACCGTCTCTAAGTTGTAACGAGGACGAATGTAGTTCAGCTCCTTCCTGAAAACAGTACCAGCAGGTGACACAACAAATGTTAGTCTATGCCAGACATAAATGCAACTTATTCTTCTTTTTTCAACTATCTTAATGGTCAGGCCCTATATTTATTCCAGTTGCTGCAGGCTACCATGGAGCTTGGTGATCAGAAAGAAAAAAAAGAATACTACAAATTAGACTTGACTTTTAAGGTGACACTAACCAAAAAGTAAACAGGTTAACCAAGGAAACTAAATATTTAAAGTTCTTTCCATTCACTGTGTCGAATGCATGTAGCAAACAAAGCAATAAAAAACAAAGTGAGACTCAGTACAATCATTGTGCAGGTGTGGTGTGGCATCTTAAAGACAGTCAAATGACAGCTTACCAAACACTTATACTAGCATTTATCTTTATCCTGGAGTATATATTCACCATGACCTCTATCCCTTTCAAGCACACATTTCACACGTTCAAAGCAAAAGGAAATGATAAGAAATCTGTGGAAAACAACACCAAGGTGGCAGACAAGCTGGCACTGTGGCAGTGCGAACTGTGATGTGATGAACACAAAGACCCACACCTCCTGACTGAGCATGCCAGTTTGTCATTTACAGCATTTTTTAAACTGACTTAAAACTGACTAAATGAAGAAGACCACGTCATGAAACATTATGTCTGATGAACACACACACACATATGCAAGCATACACATATCTACAGAATACAAGCACAAGCACATATAAGCACAAAAAAAGCAGAGTGAAATATCTCATAGTGTAAAGCACAAACAAAACCATAATTTCAAATACTTGAGACACACTCACAGACAGACTTTACGAAAAGAAACCTAATGAGCAAACAAACAAACAAAACTCATAACTTTTCTTTATAACAAAACAAAATTAAAACCAGGACATAATCACAATCCCCCAGGTCCTTACCATCAATGCTAAAACAACTCTGTAAACCAGTAACACCTTACAGCTATACCCCTCCCCCAGGTCTGTACCATCAATGCTAAAACAACTCTGTAAACCAGTAACACCTTACAGCTCTACCCCTCCCCCAGGTCTGCACCATCAATGCTAAAACAACTCTGTAAACCAGTAACCCTTACAGCTATACCCCTCCCCCAGGTCTGCACCATCAATGCTAAAACAACTCTGTAAACCAGTAACCCTTACAGCTATACCCCTCCCCCAGGTCCTCACCATCAATGCTAAAACAACTCTGTAAATCAGTAACCCTTACAGCTATACCCCTCCCCCAGGTCCTCACCATCAATGCTAAAACAACTCTGTAAATCAGTAACCCTTACAGCTATACCCCTCCCCCAGGTCTGCACCATCAATGCTAAAACAACTCTGTAAACCAGTAACCCTTACAGCTATACCCCTCCCCCAGGTCCTCACCATCAACGCTAAAACAACTCTGTAAACCAGTAACCCTTACAGCTATACCCCTCCCCCAGGTCCTCACCATCAATGCTAAAACAACTCTGTAAACCAGTAACCCTTACAGCTATACCCCTCCCCCAGGTCTGTAACATCAATGCTAAAACAATTCTGTAAACCAGTAACCCTTACAGCTATACCCCTCCCCCAGGTCTGTACCATCAATGCTAAAACAACTGTAAATCAGTAACCCTTACAGCTATACCCCTCCCCCAGGTCTGTAACATCAATGCTAAAACAACTGTAAACCAGTAACCCTTACAGCTATACCCCTCCCCCAGGTCCTCACCATCAATGCTAAAACAACTGTAAACCAGTAACCCTTACAGCTATACCCCTCCCCCAGGTCCTCACCATCAATGCTAAAACAACTCTGTAAATCAGTAACCCTTACAGCTATACCCCTCCCCCAGGTCCTCACCATCAACGCTAAAACAACTGTAAACCAGTAACCCTTACAGCTATACCCCTCCCCCAGGTCCTCACCATCAACGCTAAAACAAGTGTAAACCAGTAACCCTTACAGCTATACCCCTCCCCCAGGTCCTCACCATCAACGCTAAAACAACTGTAAACCAGTAACCCTTACAGCTATACCCCTCCCCCAGGTCCTCACCATCAACGTTAAAACAACTCTGTAAACCAGTAACCCTTACAGCTATACCCCCCCCAGGTCCTCACCATCAATACTAAAACTACTCTGTAAACCAGTAACCCTTACAGCTATACCCCTCCCCCAGGTCTGTACCATCAATGCTAAAACAATTCTGTAAACCAGTAACCCTTACAGCTATACCCCTCCCCAGGTCTGTACCATCAATGCTAAAACAACTGTAAATCAGTAACCCTTACAGCTATACCCCTCCCCCAGGTCTGTAACATCAATGCTAAAACAACTCTGTAAACCAGTAACCCTTACAGCTCTACCCCTCCCCCAGGTCCTCACCATCAATGCTAAAACAACTCTGTAAACCAGTAACCCTTACAGCTATACCCCTCCCCCAGGTCTGTACCATCAATGCTAAAACAACTGTAAACCAGTAACCCTTACAGCTATACCCCTCCCCAGGTCCTCACCATCAATGCTAAAACAACTCTGTAAACCAGTAACCCTTACAGCTATACCCCTCCCCCAGGTCTGTACCATCAATGCTAAAACAACTCTGTAAACCAGTAACCCTTACAGCTATACCCCTCCCCCAAGCCTGTACCACCAATGCTAAAACAACTCTCTAAACCAAACATCCCTTACAATGTAAGCTCCAAGCTAATCCCTAGGGATCATAAGCAATTTCATCAACCTGACTATGCAATGTATTCATTTCAGTCAGTCATTCACACTAACTCCTGAAAACCTTTCATCCTTTTATCACTAAAACATATGTTGCTAAATATGTGACAAGTTGTTAGTACCTGGCATACAGAGGTTGATGACATCATTAACACAAAACCCTTTAAAATTCATAATGTCACCTGACATACAGAGGTTGCTGATGACATCATTAACACAAAACCCTTTAAAATTCACAATGTCACCTGACATACAGAGGTTGCTGATGACATCATTAACACAAAACCCTTTAAAATTCACAATGTCACCTGACATACAGAGGTTGCTGATGACATCATTAACACAAAACCCTTTAAAATTCATGTCACCTGACATACAGAGGTTGCTGATGACATCATTAACACAAAACCCTTTAAAATTCATAACGCTACCTGACATTACAGAGGTTGCTGATGATATTAATACAAAAACCTTTAAAACTCAAAACGCAAAACCCTTTAAAATTCAATGACAAATCAACAACAAGTATGAGAAATATGACACAAAACAGAAAAATGAAAAGACAGAAAATATGTATGAGAAGACACCTCTCCCTCCATCACTCTCTCTGTGATCTCTCTCCAATGCTATTCATAATTATAAGGCACTGGTCACCTAAACCCCAAGGTGGTAGGGTGGTATAAACCTCAATTTGACTCACAGCCAGCACTATAAGGGTGGCAACTGTCAACTCCTTCTCCCTGATTTACCTTCCCCAATTCTGAAGACATTCAGGTGCCTATTCACAGCTGGTAGACTGAAGACTGAACACTATTAGTATTACTGTTACTATTATTGTTATTGCTGTTTAAAGCCCAGCCAACTGCACACATTGATATCAGGGCGGGTTATAACCATGTCAAAACGATATCTTGCTGACCCTTAAAAAAAATCAGGCCCTCACACACACATACATATATATAGGTCCCTGGGCATAAGTCTCACCTGTGCAAATCTGGGCAGGCACACTGGAAGGCAAATGTTCTACATTCGCACTAAACTGGTCATTCTTAAATCATGGATTTGAAAAGATACATTATTGCCCCTATCCAAAAGTATGTCTTCATCGCCCCTATCTAAAAGTATAATAATGTCTTTCGTTCTCTTGGGTATTTATCTGTGGACACAATCTCTGCATTACAGACTCCAGAAAATATCAACAGACCCATTCACAAAACACCGAACGCTTTATGAATACACCAATAATCTTCCTATTATCTTTGTTTATTTCTCTCTCTCTCTCTCTCTCTCTCTCTCTCTCTCTCTCTCTCTCCTCTCTCTCTCTCTCTCTCTCTCTTTTGAATACAAGCTAGTTTAGGTGGTCATGATTTAATATACATGACCATTATGCAAGAGAATGTAAGGAAGACAAAGCACATTTTGTTTTCAGATATCATGCTCTTAATGACATTTGGGAAATATTTACACAGTCGTAGTATCAAACAAAGCCCTGCCAATTCAAAGTGGCTTTAGTGATGTCATCAACAAACACTTAAGTCCTGCGCAACTTGTCAATATTCTCTTGTATAAGACACTGAAATATCAAGTATCATAGTACTAGTATACCTAATAAAACTGTTGTAATCAATCATTTGCTGCACATTGTTGTGATTTGTTCATATCTATAGATGCTTACAATATGAATAAATCATCTGAAATATGAAGTTCTCTTTCTTTCTGTCTCTCTCTCTCTCTCTCACATACAGTGACACACACACACATACGCAGATACACGTGCACGTGCACACGAAAAAAGTCAGATTAGGTCACCTAAGTGTATAGATCAGTGCTTATACAATATTTGGGGGAAATGGTGAAACTCGCTTTTCAGTTAACACACACAACACCACACACACACACACACACACACACACACACAACACACACACACACACACACGCATGTGCACACCAGCACACAAAAATGGAGAAAGTTTTATGTCACACACACATACAGAAAAGTGATGACGCAGAAAATGAATATATATATGGGGGAAACGGTGATCTTTTAAGATCAGTGGAACTATGCCCACAATGGAAATTACAACCCATGTTTCCAACTCTGTGGTTTGCACACATGTCTAAACAGGTCATTATCAAAGTTTCTGCAAGAAGGTAAATGTGGAAAAAAGTAGTGTCAGATGATAATAAACGTATATTAGTAATGAACCCACCAATATTTTCTAAATCCTGTATGCTAAAGAGAGAAGGGGGAGGACCTTTCAGAATGTCATAATCTTAAGTCCCTCCTCCCCCTCACCACTCTGCAACACTCCTGTTTTAAATTCCAACACTGAGCCTTCTTCAAGTACAATGTGATCCTCAATTCTGTACATACCACCACACTAGTGCTCCTGAAGGAGGCTTTGGGACAGAACCAGAGGCACACATCACAGCAAAACCAGCTACAACTGGGGGAGTTGGGGGAAACCTGCCCAGGACATAACCTAAAGTACTGGCGAAGTCCTGAAGAAGACCTACATTCCAAGAAGAGCTACCAGGTTGTAAACACCTTGTGAAAGACCTGTGCTAAAAAGGAACTGCCAGGTTTCCAAGTAATGTCATTACAATTCACATATGCACAGTTGTGAATCACTGTTATGCCAATCATACATGCAAAACTGTGCCAAGATCTACAAACAAACAACAATTTTACTTGTCCAGTAACTGAAATCTAAATAACAAGAAATATCCATTTTACATCAATGTACATTTTCCCCAAATACATTGCATCTGTTTCCAAAATTTTAGGAAGACTTTTCTAGAAACAGCAGAGAAAATGTTCTGATGCATCGATACAGACAAGCCACAATTACAATCAGTTACTTTTCTCTTTCATTAATAAGAGATTAATCATTAAGATACAACTTCTCTACATGTCTCATGTTTGTTTCTTTATAACCAAGGAGCAGTAACACCAAAGGCACATCTGATAAGATCACTAATATCAAATGCTAGTGATAATATCTGTATTATCTTCTGGCACTAGTTACATTTCATATATAAATGCTACTTGATCATTAGAATATGAATACCAAATAGTAAAAGTCCATCTATTAATTCATATCTTCATGAGGGGCATATCAGTCAAGAGGGTAAAACACTGGACTTCCAACCAGAAGACCTGGGTTTGTCTGGTAGGGGGCACCTTCAGCCTGGTGGAAAGAGTGGAGATTTTTCCAATTTGCCAGGTCAACATGACGGACCTGCTAGTCCCCAAACCCCCTACAACACAAAACATCAAATACGTTCAGTAAAGATCCTGCCAGTCATAACAGTGTCCAGCGGCCGTTGGAAACATGAAAATACCAGCATGCACACACACCACACATGGTGTATGCAGACTGTGCAGCAACATACAATCTGCACAGCATGGGCAAAACAACATGCATACACATCGGAGAAAAACTGTGATGCTCAAAGAAAAAAAAAACCCATGTATATTATATATAACAAATCTTCAAAGCTAACTAATATTCCTTTTTTTTCCCACTGAAACAAAATGAAACAAAAATCCTACTGCCTTCAATATGCCACATTTGAAAGTGAACGCGTTATATTTCTGAGATACCATCCCCATGCAAACAACAGATCACTATCTCTTATCAATCACCCGCATGCACCATACAAGTCTATTAATTCACACGATCCATTTGACATCAAGTTTATATCAAATGCCTGTCTACAATAAGGAACCAGATTGGGATCCGGGAGGTGGGGGTAGGGTGGGGGTGTTCACAAGGGGATGGGTGGAAAGAAAAAGAGGATCAGAAAATTGAAAGAACCAAAGTAACGTTCTTTTCAAAAATTGATATCCACAAAGTGAGACACGCAGAGTGAGACAGAGAATAAGGAAAAGACAGTTCAGTTTTCCACAGAAGTGAAATCCCAAGTGAATAGAAAGGTTGGGGGTGGAGGAGCAGGACCAGAAACCAAGACGTACATCAACAGTGACCGGGAAAGAGAGACTCACAAAGAGGAAGAAACAATACAAGTGAAGTGGTAAGAATACAATTTACAGAAGAAAAGCCACCTGTACATGTTACTCTCTCCATGCGTTCATCGTGGTTAATACTGCATCAATATACAGCTTCAAACTGCAGCAACCACAAACCTTCTTCACAGCCCTCCAAATCTTTTTTTTCTTCTTTTTACTATGTACACTAATTCTTCTCAAATGTTGTCTTCACTGATAAATACGTTTAACTTTTCTATACAAAACTGTAATACAATTCTGATAACATTTATGTGTGTAAGTTGTTGATTAAGCGTGTACGGTAAATCACTGATTGCTTTTTTATTTTTCTCTCATGCCCATAAGACTATCTGAAACCTCCTGTGTCTATCTTCACAGTAATAAGTGCTGTAGAAAAACAATTTCTCCCCACCCCTTCCCACTCCTACCACCAATTACTATTCACATTAAAATCCTATCCTACTCCTACCACCAATCACTATTCATATTAAAACGCTATCCTACTCCTACCACCAATCACTAAAATGCTATCCTACTCCTACCACCAATCACTATTCATATTAAAATGCTATCCTACTCCTACCACCAATCACTATTCACATTAAAATCCTATCCTACCACCAAATCACTATTCATATTAACATGCTATCCTACTCCTACCACCAATCACTATTCATATTAAAATGCTATCCTACTCCTACCACCAATCACTATTTATATTAAAATGCTATCCCACTCCTACCACCAATTACTATTTATATTAAAATGCTATCCTACTCCTACCACCAATTACTATTCATATTAAAATGCTATCCCACTCCTACCACCAATTACGATTCATATTAAAATGCTATCCTACTCCTACCACCAATTACTATTCATATTAAAATGCTATCCTACTCCTACCACCAATTACTATTCATATTAAAATGCTATCCTACTCCTACCACCAATTACTATTCATATTAAAATGTTATCCTACTCCTACCACCAATTAATATTCATATTAAAATGTTATTTTGTCAAATCCCGAGTATACTAAGCTTTTCAACTTCCCTGATTTTTTTGGTGCCAATCTCTTAACTCATCCCAGTATCACTGACAAATGTAGTGTGACATCCTCGTGACCCTGATTCATCCTTAGCCTGCTCTCTGCAAGATCCACAGCCAACCATTATCCCACATAGCCAAAATCCTAAGCTTACCCTGTAAGCCCTGATCTAATTCTGTGTCATTTGTGCAAGATCCTAAGCTTTCTCTTATTATACTCAATAATGTATGACAGGGTTTGATCTTACTCTTATCCCACTCTGTATGAAAAGCTTGAACTTGCCCTAATCCCACTGTATGAAAATCCTGAATCTACCCTTATCCCACTCTGAATGAAAATCCTGGATCTACCCTTATCCCACTCTGAATGAAAATCCTGGATCTACCCTTATCCCACTCTGAATGAAAATCCTGGATCTACCCTTATCCCACTCTGTATGAAAATCCTGGATCTACCCTTATCCCACTCTGTATGAAAATCCTGGATCTACCCTTATCCCACTCTGAATGAAAAATCCCTGTTTCTACCCTTATCCCACTGAATGAAAATCCTGGATCTACCCTTATCCCACTCTGAAAGAAAATCCTGGATCTACCCTTATAAATCCCATTCTGAATGAAAATCCTGATTTACCCTAATCCCACCTGTACATAAAATCCTGAATTTACCCTAATCCCACTCTGTTACATAAATCATTGAATTTACCCTATCCCACTCTGTACATAAAATCCTGAATTTACCCTTATCCCACTCTGTACATAAATCATGAATTTACCCTTATCCCACTCTGTACATAAATCCTGAATTTACCCTTATCCCACTCTGTACATAAAATCATGAATTTATCTTCAACCCATCCTGTACAAAAATCCTGAACTCACCATCATCGTAAACTTATTGTTAACCCACTCTGTGCCAAGATCCTGATTTTACTTTGCCAAGATCCTGATTTTATCCTTATCCCACTCTGGGAAAATCCTGACCAAATGAAAATCCCGAACCTACTTTTATCCCATTCTGTATGAAAATCCTAAACTAATCCCAAGAGTAGGAACCCAAGTCTACTCTTATTCCACACTGAGTCAGATCCTGAGGTTCCCTTATCTCACACTGATCGAGATCCTGAGCTAACCCTTATTCCAGTATGAATGAAAACCTTGCACTTAGCCTAATTCCTGCATATACAGAAATCCCAAGCTTACCCCTGTGAAAACTACATTCTTACCCTATCCCATCCAATATGAAAATCCTGATCTTTCAAATACAACTTCATATGTGAACAACCTCAGCTTACCTTCACCCAATGCTTGTTAAAATCCTCAGCTTACCTTCATCTGACTCAACAAGAAAATCTTAAGCCTACCTGTATCCAATTTATTTCATCCCAAGCTTACCCTAATCCTGCTGTGTGAGATGACAAGTTCAGCATACATCAGAGAGAACAAGAACATGCGATTCATAATGTTATCGCGCACAATGCTGAAGCCCAAGATACAAGGATAGATGTAGGAGGCTTGTAGTGGCCAGCCCATGGCCACGTGCAGAACCACAATGCCAAAGAGAAAGGGGGTGGCACGCAAAGTGTTCACTACGTGTCTAAAGATACGAATCCCGTTCATCTGATGTTTCACGCCCATCTCCATCCTGCCACAGAAGATGTCAACACAACAAAACCATTGTAGTTGAACTTTGACATAAAATTAACCAGAATCAAGCCAACGCTTAATGCGGATATTTCGAGTAGGTATTTGTATTTGTAACATAAATGTAAAATGGGAACAGACTCTGAAATTACATGAAATCAAAGGTACATGCCATAGGCATTTTAGGCGCCATTTCAAGTCACCATTACTGTCTAAAATTCAGATGACTAAGACGCAAATGTCACGCACTCATTTGTTTACATGTGAGCTCTCTTCTCACAGAAGGCATAAACACAAAATAGGTATACACTCCTGAAAAGAAAATAGATAAAACCCAGACATACAATTGTTCCACAGACTTAAAATCAAAATTTTACAAAACCAGGATAATTATGCAGCCAAAATACAGCAGTTCTTACAGAAGGTATCAACGCAATCCCACAGATATCACATATACTTCTCATCAAGAAAGCATAGGCAAACAACAAGCCACTAGACTGTAGTGCAAGCCATCATTTTTGTCTATACACTAAAGAGTCACACACACACACACACACACACACACACACACACACACACACACACACACACACACACACACACACACACTCACAACGATCAATCTGAATGAATATACCAAATGATAGAAGCGCCATCTGCTGTCAAAAGAAGTGAACGAGTAAACATCTTCAAAAAATTAAATTTAATGTTGCATCTCTCTCTCCCCCCCTCCCTCTCCCCCCCCTGTTGTGTGTGTGTGTTGTGTGTGTGTGTGTGTGTGTGTTTTGTGTGTGTGTGTGTGTGTGTGAAGGAGAAGGGAAAGATGTAGGTGTATGGGTAGAAATGGTATGAATCATGAATGGGAGGAAGAAGTTACTGGGAAAAATAACTGACAAGAATCATGGAGATCCCACATTAGTGACAACCACCACAAAGGTAATTTAAAAGACACAGGGAGGCCACTGAAAAACAACAACATTCTAATGTTCTAGTAGAAATTAGGAAATGACAGAGGAGAAAAAGGTGACGGAAGAACTCAAAGAACACAACAAGGGGTAGAATGAAACAACCGCAAGTCGGCTTTTCCAGTTCTTTTCTATCCATCTACAGTAATCTGATATTAGTTCATCTCCCATGAAAACGATGGTTACTACATCATTTCTTCCACACATCTGCCTCGAAAAAGACTCGCTCTCTCTCATTCTAATTCTGTATCATTTTGATATATACATGACTTTATAGTATGCTTCTATTAGTGCTGACCCTCTATAAGCAAGGACTGGATGCAGTAAAAAAAATTACACTGCTTATGCTACTACGGCTCTACTACCCTCAAAAATGAATAAATGCTCTCTCTCTCTCTCTCTCTCTCTCTCTCCTCTCCTCCTCTCCTCCTCTCCTCCTTCTCTCTCTCTCGCACACACACATTCATTATTATTTATTTTCTGTAAACTGTAAATTATCTTTAGTATCCAGTCAGTATGGCCATATATGGTTCTTCTAAAACCTTTAAAGCACGATCCCTTTGTCTGCCAAGAAGCAAAGTCATTTACAACCACAAGACATAAAAGAGTGAACCACAGTGGTTTCACAGCTGTCCATTTCTTTTGTTTCTAATTTCACATGCTCACAGCTCTTGGTCAGTCAACATTAGATCATGTAATCTGGTACCAGGTTTCTGATGTGTTCCATGACTGAACAATGCTCACAAGAACTGGCTTCAGCATAAACACCTGCACTATCACTGTCTCGCTATATCTCACTACCAGCTAAAGGACTCAACAGCAAAACAACATTCAACGTTCAATTAATATCAAATCTAATTTGTGGCAAATTTGTGATGTTAGAAAAAGTGAGGATAGCCAGCAATCCCATCACAATGATGCACAACTCCTTGATGTGGTGTGTCAGCTTGTGTGCCCTAGCAATCCCAAGAGTGACATCAGCAGGAGCCTTGTGCTCCTGACAGTTCTGACCAAGCTGAACATGTCTGCAATTCTGACCAAGCTGAACGTCTGCATGGGGTAGAGGCCAGATGAAAGTGTGCATGCTTGGATGAGGGTGCGCGGTGAATAATCATCATGAAAAGTGTGCATGCTGGACTGAGGGTGCCCAGTAAATAATCATCATGAAAATGGTCGTTCAGGCAGTGTTTATCGTTTACATTTGTGCTAGAGGCATATTTTCAAACATGACTGCTTTTTTTTTTTCTTCAATTTTTTATTTCTATAGTGTTTAGTATACATATTTAGTTAATATCACTACAGAGACTGACTCATTGGGTAACATGATTCACAGTCATAAAACGCTGAGCTGTTGCTGCATCATTTGAAAATATGTCAATATTCTGAGCGCAGTCACACTTCCTTATAGTTGCACATTCTCACGCACCCTCTTTCTCTCTCTCTGCTTCACACACACACACACACACACACACACACACACACACACACACAACACACACACACAAAACACACTCTCTCTCTCTCTCTCTTTCTCTCCCCCAGTCAATATGTAACAATCTTTTTCTTTCCTTATAACAGGAAATTGAAACAAAAGAAAGGGTAATCATAATGGAAACACTATTATTTCCTGGAAAAGTCATGACTAACATCTTACGACCCCATTCCGGGGAAATAGGGTGAAAAAGAAAATTATTGAAGAAATTATGAAAAACGTTAATAGTGTAACATGTAAAGATTAACACATATGCTTCTTCTGCATAACTCTTAAAATTCACCAGCAAATCAGGGTTTATATTTATAAACAAAAGTAAATAAATGCCAATCAGTCCTCTCTAATATGTGTAGCTCTGGCCTCATCTTCAGACACATACTCAAACTGAAATACCACATAAAATTAAGTAGGAACATGCACATGTGACATGCTTTCTTCTGTTTCCATGTATATCAAATACGACCAATCTGTTTAATTCTGTTTACCTGTATATCAAATACAACCAATCTCTTTACTAGAACTTTAACAACCAATCTCTTTACTAGAACTTTAACAACCAATCTCTTTACTAGAACTTTAACAACCAATCTCTTTACTAGAACTTTAACAACCAATCTCTTTACTAGAACTTTAAAAAAGAAAGAAAAGAAACAATAACCAAACAGATCTCTGTTGTTTTGTTTGTTTGTTTGTTTGTTTTCATTCAAGTACAAAAAACCCTGAGTGAAATGAAAAAAAATCTGATGTTTTTAATCAGTTGTTCAAAGGGGAGTGGGGGTAGAGTGGACAAAAATAACAACAATGCTGTGATTTTATTCACTCAAGCAAAGAAGCTTGAGGCTCTACTACGCCGCTCTGCAGCTACCACTGAAGCATAGCCAATGGTTCGATGATATTGCAGTACAGTTTTTGGAGAGAAATCATATCCATAGTACTTTGGTTCATCACAGCAGAGCTCTGAATAACTTTTGACAGAAATCATATCCACACTACTTAGATTCATCACAGCAGAGCTCTGATTTTGAATAATAACTTTTGACAGAAATCATGTCCATAGTACTTTAGTTCATCACAGCAAAGCTCTGAATAACTTTTGACAGAAATCATATCCACAGTACTTTGGTTCATCACAGCAGAGCTCTGATTCTGAATAACCTTTGACAGAAATCATGTCCATAGTACTTTGGTTCATCACAGCAGAGCTCTGAATAATAACTGACAGAAATCATATCCATTAGTACTTTGGTTCATCACAGCAGAGCTCTGAATAATAACTTTTGACAGAAATCATATCCATAGTACTTAGGTTCATCACAGCAGAGCTCTGAATAAAAACTTTTGACAGAAATCATATCCATTAGTACTTTGGTTCATCACAGCAGAGCTCTGAATAATAACTTTTGACAGAAATCATATCCATAGTAGGCCTACTTAAGTTCATCACTGCAGAGCTCTGAATAATAACTAAGTTTCATGGTATTCAGGCTCATCAAGATAAAACTATGACTAGGACTAGTATGAGTAATAATAACTGTAACTAGTGTAAGCCTCACTCACTGAATTTGGGTTATTCCTGAACTCTCAATAACATCAAGTTTCATATTCCTGAACTGTGGATATCAAACTTGAAAAGAAAATATATAAATAAAGAATAAGACTAAGAGTAAGAAGAAGAACAGGACTTTTGATTATTTCTTCATGTTGAACAATCAAAATCTGAATCAAAATGACTGCCAATGTTCATGCAAGTACGAACCAGAAAAACAAGCCAGAACATGTATCTAATATAACAAAACAAGACAGGCGCAAATTTTTGGCCAACTGGCCTTTGTCAAGCGTATGCAAAAGACAACAAAGAATAAACGTACAATTCTTTGCACAATAAACAGTAGACAATTTCAAGTCCCACACAATTTGGGTTCGTCATCTTAGTAGCTCAAATAGCCTTTTAAAGTTTACAGTTTCAAGCTGAAATGGCATTTTAAAGGTTTACTGTTTCATTATTATAATTATTATTATTATTATGAACATTTAGTACGCCTAATCAAATTAATGCCCTAGGCGTTTACAATGGCAAAACATATAACCAGAATCACAAGCACACACACACACACGCCCACAGAAGCACCCACACACACACAAACACACACACACACACACACAAACACACACACAGCATGACATGCAAATACAATGACACATTGACACTAAGACACTATAATGTCACCATTACATTACATGGGGGGAAGGGGGCAGAGATTACCAGTTTTGGGAAACAGGTGAGTTTTGAGGGAGCGTTTGAATGTGGACAGAGAGGGTGAGTATCTAAGAGAGCGAGGTAACTGATTCCAGATGGTTGGAGCTTGATAGGAAAAAGAACGCTGCCCAAACCTTTTAGTGCGGACTATGGGGATACTATAGAGACGGGTATCAGATGAGGACCGCAAAGCTCGAGATGGCGTGTAGAGATGTAACAGATGGGTGAGATACTCAGGACAGGAAGACTCAATAGATTTGAAGCAGAGGCAGGCAATCTTGTAGGATATTCTTTGCTGAACAGGGAGCCAGTGGAGAGAACAGAGCAATGGCGTAACATGGTTAAATTTTGAAGAGCGGAAGATGAGACGGGCAGCATGATTTTGAACTTTCTGAAGTTTGTTAATGAGATGAGAGGGGGAACCAGAAAAAAAGAGCATTACAGTAATCGAGACGGGATAGAACAAATGCACAGACAAGAGCCTTTGTCGTGTCTTCTGAGAGGAGGTGGCGGATAGAAGCAATTCGGCGGAGTTCAAGAAAACAAGTCCGACAGACGTTGCTCACATGCTGGTGGAAGGACAGGGTTTGATCAAGAGTTACACCAAGGTTACGGGCAAAATGGGAGAGAGGGATAGATGAGTCAACAAGTGTGACAGAGGTTGGAAGAGAGGGGTGATTTTGGAGTTTGGGTGGGGTGATCAAGATCAATTCGGATTTCTCTTCATTTAATTTCAGTTTGTTCTCAGTCATCCAATCCTTCAGGTCAGCTACACAAGATTGGGTTTTCTGGATCATGATGGGAAGGTCAGGGAGAGGCCCAGAGACATACAGCTGATTGTCATCCGAGAAAGAATGATGCTGAAGCAGGTGTTCTTGGACAATAGAGGAGACAGGGTAGGTGTAGAGAATGAAAAGTAGGGGGCCCAGAACAGATCCTTGTGGCACTCCGTAAGTCAGACAGGAAGGATTAGAAGAAAGACCATTGACAGAAACTACTTGCAGACGATTGGTGATGTAAGAATGAAACCAGTTCAAGACAGTATCATGGAGCCCAAAAGAGTGATGTAGACGGGAGAGAAGGATAGAGTGGTCAATAGTGTCAAAGGCAGCAGATAGGTCCAAGAGAGTCAAAAGTGATACGTTGTTAGAGTCGAGAGTAGTCAATAAGTCGTTGCAGATTTTGAGAAGAGCAGTTTCGGTACTATGTCCAGAACGGTAAGCAGACTGAAGGGAATAGACAAGGTTATTGAAATGAAGGTGGTTTAACAGCTGGTCAAGAACAACTTTCTCTAAGACCTTGGAAAGAAAAGGAAGATTTGACACAGGTCTATAGTTTTTCAAATTCTCAGGGTCAAGAGTCGTCTTTTTTAGAAGAGGTCTTACAATTGCTGACTTGAAAGAAGAAGGAAAGGAGCCAGTTGAGAGGGAATGGTTAATGATATTGGTGATGTGAGGGAGAAGAGTATCGAGACAATGGGTGAGAAAAGAAGCTGGCAATGGGTCAAGTTCACAGGTTTTAATGCCAGATTTCATGATGATTTTCTTAATAAAGTCCTCAGAAACGGGTTGGAAGAAAGTAAGGGGGATTCCAGATGGTGTTTTAAAAGTTTACTATTTCAAGTTTAGATGACACTTTAATTTGTGTTTAAAGGTTACTGTTTCAAGTTCAGATGGCGCTTTAAAGGTTTACAGTTTCAAGTTCAGATGGCGTTTTACAGGTTTCCAGTTTTTAATACAGGATGCGGCTTAATCATCTGTTAGCACCCTACACCCCACACCTGAATAAGGTCAATATGATGTCTATCATGTTTTCCATCATGCATTCAGTAAGCAATAGAAGCTGTCACAAATGTCTCAAACTGAAACGAACTCCTTTCCAGTTTTTCAACCAACATTATAGCTAAGGCAAAATTATTCAAAAGATGTGTAACTCTGTGAGCATGTGTGAGAGTATGCTTACATGTATGTCGGAGGACATTCGGGAAAGACCGAAGGACACTGGGAAAGACTAGATCTGCGGGCTTTGTGGGTTGGCTTCCCACCTTGCCTTTGATAACATGCCACGAGTTTTCCAAATGAAAGATGCTCCCAGGATTCACCGAAAGGGGGAGAGAATGATGAATCCATCGGCACTGACTCCATCACGACTGGAAACGCACAACGGACCATGATTAATGACCAGTTGGAATTTCCGTGTGCGTGTGGAAGGAGATTCACCACCAAACGCGGCATGAAGATCCACAGGACAAAAATGGGCTGTTTGAAGACACATACGAACCAGCAGCAGCGCACTGCGATAGCAGGTGAGACGTTGGATGACCAAGGCCAGGAATTAAACCATAGTGCCAAGGACATCCACGCTGACGGTTCTGATGCGGATTTTGCACAAGCTCTTAACGCCAAACGTGGAAAACTCAATTTGCCGCCTGCCGGTGCAAAAGAACAATGGGAGAAATTAGATGAGGAACTTGTCCTTAAGCTGAATGCGCTAATAGGGAACAGTACGCTGGAACACAAACTTGACACATACGGAGACATCATATACTCTATCTGCAGGGACACTTATGGAGTGAAGCAGCCAAAGACAAAAACGCCTCCCCAGAAATCCAGAAGACAGCAACAGATGGAGAGCATCCGGAGGGAGAAAAGGAAGCTTAAAAAGCGAATGAAAACTGCCTCAGAATTCGAGAAGCAAGGGCTCCTGGAACTCTGGAAAGATCTGAAGGCCAAACACAATGCTCTCAGCAAAGTGGAATCAGCAAGGCGAAGAAAGAGCAAAAAGAAGAAGACTCAAGATCGTTTCTTCAAAGATCCCTTTGACTTTGCAAGAAAGCTGTTTGAACAACCCAAATCAGGGACTCTCACAGTGGGCAAGGAAACCCTAGAGCAGCATCTCAGGGAAACATATTCCGATTCTCAGCGCGAGGCACCACTTGAAATCCAAAATCTGGTTTGGCCTGCAGCGCCAGAAGGAAAATTCAATAACAAACCACCAACACTGGATGAAGTGAAGAACGTAGTAAAGAAAGCCAGAGCCAAGTCAGCACCTGGACCAAACGGAATACCATACCTGCTCTACAAGAAATGCCCAAAAGTGCTCGAGTGGCTCCACAAGATGATTCGATCAGCATGGAGGAACCAGAAGATCAGCGACCAATGGATGAGAGCTGAAGGAGTGTACATTCCGAAGGAGCAGAACTCTAGCAGCATCAATCAGTTCAGGCCAATATCACTTCTGAACGTCGAGGGGAAAATCTTCTTCTCTGTTATGGCAGCAAGATTGACAAAATACCTGACTGAAAACAAGTATCTGGATATGTCAGTCCAAAAGGGAGGCATACCAGGAATGCCTGGATGCTTGGAACATGCCACGTTGATTTGGGATGCCATCCAAAAAGCAAGAACAGAGAAGAGAGACATTGACGTAGTTTGGCTTGATCTGGCGAATGCATATGGATCAGTTCCACACGATATGATCCAGCTGGCTCTTGAAATGTATCACATCCCAGAAAACATCCGAACAATGCTGAGGAAGTATTTCCAAGGGTTCTCAATGCGGTTCTCTACCAAAGAATACACCACGGACTGGATAGACCTAGAGGTGGGCATTGCAATGGGCTGTGCAATCTCTCCCATACTGTTCGTGTTGGCAATGGAAGTCATCTTGAAAGCTGCAATGAAGAGTTCAGGTCCAGTGAATCTGGGAGATGGATACCAGATGCCTCCTCTGAAAGCTTTCATGGATGACACAACAGTCTTGTCCACGGATGAGGAAGAGACACACCAAATCTTAAAGCAGCTGGATGAGCTGGTGGCCTCTTCAAGAATGAGGTTCAAACCTAAGAAATCCCGAAGTCTCTCACTGCGAAAAGGAAAAGTGGCAGATTCAGTCAAATTCATGGTAGCCAACCAAGCCATCCCCACTGTCACAGAAGAGCCAGTAAAAAGTCTCGGAAGATGGTATGATGACTCCCTGAAAGACACACAAAGGGGATGTGAAACCAAGCAAACAGCAGAAGAAGGCCTGAAGAAAATAGATAACTGCGGACTGCCAGGCAAATACAAAGTCTGGTGTCTACAGTTCATGCTGATACCAAAGCTGCTGTGGCCACTGCTAATCTATGACATTTGCACCAGCACAGTCGAAGCAATGGAAGCCAAAATCAACAAATACACAAGAAAATGGCTCGGTGTCCCACCTGGTCTCACTGATGTTGCATTCTACTGTCGTCAAGCAATGCTGAAGCTACCTCTGAAATCCATAGTGGAGGAATACAAAGTTGGAAAAGCAAGACTGTTGAGCATGCTGGAGGAATCGGAGGACAATATCGTGAGAGCAGTTCATCCAAAGCTGAGAACTGGCAGAAAGTGGAAAGTCCAAGAGGCTGTAAACAATGCCAAGAGAAACCTCAGCATCAAAGAAATAATTGGACACACGCAAACCAACAGACAGGGACTGGGAGCAACAAAAATGCAGTGGTGGTCCAAAGCCAAAGGGAAGGAAAAAAGAGACATGATCATACAGGAGTTGAAGGAAGAAGAAGATGTCAAAAGAGTGCAGAAGGCAGTCCAGCAAGGTCAACAGGGGCAATGGACAACATGGGACAGTGCACTCCAAAGAAGTCTCAGCTGGAACGATATGTGGCACATGGCTCCTCTAAGGATTAGCTTCCTCCTCAGATCTGTATATGACCTGCTCCCCTCGAATGCAAACTTAGTGAAATGGGGGAAAGCAGACGACCCAGCATGTCCGCTCTGTCAGAAGAAACAAACAGTGGAACATGTCCTAAGCTCTTGCAAAGTAGCGCTAGCCCAAGGAAGGTATACATGGAGGCACAACCAAGTTCTGAAAGTGATCACAGATGTGGTTAGCGAAAAAACCATGACCCCAAACGCACCAATTGCTATGACAACGTTCTACAAAGCAGGAGGGAAACAGGTCTGGCCTGAAAGGGCTATGACAACCAGCACATTGCCAAAGGGTCTTCTGGATGGAGCAGTCGACTGGGAGTGTACAGCAGACCTCCCAGAGTGGAGAAATTACCCAGATGTCATCAGCAAGACAGGCATGAGACCAGACATCGCTCTCCACTCTGACTCCTCGAAACAAGTGATTCTGATAGAACTCACTGTGCCATACGAAAGCAGAATGGAAGAAGCACATATCTACAAGACCGAAAAATACGCCGGTCTTGCCAGAACCCTGAAGAAAGCAGGTCTGCGGGTCAAAATCTTCGCCATAGAGGTCGGGGCAAGAGGGTTTGTGGGCACCTCCGCTTATGATCTCATGAAACAACTCGCCATTTCTGGGAAGAAGAGGACTAGAGCCCTTAAAGCGATGGCAGAGGCAGCAGAAAGGAGCTCAAGCTGGATCTGGGCAAGGAGGAACCAAAAAAGTGAACTTCATAAGGATTAAATTCCCTACAGATGATGTGTGCCCCGTTAGCACATTGGTAAAACCGCGTACCGCAGTTCTGAAGCGCAGAATCGCCCAGGTTCGATCCCCGGCGTGGGAAAAAAAAATAGACAACAGCAGAAGGGCATCCAGGAGTCATGACCTGGATGTGGCCCGGCCCCCCGAGAGTGTAAGGAATTCAGGGCCGAAACACTTGTCTAAAGGGGGTTACTTCTCTGAAGACCTTCTGTTGTCTAGCTCTCCCTAGAGTTTCTTTCTACCTATGTGCAAGCATGCATGCGTGTGTGTGTGTGTGTGTGTGTGTGTGTGTGTGTGTGTGTGTGTGTGTGTGTGTGTGTGTGGTGTGTGTGTGTGTGTGTGTGTGTGTGTGTGTGTGTTCTGTTACAGTGTTAGTGTAATTGACAGTGCGGCAGTGCAATTAAGGCAGTCACAGAGCCAGTTTGTGAAAGCATGCTTGGAAATGTCCAGATTTTTCATGTAGTCATCATCCTTAGGACAGACATGTGATAACTAAACTTTTAAGAACAGCAGCAGATTTTTAAAAATCCAATAGACTTTCCCTCTTTTTTTTTAGGGGTGGGGGTGGGGGAGGTAAGCCAATGCTCATTTTACTATTTGTGAGGATCTTGAAGATACAGTGACTGAAAAATATGAGGTACCTTGATATTAAAACAGAAAAGGGAGAAGCCGGGTTCTCCAGCTGAGATTTGCAGCAGATGATGCTCCAACATGTTTGTTCAGCGTGGCTATAAAACATTCTGCTGAACTATTCACTTCAGGCCAGAGAGGCACGATCTTGATAAAAACTGACTGATTAAGCAGACTGTAAATTCCAAATCACTCAATGGAGGACCACTATCAGTTTTAACTATTCTAGTTGTGGAACACCTGGTCAGACAAAAATGGTATCAAATTCAGGAAATACAAGACAAGTGCAAGCACATATATATGATATACTGGAAATAAGTTCAATCTCTGGATAGTGACTGTACTCATCTATGACCATCACTGCACAACTCACCAGTAGGAAAGGAACCTGCAAAGCCTGTGCCCATACTGTGCCACAGTCCTGGAAAAACAGCCTTACAGGGGTAGAATCAAATGGTTCACAGTGAGTGGGACCAGGACAAGAGGCCAGACATGGAATGCAAGATTTGATTGTGTCTTCCACAAGTCAATCAATGCCAGGGAACCATAGATTTTTTCCAGATACACTGCTTCGTTTTGATATATCTTGATAAGCTTGAAAAATTATATCAACAACTTTCTGCTGCAGCATATCAGGAATGACCAAACAATTACATGTATATATACAGAGAGCTCCACTTTGAACTAAATAAAGTCTGTAATGTCCTTGTCTGTCCATCTTCCTGTATGCATGGCATGCATCAGCTTCAGGTGTCTCAAAATCTTTCTCCATAGCAGTATTCACTTTTTCTGTGGTAACTGATGTGGGAATGGTGTTGCGCATAACATAACTGGTGTATGCCTCACCAGCATTTTCACATGTGGGGAAAACTGATGTAGTCAGCTGGGTTGAGTTCATCCTTTCCAGGATGATACTTCAAGTTGAACTGGTATGGCATCAGACGCTGCAGCTTTCAATCAATACATACTACAGTAGACTCTCAACAAGAGGTCAAACCAATGAGGGGTTTGTGATCCATCACAACAGTTCAGTTTGAGCCATAAAGTTACAGCTGACACCATTCTAAGCCAAATGCAGACCTTTCTTTGTTAGTCTGGGTGTAACACTTTACTTTTCCTTGCTGCATCAAAATGGCACCTAGTCTGGCATCAACAATGACATCAATCTCTATAACGGGATCAAAATGAGCCAGAACATGGGCTCCTGTAATGGCCTACTGAGCTTTGTGGAAACCTGCTCTTCACTCTTTGACCACTTCTTAGTCAACTTCCCGAGGGGTTTATGACTGTGGCATAACTTGGAATGAAATGTGATACATAGTTAGCCATGCCTAGGAAGGACTTCAGTTCTCTGATATTTGCAGAAGTGGGAGTTTGTGTGATTGTTGGAACTTTTCTGGAGCAGGCGATGCTCCTTTTACACTGCACATGTGTCCAAAAAAAATGTCAATTCATTATTGGAAAACTCATGTTTTTGTTCAACACTGCTTCTTCATGTCATGAAGTTTCTGTAAAACTGCCTTAAGACTTGTGTCATGCTCATCTAATGTTTTGCCATGTACAATGTCATCTGACTTAGTTTCTCAGTCCTAGAATAGTTTCTCACTCCTAGAATACCTTGAAAGAGGACAAAGATTGCATTCTCAAAAATTTCTTGACACTGCAGTAACTCAGAACAGGACAAGCTTATAGCAACACCTACCAATGTGTCAAGAAAGTAGTTATATATACTTATATTCTTCTTCTAGTTCTAACCGATGATACTTTTGATAGGCATTTTTCAAACCCAACCCTGCCAAAACTTGTGATCCATTTGATCTAAAAACAAATCATTAAGTGTAGGAGACCAATGTTTTTCTTGTTTAATTGCTTTATTTGTCTCATGCATATCTAAGCACATGAACAATTAATCGATTTTGGAACACCATGGGATGATCCAAAGTGATGGACCCTCCACCCTATGTACATAGATATATACAGTTTCTCTCAAGATACTCAAATAGTGAATTACATTTCATTAAGTTCCAATATCTAACTTGCGAACCCTAGCTCTCCTCAGATTCAAAAAAAAAATTATAAGGCATGACCACTTTCATGGTGTCAAATACATTTGGCTCCTCTGTTTCTTAATTATCAACACCTGCCATTAGCAATGCCGCATGAAAAATTGAAATTGGGTTTTGAGTTTAAAAATTTATATGGTTTTGAAGATATTGTTATTCTGAGTAAAAAGCAGTTTAAATTTTTCAAATCGGACTAATAGTTCATGAGATATTCCAATTTGAAGCGTCAAAAATTTCTTAAATTTTGGTACCACGTTTTAGTGGGACAAAGAAGGACAAGTGTCACAGAACAAACTCATCAAATGGCATGGTATGCTGATTTTGCTGGAAATGACATTTATTTTGTAATTGTGAGAGACAGACCAGATCAAAAGTCATGAAATTTTGGTTGTTGATGTATTTTGGCGTGCCGAATTGAATAAAACCATTATTGGAACTCTGTGACGAGCCATTTTTGTCTTATTACAGGAAACATGTGATATTTTGGATGTTTTATCAGTGTTTCATTAATAATTGCCCATATTATATTAATAACAGACAAAAATGAAGCTAGAAACAAAACAATCATTTCAAGAGATAGATATAAAATCATTTTGCTCATCGTTCAAGTGTCTTATTACTGCAAATTAAACCAAAAAAGTCACGACTCGCTACTTCAGTAGTCTTATGAATAACTTTTAATATTTCATCAGTTTCTGTACATATAAAAGGACATCTGAGAATCAATGACTTCTGGAATCACTTAAATAATTGAAATATTAAAAAATTACTGCATGCTTTTATGCTGCAGTCTGTCCAAAAATATCATCCGATCAATATTCTACTAAAAACTAAACACACACACATACACATGCACACACACATAACACACATACACATATATACACACACAGAGAAAAACATAACAGACAAGATTTATGTACGCTACATTTGATTTTTATTTTATACATCAGTCTTTAAAAAATAGACTAAACTGTCTGTGGATGAGTCAAGTCCCCGAACACTTAGCATAGCCAGCATCCAAAGAAAACTTCAGGAAGGATATGGGACCACTCACTGACTCACCATTCAGGAACAGGTCACTTAACTCCTACAATAGAGAAATATATGAATTTCTGCATAATATATACTATTTATTGAGAGATTGGAAAGGAAAGTAAACCATAATGCATAGTCTTCACATTAACATTACTTTAACATTAAGCCCAAACTCGCGACTTTGATTTTTAGCATATTACTTGTAAAAATCCACCAAAGCAGAGCAATCCTGCTAAGTACTTCCGGTGTACTCTTGCCCTTTAATACAAATCAATAACAACAGGCTACTATTAAATAAGATGCAATCTTCCCTTTAAAACAAATTAATGACAATGGGCCTATCCTTTTCAGATATTGACTACAAATTGAAACAACAACATAAGCTAATGGATGGCCTACTTTACAAATAATACAACTCATAGCCTTCTATTCAGTTTCAAAACCTAAATGAAGAATATTATAACAATGAACAGATTTTGTTTTGTGACATTCTAAATCTCTGTGTGTGTTAGTGTGTGTGTGTGTTGTCAGAGAGAGAGAGAGTGTGTGTGTTGTCAGAGAGAGAGAGATGGAGAGAGAGAGAGAGAGAGGAAGGATCATGCCTGTTAACAACTTGGATATGAATGTATTGTGGCCTATTTTACTTATTTATTCATTTCTTGTTCTCTGAGAGAGAGAGAGAGATTCATGTCAAGGAAAGTACAATAACTTGCACAGAATTGTTTGTTGATTTGAAAAAAAAATATTTAGACTTATTCATTCATTCATTCATTTATTTGAGAGAGAGAGAGAGAGAGAGAGAGAGTTGGGGAGGCGGGTATGCGCACCCCTCTGTTTGGGCAAACCCATTTTCCACGGCCCGGCGAAGCACGTCGAGCACATAGTATTTTTAGTAGTAAGCTCGCCCGTCGTGGGGTGAGCAGATCTACACTGCGACATGCCAATAGCATGATCTCGGGGAGGAAATGGTTGACGAACCTAGATCTAGCTTCGGCTGACAACTCCGAATCGAGTTCAAACGCAGTTGTCCTTTTCTTCAAAAATACAGTGTCACAGATAAAACAGAACTTGATCTGTTGATTGCTAGATCTAGTCTTTGTCCGACAACGTAAAACTTGCCGAGCTGAAACTTGCACAGCGTTCTGTTACGCCAGTAGTAGGCCTATGGCGTCGGCACATTCCGACGTTGTTTTGCTACTGATCTGGAACAGATCCTCATGTAAAAAGTTGGCGTACGGCCGTATTTTACATCAAATTGATTTCATATTACACATGCACATAGAAAAAAGTGTGCAAAATCGAATCCCGCCGACGAGAAGTTCCAAAAATGGCGACTTGCCTGCAAACTTTTCCGATGAAAAAAAGCAAAACTTTGGAAGCGTCGATCTCGGTTCGAAACTGGCACACATAGCTCTCGTCGGGATATATCATTTTGTTACATTGATTCTCATTGGTTGCAAAATTACAATGTGATTGGTTCACAAATATAGCCGTACCGACCGAAATAGTGAAGCACCCCAAACAAACTTCGATTCTAAACGCATACCATATCCGCGATTACGCCCGAAACGCGGATTTTCGACTTTCTCATCAAATAACTAATTCCATTTTCGCTGTAAGTACATAAAATGGCAATCATTCAAATCTTTATTCATTTCTAATTCATATAAGAAAAAAAATAAGGATGAAACACCGCTTAAAGAGGCAGTAATACTTGATTGAACTGAAGACCCCCCAGTTTTGCGGCCAGAGCCCGTTTTTGGCCCAGTTTTTGGTACCACAAATTTGGACGTCGCGTTTCGGTTCGCACGGCATTGCTACTGCCATAATCAGCAATATTACATCATCATCATCATATCATAATATTACATATATGCGTTCTAACTCTATTTTCGTGTTTTTCTGGTTGGTAAAATATGTTGTCAATGACGTCTAAGTTCCTGATACTTGTTAAGTTGTTTGGATTTCCATCAGCATCTTTTGAATTTACACCTTTGCCTGCACCAGTCACTGAATCAATCGGATCTCGTAAAACGTCATCTCCACGATAGGCCTAACGCACTAGGCCTAGTAGATCTAAGGCTTTCTTCCTTTGACGTGATAGTAGTAGTAGTAGTAGCAGCTGAGGGCTGGCTCGTAGTCTGGACGCACAGTATATTTCATAATCTATCCACTCAGCTTCTCCACCCAGTGTCTGCAATGACTTCTTGTCCATGATATTTAAACGCCCAAATGGAAACAGACATAATATTAATAGATTGGGGGGAAAATACTAAAAACTGTTTAGATCTAGATCCAGATCTACTCAACAAAAACTGAAACACGAGCCCGAGCACTTCCATTACAACGCCAACTCCACAACTGAAACTCGGTACGTCAACTCATAACAAAACAAAAAAATTCACAAACATCCTCGTCGCCAGATATTGTATTCTTGTCAAAACAAGCGCTAAATGATTTAGGTCCACAAACGCAGTTCGTGTGCACTATACAATTAGCCTATATATTATTATTAGGCTAGCAAAACTCAACAACGGTTTAGGTGCTGCTGCATTCTGGGACATTTAGTAACTATAAGCAATTGCATGCTGGGACATATTTCGTCTGCTGTTTAACTTGACCGATAGACAAAACAGATCATCCAGTGGAAAGATCTGACTCTCTCCTCCCATCCGTGCTTTTAGGGATCAGCCTGTTACGGAGATGAAATATTCTTGGGGCTTCTTTTACAAGATTTTCATTGCTAGTCCTCATATACACACAGCGTGATAAACACTACAAAACGAACAGCAGATCAGTTTGCTCTGCAGTGAATCCGTTTGGTTTATAGTTGATCCGTTCGCTACGCAGTAGGCTAGTTTGTTAAGTAGTAGATCGGTTTGTTATGCAACACATCAGTTCGCTATGCAATAGGTCACTTTGTTACGCAGTAGGCAATTATGCTGAGGGGGCGATGAGCACTTCCAAGGCATTAGGCTAGCTCTCTGCCTTTGAAAAGGTGACAAATCAGGTTGTGGCAAGACTGTGACTCGCCACAATGACTGCTGTGTACAGAGCAGTAGTCTTAAGCACCCTGCTGTACTATTGCGATAACTGGACAACCTACCAATGACACATCACATTTAACACTGGAACGATTCCATCAAAGATGTCAGCGCAAGATCTGCGATATCACAAGGCAAAACCAAAAGTCCAACTATTAAGCTCTGAGGAAGGATGGCTTGCTAAGTGTTGAGTCTGTGATTATCAAATGCCAGCTTCAATAGATAGGACATGTTGCCAGTATGGATGATAACCACATCCCAAAGATGCTGTTGTATTAAGAGTTGAAACAAGGATATCGTGATCAAGAAAGACCATTAGAACAACGATAATCAGGCCAACCTCATCAGCTTTGGCATCAACACCACCAACTTATAACATCAAGTCAAGACCAACACGATCTGCAACAAGACCTACAAAAGCTTGAAAAGTGGGAAAAGAGTTGGAACATGGCTTTCCATCCTGGCAAATGTACCACTCTTCCAGTCATCAGCCCCAAACGAAAGAAAAAACTAATTGTCCCAGGCTATCACTTACACGACCAGGTCTTGGCAAACGTGACATCGACCAAATACCTGGGAGTCACCATCTCTCAAGATCTAAGCTGGGACATCCACATAAATAACATCAATAGAAAAGCCAACAAGACCCTCGGCTTCCTGAGGCGCAACTTAAAGATCAGTGCCTGTCATATTAAAGAGACTGCATACAAAGCACTGGTGCGACCAGTCCTGGAATATGCCTGCACTGTTTGGGACCCGTACACAAACGATCACATCACCACCATCGAGGCAGTGCAACGCAGGGCAACCCGCTTCGTAAACAACAAATATCATCGATACGGAAATGTCCAACAAATGATCAGGGAACTAGGTTGGACACCGTTACAGAGCCATAGGACGATTGCACAGCTCGCCATGCTATGTAAGATCCGGCATGGGTTGGCGAATGTGGATTTTGGAAAGGCTCTTGTGTCTGATGGAAAACCAAATCTTAGGGCTGCAACATCACGAGGGAGAAGATCTCACTCCCAACAGTTCAACCGCTTACAGTGCGTTCGGGACTACTGACAGAACTCATTCCTGCCACGCACCATCCAGGAGTGGAACGAAAACTTGACAGAGGCTGCTGTGTCATCAGAAACTCTTGACCTATTCAGGGCAAAAGTTTGCAGCCTCCTACAATAACCTTTTTTCTTTTTTTTTTTTTTTGCGTCTGCCCCCCACAAGTGTCAGAATAATCAACTGGATGATTGTGGACACTCAATGGATGAAGATGAACTGGGAAGACATTGCCCACAATACAGTAAGCTGGCATCACCAGTGCACGCAGGGCCCAATCACATGATCTGAACAGCGCACAACAGCCGCTATTCAACTGAACAGGGACCGGCAGAGGCAGATCCCAAGGCAGCAGGATTCCTTCCCATGCAATGTCTATGAAAGAACGTGTGCCTCCAGAATCGGTCTTGTATCCTACATGAAGATCCACAGCAGCCGATAAAGGACCAGTCTGCCGGCCTTCATCCATCAGATTGAAGAGAGTCCATCACCAGCAGACAACTGTCACCACAAGCTGTGAAAGGATTAACGATAAAGAAGTTTTCATCCAACTCTAAAACAAAGAATCCAAAAAGAATGAGACAACGAGTTGAACAGAGCATAAATAGTAAAGACACCTGGTACACCTAATGAGAGGGTGCAGCAGACTGTGGGACTGATGTATCAATATTGCTAGTCATGGCAGTTTAATACACTCACTAGGATCATGAAGTTGGATCACTGGTGGAAGGACTTATTCCAGAATTGATTACATGGGCTGGGGTTTCTTCTTCGTCATCTTCCACAGGCTAGAACTCTTGCGAGCAGTCCCGATGTAAACATAAAAATTCATACAAATCTACCTGCCTACCTCCTGCCTACTTACCTAACAGAGGGAGCAGATTCTTGCATGTATGACCATTCTTTATCACGCCTTAAAGGCTGTCATACTCCGTCTAGAGGGAGCTAAAAAGAGAGAATTTGGAAGAAATACAGGGTCATGATCTAGAAAGTAGAAATATGAAATAATCTAATAAGCAAAAGACAGAATGACAGGAAAGAGGAACTCTTAACTACCTAAACACAACCTAGACAGCTCCCATGGTAACTACCTCGGCACAAACTAGATAGTTCTCCTGATAACTCATCATCAAGTGCCCTGCCACATGGCATTGGTGATCATGGCCCTCCATATGCATCTACCCCTTGTTGCCACAAGCACATCTTCCACCTTCTCTGTCCTCAGCCACACTGCAAGTCCATCCAATATTTCTCCCTGGGTCTACCTGGTGCTCTCTTTCCCTCCACCTTTCCTGTTGTGACCAGGTGCTCTAATCCCCCTGTCCTCAAAAAATGGCCTATAAATGTTGCCTGTCTTTTCCTAATCTTCCTTATCAATGACCTTCTTGTGTCTGCCTCCATCAAGACTGTCCCATTTGTTTTCTTCACTGTCCATGGAACTCTCAACATTCTTCTTCGAATCCATTCTCAGCTGCCTCAATCTTGTTCTGGCTTTGCTTGTTGACTGTCCACGCCTCACATCCGTACAACAATATTGGTTCTATATAACATTCAAGAACTCTCTTCTTTATGTTAATTGATAGCCCTTTGTTGGTAAGAATGCTTTTCGTCTTCTTGAATGCTGTTTTGGCTTGGCCGATTCTGCTGGTTATTTTTTGAGTGTATCTGCCATCTGGTGAGATGATCGTTCCCAGATATTTAAACTTATCAACCTGTCTCAAGGTTGTGCCGTTTGCTGTTACTTTGCATGTTTTTTACTGATTACCTTGACTTCAATCTTCATGCTGTTTAGCTCCAACCTTTGCTGTCTATTTCTAGTATATTCACGAGGTTTTGTAGGTCCCTTTCATTTTCTGCAATTAGCACGGTGTCATCTGCGTATCGAATGTTGTTTATCATTTTTCCTCCAATCTTTAATCCAGGGTATTCTTCTAGGTCTCTCATGATGTTTTCGCTGTAAAGTGAAAACCGATCTGGTGACAAAACACAACCCTGCCTGACTCCTCTTTTGATACTTTGGAAAGAGGTTATATCGTTTTCTATTCTCAACTCAGCTGTTTGTTCCCAACACATATTTCTGATTATTCAAAGGTCTTTTCCATCAATATTGAGTCTTTCTAGTTGGTTGATCAATTCTTTATGTCTTACTCGATCGAAAGCCTTGGTATAATCGACAAAGCATTAAATACAAATCCTTATTCAACTCAACTGACCTCTCTATGATAGTTCTTAGGATGTATATGGCATTAATAGTTTCTTTCTCTTCCACAAATCCACACTGTTCTACTGATACTTCTCCTTTGATTATATTCCTTGTCCTCATCATGATTATTCTTAATATGATTTTTGTTACATGATTCATCAAGCTGATTGTGTGATGGAGTTCGCATTCTATAGCCCCTATTTTGTTAGGAAGTGCAATGAAAATTGATTTTGACATATCTTTGGGGATTTTTCCAGTGTCATAAATTTCATTTAGAAGGACTGTTATGTTTTCAATACCAAATTCCTCCAGGGCTTCAATCATCTCTTTAGTAATATTGTCTGGTCCTGGGGCTTTTCCTGGTTTCACCTTTTTCAGTGCTGCTCTAACTTCATCTTTCATTATGGGCGGTCCTTCAACGTTCTTTCTTATAATGTGTTCTTCGTTTCTGTCATCTGCAAAAAGGTCTTCAATGTACTCCTGGTAACTACCTAAACACAAACTAGACAGCTCTCCTGGTAACTACCAAAAACACAAACTAGACAGCTCTCCTGGTAACTACCTCAACACAAACTAGACAGTTCTCCTGGTAACTACCTCAACACAAACTAGACAGCTCTCCTGGTAACTACCTCAACACAAACTAGACAGCTCTCCTGGTAACTACCTCAACACAAACTAGACAGCTCTCCTGGTAACTACCTCAACACAAACTAGACAGCTCTCCTGGTAACTACCTCAACAAACTAGACAGCTCTCCTGGTAACTACCATAACACAAACTAGACAGTTCTCCTGGTAACTACCTCAACACAAACTAGACAGTCTCCTGGTAACTACCTCAACACAAACTAGACAGCTCTCCTGGTAACTACCTCAACACAAACTAGACAGTCTCCTGGTAACTACCTCAACAACAAACTAGACACACTCTCCTGGTAACTACCTCAACACAAACTAGACAGCTTCTCCTGGTAACTACCTCAACACAAACTAGACAGCTCTCCTGGTAACTACCTCAACACAAACTAGACAGCTCTCCTGGTAACTACCTCAACACAAACTAGACAGCTCTCCTGGTAACTACCTCAACACAAACTAGACAGCTCTCCTGGTAAACTAACCTAAACACAAAACTAGACAGCTCTCCTGGTAACTACCTAAAACAAACCCTGAATAGCTCTCCTTAACACTACCAAATACAGCTCCTGGTAACTACCCAAGCGTTTCAGATGGAAAGATACATATATATCACTACAGTACGGCCTAAACTGGAAGTGTTCATTGAGGTTTTTGTGGGGCCTGATGGGTATTTCTGATGGAAAGATACATATCACTGCAGTATGGCCTAAACTGGAAGAATACTTAGTGGTTCATGTGGGGTTTAATGAAGCATTTCAGATGGAAAGATACATCACTGCAGTATAGCCTAAACTGGAAGTATTCATAGTGGTTCATGTGGGGTTTAATGAAGCATTTCAGATGGAATGATACATATCACTGCAGTATGGCCTAAACTGGAAGAATTCATAGTGGTTCATGTGGGGTTTAAAGGGACTTTTCAGAGAGAAAAAACATCACTGCAGCATCGCCTAAATCACTCTATGACAGATTGATACAAGTACAAGGGTAGACGTTAATATCTAATTGTAAGTTGGGTAAAACCTCAAAACCTGCCCACTGCATGCATTTTACGTTTAAACTTTCAGCATATCAACTGATTGCCCTTTCCAACAGGTGACAAAGTGCCAGTGTAAGTGCACACACAACTGAATAAAGTGTGGAGATACTGTATTGGGGAACTTAAGATGAAAGTTAAACTGAGATAAAGCCTGCTCCAGACAAAATCAATGGTGGGTTTTGTTGCCACTGCTGTTGTTGTTGTTGCCATTGTTGTCGTTGTTGTCTAACCCTTGGGATGGAAAAGGGGTGATTTTATTTTCAAAACAACATGATTCCCTGGAATAAGTTTATCAATCCTTATTTTCAAAGACAGGTTCCATTGCAAAGTGATATGCATGATGGTGATTTAAAGCAAAAGCATACAGCAGCATGTAAACTGTTCACACTGCAAAATGTCTGGGATAACAGTTCAGGTCTGACTAACCTTCAAGCG